>CM070916.1:48263051-49463051 GCA_036417435.1 Inia geoffrensis
ATGTTGTTTTTGATGAAAGTCATTCTGACGTGCGAGATGATATCTCATTGTGGTTTTGATTTGCATTTCCCTGGTTAAATTCCAACGTGTCTTTATGTGTATATGAAAATGACAGCTAAGCAAACAATGCTATGGACTAAATGTGGTTTGCCGCCTTCTTTTTTTTTTTTTTTTTTTTTGTAAATAAAGCTCAATGCAACACAGTCATACTCATTCCTTTATTGCCTATGACTCCTTTTGTATAACAATGACAGAAATGATTAGCTATGGCTGAGATTACATGGCCCACAAAGCCAAAAATATTTACAATGTGGCCCTTTACTTTACAGAAAATGTTCTATCAACCTTTGAGACTACAACCTCAATCTAAAGGAATTAGGGTAAAATATCAATGCTTATTTCTTTTTAAATATATATTCTCTCATTAAGGACTAAAAGAAAAAAAAATCTGATAGTGAATTTGGATCTAATGGAAGTAACTTTTATTGAGTATTTCTTTTAGTCTTCAGAATATCTTATGAGAGGGCTTCCCTGGTGGTGCAGTGATTGAGAGTCCACCTGCCAATTCAGGGGACACAAGTTTGTGTCCCGGTCCGGGAAGATCCCATAATATCCCATATGCCATGGAGTGGCTGGTCCTGTGAGCTATGGCCACTGAGCCTGTGCTTCCGGAGCCTGTGCTCCACAACAGGAGAGGCCACAACAGTGAGAGGTCCGCGTACCACAAAAAAAAAAAAAAGAAAGATCTTATGAGATAGGCATTATTATCTTCATTTGCAGTTAAAAGAAGAGGGTCAGAATTGTTAAAACAAACAAATCTTATCAACAAATGTACATATAACTAATAAGTTGTAGGTTGAAATTCAAGCCCCAGGTTATTTCATACTATTTATTTATGTTTTTATCAGTTTGATTTCAGGTGATCTCTCTATTATTAGCTTTTCCAAGTAAAAATAGTCTGACTTAAGTAGGATTGTATTTTTCCTGTTACTTTTATTTATTTATTTATTTATTTTGTGGAACACGGGCCTCTCACTGTTGTGGCCTCTCCCATTGCAGAGCACAGGCTCCGGACGCACAGGCTTAGCGGCCATGGCTCATGGGCCTAGCCGCTCTGTGGCATGTGAAATCTTCCCGGACCGGGACATGATCCCATGTCCCCTGCATCAGCAGGCGGACTCTCAACCACTGTGCCACCAGGGAAGCCCTTTCCTGTTACTTTTAATGTTACTGATTTAGCTATAAAAGTCTTACTGAATGAGATAATTCCAACAGAAGCAAACATATTTACACATTTTTCTTGTAACTCTTAGTACTGCTACTGAGTTAAATCTTTTATTTAATTATATTATTTAGTTAAGCATGTCTGTAAATTTTTTTTCTGCACCTAGTTTTCTTCTATTTTCTTAAGTCATTGTCTGTGATTTCTGAACTTCTACAATTGATTAAACTATTGCCTAATGCTGATAAATAATCCCCATATCCCTATCTTCAACTGTGAATTATCTTCTGAATTTGAAGCTAATATATCCAATGGACTGTTCTGCAAGTAACTAAAATCTAGTATATTCAAAAAGTACTCTCATGGCCCTACAAAACGTTTAGATCCTTGGCCGAATAAAAACAATGTAATGCAGATGGAACTAGAATGGAGCTCTGGGCAGGGGTATTAACTACTGTCTAAGCAGCTTCTGCCCTGGACAGTGACCAAATATAAAGAAGAGACCTTCTAATATGTGAGTTTGTAAGCATAGAATTTTTTCTTTCAGTTATATTGAGATATAATTGACACATAGCACTGTATATCACAGTTTAAGGTATACAGCATACTGATTTGATTTATATACATCATAAAATGACTACCACAACAAGTTTAGTGAATATCCATCATCTCATATAGGTACAAAATCAAAGAAATTTTTTAAAATATTTATTTTTCCTTGTGATGAGGACTCTTAGTGTTTACTCTCTTAAAACTTTTGTGTATAACATATCCCAGTGTTAATTCTATTTCTTATGCTGTACATTGTATCCCTAGTTCTTATTGATCTTATAACTGGAAACGTGCATTTTGAATGCTTTCACCAAATTCACCTTTCCCCACCTCCTGCCTATGATAATCACAAATCTGATTTCTTTTAATATGAGTTTACTTTTGAAGTATAATTGGCTTACAACACTATGTTGATCCCTGGTACACACCATAATGATACTATATTTCTATGCATTTCAAAATGATGACAATGATGTCTGGTTATCGTCTGTCATCAGAAAAGATATTGGAAGCCTAAAATTTGAATCATCCAACCATATTTGTTGTATTTTGAATGTGTATCACACAAAAATTAGAATATGAATACAAATTAATAATAAATGATTAAAGGAAAATGTGCACTTCTAATTTTTTTACAGGAATGTCAGTATTAAGCCCCTGCTTGAAAAGTCATTAGATGCAATAGGGATAAGAAATAGACAACTTTACATTAGATGAAATTCCTATGCTATTCTCTAAAGAAAATTATATTTTTTAAATAATCATTTTAGTTTCCAAATTATATTTTATATGAAAATGAGACATATGGTATGAGATATATATATACAAAACATTTCTTTCTGTATGGCTATAAAATATTTTTTATTCAACTCAAATCAAATCATTTTAAAGAAATATCAAAATAAAGCCCTAAAGTATAGTTTTATATACCCACGTTTAATTATAAGTTTTGTTTGAATTACATTTTGAAAATGACAAATGTTTAAAATAAAATTTTATTACCACAATATAAAATCTTATATGTAATCTAAACTCTAATAAGGGAAAACTACTACTATATCAATATGGTAAACTACTACAGTAACCTAATAGCCTAATTTTCAGAAGAGGTAGGACTCAAATTATTACTGCCAAAACAATCCTACACCTTCCTTAAAAAACCCATGGAGTTGGGCTTCCCTGGTGACGCAGTGGTTGAGAATCTGCCTGCTAATGCAAGGGGACAGGGGTTCGAGCCCTGGTCTGGGAGGATCCCACATGCCATGGAGCCACATGGCCTGTGAGCCACAACTACTGAGCCTGTGTGTCTGGAGCTTGTGCTCCACAACAAGAGAGTTCTCGATAGTGAGAGGCCCACACACCACGATGAAGAGTGGCCCCTGCTTGCCACACCTAGAGAAAACCTTTGCACAGAAACGAAGACCAAACACAGCAAAACTAAGTAAATTAATTAATAAACTCCTACCCTCAACATCTTCTTAAAAAAAAAGAAAAGAAAAAATAAAAACCCACGGAGTCAAAACATCATGCTATGTTTTTCTAAATCATCTCTATCCTTAGCTTTTAGGATTCTCTATGGTGGGGCTCATCTTAATATCTTTCTCCTCATGCTATCTGTAAGTATTTCAGGTCTTAATAACGTATCATATAATTCATCTAATTATGTCACATAACTTGCTTTATTGGATTATCAAAAGTTTCAAAACTATAAATACCTGAAGTGATTATGAGAGAATAAAGTATTTAAGAAATGCAGTCTTGGAAATTAACCTGGAACTTGGCACTTTGTTCTCTACTATTCTCTCTTTTTCCCAGTTTAGACAAACTATCTTGCCGATTTTGTAAGTCTCTGTAGGGAAAGAACAATGCCTTTTAGTATTAATGCTTCAACATAGCACTGGGCATACCACCAACACTTAATTTAATGTAAACTGATAGTGAAACAATCTAGTATACTATAGTCAAAATTCACTCTATTAACAGTTTTGAGATAACAGCATATTTGTAATTACATTTCTGTGCCCTGAGGAAAAGAGTGAATCTTACCTAGCTTAGACTAATTTCACATTTCAAATTTCATTTAAATTTGACCTTATGTTAGTCAATAAAAGATTCAAACCTGTGAAAGTTTTCAGCTGGTTAAATTTGCCTTAATAACATTATATACAATCATTAATTATTAAACATTCATTGTCTTAATTATGCTGAAATGTGTCTGTAAAATTGAGTAGTATTTTTATTGTCTCCATATCTTTGTTTTCCTTCTCCCATAGAATGGGTTTCATTGTAAATATGCCCCTTCATACTACCTCCAGTGGCTTCATAGTAGGGATAATAAAATATAATTACTGTATTACTTTAAAGTTATTTTTGAACCGTTTCTTAATACAAGTGACCTTTTAAGATAGATAACAATCTTTTTTTCTCCTTAATTCTTAATCATTCTTAATTAATTTTAAATATTCTTAATCATAAAACACACAATCATTCTTAAAACTTTTAAACATTCTTAGTCATCCTTAAATATTCTCAATCATTCTCTGGTTTCAAGGATGCTTAGGCAATGATAAACATAGAATCTGTATCTGGTCTTGTTGTTTTAATGTCTAATAATTTCATACCTATAGTTCTTCTATGCAAGATAGCAACTAATATGCTCTATATAGCAACCAATTTGTTCCATATATATGAAAATCAACATTCCAAAAGGAGATTTTCAAGCTACCCAGTTCAATTTCCATTATACACTACCAAAATCCTTTCAGCAACATGTTAGTTTTCTGCTTATCTTGGTGTTGTAGTAATCTTCATTGGTGAAGACATTGTGCCATTCTTTACATATTTCATTTCTCAATGGTAGAACAAGAAATAATGATTTTGAATAAGATGTGTGGATGATATGTACTGAAGAGAGAGTATGGAAAGGAGCTAATGGTATTTCTCTTTCCGTCTCTGAAGCTAAATATGTTTTCAGATTTGAAGCTATGATTTTGGTTAACTAATTAAAAGTTTTATACTAGAACCATGTTTCTGAAATTGTTTCTTGAATATTCTTTTAGATTTTATTTCATACCTGGGTATAAATTTTAAGATTAGTGGTTTAATTTTAAACTATAACAGAAACTACTAAGATACAGATGAACTTATTAAGAAAACAGAAATAGACCCACAGACATAGAAAACAAAATTAAGGTTAATAAAGGAGAAAGGGGAAGGGAGGAGTGATAAATTAGGAGTTTGGGATAAACATATACACACTACGATACAAAAAACAGATAAAAAAACAAGGGCCAACTATATAGCACAGAGAAATGCAAACAATATTTTATAATAACTTATAAGGAAAAAAATCTGATAAAAAATATATATATTAGAATTAGAATTAGAATTTTATTCTAATTCTATATATATATATATTAGAATTAGAATTAAAATTTTATTAGTATTTTATTGCACTTTATTTTCCTGAAATTGAATGAAATGATAATTTGTGATTTTTTTAATATATGTGTTCCAATCTATTTGTTAAAGGCCTATTAATTCATTGTTTATGATAATAATAATAATTACTGTTATTATTATTATGCTACTGCTATTTGTGGCACAGTTAGGATGTCAGAGTACTTTACACTTAAGGAAAATGAAATATAAGAGTGAAGAGGGAATGATATAAAATGCATATACTATTTTGGTGGTATTTTTGGTAAAATATTAAAAGGAAAGAAAAACACGACCATAAGTAAAAGAATAAACTTCCAATTTTTTTTTGTTTTTTATCTCCTTTGTTTTATATTTTATAAATTATTGTTTTAAAATTTATAATTAATATTACTTATAAAAAACAGTAACTACTAAAACTCAACCTGGAATATTGGACAAATTAGGCATAGTTGTGTACCCAATTCTTTAAACAATTTAGACTGTGAGAAGCAAACTGCTATGTTATAAATAGCAATTGATTGATTCATAAAATTATCTTTGACACAGAACAAAAGTTTCATTTGTAATTTACTCTATACAGAAAGTGTTTTTGAAATTCTAAATTTATTTTTAAGGTATACAGTGTGATTATTTAAAATACATATACATTGTGAAATGTTTACCACAATCAAGTTAATTAACATATCCATCATCTCACATAGTTAATATTTTACGTGTGTGTGTGGTGAGAACACTTAAGATCTAGTCTTTTAGCAAATTTCAGGTATACAGTATAGTATTATTAACTATAGTCACCAGGCTCTATATTAGATCCCCAGAAATTGTTCACCTTATAAATAAAAGTCTGTATCCCTTGACCATTTGAAACTAACAAACAGACAAAAATAGTCAATGAGGATATTGTTATTAAATTTAAGTTGACTTACCACTGTAGCAAAATTAAAACAACCACCTTTTTAAATGTACTATCAATATTTTAGGTGGCTAATAGAATTTTAGCAATACTCTAAGATTAATTACTATATTATTTAAAGTAATTATATAACATAAAAGCAAAATAGCAGTGATTATAATACTTAAATCTTATTCTGCTCATAAGAAATTTTATTTTACCTACTTTAAAAATAAATATGATTCCAAATTAAAATTGCCATACTTATACAATAAATTATTTGAAAGTGATTCTACAGAGTAATTAAATGATTTAATCAAAAGTAATAATGTGTGGTAAAGTTTAAAACATCTGTATAAATGTATGACAAAAGTTGCATAAAGGCTAGGAGAGGGGAAATGGAAGTATATTTTTGTAGAGTTCTTATACTATATATAAAATGAAATATTACTTGATGTTATTGTGTGATCAATTCAAGATGTATACTCTAAATTTCACCCCCCTCACTTACACACATTAAGCAAATACTGAGGTGAAATGATATCTCAACAAAATATACAAAGAAGAGAATACAAGACTGCAGAGGAGAAGACCTTGAGCTCACCTCCTCTCATAAGAACACCAAAATTATAACTAACTACTGAACAACCATCAATAAAAAAGACAGGAACCTACGAAAAATATATATTCTATGTTTAAAGACAAAGAAGAGATCACAATGAGATGGTAGGAAGGATGTACTTGTGATATAATCAAATCCCAAAACCCATGGTTGAGTAACCAACAAACTGGAGAATTATATCCCAGACATTCTCCAATGGGAGTGAGAGTTCTGAGCTAAATGACAGGCTCCCCAGCCTAGGGGTCTGGCACCAGGAGGAGGAAGCCTCAGAGCATTTGGCTTTGAAGGTCAGTGAGTCTTGATCACAGGAGCTCCACAGGACTGGGAGAAATAGAGACTCCACTTTTGGAACCAGGACCCAGGGCAAAAGCATTGACTTTATAGGAGCCTGGGCCAGACCTACCTAATTGTCTTGGAGGGTCTCCTGGGGAGGTGGGGGTGGCTGTGGCTCTCTCTTGGAACATAAAACCTGGTGATAAACTTATCCACGAGTACTCATGTGAAGGCTGACATCTTGCTTGGGACATTACCACCAAGAACTAGTCACACATAACAACCTGTAGGCTCCAGTGCTGGGACACCTCAGACCAAATAACTAACAGGGTAGGAACATGGTCCTACCCATCAACAGGCAGGCTAGCTAAAGCCTTCCTGAGACCACAGCCACCTCTAGATATGCTCCATGACACAGTCCTAACCACAAGAGTGTTAAGACATAACTTCAACCACCAGTGGGAAGGCATCAGCCTCCCCCTAAGGAAGTCTGCACAAGCCTCTAGACCAGCAGGGGACAGACATCAGAATCAAGAAATGTACAGTTCCACAGCCTATGGGACTAGATCAGCAACACAGCTCAGAACCTACCCTGAGACCAACTGGCCATTGGGTGAAAAGAGGGTAGTGTACTGGGACACACAGAACATCCTCTACAGAGGATCACTTCTCCAAGGTCAAGAAACATAACTAATCTTCCATATATATATAAAAAAAAAAAAAATACAAATAGGGTTTAGGCAAAATGAGACAGCAGAGGAATATGTTCCAGGTGAAGTAATAAAATTAAACCCCAGAACAGCTAATTGAAGTGGAGATAGGCAATATACCCAAAAAAGGATTCAGAGTAATGACAGTAAAAATGACCCAAATTCTCAAAAAAGAATGGAGGCACAGACCAATAAGATACAAGAAATATTTAACAAAGAGCTAGTAGTTATAAAGAACAAACAGAGTTCAACAATACAATAACTAAAATGAAAAATACACTAGAAGGAATGGATAGCAGAATAAATGAGGCATAAAACCAGATAAGTGTGCTGGAAGACAGAGTAGTGGAAATCACTGTCATGGAACAGAATAAGGAAAAAAAAATGAAAAGAAATGAACATGTTAAGAGACATCTAGGGTAAAGTCAAATGCACCAACATGTGCATTATAGGAGTCTCAAAAGGAGAAGAGAGAGAGAAATGACCTGAAAATATATTTGAAGAGGTAATAGCTGAAAACTTCCCTAATATGGGAAAGAAAACACTCACCCAAATCCAGGAGGCACAGAGAGTCCCACACAGGATAAACTCAAAGAGGAACATGCTGAAACACATAGTAATTAAACTGACAAAAATTAAAGACAAAGAGAAAATTTTAAAAAGAATGAGGGCAAAGCAAAAAATTACATGCAAGGGAACCCCGATAAGTCCATCAGCTGACTTTTTAGCAGAAACTCTGCAGCCCAGTCCTTTTTGATGAAAGGGAAAAACCTACAACCAAGAATACTCTACCCAGCAAGGCTCTCATCAGATTCAATGGAGAAATCAAAAGCTTTATAGACAAGCAAAATATAAGAAAATTCAGCACAACTATACCAGCTTTACAACAAAAGATAGAGGAACTTCTCTAGGAGAAAAAGAAAAGGCCACAGAAGAAACAAAAAATTATGAAATGGAAAATATCATTAGTAAAAGACAAACATACAGTAAAGGTAGAAAATCATCCAGACACAGATACAATGTCTAAACTAATAATCATGAGAGAAGGAGAGTACAAATGCAGGACATTTGAAATGAATTTGAAATTGAGACCAGCAACTTAAAACAATCTTGTGTATATAGGGACAGCTATATCAAAACGTCATGGTCACCACAAACCAAAAATCTGCAATAGATATACATACACAAAAAAGAAAAAAGAATCCAAACACAACAATAAAGAAAGTCATCAAATCACAAAAGAAGAGAAGCAAAGAAGGGAAGCAAAAAGACTTACTAAAACAAATGCAAAACAATTAACAAAATGGCAGTAAGAACATACATATTGATAATTAACTTATATGTAAAAGGTTTACATGCTCCAACCAAAAGACATAGACTGGCTGAATGGATACAAAACAAGACCCATACATAAGCTGCCTACAAGAGACTCACTTCAGATCTAAAGACACATATAGACAGAAAGTGAGGGGATGGAAAAAGATATTCCATGCAAATGGAAGTCAAAAGAAAGCTGCAATAGCAACACTCACACCAGACAAAATGGACTTTGAAATAAAGGCTGTTACAAGAGCCAAAGAAGGACACTACATAATGATCAAGGGATCAATCCAAGAAGAAGATATAAAAATTGTAAATATATATGCACCCAATATAGTACCACCTAAATACATAATGATAATATTAACAAACATAAAGGGAGAAATTAACAGTAACACAATAAGTGGGGAAATTTAACACCCACTTTACATCAATGGATAGATGATCCAGACAGAAAATCAATAAAATAAAATAAAAAGTAGGCCTAAATGACACATCAGATCAGATAGATTTAATTGATATTTATAGGACATTCCATTTGAAAGCAACAGAATACACTCTCTTCTCAAGTGTACATGGAACATTCTCCAGGATAGATCACATGCTGGGCCACAAAGCAAACCTCAATAAATTTCAGAAAACTGAAGTCATATCAAGCACCTTTCCAATCACAGCAACGTGACATTAGAAATCAACTACAAGATAAAACTGTAAAAGACAAAAACAGGTGGAGACTAAACAATACGTTATGAAACAACCAATAGATCACTGAAGAAGGCAAAGTGAAAATCAAAAACTACTTAGAAACAATTGAAAATGAAATGGGGTTCAGCAAAAGCAGTTCTGTGAGGGAACTTTATACCAATACAAGCTTACCTCAGGAAACAAGAAAAATCTCAAATAAACCACCAAACCATACACCTAAAGCAACTAGAGAAAGAAGAACAAAGAAAACCCAAAATTAGTAGAAGGAAATAAAGATCAGAGCAGAAATAAATAAAACAGAGATAAGAAAACAATAGAAAATAATAAAATTAAAATTGGGATTTTTGAAAAGATAATCAAAATTGATAAACACTTAGGCAGACACTTCAAGATAAAAAGGGAGAGGACCCAAATCAACAAAATTAGAATTGAAAAAGGAGAAGTTACAACCTACACAACAGAAACACCAAGGACCATAAAAGACTACTACATGCAACTATGTGCCAATAAACTGGACAGAATAACTGGACAAATTCTGAGGAAGGTACAATTTCCCAAGACTGGACCAAGAAGAAATAGAAAATATGAAGAGACAAATTACAAGTACTGAAATTGAATCTGTGATTAAAATATTCTCAACAAACGAAAGCCCAGGACTAGGTGGCTTCACAGGTGAATTCTATCAAACACTAAGAGAGGAATTAAGACATATCCTCATGAAACTATTTCAAAACATTGTAAAGAAAGGAATACTCCTAAACACATACTATGAGGCTGCTATCACCCTGATACCAAAACCAGGCAAAGATACCACAAAAAAACAAAATTGCAGGCCAATATCACTGATGAACATAGGTGCAAAATTCCTCAACAAAATACTAGCAAACTGAATCCAACAATATATTAAAAGGTCCAGTGGAGTTTATCCCAGGGATGCAAGGAGTTTTCAATATTCACAAGTCAATCAGAGTGATACACCATATTAATAAATTGAAGAATAAAAACCAAAACATCATCTCAATAGGTGCAGAAAAATATTTTGACAAAATTCTACACCAATTTATGATAATAAGAAAAACTCTCCAGAAAGTGAGCTTAGGGGCTTCCCTGGTGGAGCAGTGGTTGAGAGTCCACCTGCCGATGCAGGGGACACAGGTTCGTGCCCTGGTCCAGGAAGATCCCACATGCCACAGAGCGGCTAGGCCCATGAGCCATTGCTGCTGGGCCTGCACATCCAGAGCCTGTGCTCCACAACGGGAGAGGCTACAACAGTGAGAGGCCTGCATATGGAAAAAAAAAAAAAAAAAAAAAGAAAGTGGCCTTAGAGGGAACCTACTTCAAAATATTTGCATACAATATGATACTCTATGTAGAAAATCCTAAAGATGCTACCAGAAAACTACTAGAGCCCATGAATGAATTCAGTAAAGTTGTAGGATACAAAATTAATACACAGAAATCTGTTGCATTGCTATAAATTAACAATCAAAGGTCATTTACCATTGCAAAAATATAATAAAATACCTAGGAATAAACCTACCTAAGGAGGTAAAAGATCTTTACACAGAAAACTATAAGATACTGATGAAAGAAATCAAAGAGGACACAAAAAGATGGAAAGATATACCATGTTCTTGGATTGGAAGGATTAGTATTGTGAAAATGTCTTTAGCACCCAAAGCAATCTATAGATTCAATGCAATCCCTATCAGATTACCAATGTCATTTTTCACACAATTAGAACAGAAAATTTTACAATTTGTATGGAAACACAAAAGACCCTGAATAGCAAAAGCAATCCTGAGACAGAAGAACAGAGATGAAGGAATCAGGTTCCCTGACTTCAAAGTATACTACAAATCTACAGTAATGAAGAGAGTATGATACTGGCACAAACACAGAAATATTGACGAATGGAATGGGATAGAAAGCCCAGAGATAAACCCAGTCACTTAATTTATGACCAAGGAGGCAAGAATATACAGTGGAGAAAAGATAGTCTCTTCAATAAGTGGTGCTGGGAAAACTGGACACCTACATGTAAAAGAATAAAATTAGAACACTCCCTAACACCATACACAAAAGTAAACTCAAAATGGATTAAAGATCTGAATGTAAGTCCAGAAACTATGAAAGTCTTAGAGGAGAACATAGGCAGAGCAAACTTTGACATAAATCACAACAAGATCTTTTCTGACCCACCTCTTAGATTAATGAAAATTAAGAAAAAAAACAAAAACAAATGAGAGCTAATTAGACTAAAAACTTTTTCACAACAAAGGAAACCACAAACAAGATGAAACAGCAACCCTCAGAATGGGAGAAAATATTTGCAAATGAAGCAACTGATGAAGGATTAATTTCCAAAATATACAAAGAGCTCATGCAGCTCAGCATCAAAAAAATCCAAACCACCCAATCAATCAATGGGTGGAAGACCTAAATAGACATTTCTCCAAAGAAGATAGACAGATGGACAACAAACACATGGAAAGATGTTCAATATCACTAGACAAATGCAAATCAAAAATGCAATGATGTATCACCTCACCCCAGTTAGAATGGCCATCATTAAAACTTCTATGAACAATAAATGCTGAAAAGGGTGTGGAGAAAAGGGAACCCTCTTGCACTACTGATGGGAATGTAAATCGATACAGCCACTACAGAGAACAATATGAAGGTTCCTTAAAAACTGAAAATAGAACTACCATGTGACCCAGCAATCCCACTACTGGGCATATACCCAGAGAAAATCATAATTCAAAAAGACACATGCACCCCAGTATCCATTGCAGCACTATTTACAATAGCCAGGACATGGAAGCAACCTAAATGTCCATCACCAGAGGAATGGATAAAGAAGATATGGTACATATATACAATGGAATATTACTCAGACATGAAAAAAGAATGAAATACTGACGTTTGCAGCAACATGGGTGGACCTAGAGATTATCATACTAAGTGAAGTAAGCAACACAGTGGAAGAATGACAAATATCATATGTTATTGTTTATATGTGGAGTCTAAAAATGTATGATATGAATGTACTTATTTACAAAACAGAATAGACCCACAGACATAACAAAACAAACTTATGGTTACCAAAGTGGGGGTCAGTGGAGGGATATATTAGGAGTTTGGGGTTGAAATATACACACCACTATATACAAAATAGATAACCAACAAGGACCTACTGTATAGCACAGGAAAGTATACTCAATATCTTGTAATAACCTATAATGAAATAGAATGTTAAAAAGAATATATATATATATGTGGGTGTGTATATATATATATATATGTATGTATGTATGTATAGCTGAATCACTTTGCTGTATAACAGGTACTAACACAACATTTTATATAAACTATATTTCAATAAATATTAATAATATATACAAAAAAATACTCAATTAACTCAAACAAATGCCTCTAAAGAGGAAAATCTGGGGAAGAGTACAAAGAGAACAATTAAAAACAAATGATGAAATTGCAGTTTTTAACACAATCATTTCAAAATAAAACCAAGTAAAATTACAGAAGTGAAAAAGCAATAATCTAAAATTTAAAAACTTAATGAATAACTTGAACAGCATATTACACACAGTTGAAGAGAGGATTTGAGGATTGGAACATTCTCAAGCTTACATATAAAGAGAAAGATACACTAAGACACAAAAAGTTTGAAAAAAAGAAAAGAGGATAAGAGACATAAGGGATAATTTGAAGGTATAATATATGTAAAACTGAATTCTAAGGATGAAAAGAGAAACAAGTGGGATGCTTGACATATTTGAAGAGACATATACTAAAATTCCTCCAAAATGATAAAAAGTCATTAAGACTGAGTTTCAAAAAGTTCTAGGAACCCCATACAAGGATAATTACATATTTCCACAACATAATTAAATAGCTAAAAACCAAAGAGAAGGAGATAAAACTGAAGAAACTGAAAGGCATTATCTTGAAGTAAGCAACACAGACTATTGTCAACTTCTCAAAAGAAAAATAAAATCTAAGCAAACAAATGAATGAAAAGGAAGACAGAATTCAGTGACATGATACCTTAGGATATAGCAGAATGAAAATGAATGGCAACCTAGAATTCTGTCCTCAGTGGTAGGGAAGGGGGATGTCCCCTCAAAAATGAAGCTGAAATAAAGATATTTTCAGAATATAAATAAAGAAATAAAAATTGGTAGAAATTGTCAATAATTTTGTGGACTGAATTATGTCCCTCCCAAGTTCATATGTTGAAGCTCTAATGCCCAGTACCCTTGAATGTCACTGAATCTGGAGATAAGGTCTTTAACGAGATAATTAAGTTTAAAAGAGGTCATAGGGTTTAGTCTTATTTCAGTATAACTCATGTCTTTATAAGAAGAGGGAGAATATCAGAATTTGTTTGCACAAAGGAAAGACCAAGTGAGGACATAGAGAGAAAATAAACATTTGAAAGCCAAGGAGAGAGACCTCAGGATAAATCAAACCAGGTGAAACCTTGATCTTGGATTTTATCTCCAGAATAGTGAGAAATAAATTTCTATTGTTTAAGCCACCTAGTCTTTGGTGTTTTGTCATGACAACCTAGCAGACTAACATACTTGCAAGCTATTTTTCAAATATAAATATAAAATAAAGTTCTGTAATATAACAAGAAAAAAATAACAAATATAAATGCATTCACAAATCTAAATGACTATTATATGAATCAAATAACATTTTGATTCATTTGATAAAGAGTTAAAGAATGTATATTTTTAAAGCACATGACAAAGATGGCATATATGGCAGAAGGGAATTAGACAAGGTTATTATATTCAAAGGATCTTGCCTTATATAGGAAAACAGAGAGATACAGCACCACGCATTTATTTATTTTTTATTCTGTGGTATCATTGACATTATATTAGTTTCATGTGTACAACTTAGTGATTCAGTATTTGTATATACTGTGAAATGATCCTTACAATGTCTAGTTAACATCCAACACTGTACACAGTAACAAAAATTATTTTTCCTTATAATGAGAACTTGTAAGAGCTATTTTCTTAGTAACTTTCAAATGTGCAATACAGTATTATTAATTATAGCCACTATGCTGTACATTTCATTCCCATGACTTATTTATGTTAATACTGGATATTTGTACCTTTTGACCCCCTTCACCCATTCATCCACCCCCATTCCCCGCCTCTGGAAACCATGTATCATGTTTTCATGTTCTACTAAATAAATTTTTACTTTATCCAAAGGATAAAATAAAGATGGGTTCTAAGCAGGAGAGTGATGTGTCAGATTCACTAAAACACTGACTGCAATGTAAATAATCATTGTTTTGACTAAAATGATTCTATCTGGAAGAAAAGACTGGAAACAGGAAGATTGTGGCTGTATTTTTGGTGTGAAATAATGGTAAATTCAATTATGGGTGGTGGCAATATAATTAAAAATAAAAGACTTAGGAAACATTTATGATTTACATTTATAAAGAAATAGGTTACTAGGATGTAACTTGTGAGAGGAAGATGAGGATTGTCATTCTGCTTGTAGCTTTCCAGTTTGGACAACTGAAAGTATTTTGACAACATTCAGTAAGAAATGGCATAAATAAGACTCTGTGTTTGTAATCATTTATCAGAGTTCTGTTCAGGACATTTAGTGTCTATTTATGATTTTGTCTATTTATATAGCCACCAAAACCATGAAACCAATGAAATTAACCCTAAATAAGGAAGATTAACTTTATTTTTATGTTTTAACAATGTTGTTGTTTTATAACTTTTTAAACTACTTTCAGCTGTTAACAAACCTGCTCTATGAGCTTCTGTAAGTTTTAGTTAACAGAAAATATATTGGCAGAATATATCAAACCAATGTTATCTCTGACTTCATCCTTTGTTACCAAAAGTCTTCTGGTATTTTGGGACCAAGCTAAGGTGTTTCTTACAGTGAGTTCCTAAAGTGTCCATGACTAGATCTCAGAAGCTTAAGGTGGTTGTCTTAGTCTAACAAAGTTTTATTAAAATATACATACAAAAGTGCAGAAATCTTAAGTGTACTCAATAAATTGTATCATTGAAAGGTAAGAGAGAATGAGGCAATAACAACTTAGGAAAGTAAGACTGAAATGCACCACATACTTAAGCAGGAGGGAATTATACCTTTTTGTAAACAGTCTCTCTGTGCAAAGTGAGGATCCAATGAAATATAGAGTTCAACGAAGCAGGTTTAGAGATTGGTGGTCTTTCAGAGTGGAATGTCAGTTAATGTCACCTGTGGTTATTCAGGCGAGACTGTTGAACTGTTGACAATGAGGTTTTAACTAATTGGCTCATGTTCAAAAGTATGTGGCTATGGCTGAGAGGTTGAATTTTAGAATTGCTTCTGGTTCAAAGCACCAATTGATTAAAATCAATTAAACAAAGTTCAATTAAAACAAAAACTGTATACATATATCCACTCTTTCTTGGATTCACTTCACTGTACAGCAGAAACTAACACAACATTGTAAAGCAACTGTACCTCATTTTTTTAAAACATCTGGTTATTATGACTACAGAATAATCAGGCTTTTCCTGGGAGCAAGGGAATTAAAAAAAAGAATAATAATGTGACATGTAAAACACTGAAACTATTTAATGTGTACAACTTGATGAGTTTGAGAAAAAGTATACAACTGTGAAACCACCACAACCACTAAAACCAAGAGTTGTACAGATAAAGAAGTACAAATAATTACGTCAAAAAATAAAGTTTAGTACAAGTATATATATATATATATATATATATATATATATATATATATATATATATATATATATTTTTTTTTTAATAGGGAATTAGGGAAAGATGGTGGAAGAGTAAGAAGTGAAGATCACATTCCTCCAACAAATACATCAGAAATACATCTGCATGTGGAACAAATCCTACAGAACACCTACTGAATGCTGGCAGAAGAACTCAGACCTCCCAAAAGGAAGAAACTGCCCACGTACTTGGGTAGGGCAAAAGAAAAAACAGAGACACAAGAATAGGGATGGGACCTACACCAGTGGGAGGGAGCTGTGAAGGAGGAAAGGTTTCCACACACTAGGAAGCCCCTTCACAGGCAGAATCTGCAGGTGGCAGAAGGGGGAAGATTTGGAGCCATGGAGGAGAGCATAGGAACAGGGGTGCGGAGGACAAAGCAGAGATCCCTGCATGGAGGATTGGTGCCAAGCAACACTCACCAGCCCGAGAGGCTTGTCTGCTCACTCACTGGGGCAGGTTGGGGCTGGGAACTGAGGCTCCAGATTCAAAGGTCAGATCCCATGGAGAGGACTGGGGTTGGCTGTGTGAACACAGCCTGAAGGGAGCTAGTGAGCCACAGCTAGCCAGCGGGGAGTCCAGGTAAACGTCTGGAACTGCCTAAGAGGCAAGAGACAATTGTTTTGGGGTATGCAAGGAGAGGGGATTCAGAGCACTGCCTAAATGAGCTCCAGAGATGGGCACAAGATGCAGATATCAGCCGGGACCCCAGAGATGGGCATGAAACTCTAAGGCTGCTGCTGCAGTCACCAAGAAACTTGTGTGCTAGCACAGGTCACTATCCACACCTCCCCTCCATAGAGCCTCTGCAGCCCTCTACTGCCAGGGTCTTGTGATCCAGGGACAAAGTCCCCCAGAGAACACACGGTGTGCCTCAGGCTGTTGCAGTGTCACGCTGGCCTCTGCCACTGCAGGCTCACCCCATATTCTGTACCACTACCTCCCCCTGGCCTGAGTAAGCCAGAGCCCCCTAATCAGCTGGTCCTTTAACCCCATCCTGTCTGAGCTGGAACACACGGACTCAGGCAGCCTACACACAGAGGCAGGGCCAAATCCAAACTGCACCCCAGGAGCTGTGCGAACAAAGAAGAGAAAGGGAAATTTCTCCCATCAGCCTCAGGAGCAGCGGATTAAATCTCCACAATTAACTTGATGTACACTGCATCTGTGGAATACCTGAATAGACAACAAATCATCCCAAATTGAGGTGGTGGACTTTGAGAGCAATGGTATATACATATAAATATATATATATATATTTTTTTTTTTCCTTTATCTCTTTTTGTGAGTATGTATGTGTATGCTTCTTTGTGTGATTTTGTCTGTATAGCTTTGCTTTTACCATTTGTCCTAGGGTTCTGTCTGTCCGTTTCTTTGGTTTTTTTTAGTATAAGTTTTAGCACTTGTTATGATCAGTGGATTTGTTTTTAAGTTTGTTGCTCTATCTTTTATTACTTATTTTTTAATTTTAATAATTATTTTTTTATTTTAATTTTATTTTTTTTATTTTTTTCTTCCTTTCTCACTTTCTTTCTCCCTTTTATTCTGAGACATATGGATGACAGGGTCTTGGCACTTTGGCAGGGCAGCAAGCCTGTGCCTCTGAGCTGGGAAAACCGAGTTCAGGACATTGGTATACTAGAGAACTCCCAGCTCCATGTAATATCAAATGGTGAAAATTTCCCAGAGATCTCTGTCTCAACACCAAGACACAGCTCCACTCAATGACCAGCAAGCTACAGTGCTGGAAACCCTATGCCAAACACCAAGCAAGACAGGAACACAATACCACTCATTAACAGAGGGTCTGCCTAAAATCATAATAAGGTCATAGACACCCAAAA
The DNA here is from genome assembly GCA_036417435.1 of Inia geoffrensis. Classification (NCBI taxonomy): domain Eukaryota; kingdom Metazoa; phylum Chordata; class Mammalia; order Artiodactyla; family Iniidae; genus Inia; species Inia geoffrensis. The sequence goes on from CM070916.1 coordinate 48,281,449, forward strand.
ACACACCACCAGATGCTGATGTGCCCACCAGAAAGACAAGATCCAGTCTCATTCACCAGAATGCAGGCACTAGTCTCCTCCACCAGGAAGCCTACACAACCCACTGAACCAACATTAGCCAATGGGTACAGACACCAAAAACAATGGAAAATACATAACTGCAGCCTGCAAAAAGGAGACACCAAACACAGGAAGTTAAGCAAAATGAGAAGACAGAAAAACACAGAAGGTGAAGGAGCAGGGTAAAAGCCCACCAGACCAAACAAATGAAGAGGAAATAGGCAGTCTACCTGAAAAAGAATTCAGAATAATGAGAGTAAAAATGATCTAAAATCTTCGAAATAGAATGGAGAAAATACAAGAAACATTTAACAAGGGCCTAGAAGAACTAAGGAGCAAACAAACAATGATGAAGAACACAATAACTGAAATAAATATTCTCTAGAAGGAATTAATAGCAGAATAAATGAGAGAGAAGAACGGATACATGACCTGGAAGATAAAATAGTGGAAAGAACTACTGCAGAGTAGAATAAAGAAAAAAAAAAAGAATGAAAACTATTATGGACAGTCCCAGACACCTCTGGAACAAAATGAAAAACACCAACATTCGAATTATAGGGTGTCCCAGAAGAAGAAAAGAAAAAGAAAGGGACTGAGAAAGTATTTGAAGAAGTGATAGTTGAAAACTTCCCTAATATGGGAAAGGAAATAGTCATTCAAGTCCAGGAAGTGCAGACAGTCCCATACAGAATAAAGCCAAGAAGAAACACGTCAAGACACTTATTAATCAACCTATGAAAAATTAAATACAAAGAAAAAATATTATAAGCAGAAAAAGAAAAGCAACAAATAACATACAAGGGAATCCCCATAAGGTTAACAACTGACCTTTAAGAAGAAACTCTGCAAGCCAGAAGGGAGTCGCAGGACACATTTAAAGTTGATGAAAGGGAAAAACCTTCAACCAAGATTACTCTTCCCAGCAGGGATCTAATTCAGATTCAACAGAGAAATTAAAACCTTTACACACAAGCAAAACTAAGAGAATTCAGCAATACCAGACCAGCTTTTCAACAAATGCTAAAGGAACTTCTCTAGGCAGGAAACACAAGAAAAGGAAAGGACCTACAAAAACAAACCCAGAACAATTAAGAAAATGGTAATAGGAGCATACATATCAATAATTACCTTAAAAGTGAATGGATTAAATGCTCCAACCAAAAGACATAGACTGGCTGAATGGATACAAAAACAAGACCTGTATACATGCTGTCTGCAAGAGACCCACTTCAGACCTAGGGACACATACAGACTGAAAGTGAAGGGATGGAAAAAGATATTCCATGCAAATGGAAATCAAAAGAAAGCTGGAAAAGCAATTCTCATATCAGACAAAATAGACTTTAAAACAAAGACTATTACAAGAGACAAAGAAGGACACTACATAATGATCAAGGGATCAATCCAAGAAGAAGATATAACAATTATAAATATTTATGCACCCAACATAGGAGCACCTCAGTACATAAGGCAAATGCTAACAGCCATAAAAGGGGAAATTGACAGTAACACAATCATAGTAGGGGACTTTAGCACCCCACTTTCACCAATGGGAAAATCATCCAAAATGAAAATAAATAAGGAAACACAAGCTTTAAATGATACATTAAACAAGATGTACTTAATTGATATTTATAGGACATTCCATCCCCCCCCAAAAAAACCAATATGCTGTACCATAATAATAAAAGATGAGAAAACTGTGGTCTACTATATATTTCATTTAACTTGATTATATTTTTAAGCTTGTCATACTGCTCTGAATTTTATTTGTCATATCTCTTTTTATTTTCATATCTGAATGAAGCTGAGTAATTTATAAGACTGTTCATTCTGCTTTTTAATTTTGTTGTGTTCTGTTTATATCTATTGATATTTGATTATATTTTTCTTCCTTATGTATCTAAATATATGTGATGAGGTGTCAACTTTGTACATTTAAATTCCAAAGACTACTTTTGCTTCTCTCAATCACATAGTCTTCACAGATGACAGGTATCATACAGATAGTGAGATGATTCAAAGTTGGGTTTCTGTTCTTATGAGAGCTATTTCTAATTCTTGTTTACTCCATGTTACAGATCTTCTGGTTTCCAAACAAAAGTCTCTGAATGTTATATTGTCCTCTTCATCTTAGCCCTTGCTGATAAATTCTTTCCCCCGCTTTAGGTTCATTATCCATGTAAACCTCTGATAAGCTTCTCAGTCTCCTTGCACTGCTTAATCTTATTAATCCTTCATGCTATAAATATCTAACACCTAATGTAGACTAATAAGGAAGTCTTCCATCTTCTACTACAAACAGTACATATCAGGGTAAACAATTTACTTATTATGATTATAACAAAATTAGAAGTTTTAAGTTTATATGTGAAATAAAATATCAGTATGTGTAAAATATATAGCAAATATAGCTAATAAGAATAATAATAAAATTAGCAGCAGGGATACAATAACATTTTTATTTAAAAAAATAACAGATAGGAAATTATAACTTTAGTGAAATTTGTAAGAAGTTAATAATGTTGGTTCATTTTTATCTTTCTTTGAAACAAGTGTCCCTTGTTCTTTGAAGTAGACTCTGATGTCTCTTTATCTCTTATTTTCAATCCTTTTTTTTACTTGTGGTTCATTAAAATTAGGTTTAACAACAAATACTTTTCCAATTTTAAATTACAATTATTTTTATTCATTGATATAATGAGTCAGTACCTGAAAATAATCTTGTAATGCTTTTGCGTTTCTTTTTATTAACACTGCATCCTTCTTAGAGGATATTTAAATATGATTATGTTTTATAGGTGTATATGAGTCTTGGATATATATTTTCTTCTATTGTAATTGTAATTTTAATCATTATTTATTAATGTGCATTGAAGCTTCCAGACTAAAAATAATGTACTCTTTTTTAAAATTCCATTTTTATGAGATATAATTGACATACATAACTGCATAATTTAAGGTTTCTAGAAAAAATTTGACTTACATACATCATGGAATGATTATTACAATTAGTTGAGTGGACATATATCAACTCATATAGATACAAAATTAAAGAAACAGAAAGAATGTTTTCCTTGTGATGAGAACTCTGGATTTGCTCTCTTAACAACTTTCATATGTAACATACAGCAGGGTTAATTATATTTATCACGTTGTACCTTACATCTCTAGTACTTATTTATGTTATAACTGAATGTTTGTACATTTTGACTACCTTCATCCAATTCCCCTCTCCCAACCCCCACCTCTAGTAGTCACAAATCTGATCTCTTTTTCAATGAACTTCTTTGTGACTTTTAAACATGTCATTAGCCTAAAACACTCTTAGTTCCTTTTACAAAATACAGTGATTCAATATTTTTGTACATTTCAAAAGGATCACCATGAGAAGTTCAGTCATGATCTGTCACCATACTAAGATATTACATAGCTGCTGACTATATTCCCCACACTGTACATTTCATACCCAAAGCTTTCTAATTTGATGTAGTCCCATCTGTTTATTTTTGTTTTTTTGTGTTTCTTGGCTTAGGAGACATATCAAAGAAAACATCACTAAGACTGATATCAAAGAGTGTACTACCTAGATTTTCTCCCACATGTCTTACAGTATCTGTTCATACATTTAAGTCTTTAATACATTTTGAATTTATTTTTGTTCATGGTGTGAGAAAGTAGTTCAGTTTGATTCTTTAGCATGTAGTTACCCAGTTTTCCCAATATCATATATTGAAGAGGCTGTCTTTTCTCCATTGTTTAGTCTTTGCTTCTTTGTCATACATTAATTGCCCATATAAATATAGGTTCATTTTTGGTCTCTCTGTTCTGCTCCACTGATCTATGTATCTGTTTTTCTGTATTATATTGTTTTATTACTGTAATTTTGTAGTATGGTTTGCAATCAGAGAGTGTGATACCTGGGTCTTTGTTCTTCTTTCTGAACATTGTTTAGGCTATTTACTGTCTTTAGATTTTCCATACAATTTTTAGAATTATTTGTTATAGCTCTGAAAAATGCCACTGTTATTTTGATAGGGATTTCATTGAAGCAATATTTTGCCTTGAATATTTATGGTCATTTATAGAATATTAATTACTCAAAGCCGTGAACCCTTTTTCCATCTGCTCATGTCATCTTCATTTTTTTTTTTTTTTTTAATCAGTGTCCCATAGATTTCAAAGAGCAGGTCTTTTACCTCTTAGTTAGATTTCTCCTTAAGTATTTTATTCTTTTTGATGCAAATGTAAGTGGGATTGTTTCTTCATTTCTCTTTCTGATAATTTATTTTTAGTCTATAGAAATACAATAAGATATCTGTATATTAATTTTGTATTCTGAAATTTTACCAAATTCATTGATGAGTTCAAGTAGGATTTTGGTGACATTTTTAGGATTTTCTATGTATAGCATAATGTCATCTGTAAACAGTGGCAGTTTTACTTCTTTTCTGAATTGGATTTGTTTTATTTATTTTTCTTGTCTGATTTCCATGGTGAGGACATACAATACTATGATGAATAAAAGTGGTGACAGTGGGCATTCTTGTCTTGTTCCTGACCTTAAAAGAAATACTTTCAGCTTTTCACTGTCGAGTATGATGTTAGCCATGGGCTTGTCATATATGGCCTTTATTATGTTGAGGTATGATTCCTCTATATCCACTTTGTTGAAAATTTTTGTCTTAAATGATGTTGAATTTTGTCAAAATCTTTTTCCACGTCTGCTGAGATGACTATATGATTTTTATTCTTCTGTTTGTTAATATGGTGTATCAAATGGATTGATTTGTGGCTATTGAGCAATCCTCACATCACTGGGATAAATCCCACTTGATCATGGTGAATGATCATTTTAATGTATGGTTGAATTAGGTTTGGTAATGTTTCATTAAGGAATTTTGCATCTATGTTTATCAGTGATATTGGCCTGTAATTTTCTTTTTTTTTTTTTTTTGCTGTATGCGGGCTTCTCACTGTTGTGGCCTCTCCTGTTGTGGAGCACAGGCTCTGGACGCGCAGGCTCAGAGGCCATGGCTCACGGGCCCAGCTGCTCCGTGGCATGTGGGATCTTCCCAGACCAGGGCACGAACTCATGTCCCCTGCATCGGCAGGTGGACTCTCAACCACTGCGCCACCAGGGAAGCCCATGTAATTTTCTTTTTTGTGATATATTTGTCAGGTTTTCTCATCAGGGTGATACTGACCTCATAGACTGAATTCTGAAGTGTTTCTTTTTCTGCAATTTTTGGAATGATTTGAGAAGGATTTTTGTTAACTGTTTTCTAAATGTGTGGTAAAATTCTCCTGTAAAGCTACCTGGTTCTGAACTTTTTTAGTTTGTTTATTTATTAGGAGTTTTCTTAAATTTTTTGATTCAATTTTATTACTGGTAATTACTTTATATTCTCTATTTCTTCCTGGTTCAATCTTGGGAGATTGTAAATTTCTAAGAATTTATCCATTCCTTCTATGCTGTTCATTATATCACTGTATAACTTTTCATGGTAATCTCTTATGACTCTTTTAAGTTTTGTTGTCTAGGCTGTCAATTCTCCTTTTTTATTTCTGATTTTATTGATTTGGGCCCTCTCTCTTTTTTTGTCTTGATGAGTCAGCCTAAAAGTTTATATTTTCAAAGAACTAGCTCTTGTTTCATTTATATTTTCTATTACTTTTTAGTTTCTTTTTTTTTTTTTTTCTGCTCTGATATTTATGCTTTCTTTCCTTCTATGACCTTTGGGTTTTGTTTGTTTTTCTTTTTTTTTACCTCCTTTAGGCATAAATTTATGTTTATTTGAGTTGTTCTTGTTTTCTGAGGTAGGTTATTTATTTTATTTTATTTTTTTTTCATGATACATGGACCTCTCACTGTTGGGGCCTCTCCCGTTTGCGGAGCACAGGCTCGGGACGTGCAGGCTCAGCGGCCATGGCTCATGGGCCTAGCCGCTCCACAGCATGTGGGATCTTCCCGGACCGGGGCATGAACCCGTGTCCCCTGCATCGGCAGGCGGACTCTCAACCACTGCACCACCAGGGAAGCCCTGAGGTAGGTTTTTTATCACTATAAACTTCCCTCTTAGAACTGAAGGTGACAACATACTGCCACAGAGAGTAAAGTTTCACAGCACTTTTGTTTACTGCTTCCTGCCCGGCTTGCTGACAAATTCATTATGTCAGCAATCAAGTTCCACAGATTTTGGATTATTTTGTTTTTATTTTTATTTCTCTCCAGGTATTTTTTTTTTCTATTTCTTTGATTTCTTCAGTGATCCTTAGATTGTTTAATCACATGTTGCTTAACCTCCACATATTTTTCTTATGCAGTCTTTTTTTCAGTTGATTTCTAGTCTCCTAGTATTGTGCTTGGAAAAAAATGCTTTATATGATTTCACATTTCTTAAATTTACTGACACTTGTTTACCTTGTGATCTATCCTGGAGAATGTTCCATGTGCACTTGAACAGAATGTTATCATATTCATATAACATTCTAACCAAAATCAACAGAATAGAATATATATATATTCCATTTTGTGAATTATTTTGTTGTTTTTGTTATATTTGGATTCCTTTTTCTTTTTGTGTGTATATTTACTACACACTTTATGTTTGTGTTTACCATGAGCTTTATATATAGGAATACATATACATACATAAATAAGTTGCTGATTTTTTAAGTTCAAACACACTTTAACAACACTGTGTTTTTACTACCTGACATATTTACTGTTTTTGACACCATATTTTAAATGATTTTGTTTTGAGTATCCCTTAACTACTTATTGTGGATATAGATGATTTTACTACTTTTGTCTGTTAACATTCCCACTAGCTTTATACATGGTTGATTTAGTACCTTTACTATATATTTGCCTTTACCAATGAGAATTTCCTTTTCATAATTTTTATATTTCTGTTTGTTGCCTTTTTCTCAAATAGAGAAGTCTCTCTAACATTTCTTGTGAAGATGGTTTGGTAATGCTGAACTCTTTAAGCTTTTGCTTCTCTACAAACTTTCTTTCAAATCTTAATAAATGCTTTGCTGGATATAGTGTTCTTGGTTGTAGTTTTTTTGTTTGTTTGTTTTTTGTTTTTTAATTTCATCATTTTAAATATATTGTGCCCTTCCCTTTTGTCCTGCAGAGTTTCTGATGAAAAGTCTGCTGATAATTTTGAGTTCTACTGTGCATAACTAGTTGATTTTCCATTGATGCTTTTATATATTCTCTTCTCCACTTTAATATTTTCCATTTTAATTACAACATGTCTTGGTGTGGTCCTCTTTAGGTTGATCCTGCTTGGGACTCCGTGCTTCCTCAACCTGGATGTCTGTTTCCTTTCCCAGGTTAGGTAAGTTTTCAGCTATTATGATTTCTAATATGTTCTCTGCACTTTTCTCTCTCTCTTCTTCTCTTATAAGCCAATGTTAGTGAGCTTGATGTTGTCTTAGAAGTCTCTTAAACTTACCCTCATTTCTTTTTATTCTGTTTCTTTTTTATGTTCTGTTTCATTTATTTCCACTACTTTTCCAGTTAGATGATCTGTTCTTCTGTATTAACTAATCTGTTGATTTCTTCTAATATATATTTTTTAAATTTCAGTTATTGTATTCCTCATCTCTTTTTTGTTCTTTTATTTTTCTTTTTAATCAATTTATTTATTATTTATTTTTGGCTGTGTTGTGTCTTTGTTGCTGCTCATGGGCTTTCTCTAGTTGCAGTGAACAAGGGCTATTCTTTGTTTTGGTGTGTGGGCTTCTCATTGTGGTAGCTTCTCTTGTTGTGGGGCACAGGTCCTAGGCACATATGGGCTTCAGTAGTTGTGGCAGGTGGGCTCAGTTTTTTTGTGGCTTATGGGCTCTAGAGCACAGGTTCAGTAGTTGTAGTGCATGGGCTTTGTTGCTTCATGGCATGTGAGATCTTCCTGGACCAGGGATTGAACCCATGTCCCCTGCATTGGCAGACAGATTCTTAACCACTGAGCCACCAGAGAAGACCTTATTCTTTATATTTTCTAACTCTTTGTTAAAATCTTCTAACATCTCATTCTGTTCAGCTATTCTCCTGAGTTCTCTGAGCATCTTTATGATCATTACCTTGAACTCTTTATATGGCAGATTGCTTATCTTCACTTCATTTAATTATTTTCTGAAGTTTTAACTTATCCCTTCATTTGAAACATATTCTTCTTTTGCCACATTTTGCTTAATGTGTTGTCTTTATGTCCATGTATTTGGTAGATTGGTTGTATTTCCTGACCTTGGAAATGTGGCCTTTTGTAGATAAGCTATGAATACCAGCAGAACACTTTCCTCTTGTCACAAGAGCTACATGTTCTTGTGGTGTCACCAATGTAGGCTGCATCAGCTCTTCTTTTGTGGTGGGTTAACTACTGTGGGTAGCCTGGTAGGCATGGCTGGCTCGTGGTCCAGGTGTTTATCAGGTCCTAAAATGTGTGGTTTTTCTGCATCATGAGGTGCCTGGCTATGGAGGCTCAGGGGATTCCCTGGCTAGGGCTGACCCTCTGGTGGGCAGAGCCATATTTCTGGGTGGGTGGTTGCTGGGATAAAGTTCTCAGATTTAGTGTCAGCCTGTCAGCACACTGGTTGGTTTGGTCAGTTCTGACATGGTTGGCTGTGGTTTCAGGGTATCCCAAAGCTGGTGTTGGCCCACTGGTAAGTGGTCCTAGATCTGGAGTGTCTGACTAAGTTGTCCAAGGTGTCTTAAAGCTGGTGTTGGCCTGCTGATAAGCAGTGCTGGGGCCCTGGGTGTCCCAGTACTGATGTTAACCTGCTGGTTCTTGACACAGCTGGTTGCAAGGATTTGAAGCTGGTGGCAGTCAGTTAGTGGATGTGGTTGTGCCTAGGGTCTTCCTGGCTGGCGCTGGCCTATAGGTGCATGGGCTGAATACTGACACAGTAGACTGAGTGTGTTGGTCATGGGGCTGCTGTCTGACCTCTTGTGGTCAGGGCTGGGGCTCAGGGGATCCTGGAGCTAGAGCTTGTCCACTGGTGGGGGAGGCCAGGTCCTGAGGTTAGTGTCCACACTCTGGTGGGCAAAGTCAGGTCTTGGAATTTATAGCTGCAGGGCCCTGGATGGTATGTTAGCTTATTTGTAAGGGGAGCTGGGGCCCAGTACCTTCTGAGGCTGGTGCCTGCCCACGGGTAGAGGAAGTTTAACCCAGTTCTTGGTGTGTAAGTCCATGTCCTGGGCCCTCTGGTGGAGGCCAGGTCCTGGGGCAGCTGATGGCTCAGGGAATATTGATGCAACCAAACTGCTGGTAGGTGAGGCTGTGTTCACAGCCAGCTAGTTGCTTGGCCTAAGACATCCCAGTACCCGTGCTGACAGACTGGTGGGTCGGGCTGAGCCCTGGTACTACTAAGCCAGAGGGAGGATTCCAGCACCGGTGTCCTCATGGTAGAACACCCTCCCCAAAATGGCTACAGACAGTGTTTATCTCTCCAGTGTGAGATACAGTTGCTTCCAGCCTCTCAGAGAGGCTCTCCAAGATAAGCAGGTGGATCTACCCAGGCTCCTTCCAAAGGGCTGCTTCTGCCCTTTGTCCCAGAGTATATGCAATTTTGTGTGCACACTTTACATGTGGAGTCTCTACTTCCAACCACCCTCTGGCCTTCAAAGCCAAAAGTTCTTTGAGCTTGTCTTCCTCGGATAGGAGCCTTGGGCTGGGGAGTCTGATATATCTGATAAGGGGATGTAAATCCCCTTGCTCCTTGGGCAGAAACTCTATAATTTCAATTATCTTCTCATTTGTGGGTCACTCACCCATGGCTATGGGTCTTGATTCTATCATGTCTCTGCCCCTCCTACCTGTCTCATTGTGGTTCCTTCTTTATATGTTTACTTGTAGAATATCTTTTCTGTTAGTCTTCTAGTCTTCCTCATCAATTGTTTCACTGTAAGTAGTTGTAATTTTGGTGTGTCCATGGATGGAAGTTAGCTCAAGGTCCACCTACTCCACTATTTAAGTCACTTCCTTTCCATGCACCCTCAAAAGTATTCATTTATCTGAGGCAAATACTAAATAAATCTTATAGAAAGCTAAATAATGATCAAACAAGTAAACCCTTCTTTATTTTTCTTGATTGTTGGTTTATTTATTAATATTAAGTTACAGTATATTCTGAAGTATCTCCCTGTGTTTTAAATTATTTAATTTTAGGGGGAAATCCTTCTAATCTTATATAATTGAAAAGTTGCATGTCTCTTACTTATTTTAAAATTGTGATTACTAATACTTTGTCAGATATATGCATTGTAAATATATTCTCTCTGTTGTGGCTTGTCTTTTAATTCTTTTAATAGTTTCTTTTGATAAGCAAACTTTTTTTAATTTTAATTATATCAAAATATTCCAATATTTTCTTTTAGGCTTAATAATTTTGGTGTATGGTTTAATAAGTCTTTGTCTACCCCAATGATTTAAATATATTTTATTATGTTTTATTCTAGGAGTTTTCTATGTTATTTTCCATATTTAAGTTTATGATATTTCTTATTTTTATAGTATGAAATACTGTTCAAAGCTTATTTTTTGTCTAATCTGAATATTAACTTTCACCAACACCACTTGTTAAAGAACAAGTGCTGCTTTCTTTCTCTCTCTCTCTCTCTCTCTCTCTCTTTTTTTTTTTTTTTTTTTTTTTTCAAATATGGTGTAAAGTTATAAGAATGAGTCTTTGCCTGGACTCTTTTTTTCTTTATAGTATACTCTATTTTAGTCTAATACTACACTCTCTTAATTATTGTAGCTTTTTATAGGGGAGTGTATGGTCTCAAACTTTTTTCTTCAAAAGTCACTTGTGTACTTTAGTTCCTTAGAATCTTCTTGAAACTTCCAAAATAAAATAAAATAAAATACAACCAAACAAATTGAAGACAAATAAAATTTTCTGTAACATTAAATATAAGAGGTTGTATGCAAAAATGTCCACATTTATAAAGTCCATATCTACATTAGTTCATTTTGGAAAAAAATAAATAAATTACTAAATATTCAAATTGACTTAAGTGAAAAAAAAAAAGATAGTATTATAAGATGAACAGAAAACTACACAGAAATGAATTAGGAAAAAACAGTAACCCACAGAGATTAATGCAAAAAACTTTAAGAGAACAGTAAGCAGGTTAATATCTAGAAAATCTGATCATAAAAATTATAAAAAATAAACAACAGATAAGATAAAGGCATTAATATATACAGAGGTTACTCAGAATATACGGTGAAATTCATAGTATTTTAATGTTATATGTGTTTAAAAATACTATTTTCATTTGTGTGACTAAGATTGCAGTACCAAAGAAATTACATAGTAAGAGAACTAGTAATAGTAAAATAGTAAACAAAGAAGGAAGGTAGAAAAGGTTAATTTTTATTACAAAACTCTGAAGATTACCATGTATATTATCAATATATGAGAACAATTACTTCACTTTATTCTATAAGAATGGAATTTAAAATCAAATACTTCTATCTTAATTATTTTATTTCTTTTTTAGTTTCTTTTTAAATTAAAATTGATAGTGTTTTCCTATCTAAAAAAGAACTGAATTAGCATTCTAGAGAAAAAAAAAAAAAATTCTCAACCCAACATAATAGAACAGCTGGGAACTAGAGTAAAAAGTTTAAAATGGAATGAATAACTTGAATAAAAGTACATTTTAAATTGAAGTTATGTTTTACAATAAAATCTCTGAAAATTTATTTAAAGTACTGGCTAACCAAGTACACTCAGAAATATGTATTTGTGCAAGCAGTAAAAGAACATAATAAATTCATTAACAGAAAGTGTTGAGTTATCATTCTGTACTCTGACTATGCTTATTTAATCCCACTTTGCTTGTAATTATTCCTCATTTAACAATTTATGTCTCAGAGGTTTTCTGATATAAAGGCAACAAGAAAAATCCCAATGCTTGAATGCCTTCAAATTCATACACTGGGATATACTTTCACAATTCACAAGACACTCTTGTAAATTACCACTGCATCTGTGAAATGAGGTGAAAAACATTGCTTTTTACCTTAGGCATCCTCTTCAAGGAAACATTAGGATTTCACAAATGAGATTCTTTAATTATTCATTTAACATATTTGTCAATTTCTTAAAGTAGTTGTTTGCCGTTTCTTATATGAACATATATATCCAATCATCCTGGATATTCTAAGAATAGAACAACAATCTGTATCTGTAAAAGCATCATTATATTAAATTGTAGATCACAATAATTAATAGCCTTGTTTTGTTTGCTTACATGAAAAACTAATAATACATACTTTATCCAAATAATATTGTCATATATAAAAGGGATCATTTCACAAATCACTTCTTCTCCAATGAAATATTATTGAATAAAGTCATGCTTTAAGACTTTATGAGAAAAATAGAGATATATTAAACATATAAACTTACAGGTTCTTAACAAATTATAAGTGGAAACAGATAAAAATATATCTACCGTGACCCATCTCTGTCCTGCTTTTCACTTCTTCAAGGTTTTTCCTTAACCTTTCTAATTTCTTTTTCATCCCCCTTCCCATGTTACCCCAATTCTATAGATTTTTATTTAATTAAATATTGAGTTATTAGGGAAACATTTTTTTCTGTTGATGTCTATGGTATTATGGGGTTGTTTGTTTTGACATGCTAGCTAAGTTTCTCGATTTTCTAGAAGACCAGTGTTCCTAATATTTAGGATCATCACTCTTACATGGGAATGTAGTAAATTGAGTATTTTTGATCAGTGACTATATCAATTGTAGTGGAGAAGCATATAAAAAGTGCTGTTGAACCCATAGCAAATATTACTTTAATCATTCAATTCTAGTTTTATATAGGTGACATAAAAATAAATTTCAGTATATAGAAATATAGTGTTACTTTTAATGAAGATTTCAAGCAAAATTTCAGAACAGCACAATTTTCCCACAACACAAGGTGGGAAAAGTACTGAGAGTTTTCAATACATAAGTGTTTCTGCATATGTCATTATGTCTAGAGTTACTGAATAAATATTTTAATAATATTAAGAAAAAGCCCAAAGAATTTTCAGTAAGTAAATCAGACATATTTTGAACTTAAAATATGGTGAGTTTGCTTTGGGAACTCTCCTGTAAATGGGAAAGAGATCTCATTAAAATATAGAAAATGTAAACATTATGGTTAATACCTTACAAATCTCGTGGATTTTCAACTGCTTCTAGGAATAAATGAGAAGAATAAAAGTTGTCACAGCTTGCTGAGTTGACTTTTTTGTTTTCAAATGCATGCTTTGAAGGAGTGCCTGATGCAATCTGCTTGGCAATTTTGCTAAATTTCTAATTTCTAACTCTCATTTGCATTAAACTACCAATATCTGGTTCCTTGAATGTGGAGACATGACATAGGAAATGAATTAAGTAGATGTAAAATGAATTTTAGACAAGTATTAAGTTTGCTGTATTAAAGAGGAAGTAAAATTTCCAGCAGCTAAAAAGAAAAAAAAAAAAAAAAAAAAAGAAAACTGATATATAAAAGTAAATAGGTAAATAATAGCTAAACAAATTACTTTATAGCTATATTTACTAATTTTGTCTCTTTATATATTTTATTTTATAGTATATAATTATTCACTGAAAAAAACCTAAATGCTTACCATATAAGATGAGGTATTTATGAAATTACAACCATAAAAAGATACTAGTCTACTTTCTTAGTTGAAGATATTAAAGGGGATAGAATGCTTTTCTAGTTGAATACTGAAGGAATAATAATCTTTCAATGTTAAGCTTCCTTCTTACTTTTACTCCTGAAACCTGCTCTAAGAAGTCAGACAAATGTCCTAATATCACTAATGCATTTATCATTAAACTAACCATCTCTCAGTACCTTCACTATCTGGCATATGTTTTAGTTCTATTCAAACAATATTTGAGTACGACAAAAAGCTATTCTAAGTAACTATGCATTAATAAAGTATATTTTTAAACATAAGTATTTCTCTAGAATTATCCTATGTTGTACCAAAATTGTTGGTATTTGATGAATGCAGCATAATTTTTAAATTAAAACAGTTTTGACAAACACACAAAAAAAGCTGCAGACATAAAGAGTACTTATCACAGAGAATTAATTAAATCAATCAAGGTAATATTGAAAAATGGCAGGTAACTGAATAGCAGGTTGAAAGACAAATTTTCTTCTAAATATAAGCAAATAGTGTTTGGTGTCAAAACCAAAAATGGATTTACTACTAAAGAAACTAGATATGTTTTGACATTTACATGAATATATTATAGTAATGGCCAAGTGAGACAGTCTGGAAACTGATTTGGACAGAATGTGAAATAATTTTGCTTCACGTGTATTATTCTTCTTTCCTTACACAGATAGTTCTGTAAATGAGAAATTAATCCAGGAACACTATACTCTGAAGGCAAATGGTGATTTTATGATTCAAATCAAATATAAAAAGTACTCAGAAGAAGTAATACCACACCCTTGTTAATTAAGGAGTTAAAACTGAAAAGGTGTCAGTAAACACATACTTTAGAACTGCCCAGCTTCTCTCTGTAATTTAGTTTTAACTCTAGATACAAACCAACATTAATGTGTCTTGATGTCATAAATGTACTCAATAAATTTAATTTTAACTTAATGTCAACTTGAATTAACTGATGTATAAAATCATGATAACTTTTTAAGATCTTTTAATATGTTAGGTAGTATTCTAACATATTTGATGTGTTTTATACTCACAACTCATTGAGAAACTCATTTTTTTTTTTCTATTTTATCAAGTAAAACTTGGAGAGATTTAAAAAAAAATTCCCATGACTGTACTATTACTAATTTGATACCATTTGTGTCCTAGTCTAAAATCAAAATTAAAGCTCTAGTTTGTGTTTAAAATGTGTGTAGGGAATATTATATTTTCTGTAATTTATTTGTCTATCAACTTCATTTTTTACAAAATGAAAATTGCCAAATATCTGGACACTGCAGGTCATTCAACCTATTCTCAAAATTAAGAAGAGATTTAACGTTTCTGAGTGATATATTGACTGTAAATGGAAAGTTTTATGACTGACATTCAAGTTTAAGAGCATCAGTTATCTGACAAGCGCCATTTTGAAGAGAAAAATAATGCATTTGGAAGTTAAATTTGGAATGAAAAGAAAAACTTCCTAATGTGGACTCATGACTAGATTAGAAGTCAAAAGACCAGCACTGGCTCTGCCACTAACACTCTCAACAGCTCTCTGTATAAAAATATCTGATATTTTAGGTTTCATTCATTTCTGATTTCATTCAACAAGCACTTAATGTGATGTGCCAGACACAGAACTGAAAATAATGTGAATATAAAAGAGCTATCAAACATTCAGATAACATCCATGGACATTGTACTGAATAAGATAACTTAGGAAGTGAAAGTAGAAATAACTCAGGTTTGAACTCTGAGACCTATAAAATGAGAAGAAGTAAGCAAAAGAGACAGAGAAGCAGCTGTCAAAGTTATAGAAGCAAAACCAACTAAGAATATTGTGGTAGTCCATAAAGTTAAATATTTCAGAAGGATGAGAGTGGTAACAGCATGTGAAATGATTCTGCCATGACACCTTAGATATGAACTGATAATCAACCACAGAATTTGTATGAGTTGAGGTGACTATGACATATACTATTTCTTTGGAGTGAGGGAAGCAAAGCTTGATTGGAGTTGGTTGGAGAGAGAATGAGGGAAGGTGTTGAGACAGTAAGTACAGTTACATTTTCCATGGATTTTGCAGAAAAGCAGGACAGGTAAGTCAGGCAATAGAGGGAGATAGAGGATAAAAGGAATTTTATTTTGGTTTTTATTTTATTTTTAGGCTAGGAGAAGCTACAATATGTTTCTATGCAAATGAGAATGGCCAAGCAGCAAAGAGAATATTAATGATGGAGGAGCAAAACCGGGAAATCTCAGGAGAGATATACTTTAAAGACAAGAGGGAAGGAGATCCAGTGCACAAGCAGAAATCAAGCGTATAGTTATATAGGAGCATGTAGATCACATGGTGTAAGAAGAGGGCAGGCATGTGAAAGTTGACAGATTTGATGGTGGCTCCATGCAGTACTTTCTTCATAGTTCTACTTTGGCAGTGAAGTAAGAAATATCCATGGATATGCGAGAAGATTCTGTAGTTTCATAAAGAGGAGAATAATCTTAACAGTTACCAGAGTAGTGGTAGAGTCAGTGGAGTAGGAAAATGTAGTGGGATCATCAGACAGTGCTAAGGATGCCCTTTAGTTCGGTGGTGAAGAAATTAAAAATGTAAAATTTCCAGAAACTAAAAGGAACCCTGATGCTTAAAAATAGATAAATAATTGCTAAACTCATTACCTTATAGCTATGTTTATGAATTCTGTCTCTTTATATATTTTAATCATATCATATATAATTATCCACTACAAACACTAAATGCTTACCATATAAAAAGAGGTGTATATGAAATTACAATTGTTACAGGTACTAGTCCACTTTCTTAGTGGGGTATATTTGAGGAGATAGAATGCTTTGCTAGTTGGATTCTAAAAGAAAAAAATATTCTTTAAATGTTAAGCTTCCTTCTTACTTTTACTCCCCAAACCTGCTCTAAGAATTCAACAAGTGACCTAAATTAAAAGTAAGATTATTTAACATGGTTGTAAGTTTTTTCTCCTTGAAGTCTACCTATTTGATACTGGTTTAGAGCAGGTGACTGGTTTATAACTATAGACTTTTTTCAAGAAAATAAGACAGAAAAGGGAGTGGGTAACTTTTTTGAAACTTTATGCACAAAGGAGAGACATTATAATAGTGGCTGTTCATTTTAAATCATATATGTAAGGAAGACAGATATGAGGGCATGAAGCACAGTGAAAATACAGTGATATTAATGGATTAAATGGAAGATGGAATGCACATAGTAACCAGTGAGTATAAATATGCTACCTTTCTCTCATTATAACATATCAATACCTACCCTCCTTTCCCCAAACCTTCAGTTATTTTTGAGGCTAATGACAACGGCCTATGCCACATATTGTCACTTTGTGCCCCAGTTATTTATAATCCTCAGTCCTCTCCTCATTTTCTGAAGATTTGGTTCCCCCAGTTCATTGTCTTTCTCTTTCACATTATCCCTGTCACAATTTTCAGTTATTTTCATGTCCACATACATTATATTGTCAACATCCACTTAGACACACAGTTCTTTGAAGAATTTTCCTTCTAGGCACATTAGATGACTCTTTTAGACTTTAAAGATTACCAGTAACAGCTTAACCTTCTTCCTCACTGATTACTCTGGTATGGGTGCAAGAGAGACAATAGTTACCATTTTAGAAGACTATGTGGGAAACACAGGGTATATTTATAATAAGCATTATATACATAATACTGTAATAGGCATTGTGAGGTCACATTAAGAACATAAAACATCTCTCATCAATGATTACAATTTACCTGACAAGAAACTATTTAACGTTAAATAAAAAGTTGAACAAGAACAAATTTTAAAATAATGTATAATACCACAGATTATTATGGAATGAGTATTAAAATTTTGGATATTAAAAGACTGGTAGAACAAGATCATATGAGCATAAAATGTATTTCTTGATACCAAATCACGTGGGCTTGGTGAGTTAGTGAACTGTGTTGCACTAGATGGTTCCCAAGATTCTTTTCCTCAAACTTGGTATGCTACCTCTCAAGGGTTTATCTGTTGGAATCACATCACTCTCTTCCTAGTCAAAGGGAGTTGGGTATTTAAGAAACTACTATGCTGCTACCATGGTAGATCAGTACCTTATCCTAAGCTCTCAATACGGTTTCCACAATTCCTCACATTAGCACATCCAATTTAATGCTATAAAACAAGGAGTGCAAACAATTATGTACAGGTAATTTAAATAACTTTTTAGAGGTAAGAAAATCAACTACCAGAAATATAATAAAACTATTCTTTTACAAAATTATGTGGTAGGGACACAACAATATAAACATAATTAATTCCTGAGATTATATTTTAAACTAAGAAAATGAAAAAATGCAAGTTAAAAGATCAGTGGAACTATGTAATGATCCTTTTTATTCAATTTCAACTTATTTGATACTATAAAACTGACAGCTAGGGTTTCCCTGGTGGTGTAGTGGTTGGGAGTCCGCCTGCCGATGCAGCGGATGTGGCTTTGTGCCCCGGTCCAAGAGGATCCCACATGCCGTGGGGCGGCTGGACCCATGAGCCATGGCTGCTGGGCCTGTGCACCGCGAAAAAAAAAAAAAAAAAAAAAGACAGCTTTTTAAAAAATTCAAAATGGCAATGTTCCTGATTTTTGAAGGTTGTGATATGCATCATAGCAGATAGGGAACTATATGAAACTTAGTAAGTTTATTATAATAAGGAACCATATTAAGATTATTTTTTAATCAGTTCTGTTATGGTTGTAAACTGTAAAATAAAATTGTTACATTTTAATTTTTAAAAGTAATTATATTTTAATTGTAACTTTAGAGAAAAATGTGTTAAAGTGTTTTTTTTTAATTTTTAAGACAGTATCAATAGCTATGTGAAATATCAATTATTTATGTGAAAATTTTCACAGAAATGTAGATGTTAAGTTATAATTATACCATTAAGAATAATTCCATTCTCAGAAGTTTTTGAAACTAAATGTACTCAGAAGTCACAAGAATATAAGAATCATGAGGACAAGAAATGTGTCTATATTGTTCATTGCTGTATTCTTAGAATCTAGAAAATGACTGGAACATAGCAGCCATTCAGTAAATATTTCTGAATTTATTAATAAAACATATCTCATATCTGTGAAAGAAAATATCTATTAATACTATGCAAATTGACATTGCTAGGAAACTGTGAGTACCTGCTTTAAAGCTGGATGAATAAACAAGTAATTTTTTTTAAAAAAAACACATGAAAGAAACCTAATTTAATATAATTAACAATTAATATATTTGATTTGATTGAGTAAAATTTTGTGAAATCCATGTTCCCTTGATTTTGTTTCCAGACATGTAAAATGCTGTTCATTCACCCTTGAAAGAAAGATGTGTTTTAAAAGATTACATCAAAACCTACTTTCTAAGGGTATAAATGCATCCTTCTAAAGAATTTACATTTGGAAATATAGACTGGTGAAAATAACTGTACTCATTTTGAAGTGTACACAGAATCATAGGCTATACAGTATTCACCTTCACAATGCTACAATAAACCAGCTCAAGTGGATGATTATTTTAAAAATTCCCTAAAGAAACACAACCTTGTTGTCCACACATCAAATAAAAACCTAGGAAAAAGTTTGAATATGGGAAGAAATTCTCTACTTTTTCTTATTCGTGTCCCCATCTACTCTGGTTGAGGGTGCAGGTGAGAAGCATTACCCTACCCACGACTGAGTTTATTTTTAACTATCTCTTACAAACAATAGTGCTTCTTTAACCTTTCTTTGTATCCAATATTTCTATTTGTGAATGATTTTCTTGTTTGTGATTTTTATTTTGTTGTCATTTTTTGGGAATTTTTGTTTGTTTTGATGCTCTCCCTGGTACAACTGTTTCTCTTATTGGGGTGTGTGTGCATGTGTGTGTGTTTAGGTAGTATTTTGTGGAGAAATTTCAGAGATCTGAATCCCATGAGATTTCTGTTGCAATATTGAGAATATCTAGAGTTGATCTTAGTCTAAATCAATGTGGGAAATTTACAAGACATAAATTAAAACTTGTTAAGTAAATAGGAAGAGAAACAAGTTAACAGTTTCTAAGTCTCTCAAAGTTTTACAGTTCATCTAACAAGGTTATAAAGCTATTTTATTGATATGAGTCAATATGCTCTGTTTTAACATCCTTCAAAGTAAGACTGTTTACATTAGTTCCTAGGAAGCAGTCACATTACTATCAGTGATAATTGCCATCATTAAAACAATACCTTAGTAAAATGCTAATTTGTAGGTCCTTGCAGTTTTTCATAGTAAGTGGTACATGCATGAGTGGCTGTTACTCTTAATTTAACTGAAACACCTAATAATAATGAACCACTGGAGAGCCTCCCATTGGTAAATACCTTACCACACATCACAGAATTACACAAAAATTAGTTTTGTTACACATATAAATATAGACATAGCGACTTTGACTTGTTTAGTTATTGGTGTTTTAATAAAGAGCAAACAAGTATGCCATAACTATAGTTTGAGTTGGGGAAAGGGATATCATCATCAACTGTTTTGTTTTAAATTCAAGTTATAATCCTTACCAGGGAGAAGGTGAGTTAAATATGTGTATCTCACCTAGTAGACTTAAAGATTATTGGCTAGTTTTAAAGTATTGATGCAGCTCTGTGGGAACAATGGTGATAAAAATATAGTAAGTTTGAAGGTTTAAAATACCTTGAACCTGCTTAGTATTTGCACAAAATAGTCCCTTAATAAGTAGTTCTCTCCCTTAGCTGCCCTTTAGTATCACTTGGCAGTTTTTTAAAACCCTGACACCTTGGATAAAATCCAGTCCAATTAAATCAGTATCTCTGGAGTTAGAACCCAGGCATTTGAATTTTATACAGTTTCCTAAGTGACTGTACTGTATAGACAAGGATAAAAAACACGGAGGAAAATCTGGATACACAAGGAAGCTTCAACTTAAAGTGAAAATTTTCCCAGCAAAAAAGATGAAGATATGAGTTAAACCAAAGTATGAATTTTATTGAGATATTAATAAAAGTGTTTTTTATTAAAGAAAATGGGCTGTAATTTGATTGTTCCACCTAGCCACCAATTTTGAGTCAGTATTTTCTCACTTTTTTGTGTGAATTTCCATTAAAGTTTAATGCCATGTAAGTTTGTTTTATTTATCCCTTAACTGAGAAAAGCAATTTTTCAGAATAAAATTATATTTGCTTTATTTTTCCTCAGCATGTAAGGTACATTGGGGATTTGTATATATGTATATATCACTATATATCATATTATAGATTATATATATATATATATATATATATATTTCATATATATTTCACTATTTTCAAATGAGGGAAAACTATAGTTTTATTATATTGTAAGACATATCAGATTAGAGGTTTGTCCAAAGAGCTATGGTGGTATATTATTTTTTTGAGGAAATATACATATATTTTGAAAGAAAGTAATATTTGTGCCATATGTATATTGTCTCAGTATAAAATTTTATCTAATATCCTTTAAGACAACCATTATTTTTTTTTAATTTTTTTGTGGTACGCAGGCCTCTCACTGTTGTGGCCTCTCCCGTTGTGGAGCACAGACCCCGGATGCGCAGGCTCAGTGGTCATGGCTCACGGGCCCAGCTGCTCCACGGCATGTGGGATCTTCCCAGACCAGGGCACAAACCTGAGTCCCCTGCATCGGCAGGCAGACTCTCAACCACTGCGCCACCAGGGAAACCCCAACAACCATCCTTATTCTTATCATCCTATAAGGTAACTGATGCTAAATATTATCTTGTCCAATATTTCTCACTTATTGAATGTCCAAATCAGTATTTGAGCAAAGATTTTTCTACTTTTAAAACTTGGGCTCATTTCTTGGTTAGATTATGTTGATTGAAAGCCTTTAAGATAACTTCAGTTATTCACTAATGTTTCTTTTCTTCAAAAAGTTTGTCCATAAAATTTGATGAAAAAATATGTTTACTTAAGTATAGCTCCATCTGAATATAAATCTTACAAAAATTCCCATTAGTATTTGCATTTCATTTAAGCATTTAAAACATACCTGTGCCTATTTCTAACTCAGAAAGCATTCTGCTTTTTGTTAAAATTCAACAATCTCCCTTGGATATTAAGTGGATTATATATGCTTTATGCAAATGATAAATTTAATTTTCCATATGTAAACACTTTTAGCATTAAAATAAGTACTTTCATAATAATATGGGTGTTGTCTGAACACTTAGAAGTGACCTTATGGTAATCTCTCCTGCGATAATCCTTTAAACCAAAGCATTACTCTTACCTAGAGAATAGCTTCTATATATATTGTTTTTCAAAAGATCAAAACCAATGTTATTGTAATTTTAATTTGTAAATCACATGGTAGTAACAATTTTATTATTATTCTATATCTTAAATTTAACATGTAATTTATCACACAATTTGCATACAAAATTAGGTAACATGCTGTGCATAATGATAGAAGTGAATATAATTATCCTTTATATTCTCAGTGTCTTTGCAGCTGTCTAACCAAATGTTTTAGAATTATATGATTAAATCAAATTATGAAAGAATTAAATAGCTGCATAGCTCTTCTATTGATTACAATAGAAGCCTGTTGGTTTTTATCAACAATAAAATGTATCTCATTCTAATTATGCATTTTGATATGTATTATTCTTTGAAATAACTATTATAGTTATAAGCTATAACAAAATATTAAAATGTGGCTAATGTTGAATGATGCCATTTTTTTAAACCAAAGCCCTTTCAATGTTTATTTATATCTGTTTTGGGCATTACATTTTTAAAAAGGTATTAAAATATAAAACAAAGCAGCAGCTTTTAAAAGACTAGTGAAAAAATACTTGATTATGTTGATAATTGTCCTAATCACTGATTTATTTGGACACAACAAAAATACCACTTAAATACACCTGTAACTTGTTATCTAGAATATAATGATAATGTAATCACTCTTATATCACACATATTATTAGGAACCATTAAGAATACTAAGTGTAATAGAACAAAAAGTCACTTTTTTTTACAACCAGGTTTTAAAGGATATATGTTTGCTAGCTGCTGCAGCAGGAGATAAATTATGGCTATGACTCTCCTGGAACAGATTCCTACATGCTACATTGAGAGCTCTCCACAAGTAAAGATGTGATAGATGATAGCAGGTAGTATAAAAGTAAAAAAATTAAGTTAAATCAAGTAGTTGAGAAAGACAGTTGTGTATAGTTTCTTGCCCACTGCATGACAGGCTGAGTAGCCTTTATTAATTTTCAGGGTAATGGAAATCAAGACCACAATGAGATATCACCTCACACCTATGGTAATGAATAAGTTATGAGGATGTAATGTACAACATGTTGCCTTTAGTTAACAACACTCTATTACATACTTGAAAGTTGCCGAGAGTAGATCTTAACTGTTCTCTCTACAAACATACAAAAGTGGTAATTATATGAAGTGATCAATGTGTTAACTCACTTTATTGTGGTAATCAGATATTTCACGATATATATGTATATCAAATCATCACGTGTACAAACACAAATTATTTACTGAGGAACCTAACTTTATCTCAAACCTTAAAGAATTTCTATGAATAAGCACCCAAATGAAATGGTAATTCACATTCAAAACAAGTCAACACACAATAAATCATAATAATTTATTATGAGAACAAGCCAAACAAAGAAACAGATAATATAAACATTTTTAGACATGCAATAATTTCTAATAATTTATGTATCTCAAAAATGCTTAGAGGGCTTCCCTCATGGCGCAGTGGTTGAGAGTCCGCCTGCCGATGCAAGGGACATGGGTTTGTGCCCTGGTCCGGGAAGATCCCACATGCCACACAGTGGCTGGGCCCGTGAGCCATGGCCACTGAGCCTGTGCATCAGGGGCCTGTGCTCCATAATGGGAGAGGCCACAACAGTGAGAGGTCCGCGTACCGAAAAAAAAAAAAAAAAAAAAAAATGCTTAGAAAGAGGGATGAACAGTATATATAGAGAACAATACAATTTGAAAAACATACAAACATACATAACTACTAGGGATTAAAAATGATTTGGATGTTGAGACTGATGATACCACAATTCATCAAAATTGAAAAGATTTATTGCTTGCATAATGGGACTTTCTGGTTTAGTGGTCAGTTTTGAAAATCAGGATGAGGGAACCCAAGTTTGTGTGGTTCAGTCTTCCCTGCGTGCAGCATGGCACCTGCCTCCCCTATTGCAAATGGCTTGCAAGTTTTATCTGCTTGCCCAGACAGAAAAACAGGAAGGAGTAGGTGGGGCCTGAAAGCTATTAGTGGTCAAATATCAGAAACAGAGTTATTTAAAAATGATTTTATTTTACAAACAGCATTCCATGACCACAAGGCAATTTTAGCAAAAATAATTAGATGGGACCCAGGAAATAAATGTGTTGGAAAATTAAAAACATATTTCTGAATAAACCAATGTAAAAAAAAAGGAAATATTACAAAATGAGGAAATTGTACTATCAGATACCATTTTTTAAAAAGCTATAACAATAAAGCTATAATAATTAAGAGTGATATTGGTTCAGAGATAAATTAATTGACAAATGGAATGTTACCAAAAAAAAAATGTGAGGACACAACAAGAAGGTGGCCATCTGCAAGCCAAGTATGAGAGACCTCACCAGAAACCAACACTGATGGCACCTCGATTTTGAACTTCCAGCCTCCAGAACTGTAAGAACATAAATTTCTGTTGTTTAAACAACCCAAACTTTGGTATTTTGTTATGGAAGCCCAAGCAGACTAGAACATTGCATAACAAAATAGCATAAAGAGGTGGCATTAATGAAAAAAAAAATAAAATTTATTCTTTCTCTTGATTCCTTGGCTTAGGAACCTGGTGCTTATTCTGTGTGTTACCTGGAGTCAATTATGTTTCCACAGGCATCTGCCATCTAGACTGGAGGTAACATTTCAGAGACTCAGACTAGTAGTGCGTCACCATACTCCCCCAATACACCATCACATTAGTAGTAGAGAATTGTCTACAAAGGCTTGTGCCACCCCAACTTCACTTCAAATGAACAGAGCACACCTTCTCTGATCTCAAAATTTATCTTGGGTGGAAGAGTGTTCCTATGTATGTCCTGAGACACCTATTAGCATCTAAGCATTATCTTCACTTCTTCCAGCACTTCCCTGTGCTAGCCTGGCTCTTCATTTACTTTTTCATTTGCTGTTTACAGTAGAAAATTTATAGCAGGATTCTGCTTTGTTTTGTTTTTGAAATTCTAATGACCTTTTCACTGCTTAAAAAACGCATGATTTGAAAATTTAAACTCTTGACTTTCAAGAATTCTTTTATTTACTTCTTTTTATTGAAGTATAGTTGATTTACTACATTACATAATATTAGTTTCAGATGTACAATGTAATGATTCAATATTTTTATAGCTTATACTCCTTTTAAGTTTTTACAAAATATTGCCTACATTCCCCGGCTCTATAACATATCTTTGTAGCTTATTTATTTATACATAGTAGTTTGTACCTCTTGATTCCCTACCCATATCTCACCCCTCCCTCTTCCCTTTCCCTACTGGTAACCAATAGTTTGTTCTTCATATCTCTGATTCTGTTTCTTTTTTGTTATAATCATTCTTTTGTTTTATTTTTTAGATTCCACGTATGTTAATATACAATATTTGGTTTCCTATGTCTGACTTACCTCATTCAGCATAACTGTAAAGTTCATCCATATTGTTGCAAATGGCAAAATTTCATTTTTTTATGACTAATATTACATTACATATATATACCACATATTATATATATGTATAAATTTAAATATATACACATGTATAGTGCACCTTCATTATTCATTCATCTGTTAATAAACACTTAGGTTGCTTCCATATTTGGCTATTGTAAATAATGTTGCTATGAACATATAAACATTGAAGTGTGTATACCTTTTCAAATTATTTTTTTGTTTTTTTTTGAATTTATACCCAGAAGTGGAACTGGTGGATCATATGGTAGTTCTATTTTTAGTTTTTTGAAGAACCCCCATATTGTTTTCCAGAGTGACTGCACCAACTTACATTCCTACCAACAGTGTACTAGGGTTCCCTCTTCTCCACATCCTCTCCAACATTTGTTATTTGTAGACTTTTTCATGATAGCCATTGTGACAGGTGTGAGATGAAATCTCATTATGGTTTTGCTTTACATTTCTCTGATGATTAAAAATGTTGAACATCTTTTCAAGTGCCCATTGGCCATCTCTGTATCTTCTTTGGAAAAATGTCTATTCAGGTCTTCTGTCCATTTTTTAATCAGGATATATTTTTTTACATTGATCTGTATGAGCTCTTTATTATTCTGGAAATCAACCCATTATCAGTCATATCACTTACAAATATTTTCTCCATTTCAGTAGATTGTCTTTTACTTTCCTTTGCTGTGCAAACACCTTTAAGTTTAACTAGGTCTCAGTTTATTTTTGCTTTTGTTTCCTTTGCCTTAGGAGACAGATCCAAAATGCTATGCTTTATGTCAAATAGTACTCTGCTTATGTTTTCTTTCTGAAGTTTTGTAGTATATTCTGAAGTCAGGGAATGTAGTACCTTCAGCTTTTTTTTTTTTTTTTTCAAGAATTATTTAACTATTTGGGGCCTTTTTTGGTTCCATATGAATTTTAGGATTATTTGTTCCAGTTCTGTGAAAAATGTCATGGGTATTTTGATAGAGGTTGCATTAAATCTGTAAATTTCTTTGGGAAGTATGGAAATTATAACAACATTTTTTCTCCTAGTCCATTAACAAAGGATATCTTTCAATTTCTTTATATCATCTTCAATTTCTTCACCAATGTTTTATAGTTTTCAGAGTATAGGTGTTTCATCTCCTTGATCAAGTTTATTCCTAGGTATTTTATTCTTTTTGGTGCTATTTTTTAAAAGGATCTTGTTCATGCTTTCTCTTTCTGATAGTTCATTATTAGTGTATAGAAAAGCAACAGATTTCTGTGTATTAATCTTGTATCTGCAACTTCTCTAAATACATTTATTTGTTCTAAATTTTTTTCAGGAAAACTTTAAGGTTTTCTATATAAAGTGTCATGTCATCTGCAAATATTGACAATCTTTACTTCTCTTCCAATTTAGATGCATTTTATGTATTTTTATTTTCTGATTGTTGTGGCTAAGACTTACAATATGTTAAATAGATGTGGTAAGAATGAGCATTCCTGTCTTGTTGTTGATTTTACAGGTAAAGCTTTCATGTTTTCACCATTGTGTATGTTGTTAGTTATGGGTTTATCATAAATGGTCTTTATTATGTTGATATAGGTTACATCTAGACCAATTTTTTTTTTTTTTAACATCTTTATTAGGGTATAATTGCTTTACAATGGTGTGTCAGTTTCTACTTTATAACAAAGTGAATCAGTTACACATAGACACACGTTCGTATATTTCCTCCCTCTTGCATCTCCCTCCCTCCAACCCTCCCTATCCCACCCTTCCAGGTGGTCACAAAGCACCGAGCCAATATCCCTGTGCCAAGCGGCTGCTTCCCACTAGGTATCTACCTTACGCTTGTTAGTATATATATGCCCATGCCCCTCCCTCGCCCAATCAAACCTCACCCTTCCTCCTCCCCATATCCTCAAGTCCGCTCTCCAGTAGGTCTGTGATTTTATTCCTGTCTTACCCCTAGGTTCCTCATAATATATTTTTTTCTTAAATTCCATATATATGTGTTAGCATACGGTATTTGTCTTTCTCTTACTGACTTACTTCACTCTGTATGACAGACTCTAGGTCAATCCACCTCATTACAAATAGCTCAATTTAATTTCTTTTTATCGCTGAGTAATATTCCATTGTGTATATGTGCCACATCTTCTTTATCCATTCATCTGACGATGGGTACTTAGGTTGTTTCCTTCTCCAGGGTATGGTAAATAGAGCTGCAATGAATATTTTGGTACATGCCTCTTTTTGAATTTTGGTTTTCTCAGGGTATATGCCCAGTTGTGGGATTGCTGGGTCATATGGTAGTTCTATTTTTAGTTTTTTAAGGAACTTCCATACTGTTCTCCATAGTGGCTGAACCAATTCACATTCCCACCAGCAGTGCAAGAGGGTTCCCGTTTCACCACACCCTCTCCAGCATTTATTGTTTCTAAATTTTTTGATGATGGCCATTCTGACTGGTGTGAGATGATATCTCATTGTAGTTTTGATTTGCATTTCTCTAATGATTAATAATGTTGAGCATTCTTTCATGTGTTTGTTGGCAGTCTGTATATCTTCTTTGGAGAAATGTCTGTTTAGGTCTTCTGACCACTTTTGGATTGGGTTGTTTGTTTTTTTGTTATTGAGCTGTATGAGCTGTTTGTAAATTTGGGAGATTATTCCATTGTCAGTTGCTTCATTTGCAAATATTTTGTCCCATTCTGAGGGTTGTTTTTTGGTCTTGTTTATGGTTTCCTTTGCTGTGCAAAAGCTTTGAAGTTTCATTAGGCTCCATTTGTTTATTTTTGTTTTTATTTCCATATCTCTAGGAGGTGGGTCAAAAAGGATCTTGCTATGATTTATGGCATAGAGTGTTCTGCCTATGTTTTACTGTAAAAGTTTGATAGTTTCTGGCCTTACATTTAGGTCTTTAATCCATTTTGAGCTTATTTTTGTGTATGGTGTCAGGGAGTGATCTAATCTCATACTTTTACATGTACCTTTCCAATTTTCCCAGCACCACTTATTGAAGAGGCTGTCCTTTCTCCATTGTACATTCCTGCCTTTGTTGTCAAAGATAAGGTGACCATATGTGCATGGGTTTATCTCTGGGCTTTCTATCCTGTTCATTGATCTATCTTTGTGTTTTGATGCCAGTACCATACTGTATTGATTAAAGTAGCGTTGTAGTATAGTCTGAAGTCAGGGAGCCTGATTCCTCCAGCTCCATTTTTCGTTCTCAAGATTGCTTTGGTTATTTGGGGTCTTTTGTGTTGCCATACAAATTGTGAAATATTTTGTTCTAGTTCTCTGAAAAATGTCAGTGGTAGTTTGATAAGGATTGAATTGAATCTGTAGATCACTTTGGGTAGTAGAGTCATTTTCATAATGTTGCTCCTTCCAATCCAAGAACATGGTATATCTCTCCATCTATTTGTATCCTCTTTAATTTCTTTTATCAGTGTTTTATAATTTTCTTCATACTGGTCTTTTGTCTCCTTAGGTAGGTTTATTCCTAGACAATTTATTATTTTGTTCCAATGGTAAATGGGAGTGTTTTCTTGATTTCACTTTCAGATTCTTCATTATTATTATATAGGAATGCCAGAGATTTCTGTGCATTAATTTTGTATCCTGATACTTTACCAAATTCATTGATTAGCTCTAGTAGTTGTTTGGTAGCATCTTTAGTATTCTCTATGTATAGTATCATGTCATCTGCAAACAGTGACAGCTTTACTTCTTCTTTTCTGATTTGGATTCCTTTTATTTCTTTTTCTTCTCTGATTGCTGTGGCTAAAACTTCTAAAACTATGTTGAGCAAGAGTGGTGAGAGTGGGCAACCTTGTCTTTTTCCTGATCTTAGTGGAAATGATTTCAGTTTTTCACCTTTGAGGATGATGTTGGCTGTGAGCTTGTCATATATGGCCTTTATTATGTTGAGGAAAGTTCCCTCTATGCCTACTTTCTGTAGGGTTTTTATCATAAATGGGTGTTGAATTTTGTCAAAAGCTTTCTCTGCATCTATTGAGATGATCATATGGTTTTTCTCCTTCAATTTGTTAATATGGTTTATCACATTGATAGATTTGCATATATTGAAGAATCCTTGCATTCCTAGAATAAACCCCACTTGATCATGGTGTATGATCCTTTTAATGTGCTGCTGGATTCTGTTTGCTAGTATTTTGTTGTGGATTTTTGCATCTATGTTCATCAGTGATATTGGCCTGCAGTTTTCTTTCTTTGTGACATCCTTGTCTGGTATTAGTATCAAGGTGATGGTGGCCTCGTAGAAGGAATTGGGGAGTGTTCTTCCATCTGCTATATTTTGGAAGAGTTTGAGAAGGATAGGTGTTAACTCTTCTCTAAATGTTTGATAGAATTCGGCTGTGAAGCCATCTGGTCCTGGGTTTTTATCTGTTGGAAGATTTTTAATCACAGTTTCAATTTCAGTGTTTGTGATTGGTCTGTTCATATTTTCTATTTTGTCCTGATTCAGTCTTGGCAGGCTGTGCATTTCAAAGAATGTGTCCATTTCTTCCAGATTGTCCATTTTATTGGCATAGAGTTGCTTGTAGTAATCTCTCATGATCATTTTTATTTCTGCAGTGTCAGTTGTTACTTCTCCTTTTTCATTTCTAATTCTATTGATTTGAGTCTTCTCCCTTTTTTTCTGGATGAGTCTGGCTAATGGTTTATCTATTTTGTTTATCTTCTCACAAAACCACCTTTTAGTTTTATTAATCTTTGCTATTGTTTCCTTCATTTCTTTTTCATTTATTTCTGACCTGATTTTTATGATTTCTTTCCTACAGCTTTTTTTTTATTTTTTTTTTATTCTTCTTTCTCTAATTGCTTTAGGTGTAAGGTTAGGTTGTTTATTCGAGATGTTTCCTGCTTCTTAAGGTGGGCTTGTATTGCTATAAAATTCTCTCTTAGAACTGCTTTTGCTGCATCCAATAGGTTTTGGGTCGTTGTGTCTCCATTGTCGTTTCTCTCTAAGCTTTTTTTTTTAAACATCTTTATTGGGGTATAATTGCTTTACAATGGTGTGTCAGTTTCTACTTTATAACAAAGTGAATCAGTTATACATATAAACACTTTTGCATATCTCAGCCCTCTTGCGTCTCCCTCCCTCCCACCCTGCCTATCTAGGTATTTTTTTTAATTTCCTCTTTGATTTCTTCAGTGATCACTTCATTATTAAGTAGTGTATTGTTTAGCCTCCATGTGTTTGTATTTTTTACAGATATTTTCCTATAATTGATATGTAGTCTCATGGCGTTGTGATTGGAAAAGATACTTGATACAATTTCAATTTTCTTAAATTTACTATCTATCCTGGAGAATGTTCCATGAGCACTTGAGAAAAATGTGTATTCTGTTGTTTTTGGATGGAGTGTCCTATAAATATCAATTAAGTCCATCTTGCTTAATGTATCATTTAAAGCTTGTGTTTCCTTACGTATTTTCATTTTGGTTGATCTGTCCATTGGTGAAAGTGGGGTGTTGGAATTCCTTACTATGAATGTGTTACTGTCAATTTCCCCTTTTACGTCTGTTAGTTTTTGCCTTATGTATTGAGGTGCTCCTATGTTGGGTGCATAAATATTTACAATTGTCATATCTTCTTTTTGAATCGATCCCTTGATAATTATGTAGTGTCCTTCTTTGTCTCTTCTTCTTTTTTTTTTTTCTTTTGCGGTGCGCGGTCCTCTCACTGTTGTGGCCTTTCCCGTTGCGGAGCAACAGGCTCTGGATGCGCAGGCTCAGCGGCCATGGCTCATGGGCCCAGCCGCTCCGCGGCATGTGGGATCCTCCCAGAGCGGGACACAAACCCATGTCCCCTGCATCAGCAGGCGGACTCTCAACCACTGCGCCACCAGGGAAGCACCTTTGTCTCTTCTAATAGTCTTTATTTTAAAGTATATTTTTTCTGATATGAGAATTGCTACTCCAGCTTTCTTTTTGTTTCCATTTGCATAGAATATCTTTCTCCATCCCCTTTCTTTCAGTCTGTATGTGTCTCTAGGTCTGAAGTGGGTCTCTTGGAGACAGCATATATATGGGTCTTGTTTTTGCATCCATTCAGGAAATCTGTGTCTTTTGGTAGGAGCATTTAGTCCATTTACAATTAAGGGAATTATCAATATGTATGTTCTAAATTTCTAAATTTTCTAAATTGTTTTGGGTTCATTGTTATAGGTCTTTTCCTCCTCTTGTGTTTCTTGTCTAGAGAAGTTCCTTTAGCAGTTGTTGTAAAGCTGGTTTGGTTTGGTGGTGCTGAACTTTCTCAGCTTTTACTTGTCTGTAAAGTTTTTAATTTCTCCATCAAATCTGAATGATATCATTGCTGGGTAGAGTAATCTTGTTTGCAGGTTTTTCTCCTTCATCACTTTCAGTATGTCCTGCTACTCCCTTCTGGCTTGCAGAGTTTCTGCTGAGAGATCAGCTGTTAACTTTATGGGGATTCCCTTGTGTGTTATTTTTCCCTTGTTGCTTTTAATATGCTTTCTTTGTATTTATTTTTTGACAGTTTGATTAATATGTGTCTTGGCATATTTCTCCTTGGATTTATCCTGTATGGGATTATCTCTGCTTCCTGGACTTGGTTAACTATTTCCTTTCCCATATTAGGGAATTTTTCAACTATAATCTCTTCAAATATTTTCTCAGTCCCTTTCTTTTTCTCTTCTTCTTCTGGAACCCCTATAATTCGAATGTTGGTGCATTTAATGTTGTCCCAGAAGTCTCTGAGACTGTCCTCAGTTCTTTTCATTCTTTATTCTGCTCTGCAGTAGTTATTTCCACTATTTTATCTTCCAGGTCACTTATCCGTTCTTCTGCCTCAGTTATTCTTCTATTGATCCCATCTAGAGTACTTTTAATTTCATTTATTCTGTTGTTCATCATTGCTTGTTTCATCTTTAGTTCTTCTAGGTCCTTGTTAAATGTTTCTTGCATTTTCTCCATTCTATTTCCAAGATTTTGGATCATCTTTACTATCATTATTCTGAATTCTTTTTCAGGTAGACTGCCTATTACCTCTTAATTTGTTAGGTCTGATGCATTTTTATCTTGTTCCTTCGTTTGCTGTTTTTCTGTCTTCTCATTTTGCTTATCTTACTGTGTTTGGGGTCTCCTTTTTGCAGGGTGCAGGTTCGTAGTTCCCATTGTTTATGATGTCTGTCTCCAGTGGTTAAGGTCGGTCCAATGGGCTGTGTAGGCTTCCTGGTGGAGGGGGCTAGTGCCTGTGTTGTGGTGCATGAGGCTAGATCTTGTCTCTCTAGTGGGCAGGTCCACGTCTGGTGGTGTGTTTTGGGGTGTCTGTGGACTTATTATGATTTTAGACAGCCTCTCTGCTAATGGGTGGGGTTGTGTTCCTGTTTTGCTAGTTGTTTGGCATAGGTTGTCCAGCACTGTAGCTTGCTGGTCGTTGAGTGAAGCTGGGTGCTGGTGTTAAGATGGAGGTCTCTGGGAGATTTTCGCCATTTGATATTCTGTGGAGCTGGGAGGCCTCTTGTGGACCAGTGTCCTGAAGTTGGCTCTCCCACATCACAGGCAGAGCCCTGACTCCTGGCTGGAGCAGCAAGAAACTTTCATCCACACGGCTCAGGTTAAAAGGGAGAGAAAATAGTGAGAATTAGTAGAAGTAAGAAGAAAGAAAGAAAGAAATGAGAGAAGGAAGGAAGGAGGGAAGGAAGGAAGAAAGAAAGAAAGAAAGAAGAAAAGAAGGAAAGAAGGAAAGAAGGAAAGAAAGGAGGGAGGGAGGGAGGGAAGGAGGAAGGAAGGAAGGATGAAAGGAAGGAAGGAAGGAAAAAAGACAGAAAGTAGATACAGAAAAATAGAATGAAGTAAAGTATAATAAAGTTATTGAATTAAAATATGATTATTTAGGGAAAAAAAAGAGAAAAGGATGGATAGAACCTTAGGACAAATGGTGGAAGCCATTCTATACAGACAAAGTCTTACACAGAAGCATACATATACACCCTCACAAAAAGAGGCAAAGGGGAAAAAATCATAAATCTTGCTCCCAAAGACCACCTCCTCAATTTGGGATGATTCACTGTCTAAAGGTGGGAAGGAAGGAAAGAAAGAAAGAAGGTAAAGTATAATAGAATTATTAAAATTAAAATTAATTATTAAGAAAAAAAATTAAAAACAAAAACAAAAACAATGGATGGTTAGAACCCTAGGACAAATGGTGGAAGAAAAGCTATACAGACAAGATCTCAAACAGAAGCATACACATACACATTCACAAAAAGAGGAAAAGGGGAAAAAAGCATAGATCTTGCATTCGAAGTCCACCACCTCAATTTGGGTTGAATCACTGTCTATTCATGTATTCCACAGATGCAGGGTACATCAAATTGATTGTGGAGCTTTAATCCATTGCTTCTGAGGCTGCTGGGAGAGATTTCCCTTTCTCTTCTTTGTTCTCACAGCTCACAGGAGCTCAGCTTTGGACTTGGCCCTGTCTCTGTGTGTATGTCACTGGAGGGCATCTGTTATTTTCTCAGACAGGACGGGGTTAAAGGAGCCGCTGACTCAGGGGCTCTGGAGCACTCAGGCCGGGGGCAGGGAGGGGCATGGCGTGCGGGGGGGACCTGCAGTGACAGAGGCCGACGTGACGTTGCACCAGCCCAAGGCCCGCCATGCGTTCTCCCTGGGAAGATGTCCCTGGATCCCGGGAACCTGACAGCGGTGGGCTGCACAGGCTCCCCGGAAGAGGGGTGTGGACAGTGACCTGTGCTCACACACTGGCCCCTTGCTGGTGGCAGCAGCATCTCCAGCATCTTCCGCCCATCTCCGGGGTCCCCGCTTTCAGCCGCGGCTCGCGCCTTTCTCTGAGGACCGTGCTTTTAGCCGCGGCTCTTGCCCGTCTCTGGGGTCCACGCTTTTAGCCACGGCTTGTGCCGGTCTCTGGAGTTCCTTTAAGCAGCGCTCTTAAACCCCTCTCCTCCTGCACCAGGAAACAAAGAGGGAAGAAAAAGTCTTGCCTCTTTGGCAGGTGCAGACTTTTCCCCAGACTCCATCCTGGCTAGCTGTGGTGCACTAACCACTTCAGGCTATGTTCAAGCCGCCAACCCCAGTCTTTTCCCTGCGCTCCGGCTGAAACCGAAACTCGATCCTCAGCTCGCAGCCCCGCCCACCCCAGCGGGTGAGTCGACAAGCCTCTCGGGCTGGTGAGTGCAGGGCGTCACCGATCCTCTATGCGGGAATCTCTCCGCTTTGCCCTCCGGACCCCTGTTGCTGCACTCTCCTCTGCAGCACTGAAGCTCCCCCCACCGCCTCCTGCAGTCTCCTCCCGCGAAGGGGCTTCCTAGTGTGTGGAGACATTTCCTCCTTCACAACTCCCTCCCACTGGTGCAGGTGCCTTCCCTATTCTTTTGTCTCTGTTTTCTCTTTTTTTCTTTTGCCCTACCCAGGTACGTGGGGAGTTTCTTGCCTTTTGGGAGGTCTGAGTCTTTTGCCAGCATTCAGTAGGTGTTCTGTATCCACGTGTAGATGTATTTCTTGTGTATCTGTGGAGAGGGAGGTGATCTCCACGTCTTACTCTTCTGCCATCTTCCCAGCACTCTAGACCAAATTTGATGAGAGGTTTTTTCATAAATGGATGTTGAATTTTGTTAAACCTTTTCCTTCATTTATTAATGTGATTACGTAATTTGTATTTCTTTTGTTAATGTGGTATATACCATTGACTGATTTATGGATACTGAACCATCCTTGTGACCGTGGAATGAATACAACTTGATTGTGGTGCATGATCCTTTTTATATACTGTTGGATTCAGTTTGATAATATTTTTTGAGGATTTTTTCATCTATATTCATCAGTGATATTTGTCTCTAACTTTATTTTTTTACAGTGACTCTATCTGGTTTTGGTATCGGAGTAATTGTGGCCTTTAGAATAAGTTTGAGAGTGTTCCCTTCTCTTCAATAATTTGGAGTAATGTGTGAATGATATGTGTTAGCTCTTTGCTATATGTTTTGCAGAATTTCCCTGTAAAGCCATTTTGTCCTGGATTTTTGTTCGTTGGTAGTTTTTTTTTTTTTTTTTTTTTTTTAAAACGTCTATATTGGTGAATAATTGCTTTACAATGGTGTGTTAGTTTGTTTTATAACAAAGTGAATCAGTTATACATATACATATGTTCCCATATCTCTTCCCTCTTGCATATCCCTGCCTGCCACCCTCCCTATCCCACCTCTCCAGGCGGTCACAAAGCACCGAGCCAATATCCCTGTGCCACGCGGCTGCTTCCCACTAGCTATCTACCTTACATTTATTAGTGTATATATGTCCATGCCTCTCTCTCGCTCTGTCACAGCTCACCCTTCCCGCTCGCTACATCCGCAAGTCTGTTCTCCAGTAGGTCTGCGTCTTTCTTCCTGTCTTACCCCTAGGTTCTTCATGACATTTTTTTTTTTTTCTTAAATTCCATATATATGTGTTAGCATACAGTATTTGTCTTTCTCTTTCTGACTTACTTCACTCTGTATGACAGACTCTAGGTCTATCCACCTCATCACAAATAGCTCAATTTTGTTTCTTTTTATGGCTGACTAATATGCCATTGTATATATGTGCCACGTCTTCTTTATCCATTCATCTAATGATGGACACTTAGGTTGTCTCCATCTCTGGGCTATCGTAAATAGAGCTGCAATGAACATTTTGGAACATGACTCCTTTTGAATTTTGGTTTTCTCAGGGTATATGTCCAGTAGTGGGATTGCTGTGTGATATGGTACTTCTATTTGTAGTTTTTTAAGGAACCTCCATACTGTTCTCCACAGTGGCTGAACCAATTTACATTCTCACCAGCAGTGCAAGAGGGCTCCCTTTTCTCCACACCCTCTCCAGTATTTATTGTTTCTAAATTTTTGGATGATGGCCATCCTGACTAGTGTGAGATGATATCTCGTTGTAGTTTTCATTTGCATTTCTCTAATGATTAATGATGTTGAGCATTCTTTCATGTGTTTGATGGCAGTCTGAGTATCTTCTTTGAAGAAGTGTCTATTTAGGTCTTCTGCCCATATTTAGATTTTTTTTTGTTTTTTTTTTTGTTTTGTTTTTTTGTTATTGAGCTGAATGAGCTGCTTGTAAATTTTGGAAAATAATCCTTTGTCAGTTGCTTCATTAGCAAATATTTTCTCCCATTCTGAGGGTTGTCTTTTGGTCTTGTTTACGGTTTCCTTTGCTGTGCAAAAGCTTTGAAGTTTCATTAGGTGCAATTGGTTTATTTTTGTTTTTATTTCCATATCTCTAGGAGGTGGGTCAAAAAGGATCTTGCTGTGATTTATGTCATAGAGTGTTCTGCCTATGTTTTCCTCTAAGAGTTTGATAGTGTCTGGCCTTGCATTTAGGTCTTTAATCCATTTTGAGCTTATTTTTGTGTATGGTGTTAGGGAGTGATCTAATCTCTTACTTATACCTTTCCAATTTTCCCAGCACCACTTATTGAAGAGGCTGTCCTTTCTCCATTGTACATTCCTGTCTTTGTTGTCAAAGATAAGATGACCATATGTGCATGGGTTTATCTCTGTGCTTTCTATCCTGTTCCATTGATCTATCTTTGTGTTTTTGTGCCAGTACCATACTGTATTGATTACTGTAGCTTTGTAGTATAGTCTGAAGTCAGGGAGCCTGATTTCTCCAGCTCCATTTTTCATTCTCAAGATTGCTTTAGCTATTCGGGGTCTTTTCTGTTTCCATACAAATTGTGAAATATTTTGTTCTAGTTCTCTGAAAAATGTCAGTGGTAGTTTGATAAGGATTGCATTGAATCTGTAGATCACTTTGGGTAGTAGAGTCATTTTCATAATGTTGCTTCTTCCAATCCAAGAACATGGTATATCTCTCCATCTATTTGTATCCTCTTTAATTTCTTTTATCAGTGTTTTATAATTTTCTTCATACTGGTCTTTTGTCTCCTTAGGTAGGTTTATTCCTAGACAATTTATTATTTTGTTGCAATGGTAAATGGGAGTGTTTTCTTGATTTCACTTTCAGATTCTTCATCATTATTATATAGGAATGCCAGAGATTTCTGTGCATTAATTTTGTATCCTGATACTTTACCAAATTCATTGATTAGCTCTTGTAGCTTTCTGGTAACATCTTTAGGGTTCTGTATGTATA
The DNA here is from genome assembly GCA_036417435.1 of Inia geoffrensis. NCBI lineage: Eukaryota > Metazoa > Chordata > Mammalia > Artiodactyla > Iniidae > Inia > Inia geoffrensis. The sequence continues at coordinate 48,319,161 of CM070916.1, forward strand.
GTATCATGTCATTTGCAAACAGTGACAGCTTTACTTCTTCTTTTGTGATTTGGATTTCATTTATTTCCTTTTCTTCTCTGATTGCTGTGGCTAAAACTTCCAAAACTATGTTGAATAAAAGTGGTGAGAGTGGGCAACCTTGCCTTGTTCCTGATCTTAGTGGAAATGCTTTCAGTTTTTTACCATTGAGAATGATCTTGGCTGTGGGCTTGTCATATATGGCCTTTATTATGTTGAGGAAACTTCCCTCTATGTCTGCTTTCTGTAGGGTGTTTATCATAAATGGGTGTTGAATTTTGTCAAAAGCTTTCTCTGCATCTATTGAGATGATCATATGGTTTTTCTCATTCAATTTGTTAATATGGTGTATCACATTGATAGATTTGCGTATATTGAAGAATCCTTGCATTCCTGGAATAAACCCCACTTGATCATGGTGTATGATCCTTTTGATGTGCTGTTGGATTCTGTTTGCTAGTATTTTTTTGAGGATTTTTGCATCTATGTTCATCAGTGATACTGGCCTGTAGTTCTCTTTCTTGTTGACATCCTTGTCTGGTTTTGGTATCAAGGTGATGGTGACCTCGTAAAATGAGTTTGGGACTGTTCCTGCCTCTGCTATATTTTGAAAGAGTTTGAGGAGGATAGGTGTTAACTTTTCTCTAAATGTTTGATAGAATTTGCCTGTGAAGACATCTGGTCCTGGGCTTTTGTTTGTTGGAAGATTTTTAATCACAGTTTCAATTTAAGTGTTTGTGATTGGTCTGTTCATATTTTCTATTTCTTCCTGATTCAGTCTTGGCAGGCTGTGCATTTCAAAGAATGTGTCCATTTCTTCCAGATTGTCCATTTTATTGGCATAGAGTTGCTTGTAGTAATCTCTCATGATCATTTTTATTTCTGCAGTGTCAGTTGTTACTTCTCCTTTTTCATTTCTAATTCTGTTGATTTGAGTCTTCTCACTTTTCTTCTGGATGAGTATGGCTAATGGTTTATCTATTTTGTTTATCTTCTCAAAGAACCAGCTTTAAGTTTTATTGATCTTTGCTATTGTTTCCTTCATTTCTTTTTCATTTATTTCTGATCTGATTTTTATGATTTCTTTCCTTCTGCTAACTTTGGGGGGGGGGGGGTTTTGTTCTTCTTTCTCTAATTGCTTTAGGTGAAAGTTTAGATTGTTTATTTGAGATGTTTCCTGCTTCTTATGGTGGGCTTGTATTGCTATAAACTTCCCTCTTAGAACTGCTTTTGCTCCAACCCATAGGTATTGGGTCATCCTTCCTCCATTGTCATTTGTTTCTAGGTATTTTTTCATTTCCTCTTTTATTTCTTCAATGATCACTTTGCTATTAAGTAATGTATTGTTTAGCCTGCATGTGTTGGTAGTTTTTACAGATCTTTTCCTGTAATTGATATCCAGTCTTATGGCCTTGTGGTTGGAAAAGATACTTGATACAATTTCAATTTTCTTAAATTTACCAAGAATTGATGTGTGACCAAAGATATGATCTATCGTTGAGAATGTTCCATGAGCACTTGAGAAAAATGTGTATTCTCTTGTTTTTGCATTGAGTGTCCTATAAATATCAATTAAATCCATCTTGTTTAATGTATCATTTAAAGCTTGTGTTTCCTTATTTATTTTCATTTTGGATGATCTGTCCATTGGTGAAAGTGGGGTGTTAAAGACCCCTACTATGAATGTGTTACTGTCAATTTCCCCTGTTATGGCTGTTAGTATTTGCCTTATGTATTGAGGTGATCCAATGTTGGGTGCATAAATATTTTCAATTGTTATATCTTCTTCTTAGATCGATCCCTTGATCATTATGTACTGTCCTTCTTTGTCTCTTCTAATAGTCTTTATTTTAAAGTCTATTTTGTCTGATATGAGAATTACTACTTAGCTTTCTTTTGGTTTCCATTTGCATGGAATATCTTTTTCCATCCCCTTACTTTCAGCCTGTGTGTGTCTCTAGTTCTGAAGTGGGTCTCTTGGAGACAGCATTTATATGGGTCTTGTTTTTGTATCCATTCAGCAAATCTGTGTCTTTTGGTGGGAGCATTTAGTCCATTTACATTTAAGGGAATTATCAATATGTATGTTCCTATTCCCATTTTCTAAATTGTTTTGGCTTCTTTATTATATTTCTTTTCCTTCTGTTGTGTTTCTTGACTAGAGAAGTTCCTTTAGCATTTGTTGTAAAGCTGGTTTGGTGGTGCTGAACTTTCTCAGCTTTTGCTTGTTTGTGGAGGTTTTAATTTCTCCATCAAATCTAATGAGATCCTTGCTGGGTAGAGTAATCTTGGTTGCAGGTTTTTCTCCTTCATCACTTTCAGTATATCCTGCCACTCCCTTCTGGCTTGCAGAGTTTCTCCTGAGGGATCAGCTGTTAAACTTATGGGGATTCCCTTGTGTGTTATTTGTTGTTTTTCCCTTGTTGCTTTTAATATGCTTTCTTTGTATTTAATTATTGACAGTTTGATTAATATGTGTCTTGGCATATTTTTCCTTCGATTTATTCTGTATGGAACTCACTGTGCTCCTTGGACTTCATTAACTATTTCCTTTCCCATATTAAGGAAGTTTTCAACTATAATCTCGTCACATATTTTCTCAGTCCCTTTCTTTTTCTCTTCTTCTTCTGGAACCCCTGTAATTTGATTCCTGGTGTGTTTAATGTTGTCCCAGAGGTCTCTGAGACTGTCCTCAGTTCTTTTCATTCTTTTTTCTTTATTCTGCTCTGCAGTAGTTATTTCTACTATTTTATCTTCCAGGTCACTTATCCGTTCTTCTGCCTCAGTTATTCTGCTATTGATCCCATCTAAAGTCTTTTTCATTTCATTTATTGTGTTGTTCATCATTGTTTGCTTCATCTTTATTTCTTCTAGGTCCCTGTTACATGTTTCTTGCATTTTGTCCATTCTATTTCCAAGATTTTGGATCAACTTTACTATCATTTTTCTGAATTATTTATCAGGTAGACTGCTTATTTCCTCTTCATTTGTTAGGTCTGGTGCATTTTTATCTTGCTGCTTCATCTGCTCAGTGTTTTTTTCTGTCTTCCCATTTTGCTTATCTTACTGTGTTTGGGGTGTCCTTTTTGCAGGCTGCAGGTTCGTAGTTTCCATTGATTTTGATGTCTGTCCCCAGTGGCTAAGGTTGGTTCAGTGGGTTGTGTAGGCTTCCTAGTGGAAGGGAGTAGTGCTTATATTCTGGTGGATGAGGCTGGATCTTGTCTCTCTAGTGGGCAGGTCCACGTCTGGTCGTGTGTTTTGGGGTGTCTGTAGACATTATGATTTTAGGCAGCCTCTGTGCTAATGGGTGGGGTTGTATTCCTGTTTTGCTACTTGTTTGGCATAGGTTGTTTGGCACTGTAGCTTGCTGGCTGTTGAGTGAACCTGGGTTCTGGTATTGAAATGGAGATGTCTGTGAGATTTTTGTCATTTGATATTATGTGGAGCTGGGAGTTCTCTTGTTGAACAGTGTCCTGAAGTTGGCTCTCCCACCTCAGAGGCGCAGCACTTACTCCTGGCTGCAGAACCACGAGCCTTTCATCCACATGGCTCAGAATAAAAGGGAGAAAAAGTAGAAAGAATTAGTAGAAGTAGGAAGACAGAAAGAAAGAAAGGAAGAAAGGAAGAAAGAAAGAAAGAAAGAAAGAAAGAAAGAAAGAAAGAAAGAAAGAAAGAAAGAAAGAAAGAAAGAAAGAAAGAAAGAAAGAAATGAGGGAAAGAAGAAAGGAAGGAAGGAAGGAAGGAAGGAAGGAAGGAAGGAAGGAAGGAAAGAAGGAAGTTATAAAGAAAGAAAGAAAGAAGGAAAGAAGGAAAGAAAGGAGGGAAAGAGGGAGGAAGGAAGGAAAGAAGGAGGGAAAGAAGGAAAAAAGAAAGAAAGAAAGAAGATACAGTAAAATAAAATAAAGTACATTATAATAAAGTTATTAAATTAAGAAATAATTATTTAGAGGAAAAAAAAGGGACGGATAGAACCTTAGGACAAATGGTGGAAGCAAAGCTATACAGAGAAAATCTTACACAGAAGCATACACATACACCCTCACAAATAGAGGTAAAGGTGAAAAAATTATAAATCTTGCTCTCAAAGTCCAGCTCCTCAATTTGGGATGATTCATTGTCTAAAGGAGGGAAGGAAGGAAGGAAGAAAGGAAGGAAGGAAGGAAGGAATGAAGGAAGGAAGGAAGGAAGGAAGGAAGGAAGGAAGGAAAGAAAGAAAGAAAGAAAGAAAGAAAGAAAGAAAGAAAGAAAGAAAGAAAGAAAAAGAAAGAAGGTAAAGTATAATAAAGTTATTAAAATTAATTATTTAGAAAAAAAATTAAAAAAAAAATGGATGGATAGAACCCTAGGACAAATGATGGAAGCAAAGCTATACAGACAAAATCTCACACAGAAACATACACATACATGCGCTTAAAAAGAGGAAAGGGGGAAAGAATCTTAAATCTTACTCTCAGAGTCCATCTCCTCAATTTGGGATAATTTGTTGTCTATTCATGTATTCCATAGATTCAGCGTACATCAAGTTGATTGTGGAGCTTTAATCCACTGCTTCTGAGGCTGCTGGGAGAGATTTCCCTTTCTCTTGTCTGTTCTCACAGCTCACAGGGGCTCAGCTTTGGATTTGGCCTTGCCTCTGTGTGTAGGTTGCTGGAGGGCGTCTGTTTTTTGCTCAGACAGGATGGGGTTAAAGGAGCTGCTGATTCGGTGGTTCTGGCACACTCAGGCCAGGGAGAGGGAAGGGCTCGGCGTGTGGGGTGGGCTTGCGGTGGCAGAGGCTGGCATGACGTTGAATTAGCCTGAGGCCTGCCGTGCGTTCTCCCAGGGAAGTTGTTCCTGGATCCCGGTAACCTGGCAGTGGCAGGCTGCACAGACTCCCCGGAAGAGGGGTGTGGAGAGTGATCTGTGCTTGCACACAGGCTCTTTGGTGGCTGTAGAAGCAGCCTTAGCATCTCCTGCCCGTCTCTGGGGTCCGTGCTTTTAGCCACGTCTCACGCCCATCTCTGGAGAATGCGCTCTTAGCCACGGCTCACGTCCATCTCTGGGGTTTGCATTTTTAGCCACAGCTCACGCCTGTCTCTGGAGTTCCTTTAAGCAGTGCTCTTAAACCCCTCTCCTCGTGCACCAGGAAACAAAGGGGGAAGAAAAAGTCTCTTGTCTCTTTGACAGCTCCAGACCTTTTCCTGGACTCCCTCCAGGTTAGCCGTGGTGCACTAACCCCTTCAGGCTATGTTCATGCAGCCAACCCCAGTCTTCTCCCTGCTCTCTGACCAAAGACCGAGCCTCAGCTCAAGCCCCGCTTGGCCCGGCGGGTGAGCATACAAGCCTCTCGGGCTGATGAGTGCTGGTTGGCACCAATCCTCTGTGCAGGAATCTCCCCACTTTGCCCTCTGCACCCCTGTTGCTGTGCTTTCATCCACAGCTCCGAAGCTCCCCCTTCTGCCTCCTGCAGTCTCCGCCCCTGACGGAGCTTCCTAGTGTGTGGAAACCTTTCCTCCTTCACAGCTCCCTCCCACTGGTGCAGGTGCCACCCCTATTCTTTTGTCTCTGTTTTTTCTTTTCTTTTCTTTTGCCCTACCCAGGTATGTGGGGAGTTTCTTGCCTTTTGGGAGGTCTGATGTCTTCTGCCAGCATTCAGTAGGTGTTCTGTAGGAGTTGCTCCATGTGTAGATGTATTTCTGGTGTATCTGTTGGGAGGAAGGTGATCTCCGCATCTTACTCTTCCGCCAGCTTCCCCTGTCTCCCCGCTGGTAGATTTTTTGATTGTTTTAATTTTATTTCACTACTAATGATTGGTCTATTCAGATTTCCTTGTTTTAGTCTTGGAAGATTGTATGTTTTCTGAGATTTATCAATTCCTTGTAGGTTATCCAACTTGTTGTCATATATCTGTTTTATTTTGGTTTTGTTTTTTTGTTGTTGTTGTTTTTTGCAGTACACAGATCTCTCACTTTTGTGGCCTCTCCCATTGTGGAGCACAGGCTCCGGACGTGCAGGCTCAGCAGCCATGGCTCACGGACCCAGCCGTTCTGTGGCATGTGGGATCTTCCCGGATGGGGGCAGGATCCCATGTTCCCTGCATCAGCAGGTGAACTCTCACCAACTGTGCCACCAGGGAAGCCCCATATAACTGTTTATAGTATTTTTTTTGATTTTGTTTCTGTTTATGTGATACAAGGTATTATTTCTCTTCTTTCGTTTCTTGTTTTGATATTTGGGTCTTCTCTCTTTTCTTCTTGGTGAGCCTGTCAAAAGGTTTATCAATTTGGTCTGTCTCTTTTGAATTAAAAAAAAAACAAAGACAAACAAAACAAAATAAAACAAAACAAAAACAGCTCTACGTTTCATTGATTTTTTTTTTTTTTCTATTTTTATTTTTTGGTGCATATTAATTTATTTTCTTTCTGATTTTATTATTTCCTTCCTTCTGCTCTTCTTTCTCTTCTATTACAGACTTTATTTTAAAGTCAATTTTGTCTAATATAGGTATTGCTGCTCCAGCTTTTTTGTTATTTCCTTAACTAGAATATCTTTTTCCTCACTTTCAGTCTGTGTATGTATTTAGCTCTGAAGTGAGTCTCTTGTAAGCAGCGTATATATGGGTCCAGTTTTTATTTTTTTGTTATTTTTTTTTTAACCTAATCAGCCACCCTATATGTTTTAATTGGTACTTTTAGTCCATTAGAAATTAAAATCACTGATAAGTATGTGTTATTATCAATTTTGTTGATTGTTTTCTGGTTGTTTTGAACTTTTTCTCTGTTCTTTGCTTCTTACTTTCTTCCCTTGTGATGTTATGATTTTCTTTAGTATATGTTTCTGTTCCTTTGTCTTTAGTTTTGTATCTTTTGTAACTTTTTCATTGTTACTACCATGGGGTTCATATATGTTGACCTATTGACTTTTTAAAACTGGTAGCCATTTAAGTTCAACACATTCTAAAATATCTATATTTTTATTCCCATCCACCATGTTTTTGTTTGTTTGTTTGTTTTTGATGTCACATTTTACATCTTCATATTTATCCTTTAATTGTGTATTGTAGTTACATTTAATTTTACACACCACAGCTCCAGAGGGCTCCCTATCTGCTACCCCTATGAAGACTAGTAATGGCTGCTCTCACCTGTTTGAACACCCAGCATGGCATGCTGCATCTGTGCTGACTCTATCTTTCACAACTGCATATTCCCCTTGGCTATGACAGGCTTCCATTTAGTGTGGAGCTATGCTGTGGAGCAAGAGGGGCCAAAGTGGGTACTCAGTTCAGGTTGGGGTATGTGCTGAGGCTGTTTTGAGAAATAGCCCAGAGTCTTGTGTAGTTTCTATCTGCTTCCTCCATCTCTTTCTCTTTTCAAGTATGTGTGTACTCTTCACGAGTGAAGTGTAAGTTTCTTATAGCCTCACTGTTAGTCACACTGGTTTTTAAATCAGCTAACGGGACTCATCCTCACAGTGTTTGACCCCAGGGCTGTGGCAACCAATAAGTGGTTCAAATCACTCATGCCCCAGGGAGGATCTCAAAGCTTACATAAGTACCCTCGTCCCCTGTGTCACCTCTTATGGGCATGGATCCCAATCTGGTAGCTTCTCTTCCCTTACTACCCACTCCATGTGGACCTTTCTTATAGCCTTAGTTGTATAAGAGTTTTTCTGCTACTCTCAGTTGCTTCCGGTAAGAATTGTTCAATGTGTAGATGTAAGTTTGATGTGTTCTTGGGGGTGGTGAGCTCTGCATCCTCTTATTCTGTTATTTTGATCTCCTCTTCAAGAATTTTCTTCTCATATAAGTTTCTAGATTATATTTTGAGACTCTATAGCAATCATTATTTTTTTCATTATGTAATCATACCACCAGAATTTGAACACCTGTAATTAAAAAAGGAGAGGGTTTCTAAGTCTGTCAGGTTAGGTTATATTATGCTGCTCTATAAAATATTCTGAAAACCTTACAAGCTTATAAACACATAAGTTTATTTCCTTTTCCTACTTCCTTTCCATTATGCCACTCTAATGTCATCTAATTTATAGGACAAATTGACAGAAGTTTCTATCTTGAATATTTCTATACATTACAGTAGAATAGAAGGAACATCTGTGTCTGATTCTTTAAGCTTCTCTCTCCAAGTAACTCGCAACATGTCCTTCTACATTTAATTGCCAACAATGGCACATGTCACTCCTGAGTAGAACAGGGAGAAATTCTAAATCTGCCCCATATAGAAGAGGGTGAAACAAGGAGAGAAAATGTAATATTTTCAAATCTTACAAGGGTCACCTATATGGAAGAGTAGGTAAAACTTATGCTGCCACATCTTTTCTACTAATATATGTAACTAAGTGTATGAAACATTTATTAAGAATCATACAGCACTTTTTAAATGTTATCTCAATTACTTTTCAACATAATTTCATGATTAAATTTTCCTAAACCACACAACTTTTAGTGACAGTTCTTGTATGAACCCAAACCTGTGATTCCTGATTCTATCCTTTTTGCCAAATGACCACTCATATTTCTGAAATATGAATGACTACCTATTGCTTCATAATTATAACACATTGTATGTGTATAGTATGTATAATATACTAGTAGTTCTTTCAGATTTTCACTCATAAAATCAACTTATTTATACATCCATTCATAAAATATGTCCAGATAATCTAACATGTGCAAAAAACTCCTCCTGGCCACAGTGTTGAACATAACAAATATGTGTCCTGCCATCATGTGGCATACTGTCTAGTGGGTAATACAGACATATCACTAAGTTGATGAATAATCTACAAATAGAGTATACATAATCACACAAGTATAAGTGGTAGAACCTATGTCTATTAATGTCTGAATTTAAGGAAGGTCACACTGAGAACTCACTTTTACATTGAGATCTGAAAGGTAAGTGGGCAATTTGTTCCCCAAAATCACCTTACAGCTAAAATGTATTATATTCTCCATGTAATCAGGCATTTGTTCCATCCATCATCCAGTACACTATTGTGCATTAAAAAAATGATCAAAGTTTTCTATTTACTGACAACTAAAGTACAGTTGTAGTTGTTTAGCACATTCTCTAGTACCTTTTTGACTAAGCAGTTTATCAAGAAGAATTGAGGTAAGCAAGTCTAAAAGATGGTGAGTTCTTCAGAAAGAGTGTTAATATACTTTAGAGCTCTAAATGTAATGAATTCCCTCTCATATCTCACAACTGCTGTCCCTCCTGTGTAATTTTGGATGAACATAGGCAGTTCTAAAAAGCTTGCAGTCAAAAAAGTAGTGCACGTTGTGGCCTGAGGTAAAATTGCTCTTTATCAAGTAAATTCCTTTTAAGCTTGGCTTGCACAGTTGTCCTTGATTTTTAATAGCTGTTGTTCTCAATATGGTATAAACACAGTCCATCATCATAGTCAATATAGGTGTGTGCACTTTGTTTTTCTCTATATAGTAAAAAAAAGAAAAAAAAAAAAGATGTAAAAAGTGATATAAAATTACCCCTATGTAATCTAAACATTTGAGTGCAGAACAAATTTTAAAATAGCATATATGGGTTATTTCTCTATGTAAGTAACTATGCTTATAACTTTTTCACCTCTAAATTAAAATTTGTTTTTTTTTTTCCCTTTGGAATTCTATAATGAGTATTTTATTAAAAATTTTATGCATTTATAATATTGTATAATAAATAAATATACATATATAATATAATGTATCAAGTAAGTAGGGACTATTTTTGCCTCACAAAAATTTAGGATTACAGTAAAGACTGTAGACAAATCTTAATCTTAATAAAGTTGTCACAAATAATGGTTAACAGTATATACCAGAAAAAATCCTTGGGAAACTAATTTAAAAATACAAAGGGAGAAAAAAACGAAAGGGAACAAGTCATCTATAAATATTTATGTACTTGTCTTAGGAAAATACTCTATTTCCTTATTTCATAATAACAAATTTTAAACAAAAGTTTCAACAATTCATAAAAATTATTACAAAAGAAATTTCTAATTGTCCAAGTAGTGCCTCAACGATTAACCTCGTAATACAATACATGAGTTAAAGAATATGACATGTGTATGTGAAACTAAATAAAATTGTCACTGACGAAGTTACCATCTTTCAGCAAAATGATTGCTGGCTACTAAGAGTGTTTCATTAACAAAATCAGTTACGATGAACGAAAAAAAAATGTATCTGCAAATGGATTTAGGAGAAAATGTTCTCATGTCAGTTCATGATAACTCTCTCAGGAGAAAAAAAGAGAGTATTATTTATATAACTCACAAGAAGAAAATTGTTTTATCTAACCCAGATTTTTTGTAACTTCATATATGTTCTCATTGGTCTCTTTGTATTTTGATGATTTTCTAAAATAAATTGTGGCTAATATTACATTATTTTAAGTGAATTTCTCCTAGTGGAATAAACCATCAGTAAAAATCTGCATTTATGTTACAATGCTATGATACTCTTCTATTTCTGAAATAGTTTATCCACATATTCACATTCCACATCCCAGTAAGCATTTTTTGGTACACTGTCAGACACTGGTTCAGTAATCTATATTTAATATCAGCAAAAATGTATATTTTGGTTATCAGAGGTGATATATCAATTTGCTATTCAAGAAGGTAGGGTTTTTTTAACCAGCAATACATCAGTAAATAGAATTTAAGAAATATATTATTCAAAGCCTGTGAAAAAAATTGCATCAGGGAATTATTTTATTCTGATTACAGATTGTCTCTATTCCCCATTCAAAATTCCATTACTTTTTTTTTAAAAAAATCAAATTAGGTAAAGCAAAAATATCCAAGAATATAGCTATAAATTAAAATAGGGCTCTAGAACTAACCACATATTTATTATTAAACTGCAAAAGTTACTCTGTCTTCCTGGTAATCATATTTCACTTTTCTTTCAATGTACCTTTTCTGATGGTATGTTAAACTTTTTAGTGTAGAAGCCCCATTAATTGCAAGTGAACTTAAGCTTTTATATTCAGACAAATTACTTAAATATCTTATGAGCAGGAGATAGAACCCAATCAATGACAGTTTTTATAAAATATTTTCCAATAACAAAGTTAGGGTATGAACATTTATGTACTGTACTTTTATTACATGTTCCTTATTTAGATAATGAAAGACAGGTGAATGGACACCGTATTTTTTAAAATCCCAAATGGATTTTATTAATATCTTGCTTATTTGCTGATTCTAGAATTATGAAGCTATTCTAAAAATGAATAAGTCCCCAGTATCTGGTTTATTAAGCAGAGTAAAAAGCTAAAATAAAAACCAAAATAAAATAAAAAATCTGTAGCAAAATAAATATGTGTGATGAAGATCAATATTTAATGTTATGACGTACTATAGCTTCCATTTAAATATTAATTTATAATTAATATGATCATTATTTTTCAAAATTCCTCCTATTACTCTATTTATAATGCTTCCATTTAGTAATAATTCACATGATGATTAATGACTCAATTTAATATTTTGTGGAGGTTTAATTGATATACCATTACCGTGAATATTTGAAGTGTAAAATTCAATGAATTTTCATACATACATGAACCCCCAAAATAAACAAACTAGTGAATATATCAACCAACTTCAAAAATATCCTCTTTTATTTTTTTTTTTTTTTGCCATACGCGGGCCTCTCACTGCTGTGGCCTCTCCCGTTGCAGAGCACAGGCTCCAGACTCGCAGGCTCAGTGGCCATGGCTCACGGGCCCAGCCGCTCCACGGCATGTGGGATTTTCCCGGACCGGGGCATGAACCCATGTCCCCTGCATTGGCAGGCGGACTCTCAACCACTGCGCCACCAGGGAAGCCCAAGTATCCTCTTTTATAATCAGTACAGACGACCTTTACCACTCTTCCCCACAACTACTATTCTTTCTGTCACTATAGATTTATTTGCATTTAAAAAAAAAATCATATAAGTGGAATCTTACATCCTGTACTCATTTTGTGTGGATTCCTTTATTCAGCTTGTTTTTGTTTTCAGATTTATTCACATTTCTGTGTTTATCACTAGTTCATTTCTTTTTTCTGCTGAGTAATATACACTTTTATGGATATACCACAATTTGTTTATCCATTCACCTGTTGATGGATATTTGGGTTGTTTCCAAATTTGAGGTTATTACAAATAAAGGTATGGAAACTTGTGTACACATTTTTTGTGTAAACATAAATACCTAGGAATGGAATGACTGGAATACATTAAAGCTTACAATAGGAAAAATTAGTAAAGACTATATTACAGAAAGTAGAAGGCCAAACTTCTTATAATTTTAAGAAAATTACTTTTAGTTAATGGAAACTTGTTTAAGATTAAAAGTATATGCCAAGTAATTTCTCACAATCTCATAGTCTTTTGTAAATAGAATAGTTAAATGTTATATTCACTTGTGCTTAAAAAAACTTTATTGTGTCATTAGGCTTCAGTCTCTCAAATTCAAAGGGCGTTAACTTAATGTTTTAAGATATTACTCTCCACACTGACATACTAACTATGACGACTACATAAAAATCATCCTGCTAATCTTGTAGTTTACCCTCAGATGACCATTATCATCTGTTGCCTGGACCTTCATAATGATCTCCATGCTATTATTTTTGTTTCCACTCCTGTTATAGAGGACTCAGAAGGATGCTTTAGGAACATAAATCATTTCATATTACTCCTTGGCTTTCCAATACAGTTTAAAAAGAAATCCAGTATTCCAGACAGTGTTCAACACAACCGGACTGAACAATTTGTTTATTGCTTCTAGAATTCTCCAAAGTGAGTGAGAGTATGATTGTTTTGTTGTATCTCAAGAATCTAAAGCATTCTGGCATGTATTAAGCATCCAGTATATATTTGTCTGGAAGATAAGTAAAAGCTTGCCTTTTTCTTTCTTCAAAATAATTGTATTCATGTATTCTTGTTTATTTAAGCTGCTAATGGTTTATTCAAAGTAAAAGATAGTTGTTGCCTATAGTTAAGGAAGAATATATATATCCATTTTGAGGTTAAGAAAGTGTAGCCAGCAGTATCTTTTGAGAAAGAAAATTATCTGATAGTGTCTATGCCCAGGGTCTAGAGTACAGGTAGGTTATATTGGATATTTGCAAATATACTTTCTCTGTAAATGTACTGGAAACAGTTTTTTTTTTTTTTTTTTCATAGTAAACACTATACACTAAATTAGTTGAAGCTGAACTTTATCCAAAAATCTAAACGGAAGTCTGAAATAAAGACATAGAAGAATGGAGATGGTGAGGAGCAAAACTTTCAGAGAATTTGTTCTCATTTTAATAGGGATATTGCTAAAATTAGATCTATTAAGTGTGAATGTATCAGCAGGAGGTCTCTGAACATTTTTGTTTTACTAGTGTAGCATATTTGTCTGCCACTCTTGAATGCAGACCTATGAGAAGATCTCCTTTTCAGTGTAGCTTCTCTGTTCCCTGAGACAATAAAAAGGGATGCCTCTGCCATGTTTTATTAATATCAAGTGGTGAGAAATTATGCTGAAATCTGTGAGAAAATTTTTTGAACTTCTACTTTCTCATATACAATCTTTATTAATTCTTTCTGACTTAAAACCCTTGTCAAGAGAGATGCATGAAACTTGTCATGATTTTCCAAATTTTGAAATAGTGACTGTTAATCCAAAGACATGTGGAGTCCTAGAGACAAAATTATATGAAATAAAATTCCTTCTTTCAATTAAGTAATAAAGCTTGAGAAGATTAATGCATCACCATCTGAAAGCAGCAGTATTCTCCATTATATATTAAAATTATTTCCATAGTAATGTGATAAATAAAAATGGAGAAAGCCTGTCCTTCATCTAATTTTTCACATTTTTATGTTTCATTTTAAAGTGTTCAATTGAGCATAATTTTACATAGCATGTGTTTTATGTAGAGATATAAATTGATTTACTTTGAGTGTGCCTAACTTATTTACATGCTCTCTTGTTTATCTTAGTGGTTATATCTTTAGACTTTTCCAAAATATATTAATGTCTTGTGATTGTTTATTAGGTATGAATGAGATGGATTTGACAATGATACATACTTTCTGTTATATGGTATATACATAAATATTCTGAAGTATTTACTGCATTTACTATATACAGAATAGTATGTGAAAATTACTAAAGTAATATCATTTGGCCTATGTTTATCACAAAAATGTTTATGGTTAATATTTCCTAAATTAAGCCAGAAATTGATGAACCACTTTTGGAGAGCCATTACTGAAGTACTTTCAGAGATAAAAATGACTTTGAAAGATTTATTTTCCAAATTATCTGTGTGAGTATGGATTCATTTTCCAAACTGCATGCCTGTACAAATGCAGTTGTCATTAATTTTTATATTTACTCAAATATTTTTTCAATATTTGTAAAGGTCTTTATATGTTATTAAGATTTTATGTATTCATATATTTATAAACTCTTAAGTGTAGACTTTTATATTTAAATAGTAATAATAATTTTTAACAGTTATTGAGTGGCTTTCCTGTGCTAACCACTCTGATAATTGGTTCATAAGGAATATTTGTTTGGGTCAACAAAATTATACTCTAAGGAAGTCATTTTTACTAACACTGTTTTATAGAGGAGGAAAGTGAGAGGGGTTATGTGACTTGCTCAGAGATGTATATCCAGTGAGAGGAGAAATTGGAATGTAAATTAAATCATTCTAATTCTGCATAGCATCCTCCTAACAAAATACATCATGTTTAAACATCTCATATCTATTTTTCATGGATAAAGATGATGTTAATTATGATCACAATGATAATGTTTTGTCATATAGACTATGTTTCTACATACACTTTCATGTTAAGTGACAAACAGAACAACAAAAATATGAAAACACTAAATGTAAATTTCTTACCTTTAGTAAATTCACAAGGTAATTCAAAGGTAAATTCACAATAGGCACAATTAAATAAACCAATCGGGGCAATGCACCTGGAAGAGGTAGGAATATACAAAGTGAGGAAATATAGTGTAAGACATTTAACCTTCTGAGTCAAATACAAGTGTGTTCCAATCCATGTTCCCATATTTATAATATTTTCTTTAATAAATAACATATACTATTGAAAGATCAGTTTCTTCATTTTAAATCAATTATTAAAATAGTCTTTATATTTTATTTATTATTATGGGCCTCTCACTGTTTATTATTATTATGGGCCTCTCACTGTTGTGGCCTCTCGCTTGTAGAGCACAGGCTCCAGATGCGCAGGCTCAGCGGCCATGGCTCATGGGTCCAGCCACTCCATGGCATGTGGGATCTTCCAGGACCAGGACATGTACCCGTGTCCCCTGCATTGTCAGGCAGATTCTTAACCACTGTGCCACCAGGGAAGCCCCTATATTTGATTTTTAACAGTTTCATAATTATGCATCTCTGATTTTTTTCCTTGGAGGGGACTATTTATTCTGATAAGATTTTAAAACTTGTAGCTTGATGTTTCTAACGAATTTCATAAGACTTCTGAGCAATACCTCTTCAAATATTGCTTCTGACTTATTTTCTTCCTCCTCTCCTCTGGTTCTTCTCTCATCAGGTTTTTTATCCTTTTGACTCCTTCTCTTATGACTCCTAACATTCCTTTCTTGATTTAGATATTTCTTTCTTCCTATTTTCCAGTTCACTATGCCTTCAATTTTGTAAAATATGTTTTTAAAGGCATCTAATATATTCTTAGTTTCATTTATTGTGTTTTTCAATTTTATACATTTCTTTTCTTAATGCCTTCTGCTTTTCTGCCAAAATTTCCCTGTCTTAAAATCCATTCTCCATATAAAGCAGAAACAAACACACCATTGTAAAGAAATTATACTCCAATAAAAATGTTTAAAACAAATACATTCTCCATTCCAATTTGACTTAATTAGGGTTTGCATGTTTTTGTTTTTGTTTTGTTTTGTTTTGTTTTGTTTACTATCAGAGGGCCTCAGAGTAACACTTAAATAAATATTTTCCAAAATAATGTTCTATACATTATTCTCAATACAATATTTCTACAAAAAATATTTCCTAGTCATATCAGTTAACTATTAGTCTGTAATAACCTACCACAAATCTCACTAATATAAAACAAGAATATTTATTATTACTCAGTAGTCTACAGATAGCTAAGCTTGTCAACATTCTTGGGCTGGGCTGCTGATCTCATTTGGTCTCACTCTTGAAGCTGTTATAAGCTAATGTTTTGGTTCTCTGACTGCTCTAGGATGCTCTTAGTTGGACAATTTATCTCTGATCCAAGTGTACTTTTATCTTCTAACTAGCTAGCTCAGGCTTATTCTCATGGTAGTTTCAAAAGAGAGAAGATGTTTGTGAAGACACTTGAAGCCTAAGTTTGGAACTAACATAACTAACATAAGCTTGGAACTCAGAATTCTATTGCTCAAAAAAATGTACAAAGCCAGCTTAAAATCAAAGAGTGAGGAAATAGATTTCATCTCTCTCTTTTTATTTGTTTTTTTGTGTGTGTGCAACATCTCTGTAACTATGTGTTCTTAGAGTTGCCTCCATTTTACAGGTGATAAGATGGCTGAGCACAGAAGTAGCTTTTTTTTTTCCACAACTCACACACACACACACACACACTGTATTTTATTTTTACAAGAGATAAATAAACTGACACCAAGCACTATAAATGGATGACCACAATAAAAGCAAAAATGATAGCAATTACCAAACATGAAACACACTCATATTATGTCATAATATTGACATTCAGTCCAGTAATCCTCCACTGTAACAGCTCCTTTACTTTGCAGTTAAAATTGATTTGTATATGTTTTGCCTCTGAGTCCTTGTGGGATTTTTTTTTTTTTATTATTCCAACAGAAAGTCAAAAAAATTATAATCATCTTCATCAGTTCACTCAGTCCCATGTAATTAATTTTTTATCTTTATCTTTTGTTAGCACTTTTATGAATTCTTCAGTTTTCCTTTAGAGTTCTGAAAATATTCATTCTGTTCAGCAGTATAGTCATTTACCAGAAACCTGTACTTGTCAGAGTCTTTTCCATGAATTCCTTGAAGGTGAAACCCTGTTATAGGAACATTTTTGTGAAATCATCAGTCTACACCCAGAACTGTCCATAAATGACAAAAGACTTAAAAATGACCACAGTTAAAGATCTGATGAAAGTTCATAATAACACAAATGACAAGGAAATTTAGTTATTTCTGAGATATACACCTTGAAGTAATAACTAGTATAATGACTTATAACATTATACCAGAACATATAAGATTATTAGAAATCTCATGTAATGTCTGAAACATTTATATTAACATATTCCCATACAAATAAGCCAAAGAAAGCTTAGTATTAGTTGTTTTGTCTGTTTTTTTTTTTAATACTGCAGGTTCTTATTAGTCATCAGTTTTATACACATCAGTGTATACATGTCAATCCCAATCACCCAATTCAGCACACCACCAACCCCACCCCATCGAGGTTTCCCCCCCCTTGGTTGTCCATACGTTTCTTCTCTACATCTGTATCTCAATTACTGCCCTGCAAACTCGTTCATCTGTACCATTTTTCTATGTTCCACATACATGTGTTAATATACGATATTTGTTTTTCTCTTTCTGACTTACTTCACTCTGTATGACACTCTCTAGACCCATCCACATCTCAACAAATGACTCAATTTCACTCCTTTTTATGGCTGAGTAATATTCCATTGCATATATGTACCACATCTTCTTTATCCATTCATTTGTTGATGGCCATTTAGGTTGCTTCCATGTCCTGGCTATTGTAAATAGTGCTGCAATGAATATTGGGGTGCATGTGTCTTTTTTAATTATGGTTTTCTCTGGGTATATGCCCAGTAGTGGGATCGCTGGATCATATGCTAATTCTATTTTCAGTTTTTTAAGGAACCTCCATACTGTTCTCCATAGTGGCTGTCTCAATTTACCTTCCTACCAACAGTGCAAGAGGGTTCCCTTTTCTCCACACCCTCTCCAGCATTTGCTGTTTGTAGATTTTCTGATGATGCCCATTCTAACTGGTGTGAGATGATACCTCATTGTAGTTCTGATTTGCATTTCTCTAATAATTAGTGATGCTGAGCAGCTTTTCATGTGCTTCTTGGCCATCTGTATGTCTTCTTTGGGGAAATGTCTATTTAGGTCTTCTGCCCATTTTTGGATTGGGTTGTTCATTTTTTTTTTTTTTTTTAAATATTGAGCTGCATGAGCTGTTTATATATTTGGAGATTAATCCTTTGTCTGCTGATTCGTTTGAAAATATTTTCTCCCATTCTGAGGGCTGTCTTTTCATCTCATTTATGGTTTCCTATGCTGTGCAAAAGCTTTGAAGTTTCATTAGGTCCCATTTGTTTATTTTTGTTTTTATTTCCTTTACTCTAGGAGGCGGATCAAATAAGGTTTTTCTGTGATTTATGTCAAATACTGTTCTTCCTATGTTTTCCTCTAAGAGTTTTATAGTGTCTGATCTTACATTTAGGTCTCAAATCCATTTTGAGTTTATTTTTGTTTATGGTGTTAGGGAGTGTTCTAATTTCATTCTTTTACATATACTGTCCAGTACTCCCAGTACCACTTATTGAAGAGGCTGCATTTTCTCCATTGTATATTGTTGCCTCCTTTGTCATAGATTAGTTGACAACAGGTGTGTGGGTTTATCTCTGGGTTTTCGGTCTTTTTCCATTGATCTATGTTTCTGTTTTTGTTCTAGTACCACACTGTCTTGATTACTGTAGCTTTGTAGTATAGTCTGAAGCCAGGGAATCTCATTCATCCAGATCCGATTTTTTTTTTTTTTTTTTTTTTTTTCCCTCAAGGCTGCTTTGGCTATTCAGAGTCTTTTGTGTCTCCATACAAATTTTTAGATGATTTGTTCCAGTTCCATAAAAAAATGTAATTGGTAATTGAATAGGGATTGCATTGAATCTGTAGATTGCCTTAGGTAGTATAATTATTTTCACAATATTGATTATTCCAATCCAAGAACATGGTATATCTCTCCATCGGTTGGTATCATATTTAATTTTTTTCATCACTGTCTTATAGTTTTCTGGATAGTTCTTTTGTTTCCCTATGTAGGTTTATTCCTAGGTATTTGATTATTATTGTTGCAATGGTAAATGTGAGTGTTTCCATAATTTCTCTAATATTTTTCATCATTAGTGTATAGGAATGCAAGAGGTTTCTGTGCATTAGTTTTGTATCCTGCAACTTTACCAAATTCATTGATTAGCTCTAGTAGTTTTCTGGTGGCATTTTTAGGATTCTCTATGTATAGTATCATGTCATCTGCAAACAGTGACAGTTTTACTTCTTCCTTTCCAATTTGGATTCTTTTTATTTCTTTTTCTTCTCTGATTGTCATGGCTAGGACTTCCAAAACTATGTTGAATAATAGTGGTGAGAGTGGACTTCCTTTTCTCATTCCTGATCTTAGAGGACATGCTTTCACTTTTTCACCATTGAAAATGATGTTTCCTTTGGGTTTGCCATATATGGTCTTTATTATGTTGAGGTAGGTTCCCTCTATGCCCACTTTCTGGAGAGTTATTTTTCACATTTGGGTGTTGAATTTTGTCAAAAGCTTTTTCTGCATCTATTAAGATGATCATCTGGTTTTTATTCTTCAATTTGTTAATATGGTGTATGACATTGATTGATTTGTGTATATTGAACAATTCTTACATCACTGGGATAAACCCCACTTGATCATGGTTTATTATCCTTTTAATGTGTTGTTGGATTCTGTTTGCTAGTACTTTGTTGAGGATGTTTGCATCTATATTATTCAGTGATACTGGCCTGTAATTTTCTTTTTTTGAAGTATCTTTGTCGGGTTTTGTTATCAGGGTGATAGTTGCTTCATGGAATGAGTTTGAGAATGTTAATTCCTCTGCAAATTTTTGAAGAGTTTGAGAAGGGTGAGTGTTAGCTCTGCTCTAATTGTTTTATAGAATTCACCTGTGAAGCCATCTGGTCCTGGACTTTTGTTTCTTGGAAGAATTTTAATCACAGTTTCAATTTCATTACTTCTGATTGGTCTGTTCATATTTTCTGTTTCTTCCTGATTCAGTCTTGGAAAGTTATATCTTTCTAAGAATTTGTCCATTTCTTCCAGGTGGTCCATTTTATTGGCATAGAGTTGTTTGTAGTAGTCTCTTAAGATGCTTTGTATTTCTGTGGTGTCTGTTGTAACTTCTCCTTTTCCATTTCTAATATTATTGATTTGAGTCCTCCCTCTTTTCCTTGATGAGTCTGGATAATGGTTTATCAATTTTGTTTATCTTCTCAAAGGACCAGCTTTTAGTTTTATTGATCTTTGCTATTGATTTCTTTGTTTCTATTTCATTTGTTTCTGCTCTGATCTTTATGATTTCTTTCCTTCTGCTAACTTTGGGTTTTGTTTGTTCTTCTTTCTCTAGTTTCTTTAGGTGTAAAGTTATGCTGTTTATTTGAGGTTTTTCTTGTTTCTTGAGGTAGGATTGTATAACTATAAACTTCCCTCTTAGAACTGCTTTTGCTGCATTCCATGGGGTTTGGATCCTCGTGTGTTCATTGTCATTTGTCTCTAGGTATATTTTTTTTTCCTCTTTGATTTCTTCAGTGATCTCTTGGTTATTTAGTAATGTATTGTTTAACCTCCATGTGTTTGTGTTTTTTACATTTATTTCCTTGTAATTCATTTCTAATCTCATAGTGTTGTGGTCAGAAAAGATGCTTGATATGATTTCAATTTTCTTGAATTTAGTGAGGCTTGATTTGTGACCCAAGAACTGATCCATCATGGAGAATGTTCCATGCACTCTTGAGAAGAAAGGGTAATCTGCTGTTTTTGAATAGAATGTCCTATAAATATCTACTAAATCTATCTGGTCTATTCTGTCATTTAAAACTTGTGTTTCCTTATTTATTTTCATTTTGGATGATCTGTCCATTGGTGTAAGTGAAGTGTTAAAGTCCCCCACTATTATTGTGCTACTGTCGATTTCCTCTTTTATAGCTGTTACCAGTTGCCTTATGTATTGAGGTGCTCCTATGTTGGAAGCCTATATATCTATAATTGTTATATCTTCTTCTTGGATTGATCCCTTGATCATTATGTAGTGTCCTTCCTTTTCTCTTGTAACATTATTTTAAAGTCTATTTTATCTGATATGAGCATAGCTACTCCAGCTTTCTTTTGATTTCCATTTGCATTGAATATCTTTTTCCATCCCCTCACTTTCAGTCTGTATGGGTCACTGCGTCTGAATTGGGTCTCTTGTAAACAGCATATATATGGATCTTGTTTTTGTATCCATTCAGCAAGCCTGTTTCTTTTGGTTGGGGCATTTAATCCATTCACGTTTAAGGTAATTATCAATATGTATGTTCCTATGACCATTTTCTTAATTGTTTTGGGTTTGTTTTTGTAGATCCTTTTCTTCTTTTGTGTTTCCCACTTAGAGAAGTTCATTTAGCATTTATTGTAGAGGTGGTTTGGTGGGGCTGGATTCTCTTACCTTTTGCTTGTCTGTAAAGATTTTGATTTCTCCATTGAATCTGAATGAGGTCCTTGTGGGGTAATCTTGGCTGTTGGTTTCTCCCTTTCATCACTTTAAGTATATCATGCCACCCCCTTCTGGCTTGTAGAGTTTCTGCTGAGAAATCAGCTGTTAACCTTATGGGAGTTCCCTTTTATGTTATTTGTCATTTTTCCCTTGCTGCTTTCAATTATTTTTCTTTGTCTTTAATTTTTGCCAATTTGATTACTATATGTCTTGGCATGTCTCTCCTTGGGTTTATCCTGTATGGGACTCACTGTGCTTCCTGGACTTGGGTGGCTATTTCCTTTCCCATTTTTGGGAAGTTTTTGACTATAATCTCTTCAAATATTTTCTCTGGTCCTTTCTCTCTCTCTTCTTTTTTCTGGGACCCCTATAATACGAATGTTGTTGCATTTAATGTTGTCCCAGAAGTCTCTTAGGCTGTCCTCATTTCTTTTCATTCATTTTTCTTTATTCTGTTCCACAGCAGTGAATTCCACCATTCTGTCTTCCAGGTCACTTATGTGTTCTTCTGCCTCAGTTATTCTGCCATTGATTCCTTCTAGCGTAGTTTTCATTTCAGTTATTGTGTTGTTCATCTCTGTTTGTTCTTTAATTCTTCTAGGCCTTTGTTAAACATTTCTTGCATCTTCTTGACCTTTGCCTCCATTGTTTTTCTGAGGTCATTGATCATCTTCACTACCATTATTCTGATTTTTTTTTTTTCTTGAATGATGCTTATCTCCACTTCATTTAGTTGTTTTTCTGAGGTGTTATCTTGTTCCTTCATCTGGTACATAGCCCTCTGCCTTTTCATCTTGTCTATCTTTTTGTGAATGTGTTTTTTGTTCCACAGGCTGCAGGATTGTAGTTCTTGCTTCTGTTCTCTGCCCACTGGTGGATGAGACTATGTAAGAAGCTTGATTGGAGGGACTGGTGGTGGGTAGCTTTGACTGTTGGTCTAGATTTCATCCCTTGATGTGAGAATTTGTAACCATGTTACAGATAACATAGGGAAAATTGTAAAATATATTGATTTTTTCCAATCAACCTAACATATGAGCTTATACTTGAAATTTTCTAAGTTAGCTAAAGTTTGAATAGCACAAGAATATAAAAGTATTTTTTTTTTTTTTTTTTTTGATACTGAAGTATTTGTTTGTTTGTTTGTTTTGTGGTACATGGGCCTCTCACTGTTTTGGCCTCTCCCATAGCAGAGCACAGTCTCTGGATGAGCAGGCTCAGCAGCCATGGCTCATGGGCCCAGCTGCTCCATGGCATGTGAGATCTTCCCTGACCAGGACATGAACCCATGTCCCCTGCATCAGCAGGTGGACTCTCAACCACTGCACCACTAGGGAAGCCCTGATACTGAAGTATTTTTAATTACTTTGTGATGTATATAGACAAGGGTAAGGGCAATGAGGTATTTCAAACATACCTCAAAAGAGTCATTAGTTATTTTTCTTTACAAAAAAATAAATCTGTCTCCAATATGCAACAGTTTCTCCACTCCTCTCCTGCTCTACCTCTTTACCATCACCATAGAAACTCTTGTCCTTTAATTAACATAAACTGCCATTATAAGAACATAGGGTAACTAGAGAATGGACTTGAGGATATGGGGAGGGGGAAGGGTAAGATGGCACAAAGTGAGAGAGTGGCATGGACATATATACACTGCCAAATGTAAAATAGATAGCTAGTGTGAAGTAGTCACATAGCACAGGGCGATCAGCTCGGTGCTTTGTGACCAGCTACAGGGGTGGGGTATGGAGTGTGAGAGGGAAGGAGACACAAGAAGGAAGAGATATGGAGATATATGTACATGTATAACTGATTCACTTTGTTATAAAACAGAAACTAACACACCATTGTAAAGCAATTATACTACAATAAAGATATTTTAAAAAAAAAAAAGAGCATAAATAAGCCTGGAAATGTGATTTTTCTCCCAAGTCAAAAGTGTTTTCTTGGAGTTTTCCCTTGTGGGAGGCCTTGTAGACTTGGAAATTTCCAGAAAATCATCATTATAAAGACTACCTCCTGGGTCTGAATCTCTAGATTTCTTTCTTTCTTTCTTTCCTTGTTTTAATGGAAGTGTAATTGACATTTAACATTATATTAGTTTCAGGTATTCAACATAATAAGAATATTTGTATATATTGCAAAATGAACATCATAATAAGTCTATTAACATCCATCATTGTTATAGATTTAGTCTCTTGGCAACCTTCAGATATATAAATCAGTATTAACTATAGTCCCCATCCTGTACATTACATTCCCATGACTTACTTTATAACTATTTATTTTACAAGTTTCACCTTTGGATGTCCTTCAGCTATTACTCCCACCACCCACCTTTCTTCTGGCAACAAATCTCCTCTCTGTATTATCTATGAGCTTCTTTCTTTGGTGTGTTTGTGGGTTTTGTTTTTATTAGCTTTCACATGTAAATTATATCATAAGGTATTTGTCTTTCTCTGTCTTATTTCACTTAGCATAATGCCCTCAAGATCCATTCATGTTGTCACACATGGAAAGATTTCATTCTTTTTTTATAGAAAGTAATATTCAATTATATCTATCTATATATCTATCATCTATCTATCTATCTATCTATATCTATCATATTTTCTTTGTCCATTCACCTACCAATAGACCCTTAAGTTGTTTCCATATCTTGGCTATTATAAATAATGCTGCAATGAACATGGGGTTGCATATATCTTTTTGAGTTGGTATTTTCATTTCCTTTAGATAAATACCCAGAAGTGGAATGGCTGGATCAGAAAATTTATAATCATGTCCAAGAACTGTATTAATCAAAAAGGACTTAGCAAAAGTAGTTTAATAACTATGTAAAGTAATAATAATAAGGGTCTTATCGGGTGGCCTACTAGCATATTACTTTAAACCTAGCTTATAGTTTCAAAAACCTTATACATAATATACTATGTAATTTAAGCACATATATAAATTTAAGCACTTAATTAAGCACAGTGTATGAAATTCTCCATATATTATTTCTAAATAAAGAATTTATCCAAATTACATGATGACATTATAGTAAACAAAATTTTCTCTATAATTATTATAGCCAAAATGTTAAAATGATAACCAGTTATCAAAAGCTTAATTTTTCTTCAAATATTAGTCAATTTTATACTCAACTTTATGATTTGCATATTGTTTGCAATTACCCATGTAAATATAATAGTTAAAGATATTCAAGAAATAGAAATATATGTTTTAAAAATAATTTTTTGAGAATATTAATGGTATTGATCTCAAGTGGCCACAGCCTGAAGCAGCTTGAAACAGCATGTTGGCTCCTAGTCAGTGATCGAGGTCTGGTTGTGGTGCTTAGAGCACCGACTCTCAGCCACTAGACCAGTGGTCAGTGACAAGGTCCTGGTCCTATGGGTTTGCAGAAAAAGAATTTCCACAAATATGGAAAGTAGTGAAACAAATAAAGCACTTATTAAGAGAAAAATGAGGACATGTGGATAGATCCACAGGCAGACTAAGAGAAAGTGTCATGCCCTCGTGGTAGCTTGAATCAGTTTTATGGGGCATTTCTTCCATGTTTCCTTTGACCAATCATTTTGATTTGCCTGGTTTAGAGTCCACATTTGGTGTATCTCAGGATTTTCCCATGTGTGTGTTCACATCTTTTAGCCAAGATTGATTCTACCAAAGAGGCCTATGGATAAGTGAGCATTAGTTGGCGTCATGCCCCTTTTGACCTCCAAGGAGCCTTTCTGCCCATGTGTAGTTGTGGAGGTCTCCTGACTTCAAGAATGAAGAATATGTGGTCTCTTATCTTCTTTCTGGGCAGGTCCCAGCCTTCTCCCTCAATTGTTCTTTCATTCTCATCTCAAATTTATCGGTCTACAAGGACCAAACTCAAACCATTTGCCCTGGGGACCCATCTTTCTCCTGCTTCACTATGGGAAGAAAAGAGAAAGTAAACAAAGTTTTTTTTTTTTTTTTTGCTGTTGTTGTTGTTATTAATTCACAGACTTGAAAAATTCAAACTTTCCAGTGTATAAAAGATTTTAAATATTGTGTTAGTGAATTAATTTTGACATAAACCATTTTATAAGCCCAGTGACATCAATTATGGGATAAAAAGGATTACAAATTTTCCTTATACAAGGCCTTGGTATTATGTCTTAATTTCTGAACCAAATCCAATACTTAGTTAATAACTTTAAATGAAAGTCATCTTAATTACAAACTCTCACATTATTCATCTTTATTCCTGCATTTCATAAAGAAGGAAACTGCTTTCCCTCTTAAAACATGTTCCTTTTGGCATATTAAAAAAAATAGAAATATAAATTTTCTTATGAGGGAAAGAAAATGTTTCTCCACCAACATTCACCAGAAAAATAACCCATTTATGTGACTGCTTTAGTAACAGTCAAATAATTTATGTTGAAAGGGTAATTTATTTCCTTAAAGTTAATACATGGTTAAGAGAATTATATCTGCTTAATAGTTTGTTCTTTATACCTGGCATGGTATAGTTACTTTATGAATATTTGTTTAATAAAGAATTATATAAATCATAATTGAAAGTAAACATTATACTGTCAACAAGATTTATGTTATTGGGCCATAGTTATTTAATTATCAAAGACCTTTTAAAATCAGTGACAGAACAAATATAGAGGAATTGAAATTAGTCCAAGGACAGATTCCAAAGCAGAAGTTTTTCAATTCAGTTTTCCCAAATTCTCACTGATTTTCCTCTTCCACAGATTAATTTATTTTTTCCTTTCACAGCTATATCCCTTTTCTCAGCATACACAAATCCAGAGCACAAGGACACAATATGATCAGTACATTTACTGAGACCTGATATTATTAAACAGATGCCTTGGGTTATCTTCTGACATTAGGATTCGGCAATGCAAACCTCATCCCTCTCATCTCTATATCTATAGAGATTAGCTGATATTTATAGGTCACAGGCTTAACATACCTGATGAGATAAGTTGTGTAAAATAGAGTAGAATAGAGTTTAGAGACACAGAGCTTGAAAAAAATAATAAGAATAAAAGAAGGTATTTTATTAAGTGTAAGACTAAGATTACATCATATACTTTTTTTCATTCCTTTCAGGAAAAATTACTTTAGAAAAATTTTTAAAAGAAGATTAAGAAAAGAAAGGTCTTGGTTTTCTAGGAAGTTAAAAGTTATGTTAAGTAATAACAGAATTTGTTAAATTTCTCTTGAATATTCTTTAAATGCTCTGGAGGACTTAAAGAAAGAGGGATTATAGCTTATGATTTTTCAATAATAATTTATTGACTTGGTTATCTTTTTTTTTTTGGAGCAGAGAAAGTTTTATTGCAGGCCATGCAAAGAGAAGGAGTGGCTCATATGCAAAAAAACCCTCAAACTCCATGAAGGATTAGCTATTTTATTGATAGAACTCTTTTAATAAAAGTATGTTAAAGATAAATTAAGGCATATGACATGCATAACCTTTCTTCTGGTAGGAATTTTATGTTTTCTCCTTCTCCAGTATGATATTAACACTACTCTGCTTAACACTGTTTTCTGTTCCCTCAATTGACTGTAAGTTTTCATATCACTGAAATTTTTGAACACAGACACAATGAGGGGGGCAAGTAACTTAAGCATTCAGAGCCTCAGTGTCTTGTCTTTGTGCCTGTGGTCTCCAAGGTCAACTTCAGGTTTGTGAATTATCTAGAAGAAATTACAGGTCTCAGCATGTAGTCATGTTTATGGTTAGATTAATTGAAGCAAAAGAATATAAAGCAAAAGGAAAATGTGCATGGGACAAATTCCACGGGAAACTAGGCACAAGCTTACAAGAGTCACATAAGACATGCTTATTTCCTCTAACAATGAGGTGTGACAACACATGTGAAATGTTTTCTATCAAGTAAGATCATTAGAGACTTTGGCTAATCATGTAAGCACTTTCTACTTTGTATTGATACATACCCAAATTCCAGACCTCAGAAGGTAAGTAGGTGTTCAATATAAAACATATTATTTGCACTAACAATTTTGGTCTAATGAGGCACCCATGAGTTGTGGAAATGGTGAGAACCCTACAGAAATCCAAGTTCCCAGGTGCCAACTAAGAAACAACCTTATAGTTGTCTTTTAGTAGTCTTTTCCAAGGATAGGTTCAGAACTGCTATGTTAACTGTTTTCTGCACAATCTTCATTTGAAAAAATAGGAATAAATGCTTATTTTCAAAGTGTAGAGTATTATAAATATAATGCATACCATGTTGCAGAGATATTTATTACATCCTTAGTTTATTATTTTTAGAACTTATTTGTTTTTATTACTATTTGACATAAAGCAAATATGTGTTTTGACTAACAAGAATTGAAAAAAGCTAACTTTTTTTTTCCTGTCAGTTTTATACGTTTGTCTTTGCATTTTGTAACGTTCACTCTTTGGCTTTCAAAAGAACAGGCCAATAAATCTTGAACTAGTGTGTGAAAACTGTAGATAGCTGCACTAATGTATCAGTCAAAATGAACCTCCGCTGACACACTACTACATATGTTACCTCTTTATGTATTTAATGCCTGTTTGTCTTCACTAAACTGTAAAACATTTAAGATCAGAAATCTTTATCTTTTTTTTCCCCACTGAATATCCTCAGTGTCTCGACCAGTGTGTAAAAATTAATAGATGATTGATAAATATGTATTAATTAATTAATTAATTAGTTAATAATTAGTGGTAACCATTCAAGTTTCAGGTCAATCTTTATTCTTTTCCTCCGCTGCCTTCTCTTACTTTTATTTTCTTCCTTCACCTCTTCTATCATCATTTTTTTCTCCTTTTTTTTAGCACTCTCCCACTTCTCTCCCTCCTCCTCCTTACTCTTCTCTATCTTACTTTGGAAGCATCAGCAATACATTAAAACATATATTTTGATATTATTATCTATCATCTGGATGTTATAGCAGGAGAGGTTTTAAGAATATCAGAGTTGCTATACTATATAATTCCAGAACCCAGAGCTCATTTATTTAATTTGTAAAATGGAAGTAATATAATACAATACAGATTTTTAAGAGTTAATTAATCAGCTAATGGATAAGAAAACATTTCTTAAATTGAAGACATTAGTAATTGATAATAGTTGTTTTCTGGCACCTTGGAAAAATTTGCATAGCTTTCACTCACTGAAGTTTTATTTTACCTTTATAAGGTAGCATATAATTCATTTAATATGTTTTATGAGACATAGTTTATATATATACTTTATAAGGTATGTATAACATATACACTTTAAAGTTTATGTATTAACTTTTATGAATTAATTAGTATTTAAATTTATTTTGTAGAAGGGTTTTTATTCTTTCAATAGAAAATTATATTTTATAAAGGTTTTAAGGTAACTAAAATGATGTATCTGGCTTATATAATGATGCCAAAGAATCTCAGGATAACAAGAATCCCCAAGTGATATCTATGATTCATTGACTGTCTTTATAAATCTACTACCATTTCCACTGCATCTTTGGTCAACAGTTAATTTAGTGATCCCCAGTGAGGTATACATCCTGATATTAGAGCCTTTGTAGATTTTTTTTTTTTTTTTTCCATATGAACTCTGGTCTCAGCCTGTGGTTTGCTCTAACCAGTAAAATATTACACAAGTGATACTGTTCAAGTGTCAGACCTGAGCCTTAAGAAGCTCTGGAAGCTTCTGATTCTGCATTCTTGGAATGCATGAGTGACTATGTAATTAGTCTGGCTACTGTGAATTAAAAATGCTACCTGTAGGTAAAATTCAAAGTATATATATAATCTTATTGCATCATCATGTAACAATTGTAAAAAAAAAATCTTAATTTAATCAACAGTATATACAAGAGAAAGTGGAGGTAAATACATTTAGTGAATTTCCTACAATCATACAGCTAGTATTTTTATAGCTACTTTAACTCTGGAATCTGCAGCCTTGATGATTTTGCTCTATTGGCTAAAATTTTCTCATCAGAATATAGCCTCACACTTTCAAAATAAAGTACTCACAGATGAACTTTGTAAGTTTTCCTTAGATTAAAATACTTGAGGAAAAAGGGAAAAAAATAAATTGTAGGAAAAGCTGAATCAAATAAGATAGATTTTGGGTTTCCCTGGTGGTGCAGTGGTTGAGAGTCTGCTTGCCGATGCAGGGGACACGGGTTCATGCCCCGGTCCAGGAAGATTCCACATGCGGCGGAACAGCTGTGCCTGTGAGCCATGGCCGCTGAGCCTGCATGTCCGGAGCCTGTTGCTCCACAACTGGAGAGGCCACAACAGTGAGAGGCCCGTGTACCGCCAAAAAAAAAAAAAAAAAAAAAAAAAAAAAGATAGATTTTTTAATTGTAAGAATATATACATAAAGGATGTTCTGGTGAGAAATCTAGTTCTGGTGAGAACTCTCTTCCTGGCTTGCAGAGGGAAGCTAATTTCACTCTTTGTGACTTCTTCTGTTTTGGGGTGGGGAGAACATAAGATTTGTAGCATCACTTCTTAAAAGAGTACTAATTCCGTCATGAAAACCCCACCTTCAAGACCTCATCTAACTCTAATTTTCTCTCAATGTCCTTATCTCCAGGTATTGAATAATAGTTTCAGTCAAAGTGATATAATCACAGACATATTGAAAAAAAAAAAAAAAAAAAGAATGAACTTGAAATGGAGATGTTGCTTTACAATATTATTGGCCTACAGTAAAATAAATGTTATTCTTGGATTAAATCTTTTAATTCAGTTTAGTTAGGGTGGCATGGTTCTAATTAGGCATTTCACAGATAATTCTTTACCAATGATTTTAAGTTTCATAACAATTGCAAGCATGCTTTTATCTAATATAAGCAACTAAGATATATTCTGGTAACATCATTAAGCATGTAGGAAAGGCCATTCTTTTAACCCCCACAATTGATTGCTTTCATTTTACAGTTGGAAAAAATTTTCATCTAAATTATTTTTTACATTTTCACTGATAAATAGCCAAGAAGAAAATAAAACAGGGAAAGATTATGAATATGGCCTTATTTAGAAGGGGGCATATAAGCAAAGACTTTCAGAATGAAGTAGTCAACCAAGTGTATGTCTGAGGAAGACAACACTGAGAGAAAGAGAAGAACAAATTCAAAAGACTTAAAACAGAAGTGTGCTTGATATGTTTGAGAAACTTTTAGACTAGTGTTAATGAGCAGAGTGAGCAAGTGAGAGTGCAGGAGAAACAGATAAGGAAGAAACAAAAGCATCTATGGTTTAGGATCCTTCAAGAAGCTTGGCTTTTAATGTGAGAAGGTGTTTAACAGAGGAGGGTCATGATCCCACCAACTTTTTAATAAGATCACACTCACTGTTATGTTGAAAATAGACTAAATAAATGTGGTGGCAACAAAGCAGGGAGACAGTTTAAGAGGCAATCAGTGACCCAAGAACAAATGGAATAGCAGTTGAGGCATGTAGAGTATATGAATTGCTGATATAAATTTGGCATTAGCTATTACTAGATTTGAAAATCAACTGAATGTGGGCACACCTTCAATAAACAAACATAGAACAATAAAAAAATGATTCAAAGGGTTTTGGTTTAGAACTGAAACAATGACATTTCCATTTATGTTGGGTTTTTCTTAAAATACATTGTCAGTGGTGATGAAAATGACACCAAGAAAACTGGTAGTCAAACTTATTTTCTTTCACAAGCCTGCAAAGGTTTTTGAATTTTTGCTACACTTTGGAAGTAATGCAAAAACCTTTTCTTAAAATATAAACATTTGTTGTGTTTATAGATGCAAAAGATGATGCAAAAATAGTAAAACAGCACCCATTTAACAAATTACTAGGGGAAAAAAATCCAATTAGTGATCTATTATCCCTCTATAGTCTGAGTAAACTATAGGAAAATGCACAAAGGAGACATTACAATAAAAGTTAGGAAATTGATATTAGGAAATCTTTATGAAGTATTAAAATGTAAATCCAGAGGGTAGGATGATACTGAAGGCAATTGGAATGATGGATGAGCAGATTAAGATATATTTCATCAACTTCAATATTTTTCCTTGACCAACAGGCTCTTAATCTTTGTTAATTAAAGACTGAAAGTAAAATAAGAAACAAAATAGAAAGTTATTACCTTTCATTCTCAAAGTGGATTCCATATATTGCATACCAGACTATTCTTTCATAGGACATTATTAAACATTTAAACAATATAGACTATGGAGGGTGAAAAGTTGTTTTATGGATGGACCCTTCAGATTTAAAAGCTTATCTTGTTACTCTAAGAATTCTGGGCACCCAAGGTAATTTAGTTCAATATCTTACTGTGATAAAGTAGAAAATATGCAATAGTGTACTTTAACAATATTTAGTGGTAAAGTTTGTCATACATCCAATGTATGACTATATACTTTTTTCTACTATACTATTTCTCCTTGCGTTTTCTTCTAAATTCTTCTAAACAAAAATGACCATCATATTTGCATCATTCTTCTCTGCACACCATGTTTGTCATGATTCCCTTCAAGTGTATTATATTTTTACAAGAAAATTTTTGTTGAGGACACTTGGGTTACTACTGGCTTCTGTACTTATTTCAATTTTATTTGTTATATTTATCATTTTACTTTTCTACAACTTCCACTTATTTAACTACACATAAGTACTAACATTAGTGAGTTTCACAATTAGTAATAAATATTATATCTTTGTGTAAGTGGAAACTCAAGACATGAATACATTTTTTTCTTTTTTTTCTAACAAAGAGGCAAATATTCCCTACCTTGGAAAAATATAAATCCTCTGTTTTTCTTTTGTAACTTTTCCTAAATAGGTCTTTCAAAGAAACTGTGAGTGAGATAGACTTATCCATTTCAACTTATTTATTGTTTTATCCAATAAAAATTAAGTTCAATATATTTTTCAATTCCTAACATATTCAAGGCACTGTTTTAAATACCATATAAAATTTTGTTAAGTAAACTACTAAAAGTGTCTTTGGTATGAGTAGGTGTCCCCTACTAATTTCTCTAATTTCAGATTGAAATGCTAAAAAATAGCATAAATAATCATTTTTTAGTACACATTTACATCTGATGAAATAAAATTTGGGCCCACCTCTGCACGTAGGTCGCCTGAGGGGTTCTGTTCTTAGCTCAGACAATAAGGGTTAATGGGGCAGCTGAGTTGGGGGCTCTGGCTCACTCAGACTGGGGTGAGGGAGTGGTACGGATGTGAGGCAAGCCTGAGGTGGCAGAGACCAGTGTGATTTTGCACCAGCCTGAGGCATGCCATGTGTTCTCCCTGGAAGTTGTCCCTGGATCATGGGACCCTGGCAGTGGTGGACTGCACAGGCTTCCAGGTGGAGTGGTGTGGATAGTGGCGTGTGCTTGTTCACAGGCTTCTTGGTGGCTCAGCAGCAGCCTTAGCATTTCAGGCCCGTCTCTGTGGTCCACACTGATAGCCGCGGCTTACACCCCTCTCTGGAGCTACTTTAAGCAGCACTCTTAATCCCCTCTCCTCACACACCAGAAATAAAGAAGGAAGAAAAATTATCTTGCCTCTTCGGCAGCTCCAGACTTTTTCACGGACTCCCTCCTGGATAGATGTGGTGTACTTACCCCCTTCAGGCTGTGTTCATGCCGCCAACGCCAGTCCTCTCCCTGGGATACGACATCCGAAGCCCCAGCCTCAGCTCCCAGCCCCTGCCCTCCCCAACGGGTGAGCAGACAAGCCTCTTGGGCTGGTGAGTGTTGGTTGACACTGATCCTCTGTGTGATAATCTCTCTGCTTTGCCCTCCACACCCCTGTTGCTGTGCTCTCTTCCATGGTTCTGAAGCTTCCCCCCTCCACCACCTTCAGTCTCCACCCTCAAATGGGCTTCCTAGTGTTTTCTTTTCTCCTTCACAGCTCCCTCTCACTGGTCGGGTCCCATCCTTATTCTTTTGTCTCTGTTTTTTCTTTTTTATTTTGCCCTACCCAGGTACGTGGGGGAGTTTCTTGCCTTTTGGGAGGTTTGAGGTCTTCTGCTAGTGTTCAGTAGGTGTTCTATAGGAACAGTTCCACATGCAGATGTATTTCTGATGTGTCTGTGGGGAGGAAGGTGATCTCTGTGTCTTACTCTTCTGCAATCTTGAAGCTCCTCCTGGGTTTTTATTTGATAGTGGTTTCATGAAATCTGTGGGGTTTTGACAGATTAAGCTAGTCATGTAACTGAAACGTGCTTATATAATGTTTATTTAAGAGATCCCCATCATACACAGTCTTTGGATTTCCTGGCACCAGTGGGCATCCATGCTGGCTGATGGTGTTTCAATATCTGGAGACCTGGGTGACCCAGCAAACAAGGACACAAAAACCTGTGTCTGAGATCTCAGGACACTTTTCAGTACCTACCCTTCTCATGTTGTTAGTGTTCTGAATCCTTTGCCTATACAGTAAAGCT
The DNA here is from genome assembly GCA_036417435.1 of Inia geoffrensis. Classification (NCBI taxonomy): domain Eukaryota; kingdom Metazoa; phylum Chordata; class Mammalia; order Artiodactyla; family Iniidae; genus Inia; species Inia geoffrensis. The sequence goes on from CM070916.1 coordinate 48,353,224, forward strand.
ATTACATGAATATGAATCTTTTTGAGTCTGGTAAGTTACTTTAGAGTAATTAATGCACGCTTAATGCAAAGACCAAGGCAGATAAATTTTATCTGCCAGAAATAAAAAAAAAAAAATAGAATCCAAGTGAAAAGAGTAGTTGAAACTAACATTTCTCTATTAATCACAGAATTAGTCATAAGTTTGGCGTTTCAATGTCTTTTTCTGAGGACAAGGGGTCTAGGAAATAGGTGCCTTTTAGCTGAGAAAACACCGGGCTGAAGTATCTCATCTCATTGCTGAAGTATCTGCAATCACAAAACATTGCTTCTTCTAGGAAATTGGAACTAGTAGAATTTATTTCACTCTTCTTGGATAAGTGACAAGAAGGATTGAAGCATGCATTATCCTATCAGTAGAAAAAGGCTCGCTTGCCAACACTGAAACTGTCATCCTCTGTATTGACATAAGCTTAAACCTGGCTTCTCTTTATAATCTCAGGAGATGACTGACAATTTCTGGAGGCTATATATTTCCTTTTTTGTCTCCAAAGGAAATAGAAAATGTCATGCATGAAAGCTTTCCTAGAAAATTATTTTTATAAATCCTTATTCACTAGGTCCTGAATTGTGAATGTGGAATGAGATTGTATAGATTTGGATTAGCTTCTTCCAAAGCACTTGGGATACATTTGTAGGCCAAATGATAATTATCAAAAGGGAGAAGTCAATTAGAATGTCTGCTTCATTAGGAAGTTTAATAACTAAACCTTAGAAAGGGTATGATGAGGAATTTTTCAGAGACCTAAAAAGCTGTTTCTTATGACTCATCTTTACCAGAGAAGTACTATTTACAATTTTGACTGACATATGTAGATATCTGTATCTATATATCTATGCATCTATGTATAATCTATCTATTAAATAGTTAAAACAAATAATGCCCTCATGAAAAATACCACATTTTCATGTACAGATGTTATTTTCTATTCTATTCCATTCATTATTATAATTCTGATTGTAAGCCAGTAAGTTGATTTAAACGTACACTAATGATTCTTCACATGAAATATGAAAAAATATGCATTAGAATACTGACATAAATATAAATATCAAGGACTCCTAATTTTTTTCTTTTTTTTTTTTTTTTTGTGATATGCGGGCCTCCTGTTGTGGTCTCTCTCACTGTGGAGCACAGGCTCCGTATTGCAGACTCAGTGGCCATGGACCACAGGCCCAGCTGCTCTGCGGCATGTGGGATCCTTCCAGACCAGGGCATGAACCCATGTCCTGTGCATCAGTAGGCAGACTCCCAACCTCTGAACCACCAGGGAAGCCCTCCTCATTTTGATATTAGTTTCAAATTTCAATTTCTATGAGATATACAATTGGCTCAGAGTAACATATTGTGGCTATTATTTTGAAAGCCCACCCCAGGCTTATTTTTTTACTATTCATAGAGGAGGAAATTACATATGAGTCCAGCAGCTACTCTGAGAATTGTCTGCTATGATATGTTTCCACAGGGAACAATTAATTGGTGTCTTGCAAGACACTGCCATTGTGTCCCAACAAACCCTTATTTGACTCTGAGCATTATAATAGTATTATTCTTTTATTGAATGAAAGCATATCCTCTCATTCCTTTAATAGTCTAATTTAAATTGAAAAAGAAAGTGTAAGGGCTTCAGTTTACTCTAGTTGGAAGAGGGAATAAATGGTTAGAGTAATAATGCTGATTGTACAAAGAATGAGTATGCAATGAAAAATACAAATAAATGAATTTTAAAACAGGCTTGACGCTATTATTTCCAGAAGTAAAATAGAAAAAAGCCTTTAAGAGGCTAAGGTAGACAAATGGGACCTAATGAAACTTGAAAGCTTTTTTACAGCAAAGGAAACCATAAACAAGATGAAAAGACAACCCTCATAAGGGGAGAAAATATTTGCAAATGAATCAACTGACAAAGGATTAACCTCCAAAATTTACAAGCAGCTCATGCAATTCAATATCAAAAAGCAAACAACCCAATCCAAAAATGGACAGAAAACCTAAATAGACTTTTCTCCAAAGAAGATATACAGATTGCCAACAAACACATGAAAGGATGCTCAGCATCACTAATCATTAGAGAAATGCAAATCAAAACTACAATGAGGTATCACCTCACACCAGTCAAAATGGTCATCCTCAAAAAAGCTACAAACAATAAATGTTGGAAAGGGTGTAGAGAAAAGGGAACCCTCTTTCACTCTTTTTTTGGTGGGAATGTAAATTGAAACAGCCACTATGGAGAACAGTAAGGAAGTTCCTTAAAAAAACTAAAAATAGAACTACCATATGACCCAGCAATCTCACACCTGGGCATATACCATGAGAAAACCATAATTCAAAAAGAGTCATGTACCACAATATTAATTGCAGCACTATTTACAATAGCCAGGGCATGGAACCAACCTAAGTGTCCATCAACAGATGAGTGGATAAAGAAGGTGTGGCACATATATATAATGGAATATTATATATTGAGTTATTTGTAGTGAGGTAGATGGAGCTAGAGTCTGTCATACAGAGTGAAGTAAGTCAGGAAGAGAAAAACAAATACTGTATGCTAACACATATATATGGAATCAAAAAAAAAAAAAAAAAAGGTTCTGAAGAACATAAGGGCAGCACAGGAATACAGGTGCAGACATAGAGAATGGACTTGAGGACACAGGGAAGGGGAAGTGTAAGCTGGGACAAAGTGAGAGAGTGGCATGGACATATATACACTACCAATTGCCAAATAGATAGCTACTGGGAAGCAGCTACATAGCACAGGAAGATCAGCTTGGTGCTTTGTGACCACCTAGAGGGGTGGGATAAGGAGGATGGGAGGGAGACACAAGAAGGAGGAGATATGGGGATATATGTAAATGTATAGTTGATTCACTTTGTTATAAAGCAGAAACTAACACACAATTGTGAAGCAATTATACTCCAATAAAGATGTTATTTTTTTTTTCTTAATTAAAAAAAGAAGAGACTAAGGTTAGTGACAGTAGATAAGGTAGAATGACCTGAGAAAAAATACATTTACAAGTGGGATAGATAGAAAGTAATGTGAATTCATTCTCTCAAGTTATTTATACTTAAGCTAATGGCTTGTTAATTCTCCAAAAAATAGAAAGTAGAGAATTAAGGAATATATGTTAAGGTAATACAATTAAGCTGTAAGATAACCCCAAATTTTATTTTTTTTTAATTTATTACTTAGTACAATATATACTCATTTCTAACACATATTAAGACTGACTTCTAAACCCATCATTGAATTCATGTGTCACATTGAATATCATACTTTAAGATATCAAACCCTGAATTACATATTTGGGAAACTGACATCCTATTAGAGCATATAGCAAGTAACATTTTTTAAAAAAACTTTAAGAATAGAAAAACAACAACAACAGGAATTAAGCTCTACATATTTTGAACACTCAAATATATTTCCTCTGAAGGAAATACACTAATTTTTGGCGTAGTGTGGAGTGAAAAAATATATTCCCTACCACACAAAGATGTGTCTGTTCATGGCATCCTTTCACTAGTCCTGTGGTGGAAGAGGCAATATATTCTAAGTCTGATGTGTAGCAGCATAAGATACTGCTTCTTCTAGTCTCAGTGCCCTCTTTACCCCCTCACAATTTTGCTATTTCAGAAGAAAGATGTTTCTTAAAGAATGAACACTGTTTACAGTAACATTGATTAATAGTTAACTGCAACTGCAAGTGCTACTCCAGACAGAGCTTCCTTACTGGAGGAAGTCAAGACAACCTCTGATATTTAGTCCTAATAATTTAGAAATTAAACTTCTACCCAAAAGAGAAACCCCACAGGTTATCACTATATCAGTCATGGTCCTATACAACAACAGGAGATTAGAGTTCAAAATACTGCAAGGTTCAGACCCATTTTAAGAAAACTATAGGGAAACTAAAAGATAATAAGGGAAACAAAACACAAAGAAAAGAGAGGAAATTTTAGCCTCTGACTTATAGCTTAACTTCCAGCCAGATAAATATAAAACATCACACTAAAGGCCTATTTACCTCAATTCCTTTTGTAAAATCATCTTCAGATTTCTACAGAAAAAAAAAAAAAAAAAATAAGGAAGTTAAAAGGCAAAAATCACAACCTGAATTGACAAAGGAAGCATCAGAACTAACTCATATTTGGCAGGGATTTTGTAATCATCAGACTGAGAATTTAAAATAATATGATGAATATGCAAAAGAGCTGTAATAGAATAAGGGGACAATATACAAGGACAGATGGGTAATGTAGGCAGAGAAATAAAATTTATAAGAAAAAAATTAAAATTCTAGAAATCTAAAACACTAACATAAATGAAGAATGCTTTTGTTGGGTTAATCAGTAGGCTGGATATGACCATGGAAAGATCATGAGGTTGAAGATACATCAGTAAAAATTTTCTAAACAGAAAAAGAAATAAAAAATTAAAAAAAAGAAAAAGAAAGAAACAATATACGAGGACTCTGGGACAATTATAAAAGATGTAACATACGAATAATTGGAATTATGGGAAGGAGACTGAGAAAAAGAGAGATGAAATATTTGCAGTAATAATGGCAGAGAATTTTCCAAATTAATCAGAAACACAAAATCATAGATCCACCAAGTTCATAGAACACCAACCAGGATAAATAAATTTTAAAAAGTACATTTAGAAATATTATATTCAAACTGCAGGAAATCAAAGATAGAGAGAAGAATCTTGAAAAAAGCCAGAGGTAAATTATCCTGCAGTTCTATCAGTATTCTCTTTCTTGGTATGGGTAGTAGTTAACTTTGTGGTATTCACTCTTTTCTAATTCATCAATATGCAAATTTTGTGCATTTTTATGTACATGTTATTCTTCCATATAAAATTTTATTAAAATAAATTCCAGGTATGTTTTACTATAGAATCATATGTCCACAGCACTATTTATATTTTTAATATTCATTACTATAACTGCAGTTCACATGAATATAATTAAAATATAATAATCACTTGGAAAATAATGTGTGCTGATCTCTTACATTCTAACTTGAATTCTTATATTTTAAAAATTACTGGCTCTGCCTTGGAGGGTTGGAGACAAAATGGCAGAGTAGAGGACCTGAGCTCACCTCCTTTCACAAAAACACCAAGATCACAACTAACTACTGAACAATCATCAGTAAAGGAGATTGGAATGTATCATAAAATATATTCTACTTCCAAAGACAAAGAAGAAGCAACAAAGAGAGAGTAGAAGTGTGCATTCCTGATACAATCAATCAAATCCCATACCAGTCAGTTGGTGACCCACAAACTGGTAAATAATTATATTGCAGAGGTTTTCCCACAGGAATGAGAGTTCTGAGCCCCACATCAGGTTCACCAATATGGACATCTAGCATTGGGAAGAAGGGTTCCCATAGCATTTGGCTCTGAAGACCAGTGAGACTTAATCACAGGAATTACACAGGACTGGGGGAAACAGAAGCTTCACTTTTAGAGGATGCACATAAGGTTTCACAAACACCAGGACCAAGAGAAAAAAGCAGTGAATTCAAAGGGACTTAGGCCAGACTTTCTTTCTTGCTGTTCTTAGAGTGTTCCCTGGGGAGGTGGGAGGCAGCTGCGGCTCACTGTGTGGACAAGGAAACTATTCTCAGATGTACTGAGGAATATTCCTTTGTGTGAGCTCTCCTGGAGGCTGCCATTTTGACACCAATACCTGGCCACCTCCCCCACCAAGAGATTATAGGCTCCAGAACTGTAATGATTCAGGCCTAACAAACTATAGGGCAGGAACACAGCCACAGCTATCAGCAGAAAGGCTGGCTAATGTCTTCCAGAGCACATGGCCACCTCTAAACATACCCACTGACATGGTCCTGCCAACCAGAGGCACAAGACACAGCTTCACCCAACAGTGAGAAGGCACCAGTCCCTCCCACCAGGAAGCCTGGACAAGCCCTTAGACTAGTCACACCCACCAAAGGGCAGATACCAGAAGCAAGAGGAACTACAATTCTGCAGCCTTTAGAAAGGAAACCACAAACATAGAAAGTTAGACAAAATGAGATGGCAGAGGAATATGTTCCAGATGAAGATAAAACTCCAGAAGAACTAAGTGAAGTGGAAATAGGCAATCTATTCCAAAAAAGAATTTAGAGTAATTACTGATCCAAGAACTAAAAAAAAAAAAAGAATGGAGACACAGAACGAGAAGATACAAGAAATTTTTAATAAAACACCAGAACATATAAAGAACAAACAAAGTTGAAAAATACAGTAACTGAAGCAAAAAATACACTTGAAGGAATCAATAGCAGAATGAATGAGGCAGAAGTATGGATAAGTGAGCTGGAAGACAGAATGATGGAAATCACTGCCATGGAACAGAATAAAGAGAAAAGAATGAAAAGAAATGAGGGCAGATTAAGAGACCTCTGGGCCACATTAAAAGTAACAACATTCACATTATAGGAATACTAGAGAGAGAACAGAGAGAGAAAGGGCCTAAGAAAATATTTAAAGAGATAATAGCTGAAAACTTCACTAGAAGGAAACAGTTACCCAAGTCCAGGAAGTGCAGAGAGTCCCATAGAAGATAAATGCCAGGAGGAACTCTCTAAGACACGTATTAATCAAATTGACAAAAAATAAAGACAAAGAGAAAATATTAAAAGGAACAAGCAAAGAGCAACAAAAAACATACAAGGGAAACCCCATACAGTTATCAGCTGATATTTCAGCAAAACTTCTGTAGGATGGAAGGGAGTCATATGATATATTTAAAGTGATAAAAAGAAAAACCTACAACCAAGAATGTTCTTCCTAGCAAAGCTCTCATTCAGATTCTATGGAGAAATCAAAAGCTATACAGACATGAAAAATGTAAGAGAATTCAGCACCACCAAACCAGCTTTACAACAAACACTAAAACCTTCTCTAGGTGGAAAAGGAAAGACCACAACTATAAAAAATAAAATTATGAATGGGAAAGGTCACCAGTAAAAGAAAATTAACAGTAAATGTAGGAAATCAGCCACACAAAAATAAGATATCAAAACCAGCAATCATGAGGAGAGTACAAATGCATGATATTGAAAATGCACTTGAAATTAAGAGACAAGCAACTTAAAACTGTGTTGTATATATATAGACTGCTATATAAAAACCTCACGGTAGTCACAAACCAAAAATCTATACTAGATATACACACAAAAAAGAAAATGAATCCAAACAATACAACAAAAATATAGTCATCAAATCACAGGAGAAGAGAAGAAAAGAGGAATGGATGGAAAAAACAATTATAAAAACAAATCCAAAACAATTAACAAAAAGGAAATAAGAACATGTATATCAATAATTAATTTAAATGTAAATGGATTAAATACTCCAACCAAAAGACATAGACTGGCTGAATGGATGCAAAAACAAGATCCATATTTATGCTGTCTAAAAGAGACACTTCAAATCTAGAGAAGCGTACAGACTGAATGTGAGGGGATGGAAAAACGTATTCCATGCAAATGAAAATCAAAAGAAAGCTAGAGTAGCAATACTCATATCAGAAAAAATAAACTTTGAAATAAAGGCTGTTATAAAAGACAAAGAAGGACACTATGTAATGATCAAAGGATAAATCCAAGAAGATACAAGAATTCTAAATATATGTTCACACAGCATAGCACCATCAAAATACATAATGATCAGGCTTCCCTGGTGGTGCAGTGGCTGAGAGTCCACCTGCCAATGCGGGGGACACGGGTTTGTGTTCCAGTCCGTGAAGATCCCACATGTCATGGAGTGGTTGGTCCTGTGAGCCATGGACGCTAAGCCTGCATGTCCGGAGCCTGTGCTCCACAATGGGAGAGGCCACACAGTGAGAGGCCTGCGTACCACAAAAAAATAAATAAATAATTTAAAAATAAAAATTAAAAAACACATAATGATAATATTGACATATATAAATGGAGAAATTGATGGTAACAGAAGATTTAACACTTCATTTACCTCAATGGACAGATCATCCAGACAGAAAATTGATAAGATAACACAAGCCTTAAATGACACATTAGACCAGTGGATGTAATTTATACTTATAGAGCATTCCATTGAAAAGCAGAAGAATACAATTCCTTTTCAAGTGTACATGGAACATTCTCCAGGATAGACCACATACTGGGCCATAAAGTGAGCCTCAGTAAATTTAAGAAAATTGAAATTTTGTCAAGCATCTTTTCTGCTGAAAATGCTATGAGATTAGAATCAACTACAAGAGAAAAACTGTGAAAAACACAAACACAAGGAGGCTAAACATTATGCTACTAAACAATGAATGGATCACTGTAGAGGTGAAAGTGAAAACCAAAAAATACGTAGAGACAGTTGAAAATGAATCCATGATGACTCAAAACCTATGGGACACAGAAAAAGCAGTTCAAGAGGGTCATTTATAGCAATACAATCTTACATCAGGAAAAACAAAATCCCAAATAAACAACCTAACCTTACACCTAAAGCAACTAGAGTATGAAGAACAAACAAAACCCAAAATTAGTAGAAGGAAATAAATCATACATATCATTGCAGAAATAAATGAAATAGAGACAAAGAAAATAATAAAAAAGATCAGTGAAACTAAAAGCTGGTTCTTTGAAAAAAAATTGATAAATCTTTAGCCAAACTTATAAGAAAAAAAGGAGAGGGCTCAAATAAATAAAATTAAAAATGTAAAAGGGGAAGGCACAACAAACACCAGAGATACAAAGGATCATAAGAGACTACTCTAGGCACCTATATGCCAACAAAACAGACAACTTGGAAGAAATGGACAAATTCTTTGAAAGATACAATCTCCCAATACTGAGCCAGTAATAACTAGAAAATATGAACCAAACAATCATAAGCACTGAAATTGAAACTGATTAAAAAATTCCCAACAAATAAAAGTCCAGGACCAGATGGCTTCACAGGCAAATTCTATCAAACAGTTGGATAACATTTAACACCTATCCTCAAACTATTTCAAAATATTGCCAAGGTAGGAACATTCCCAAACTCATTCTATGAGGCTGCCATCATCCTGATACCAAAACCATAAAACTTAAAATTATAGACCAATATCACTGATGAACATAGATTCAGATTTCCTCAACAAAATACTAGCATACAGAGTCCAACAACACATTAAAAAGGATCATACACCATGAGCAAGTGGGGTTTATCCCAAGGATGTAAGGATTTTTCAACATCCACAAATCAATCATTGTGATAAAACACATTAACAAATTGAAGAATGAAAGCCATATGATCATCTTAATAGATGCAGAAAAACTTTTGACATAATTCAACACCCATCTATAAAGACTCTCCGGAAAGAGGGCATAGAGAAAACATACCTCAACATAATAAAGGCCATATACGACAAACCCACAGCTAACACCATAACTCAACAATGAAAAGCTGAAAGCATTTCCTCTAAGACCAGGAACAAGTCAAGGACGTTCACCCTTCCCAATTTTATTCAACATAGTTTTGGATGTCCTAACCACAGCAATCAGAGAAGAAATAAAAGGAATCCAAGTTGGAAAACAAGAGGTAAAATTGTCACTGTTTCCAGATGTCATGATATTCTACATAGCAAATCCTAAAGATGCAACCAGAAAACTTCTACAGCTCATTAATTAATTGGGTAAAGTTGCAGGATACAAAGTTAATACACAAAAATCTGTTGCATTTCTATACACTAACCATGAAAGACCAGAAAGAGTAATTAAGGAAACAATCATATTTACCATCATATCAAAAAGAATAACATGCCTAGGAAAAAACCTATCTAAGGAGGCAAAAGACCTGTACTTCAAAAACTAAACACTGATGAAAGCAATTGAAGATAAGAAAAACAGATGGAAAGATATACCATGTTATTAGATTGGAAGAATCGATATTGTCAAAATGACTATATTACCCAAGGCAATCTACAAATACAATGTAATTCTATCAAATTACCAGTGACTTGTTTTCAAGACTAGAAAAAAAAAAATCTTAATTTATATGGAAACACAAAAGACGCTGAATAGCCAAAATAATCTTGAGAAAGAGAAACAGAGTTGGAGGATTACAGCTCCTTGACTTCAGATTGAACCCTAAAGCTACAGTAATTAAAACAGTATGGATCTGTGAATACTTTCTCCTCTACTCTTTTGTACCAAGTTCTTTCCTACTAACCAAGAATACAAATGAGATTGATTTGAATGGTTTTTATCATGAAACATGTCTGGGTTTTGTCAAGGAATTTTTTGTGTTGATTGAGTAGTTTATTTGGTGTTATTCATTTATTCTATAATTATGGTGTGAGAAGTTTATTGATTTTTTAGATGCAAATCAACTTTGCATTCCTGGGATAACTCCCAATTGGTCATGGTTTATAATTATTGTTTTATGTTGCTTAATTCTGTTTGCTAGTGTTTTGTTGAGAAATTTTCCATCTACAGTTATAAAAGAACATGAAATGAAATATACTGTAGCCCTGTATGTTCCTGAGGCAGTGATTGTGTGTGTATATATATATATATATATATATATATATATAATTTATATTATATATATAAATTTTATTTCTGAATATTGTAATCTTTTGAGTCTTTAATTTTGAATATTTTATTTATTTATTTATTTATTTATTTATTGAAGTATAGTTGATTTACAATGTCATATTAATTTCAGGGGTACAGCAAAGTGATTCTGTTATACATACATATATATATTTTTTTTCAGATATTGTTTTCTTATAGCTTGTTACAAAATTATTGAGTATAGCTCCCTGTGCTATACAGTAGGTCCTTGTTGGCTGTTCATTTTATATAGTATTCTCTAGGTCAATCCACATTGTGGCAAATGGCAGAATTTCATTTTTTATGGCTAAGTAATTTTCCATGGTGTATGTGTGTGAGCGTGTGTGTGTGTGTGTATATATATATAATCTATCACATCTTCTTTATCCATTCCTCAGTTGAGGGGCACTTGCTTCGACGTCTTGGCTATTGTAAATAGTACTGCTACAAAGATTGAGGTACATGTAACCTTTCAAATTAGTGTTTTCAGTTTTTTCAGTGTTTTCATATTAGTGTTTTCAGTGGATATATACACAGTAGTGGAATTGCTGAATCATATGGTAGTTCTATTTTTAGTTTTCTGAGGAAACTGAATTCCATTTTCCATAGTGGCTTCACAATTTACACCCACACCAAATGTACAAGTATACCCTTTTCCACACATCCTCTCCAACTTGCGTTATTTGTAGACTTTTTGATGATAGCCATTCTGACAGGTGTGAGGTGATATCTCTTTGTTGTTTTGATTTGTGTTTCACTAATAATTAGCAATTTTTTAATGACTGTTATTTTGTAGTATTGTCTGAAGCCTGGGAGGGTTATGCCTCCAGCTTTGTTCTTTTTCTTCCAGATTGTTTTGGCAATTCTAGGTCTTTTATTGTTCCACATAAAATTTAGGATTATTTGTTCTGGTTCTGTGAAAAACATCATGGGTGATTTGATAAGGGTCACATTAAATCTGTAGATTGCTTTGTGTAATAAAGCCATTTTAACAATATTAATTGTTCTAATCCCAGAGCATGGAATATCCTTCCATTTTTTGAACCATCTTCAATTTTCTTTATCAATGTTTTATAGTTCTTGGTATTATGTCTTTTACCTCCTTGGTCAGGCTTATTCCTAAGTATTTTATCTTTTTGATGACATTTTTTAAAAGATTGTTTTTTTTACTTTCATGTTTTGATTTTTTTAGTGTAAAAAAATGAAACAGATTTCTGTATGTTAATCTTGTATCCTGCTACCTTGCTCAATTTGTTTATTAGTTCTAATAGTTTTTGTGAAGAGTCTAGAGTTTTCTACATATAGCATCATGTCATCTGCATATAATGAAAATTTTACCTCTTTCTTTTCAACTGTGTATTTTTTACTTTTTCTTCTTGTCTGTTTGCTGTGGCTAGGACTTCCAATACTATGTTGAATAGAAGTGGTGAAAATGAAAAACCCAGTCTTGTTCCAGCTTTTAGTGGGAAGGCTTTCAGCTTTTCACCATTGATTATTACATTGACTGTGGGCTTGTCATGAATAGCTTTCAGTATGTTGAGATACGTTCCCTCTATACCCACTTTGTTGAGAGTTTTTACTATAAATGGATGTGAATTTTATCAAATGCATTCTCTGCATCTGTTGAGATGATAATATGTTTTTTGTCATTTATTTTTTTGATTGATTTGGATGTGTTGAATATCCTTGTGACCCTGGGATGAATCCAACATCAAGTTGATCAACATAGATTATCACCTTTTTCGTGTGTTGTTGGATTTGATTTGTTAATATTTAGGTCATCTGTCCTTTTTTTTTTTTTTTTTTTTTTGATTAGTTTTTTTCTTTTCTAAATATTGACTTTATGAGTTGTTTATATATTTTGGATATTAACCCCTTATTGGTCAATTATTGCAAATATTTTATCCCATTCCATATGTCATCTTCTCATTTTGACAATAGTTTCCTTTGCTGTGCAAAACCTTTTAAGCTTATTTAGACCTCTCTCTTTTTTTTTTTTTTTTTTAATTTTTGGTTTTATTACTTTTGCCATAAAAGACAGTTCCAAAAAAAAATCTCTGTTTTTTTCGAAGAATATTCTGTCTATGTTCTCTTCCCTGAGTTTTATGGTTTCAGGACTTACATTTAGGTCTTTAAACCTTTTTTTTTTTTTTTTTTTTTCTGTACGCGGGCCTCTCACTGTTGTGGCCTCTCCCGTTATGGAACACAGGCTCCAGATGCACAGGCTTAGTGGCCATGGCTTATGGGCCCAGCTGCTCTGCGGCATGTGGGATCTTCCCAGACTGGGGCACGAACCCGTGTCCCATGCATCAGCAGCCAGACTCTCAACCACTGTGCCACCAGGGAAGCCCCCTTTAAACCATTTTGATTTTAGTTTTGTAGATCATGTGAGGAAATGTTCTAATCTCATTTTTCACATATAGCTGTCCAGTTTCCCCAGTACCACTTGAAGAAGACACTGTCTTTTCTCCATTGTATATCCTTGCCTCCTTTTTTATAGATTAATTGATCATAAGTGTGTGAGTTTATTTCTGGGGTCTCTACTCTCTTTCAGTTATTTATGTATCTGCATTTCTGCTGGTACCATACTGCTTTGATTACTCTAGCTTGGTAGTATTGTCTGTTGTCTAGGAGGGTGATACATCCAAAGCAAAGCCAAAGCTTTGCTTTGGCTATCTGTGGTCTTTGGTGTTTCATAAGAGTTTTGGGTTTATTGATTCTAGTTCTGTGAAATCTCTTGATAGGGATTGCACTAAATCTGTAGATGGCTTTGGATAGTAAGGCCATTTTAACAATATTAATTCTTCCAATCCCAGAGCATGGGATATCTTTCCATTTCTTGTATTATCTATAATTTTCCTCATCAATGTTTGATAGTTTTCAGAATATAGGTCTTTCACCTCCTTGTTTAACTTTATTCTTAGTTATTTCATTCTTTTTGATGTAATTTTAGATGGTATTTTTTTTTTTTTTACTTTCTCTTTCTCATACTTCATATCTATAATATAAAAATGAAACAGAATTCTGTACATTAATTTTTACACAGAAACTTTGTATTCTGCAAAGTTTGTAAAGTCCTTTATTCTTTCTAGTAGATTTTTGGTGAGGACTTTAGGGTTTTTCTATAGAAAGTATTATGTCATCTGCAAATAGTGACAGTTTTACCACTTACCTTCCAATATGAATACTTTCATTTCTTTTTCTTTTTTGTCTGCTTGTTGTGGCTAGGCTTTCCAATAATATGTTAAATAGAAGTGGGGAGAGTGAGTATCCTCATTATGTTCCTGAATTTAGTGGGGAGGCTTTCACCTTTTCACTGTTAAATATGATACTGGCAGTGGGTTTGTCATAAATGGCTGTTATTATGTTGAGATATATTCCCTCTACACTCATTTTGATGAGATTTTTTACCATGAATAGTTGAATTTTGTCAAATGTTTTTTCTGCTTCTGAGATGATTATGTTTTATCTTATCCTTTCTTTTGTTAATGCAGGGTATCCCATTGATTTATTTACATGTTGAATCATACTTGTAACCCTGTAATAAATCCAACTGATCATGGTGTATAATCGTTTTGGTGTATTATTGGGTTTGGTTTACTGATATTTTGTCAAGGATTTTTGCAACTATATTCATCAAAGATATTGGCTTATGATTTTTTGTTGTTGTTGTTGTAGTATCTTTGTCTGGTTTTGGTATCAATATAATGATGGTCTCATAGAGTGCATTTGAAAGTGTTCCATCCTCTTCAAGTTTTTGGAAGAGTTTGAGAAAGGTAGGTATTATTTCTTCTTTATATATTTTGTACAACTTCCCTATGAAGCCATCCAGTCCTGGAATTTTATTTGTTTGGTGTTTTTTTTTTTTTTTTTTTAATTACAAATTCAATTTTATTTCTATTGATAGTTCTGTTCAAATTGTCTGTTTCTTTTGATTCAGTCTTGACATGCTATGTTTCTAGAAATTTTCTATTTCTTCTTGTCCAATTTGTTGTAATGAAGCAGTGCATAGTATTCTTTTTTTTTTTTTTTTTTGGTATCTCTGTGTTATTTGTTACTATTATTTTTTTTCATTTCTTACTTATTATTTGGGTCCTCTCTCTTTTCTTCTTGTTGAGCCTGGCTAATGATATCAGTTTGCTTTATCTTTTCAAAAAACAGCTCTCTGTTTCATGGATATTTTCTATTGTTTTTATATCTCTATTTTATTTATTTCCTCTCTGATCTTTATTATTTCCATCCTTCTGCTGACTTTAGGCTTTGTTTCTTCTTCTTTTTCTAATTTACTTGGTAGATCAGGTTTTTTATTTGTGATTTTTCTTGCTTCTTAGGAAAACTTATATCCCTCTAAACATACCACTTAGAACTGCTTTTGCAGCCTCCCATTTCCATAACAATGGAAAGTTGTATTTCCATTTCTCTAGATATATTTTCTGATTTCCTTTTTATTTTATTATTGACCCATAGTTTTTTGTTTTTTGTTTGTTTGTTTGTTTGTTTTTTAGTAGAGTGTTGTTTACTCTCCACTTTTTGTTCATTTCCCATTTTTTTCTCTCTGTAGTTGATTTCTAGTGTCATACAATTTTGTTTGGGAAAAATGCTTGTTATAATTTCTATCCTCTTAAATTTATTGAAACTTGTTTTGTATCTTAGTATGTGATCTATCCTGGAGAACATTCAGTGTGCAATTGAAAGCAATGTGTATTCTAATTTTGGTGTATATAATGTCCTGTAGGTATCTAGTCCAAATGGTCTATGGTGTCATTTAAGAGCACTGTTGCCTTACTGAATTTCTATCTGGACAATCTGTCCATTGATGTCAGTGGGGTATTAAAGTACCATACTATTTTCATATTATTTTTAATTTTTCCCTTTATGTCTGTTAGTATTTGCTTTATATATTTAGGTGTTTCTATATTGGGTGTGTATAAGTTAACAAGTATAATATCCTCTTCATGTAATAATCTTTTTATCATTAAACAATGCCTTTCTTTGTCTTTGCCATAACATTTGTTTAAAGTCTACTTTGTCTGATATGAGTATTGCCACCCCTGCTTTTTTGTGCATTCTGTTTGTATTAAATATCATTTTCCATCTCCACCCTTCCAGTCTGTGTGTATCTTTAGGCCTGAAATGAGTCTCTTGTAGACAGTATATTGAAGTGTCTTTAAAAAAAAAATCATATCTGTCACCCTATGTACTTTGATTGAAGCTTTTAGTTCACTGACACTTAATCATTAATAAATAGGTATTTATTGCCATTTTATTTGTTTCCCAGCTATTTTGTAGTTCTTCCCCATTCATTTCTTCTTTTCTTCTATCATTGTGGTTTGATGATTTCCTTTAGTCATATTCTTGTGTTCCTTGCTACTTTGTTTTTGTATATCTATTTTAGGATTTTAATTTGTGTTGGCTCATAATAATACCTAATTAAAAAAAAAAAAAAAAACTGTTAGTCATTTAAGTTCAAACACATTCTAGAAGATCTAGATTTTTTATTCCCTTCCCCCACATTTTGTGTTTTTGATGTCATAGTTTACATTTTCATGCTTATCCCTTAACTATTCATTGTAGTTATAATTACTTTTACATTTTTTTCATATTTTAATCTACATATTGTCTTATTTTAGCAGTCTTCATCCCTTATCATATATCTACCTTTTCTAGTGAGATTTTCTTTTTTTTATGTATTCTTTCTTTTCCATTTAGAGAAGTCCCTTCAAACAAAGAGTTTTAGGGTATATTTGGTATTGATAAATCCTTTTAGTTTTTGCTTCTCTGAGAAGTTCTTTCTCCCTCCTTCCATTCTAAATGAAAATCTTGTTAGGTATAGTTTCCTAGGTTGCAGTATTTCCCTTTCAGCACTTTGAATATATCATACATATCATACTACTCCCTTCTGGTCTGCAAAGTTTCTGCAGAGAAATCAGATGATAGCTTTATGGGGATTACTTGTATATACCTCTTTGTTTTTCTTTTGTAGCCTTTAGAATCATCTCTTTATCTATAAATTTTGCAATTAGAATTATGAGTTATCTTTGTATGGGTCTTTTGGAGTTCATCCTGTTTGAGCCTTCTGTACTTCCCTTACCTGGATAACTGTTTCTTTCTTTAGGTTTGGGAAGTTTTCATCCATAACATCTTCAAGTACATTTCTACCCCCTTCTCTTTCTTCTCCTCTGGAAACCATATAATGAGAATTTTGGCATGCTTAATATTGTCTAAAATATTGTTTGATTTTTTAACTTGTCTTTCTATTTTTTTGATTAAATGATGTCCATTATTCTATCTTCCAGATCACTTATGCATTCTTCTGTATAATTTCATCTGCTATTCATTCCTTTAGAGTGTTTTTTATTTCAAATATTGAATTATCTATTTCTCATTTTTTAAAATGTTTTCTACTTCCTTGTTAAGATGATCTCTCTTTAGATCAACTGTTTCCCCTTATTCAGTTAGCTTTTCAAATTATCAATGTTTTGAATTCTCTAACTGGCAAGTTGTTTATTTTTTCTTTGTTTTCTCTTACCCTTTCAATTGAGAGTACTTCCTCTGCCTTTTCATTTTATTTAATTTTTTTTTTGCCTTTGTAAGTTTAGGCAAAACAGTTACTATTGTCTTGAAGGATGTTCTTACGTGGGAGTGTCCTAGTACAGACAGGGTACACACAATGCCCTTGGTGAAGGCTGTATTTGATGTAGCTGTCAGTCACCTCTTTCTGCAGGGTGTGCTGGCAGCTATCAATATGCAGGTGAGGTTGGAGATAGTGAAGCAGAATGGACTGAGTAGGTGTGAGATGGAACTCTTTCTTTGCTCTGTGGCTTTCACCTCCCTGTTGGGGCAGGGTCTGATCTAAAGTTGCTGGAGCAAAAATCTTGAGATCTGTTTTGATCTGGCTCTGTTCCCCTTAAGTGTGTTTTTACTTTTTCTCACACTGGGAAATTACCCCAATGAGAGGAGTGCTGGAGGAAGTGCAACTCATGCACCTACACAAGTCTAATGCTTTGTCTCTGTAAGCATCCATGGGTCCACTTAGCTACAGCACACATTCAGGTCTTTTCCCCATCTGTGGCTGTTCCAAAGATAGCACTGAGCTGCAGCACAAAGTAAACAGGACTGGACTGTTCCTTAAACTTGACCTGGGGTGCACAGAGAGGCTGTTTTGATAAATTCAGCAGCCACTAGTGCAGAATACTCTCCACCTCGCCTTAGACAAGTCAGCACATGCAGCCTCCTCTCAAGTGGAGACCAAGCTTCTCCAGCCTTTCTATCTGTCCCAGCTGTTATCTTACTAGCCAAGGAGCTTGTCCACTATGTAAAGAATCCAGGATTTGATGCTCAATCTATGCCTCAAACTGCTTACTCTCCAGGGAAGTTATTCTTCCATTCTACCCAATTACATGTGTATCTTTCTTGCAGCCTTGGTTGTAGAGGAGTCTGTCTGCCAATTTCCAGTTAGTTTTCAGTGAGAATTGTTCCACATGTAGATGTATTTTAGATGTGTTCATGAGGGAGGTGAGCTCCATATCTTCTTACTCTACCATCTTGATCTTTCCAAACTTATACTTATTAAATTAACTTCCTTACACTAATTGTGATTAATCAAGCTTTCAAATGGCAAATACACATAAGTTTAAACAACAAACTTGTATCTGATATAATCTAGATAGGATAATTTTAATTATCATTTAAGTAATACTACAAGTAAGAATTACATCAGTAAAGTGATGAGCTATTGTTCTTGCTAACAGGGTTATAAACATATAAGTTTTGACTGGTGTTATGGGAAATGCTATTCAGCCATAAATTGAATTTTTTTTTTTAGTCTATTTTGTATGTCTTTTATTTTTAGAAAATATAATCAGTTGTACAATATGATTTATGTTTCAGTAGTCAAATGAATGGATCACAAATATACATTCATATCTATCTTGCTGCAAAATAGTAATTTGGTAGACATGATCTACAACTGTGTAGTTTTTTTGTTTGTTTGTTTGTTTTTTTCTCTCTTTGAAAATAAAATTGTGTCACACTGGTGTACTATTTTGTGTTAATATTTTAAATCAACAATTTCAACAATAAATCAAATATGGTGAAATGCAATTATTTGATTTGAGTTCATTTTACATAGACATCCCCTATATATTATTGACTCCATTCTTGCTCTTTTTTCCATGTGTTTCCTAATATTAACTCAAATAAGTCTGATCTTACTGCATAAGTTTACACTTTTCTAATTCTTATCTTTTTTCTCAACCCATACTTCCAATTTAACAATGGCAATACTTATGCTTTTCTAGGATGACTTAGAGTAGAATAAGCATTGGAATTAGGAGTCAGGAACCATTTGTTCCTATACCTGACCATTTCTATAAACCTGGTTTGTTTTCCAACACTCATATCTAAGCTTGTTCATCCAAAAAATGGGAATATGTTTTCATCTGAGCATGTGCTGAATTAAAAAAAATGGGAGAATATATTTAAAAATCAAACAATTAATTTTGACTTTAAATGGCGATGAAGATCCTTGAGAGATATAGTATAGTGGATTACTTAAGATACATGGTTTACATTCAGCAATAACATACTTCAAATCTAAGCTCCTAGATATTTTTGGTAATTTTTTTATTCCCTAGATTATTGATATGTAAGATTTGTTAATTATACTTATAAGTGTTAGGATAAAAAGTAAAATAACCACTTGAAAAATTTTAGCAGAATGCCTTACAAATAGTATTTTTTTTTTATTTTTAGAATTCTTCACTTTCTCTAATTTCCAATTCTTTCCCCAATTTGTTTTCAGAATAATGTTAAAAAGAAATCTGTAGGTATGATCAAGTCACTCTACAATAAAGTCTTATTATCTCCAAAATAATAAATGATGTGTACTAAGAATTTATTTATTGGATTTTCTCACTTTAATGCCTCCTCACTCTTTGGTAACACCACTACACTTCACTTGCCATTATGCATTATTTAATAGCTATTTTTTCACCATTGTTTTTACATGACTTTATGCTTTCTACCTTAATCTACATGTAGAACATTTATTCTCTAATATTTTTTTTTTCAAATATCACTTACTCAGCATGGCCTTATTTACCCATTTATGTTAGATATATTACCCTTTCCTCTGTGATGTCAAGTAATTCTTTGTGTAACTCATTATAGCAATTTACATTACATTTATGATTTATATTGTCACTTTAATCCTGGTGCTAAACTAATCACAATTGCCATTATAACAATTTTGATTTGTTTGACTTCACACTTTCAGTTCATATCAAAGTGCTTCAACAGATGGTAGATTCTCAATTGTTGGATTGAATTAAATAATGGTTAGTTTGTAGTGATGGCCAAGATGGTGAAGTAAGAAAACCCTGAACCCACTTCCTCCTGCTGACACACCACAATTACAACTACTTACACAGCAATCGTCTATGAAAACAACCTGAAGACTAGAAGGAAAGATTTTCCACAAAAAAAAAAATAAAGAAAACACCATAATGAGTTGGGTAGGAGGGGTAAAAACAAGGTATACAATAAGTTCTCTACATGCAAACCTTCAAGTTGTGAACTTTCAAAGATGCAAACATGTATTCACATGTCCAGTTGTGTAAGTTAGTTCACATGTCTGGAGTACATTGTCATGTGCATTCATCCTCTAAAGTGGTTGTGCTTTTGTGTACTTTACTGTACAGTACTGTATAGAGTACAGTAGTACAGTATCTTTATTTCAAGCCCAGATGTCTGGAAGCAAGTGTAAAAGTAGCAGTGATGTAGCTGGTACTGCTAAAATGCTAAGAAGCATCAAGTGCCAAGCAAAGATGAAGAGAGACAAGAGGAAGAAGAAGTAACTAAAGAACCAAAGAGATTCATGATGAAGGAAATGGCAAGAAGATTTTCTTTATTTGAGGAGGTACTTTTAGTTTTTGAGGCACAGGACCCGAATGTCGAATGGTACACAAAGGTTGCATCAGCTGTTCAGAATGCAATCCAGTGCTATCGTGTCATCTGTAATGAAAAAAATTGTGCTACTATTCAGACATTACTGGATCATGTTTTTCAAGAGGGTAGATAGAAATGAATCCATCAAAGAACTAGAATCTGTGCCATCAATGTCAGGTGTGAGTGAAATTGCAGCTTGCCCTCCATCTCCCATTGCTGATGATCCTTCATCTCTGCCATCTCCCACGTCCTCTTCCTCCTCCATCAGTAATCTTTCTTGCCTGTTCAGTCAATACCAGCCCCCATATGCCAACTATTATACTGTACTACTGTACTTTTCAAGGTACTATACTATAAGATTAAAAAATGTTTTCTTTATTTTTCATGTTTTTTATGTATTGTTTGTGTGAAAAGTATTGTAAACCTATTACTGTACAGTATTATAAAACTGATTTTGTTAGTTGGGTACCTAGGCTAACTTTGTTGGACTTATGAACAAATTGGATTTACCAATGCAGTATTTAAATGAGAAACATTCATATGTAGGGAACTTACTGTAGTCAGGAGCCACATCCTCAGGTAGGCAACTCACAAATGGGAGGGATATCAGAATCATAGAAGTCCTCCCCAAGGAGCACAGGGTCCATGCACCACATTGGGCTCCTCAGCCCAGGGATCCTGCAATGGGAAGAAGAGCCCCTCAGTATACCTGACTTTGAAAACTAGTGAGGCATATATTAGGGAGAGTTGAAGAGTTAAGGTAAAAGAAAAGAGTGATTTTAAAGTGTATATACAAACATCTCACTTGAGCCTGGGCCAGACTCACTTGCTGATTTTGAAGAGCCTTCCAGAAAAGAGACAACTGGGAATCACTTGGGGATCGAGATGCTGGTAACAGCAATTTGGGAGATTGTTCTACTGTGATAATACTGATGCTGGAAAGTGACATTTTGGAATTTCTCTCTCAACTATTTTTGCTGGGTACTTACCTGCCTACTAATGAGCTAGTGCCAGCACAGAGCACCTGAAGCACTTCAGACAGCTGTGTGTAATCCCAACCCCACCCTCAAGTAGTCTCTCAGACACCATAAGATGTGTGGCCTTTCAGCCAACTGATCCAGGTGCTAAATCTGCTGACAAGCATTCCCAAGGTAGTTGGCCCAAACACAACAGAAGGGCACATGCAGCCCATATAAGGAACTCCTCTAGAGCATATAGCTCTGATGAAGAGAGGGTAACATACTAGCATGTTACTAGGCCCTATACTATATCTCTTACATGAGATCCCCCCTCCAAAATCTGGAAATGTAACTGACCCACCTAACATAGAAATAAACACAGGTGATTGAGCAAAAAGAATAGACAGAGTACTATGCTCCAAACAAAAGAACAAGACAAAACCCTGGGGAAAAAACAAACAAACAAACAAAAACTAAACTAAAAGAAGTAGAGATACCCAATAAAGAATTGAAAGTGATGATGGTAAAACTTCTCACTGAACTCTGGAGAAGAGTGCATGAGCACAGTAAGGATGTCAAAAGAGGTTAAAGAGGAAATGTAAAGAAGAACCAAACACAGGTGAAGAGTACAAAAACTGAAACTAAAAATACAGTAGAAGGTACCAACAGTAGATTAGTTGATACAGAGGAATGGATCAGTGATCTGTAAGACAGAGTAGTGAAAATTATTCAAGCCAAACTGAAAAAAAGAAAGCAGAATTTTTTTTTTTTTTTTAAATGAGGATAGTTCAAGAGACCTCTAGAAAAACATCACTACACTAACATTCATATTATAAGGGTCCTAGAAAGGGAAGAGACAGAGAAAGAGGTAGAAAATTTATTTGAAGAAATAACTGAACATTTTTCTAACATGGGAAAGGAAACAGAAAACCCATTCCAGTAGGCACAGAAAGTCCCAAACAAGATAAACCAAAGACGTTCATGCAAAGACACATTATAATGAAAAAGACAAAAATTAAAGTTAAAGAGAGAATCTTAACAGCAGCAAGAAAAAAAGGAACTCTTTAAGTAGAAGGCAACTCAGCTGACTTGTTAGCAGAAATTTTGCAGGACAGAAGAGTGTTACATGATATTCAAAGTGATGAAATGTAAAACTAACAATGATGAATACTCTGCCACCAAGGTTATTATTTATTCTGAAGTAGAGATAAACGGTTTTACAGACAATAAAAAGCTAGGAGTTCAGCACTAATAAATGAGCTCTTCAGGAATAGTTACAGAAACTACTGTAACAGGAAAAGAAAAGGACACAACAAGAAATATAGAAATTAGGAAAGAAAAATCTCACTGGTTAAAGCAAACATACAGTAAATGTGGAAGATCAATCACTTACAAACCTAGTAAAAAATGTCAAAAGGCAAAAGTAGTAAAATCACCTCTACCCACAACAAATAGGTGAATGATATACTAAAAAAAAAAAAAAAAAAAAAAAAAAAAAATGTAAAAAATGACATCAAAAACACTAAATGTTGGGTAAAAAGTAAAAAATGTAGGGTTGATAGAATGCATTCAAACTTGAGATTATCAGTTTAAAACAATTACCAAATATAGGTGGTTATACATGAACCTCATGTTAAATAGAAACCAAAAAAACTACAATAAATACATACACATACAAAAGAAAAGGATCCTAGCATAAAACTAAAGATAGTCATCTAATCACAAGGGAAGAGAGCAAAAGAAGAAAAGAACTAAAAAGAACTACAGGGCTTCCCTGGTGGTGCAGTGGTTGAGAGTCCGCCTGCCGATGCAGGGGACATGGGTTCGTGTCCAGGTCCAGGAAAATCCCACGTGCAGTGGAGCTGTTGGGCCTGTGAGCCATGGCAGCTGAGCCTGCACGTCCAGAGCCTGTGCTCTGCAATGGGAGAGGCCACAACAGTGAGAGGCCCATGTACAACACCAAAAAAAAAAAAAAAAAAAAACTACAAAAACATCCAGAAAACTATTAACAAAATAGCAATAATACATACCTATCAATAATTACTTTTTAAAAATTACTTTATTCTTATTTTTTAATTAATTTTCTTGAAATATAGTTGATTTACAATGTCTTGTTAGTTTATACTGTACAACAAAGATAATCAGTTATACATATACGTATATCCACTCTTTTTTTTAGATTCTATTCCCATATAGGTCATTAGACAGGATTGAGTAGATTTCCCTGTGCTGTACAGTAGAATCTTAACAGTTATCTATTTTATATATATATAGCAGTGCATATATGTCAATCCTAATCTCCCAATTTATTCCTCCACCCTTCCCCTCGCAACCATAAGTTTGTTTTCTACATCTGTGACTCTATTTCTGTTTTGTAATAGATTCATTTTTACCACTTTTTAAGATTCCACATATAATTGATATAAGATATTTGTTTCCTCTGTCTGACTTACTTCACTCAGTATGACAATCTCTAAATCCATCCAATGTAGCTTCATATGGCATTATTTCATTCTTTTTTTAATCGCTGAGCAATATTCCATTGTACATTGATATATGTACCTCACCTTCTTTATCCATTCCACAGTTGATGGACATTTAGGTTGTTTCCATGTCCTGGCTATTGTAACTAGTGCTGCAGTAAACATTGTCATGTGTCATTTTGAACTATGGTTTTCTCTGGGTATATGCCCAGGAGTGAGATGGCTGGATCATATGTTAGCTCTATTTTTAGTCTTTCAAAGAACTCCATACTGTTTGCCATAGTGGCTGTACCAATTTACATTCCCACCAACAGTGTAGGGGGGTTCATTTTTATCCACACACTCTCCAGCAGTTATTGTTTGTACATTTTTTGGTGATGGCCATTCTGACTTGTATGAGGTGATACCTCGTAATTTTTATTTGCATTTCTCTAATAATTAGTGATATTGAGCATATTTTCATGTGTTTTTGGCCATCTGTATGTCTTTGGAAAACCATTTATTTAGATCTTCCATCTACTTTTTGATTAGGTTGTTTGCTTTTTTTGATATTGAGCTGCAGAATCTGTTTGTATATTTTGTATATCAATCCCTTGTTGGTCACCTCATTTGCAAATATTTTCTCCCATTCTGTGGGTTGTCTTTTTTTGTTGTTTATGGTTTTCTTTGCTGTGCAAAAGATTTTAAGTTTAATTAGGTCCCATTTGTTTATTTTTGTTTTAATTTTCATTAATGTAATGGGTGGATCAAAAAAGTTCTTGCCGCAATTTATGTCAGAGAGTGTTCTGACTATGTTTTCCTCTAAGAGCTTTATAGTATCCAGTCATATATTTAGGTCTTTAATCCATTTTGAGTTTATTTTTGTACATGGTGTTAGAGAATGTTCTAACTTCATTTTTTACATGGTGCTGTCCAGTTCTGTCAACATCAATGATTGAAGACACTGTCTTTCCTCCATTGTATATTTTTGCCTCGTTTGTCATAATTTAGGTGACAATAGGTCTGTGGCTTTATCTCTGGACTGTCTATCCTCTTCCATTGATCTACATTTCTGTTTTTGTGCTAGTGTCATACTGTTTTGATTACTGTAGCTTTGTAGTATAGTCTGAAGTCAGGGAGCCTGATTTCTCCAGCTCCTTCATTTATTTATTTATTTTTTTCTCAAGATTGCTTTGGCTATTCGGGGTCTTTTGTGTTTCCAAACAAATTGTAAAAAATTTTGTTCTAATTCTATGAAAAATTCTGCTGGTAAATTGTTAGGGATTGCATTAAATCTGTAGATTGCTTTGGGTAGTATAGTCATTTTCACAATATTGATTCTTCCAATCCAAGAACATTGTGTATCTCTCCATCTGTTTGTTTCATCTTTGATTTCTGTCATCAGCACCTTATAATCTTCTAAGTACAGGCTTTTTGCCTCATTTGCGATGGTAAGTGGGATCATTTCCTTACCTTCTCTTTCTGATCTTTTGTTGTTAATGTAATGCAAGAGATTTCTGTGTATTAATTTGTATCCTGACACTTTACCAGATTCATTGATGAGTTCTAGTAGTTTTCTGGTAACATCCTTAGGATTTTCTATATATAGGATCATGTCATCTGCAAACTGTGATAGATTTACTTCTACTTTTCCAATTTGGACTCCTTTTATTTCTTTTTCTTCTATGATTGCCATTGTTAGGACTTCCAAAACTATGTTGGATAATAGTGGTGAGAGTGGACATCCTGTCTTGTTCCTGATATAAGAGGAAATGCTTTCAGTTTTTCACCATTGAGAACAATGTTTGCTGTGAGTTTGTTGTATATGGCCTTTATTATACTGAGTTATGTTGCCTCTCTGCCCACTTTCTGGAAAGTGTTTATCATAAATGGGTTTTGAATTTTGTTGAAAGCTTTTTCTGCATCTATTGAGATGATCATAAGTTTTTTATCCTTCAGTTTGTTAATATGGTTTATCACATTGATTGATTTGTATATATTGATAAATACATGCATTCCTGGGATAAACCCCACTTGATCATGGGGTATGATCATTTTAGTGTGTTGTTCTATTTTTTTACTAGTATTTTGTTGAGGATTTTTGCATCTATATTCATCAATGATATTGGTTTGTAATTTTCTATTCTGTGATATCTTTGTGTGCTTTTGGGATCAAGGGTCACCTTGATGGCATCATTGGTCATTAATTGAATGGCCAAACAAGTGGTGGCCTCATTGAATGAGCTTGAAAGTGTTCCTTTCTCTGAAATTTTTTAGATTAGTTTGAGAAGATTAGGTTTTAACTTTTCTCTAAATGTTCGACAGCATTTGCTTGTGAAACCATTTGGTTATGGACTTTGGTTTGTTGGAAGTATTTTAATCACAATTTGAACTTCAGTACTTGTGATTGCTCTCTTCATATTTTTTTATTTCTTTTTGGTTCAGACTTGGCAGTTTGTAACTTTCTAACAATTTGTCCATTCCTTCTAGGTTATCCATTTAATTGGTGTATAGTTGTCTGTAGTCCTCTCTTATGATCCTTTGTATTTCTGTGGTGTATGTTATCCTATTTCATTTCTAATTTTATTTATTTGTGTCCTCTTCCTTTTTTTCTTGATGAATCTGGCTAAAAGTTTATTGATTTTGTTTATATTCTCAAACCAGCTTGTAGTTTCATTGACCTTTGCTATTGTTTCTTTGTCTTGATTTCATTTATTTATGCTCTGATCTTTATGATTTATTTCCTTTGACTAACTTTAAGTTTCATCTGTTCTTCTTTCTCTAAGTTGCTCCAGGTGAAAGTTTAGGTTGTTTATTTGAGTTTTTCATGTTTCCTGACATAAGAAGTTATTGCTATAAACTGCTCTCTTTGAAATGTGCCTGTGGCTTCTCACAGGTTTTGGATTGTCATGTTTTTGTTGTCAATTGTCTCTAGGTATTCTTTGATTTCTGCTTTGATTTCTTCAGTGATCCATTGGTTGTTTAGTAACATATTGTTTAGCTTCCATGTGTTTGTTTTTTTTCCATTTTTTTTTTCCCTGTAATTCATTTCTAATATCAAAGTGTTGTGGTCAGAAATGATGCTTGATATGATTTCAACTTTCTTAAATTTACCAAGGCTTGATTTGTGACTCAAGATTTGATCTACCCTGGAGAATGTTCCATGTGCACTTGAAAAGAAAGTTTATTCTGCTGCTTTCAGATGGAATGTCCTATATATATATATATATATATATATATATAAAGTCTATCTGGTTTAATGTGTCATTTAAGCCTTGTGTTTCCTTAATAATTTTCTGTCTGGATGATCCCTCCATTGGAGTATGTTGGGTGTTAAAGTCCCCCACTAATTTTGTGTTACCTTCAATTTCCCGTTTTATGGCTCTTAGCATTTGCCTTATATATTGAGGTACTCTTGTGTTAGGTGCCTATATATTTACATTTGTTATGTCTTATCCTTGGATTGATCCTTTGATTATTATGTAGTGTCCTTCCCTGTCTCTTGTAACAGTCTTTATTTTAAAATCTATCTTTTTTTTTCCTGAAATGAGTATTGCTACTACAGCTTTCTTTTGATTTCCATTTGCATGGAATATCTTTTTCTATCTCTTCACTTTCAGTCTGTATGTGTCCCTTGGTCTGAAGTGGATCTCTTGTTGACAGAATGTATACAGGTCTTTTTTTTTTTTTTTTTTTTTTTTTTTTTTTTTTTTTTTTTGTATCTATTCATCCAGGCTATGTCCTTTGTTGGAGAAAATAATCTACTTACTTTTAAGGTAATTATATATATATATTCCTATTGCTATTTTCTTAATTGCTTTGGGTTTGTTTTTGTTGGACTTTTTTCTTTTCATCTTTTCTTCTCTCCTCTTGTGGTATGATGGCCATCTTTAGTGTTGTATTTGGGTTGCTTTGTGTGTGTGTGTGTGTGTGTGTGTGTGTGTGTGTATGTGTATCTATTTTAGTTTAGGGTTTGCTGTTGTCATGAGGTTTTGATATAGCAGTCTTTTATGTATAAGGTTGTTTTAAGTTGCTGGTCTCTTTCCTGCCTAGAAAAGAACTTTTAGTATTTCTTGTAAAGCTGGTTTGGTAGTGCTGATTTTTTTTTCCTTTGGCTTGTTTGTAAAGTTTTTGATTTCTCCATTGATTCTGAATGAGACCCTTGCTGCATAGAGTTTTCTTGTTTGTAGGTTTTTCTCTTTTTTTACTTGAAACATATCATGCCACTCCCTTCTGGCATGCAGAGTTTCTGCTGAAAAATCATTTGATATCATTATGGGGATTCCCTTGTATGTTATTTGTTGCTATTCTCTTGTTGCTTTTATTATTTTTTCTTTGTCTTTAATTTTTGTCAGTTTTATTAATATGTGTCTTGGCATGTTCCTCCTTGGTTTCATCCTGTATGGGCTTCTCTGCACTTCCTGGACTTGAGTGAGTGTATTATTTCTAATGTTAGGGACATTTTTGGCTATAATATCTTCAAATATTTTCTCAGACCCTTTATCTTCTCCTTCTGGGAACCCTATACTGAAAATTTTGGTGCATTTGATATTGTTCACAGGTTTCTGAGACTGTCTTCATTTCTTTAATTATTTTTCCTTTATTCTGTTCTATGCAGTGATTTCCACCACTCTGTCTTCCAGCTCACTTACTCATTCTTCTGTCTCAGTTATTCTGCTATTGATTCCTTCTATTATATTTTTCCTTTCAGTGATTTTATTGTTTATCTCTGTTTGTTTGTTATTTAAAATGTCTGGCTACTTTTAAAACATTTGTAGTGTCTTCTCAATCTGTGGCTTCATTCATTTTCCAAGATTTTGCCTATCTCCTCTTCATTTAGTTTTTCTGTAGGTTTTTATATTTTTCCTTTGTTTTCAACATATTTCTCTGTTATCTCATTTTTCTACCTTTCTGTGTTTCTGGTCTCCTTTCCACAGGCTGCAAAATCATAGTTTCTCTTGCTTCTGGTGTCTGCCCCCAGTGAGTAAGGTTGGTCCAGGAGCTTCTGCAGCCTTTCTGTGGGGAGGGACTGGTGCCTGCCTCTAGTGGGTGGAGCTGTGTCTTGTCCCTCTGATGATCAGAGCCATGTCAAAGGGTGTGTTTTGAGGAGGTTGTTGGCTCAGTATGACTTTTTTAATATTTATTTATTTGGTTGTACTGGGTATTAGTTGTGACAAGTGGACTCCTTAGCTGCAGCTCATCAGCTTCTTAGTTGCAGCATGTAGGCTCCTTAGTTGTGGCTCATGGGCTCCTTAGTTCTGGCATGCAAAATCTCAGCTGTGACATGCAAATGGGATCTAGTTCCCTGACCAAGGATTGAACCTGGGCCCCCTGCATAGGGAGCATGGAGACTTATCAACTAGGAAGTCCCTCAGTATGACTTTTTACAGCCTGTCTTCTGATGGGTGGGGTTGGTTGTTTGGCCTGAGGATTTCCAGCACTGGAGCCTGCACAATGTTTGTTTGGGCTGGGTCTTGATGCTGAAATATGGACCTCCAGGAGAGCTCACTCTGATCAATATTCCCTGAGGCTTCCACTTCCAGTGTCTTTGCCCTCACAGTGAGCTATAGTCAACCTTCACCTCCCCAGGAGACCTTCCAAGACCCTTAGGTAAGTGTAGCCAGGTTCCTATGGAGTTACTGCTTTGTGCTGTGTCCCAGTACATGTGAGAACTTCTGTGCACCTTCCAAGATTGGATTATCTCTTTCCTCCATCCCTATTGAGCTCTTGTATTCAGTCCCTTCTGACCTTCTAGACTAAATGCTCTGGGCATTCTTTCACTAGATTCCATACCCTCAGAGTGTCTTGGAGGGTTATTTTATGTTGGAACATCCCTGTGTAGCCTGCATGGGTTTAATATATTTTGGTGTGAAGGTTGTTTTTAGCATAGATGTCTGCTACCTATTTCCTCAGTGTATGCAGACCATTATCCCTTTATAAGAGATGTGACTGATGTGGTGATGAGAGCCGGCATTGGATATTGAGCAGGGCCTAAACTTCTTTGCTTTGTAGTTGTCACTGCCTTATCAGAGGTGAGGTCTGATTCCTAGTTGTTAGAGTAGATGTCCCTGGATCTGTTTCTTAGTCATGTTTCTGATCTGTAGTGTGAAGTAGGTGGGACTGGAGTACTCCCACTGGGAGAGAAGCCGCTCAGTATTCCTTTTCTGTAGCTATTCACATGTGTGTGTGCTCTTGTGTCACATTTCACCCATTGTGCAAGCTCTCAGATTTCACTGTTGTTGGCACAGCTCTTGGCCCCACCTTAACCATCGGTATGCTGCCAATTTGTCCTGGTGTCTCTCAAGCATTGTTTTCACCAGGCCACAGCATAGATTAACTGATATCAGGTCCCAGGATTGCAGTAAACATGGATCTGAAATTGCTGTGGATGCTATGGGGCAGCTGAGATTCTGGTCTGTCCCATCCTCCATGTGTGCATGCCCACAAAGCCTATAGCTGCTAAAGCTAGACCAGTCTTGGTTTCAGGAGCACTCATCCATTCAGATGGTCTGTAGGCGCTGAGTTTACAAAGCCGGTCACAGCATGCCAATTCACAGTTTGCACAGCTGTATGGAGAGATTTAAGAGTTACTTCTTTATTTGCACAGCCCCTGGGCTTAGGTGTGGTTTCATTCCCACCGCTGCATGTGTGTCACCCACAACAATCTGCTCCCCAGACTGCCCTGGACACACGAGTCTTCCCTGGTAAGAAGGTGTCATAGAGGTGTTGCAGTCAATGTCATGGTAGTCCTGGTGGTGAGGAGTCACATGGAGTAGCTGATGGCTGCAGGCATGAAAGAGCCAGCCCTGTTGGACTCCCTTTCTAGTGCTTAGCATTGGATGTGAGAGAGCAAGCCCTGGTTGTGACAAGGCCCATGGGGAAGCCAGTGACCATGGGCACAAGAGAAATGACTTTGCTGGGGGCCCTTCCTAGTGCCCAGGGAAGCAGACACTAGCATGTGAGGAGAGAGGCTCAAATTGATGCCCCAACCTTCCCCTATCACATCACTCAACAATGTCACTTCACTTCTTCCACAAGCATCCCCTGTTGTGGATTTCCTCACTCCCATCCTCTCAGGCTGTCTCCTTGCAGCCAACAGCAGTCCTTTCCCTGGGTTTGCTCTCCAAACTCCATTTTCCAGCACCTAGCTGCTACCACAATGGTGGACACATGTATAAGGTTGGGGTATACAGGGCTGTGGCACAGACCATCAATGTAGGTTTCAATGTGTCCTGCCTGCCATAGATCAGTTGCTGCACTACCCTCCAATAGCCCCTGAAGCTCTCCTTCTGTCCCAGCTGATCTCCCCACTGGTGAAAGGGTGTCCATAGATGTGGGAATGTCTCCTCTCCTTCAACTCCCCCCAAGGGGCACAGGTCCTGTCCCACTTCCTCTCCTCTTCCTTTTACCTTCTTCTTTATTTCATTCTACACAGTTATGCGGGTATATTTCTTGGACTTTCAGGTGTCTGAGGTCCTCTGCTAGTGTTCAGCCAGTGTTCTGTGAGAATTATTCCATTTGCAGATGTATTCTCAGTGCATTTGTGAGGAGAGATGAATTCCATGTCCTCTTACTCCTCCATCACTTTGACTGTCATCAATAATTACTTTAAATGTAAATGACTAAGTGCTTCAGTCAAAATACATGGAGTGGCTGAATGGATAAAAAAAAGACCCATCTATATACTGCATAAATAGATTCACTTCAGAGCTAAACATACACAATTTGAAAATGAAAGGATAGAAAACATATTTCATGTAAATGGTAATGAAACAAAAGCTGAGATACCCATACTTATACCAGACAAATTAGACTTTAAAACAAAGATTGTAATAGGAGACAAAGAATGACATTTCATGATAAAAAAAGGATCAATTTAACAAACATATAATCATTGTAAATATATATATGCATTCAACACAGGAGCACTTAAATACATAAAGCAAATATTAACACACACAAAGGGAAAAAGTTGACAGTAGCACAATAGTAGGGTATTTAACATCACATGTACATCATGAACAAATTATCCAGAATGAAAATCAATAAGTAAACATTGGCCTTAAATGACCCTAGACCAGATGGATATATATATATATATATATATATATATATATATATATATATATATATATATATATATATATATATACTTTTTGGCCCCAAACAAACTTTTTAGACAGCCCAATATAACATTTCATCCAAAAGTAGCAGAATACATTATTTTCAAGTGAACTTGGAACATTCTCCACGATAGATCATGTGCTATGCCACAAAACAAGTTTTAATAAATGTAAGAAGATTGAAATCAGATCTAGCATGTACTCTGACCACAAGGTTGTAAGACTAGAAATTAACTATAGGAAAAAAAATTCCATAAAACACCAACAAATGGAAACCAAGCAACATGATACTAAACAACCAACAAGTCACTATAAAAATGAAAGAATATTTTACAACCTGGAGGCAAATTAAAATGGAAAGAAAATGATCCACAACCTATCTGTTTCACAGCAAAAGCAGTCCTAAGAGGGAAGTTTATAGTGACACAAGCCCCTCAAGGAATAAGAAAAATCTCATATAAACAACAAACATTAAACCTAGAGGAACTGGAGGAAACAAAACCCAAAGTTAACAGAAGGAAAAAAAAAAATAATAAAGATCAGTGCAGAAATAATTAGAGACTAAAAGAACAATAGAAAAGATCAATGAAACTAAGAGCTGTTTTTTTTTTTTTTTTTTTTTTTTTTTAATAAAGAGAAACAAAGTTGATAAAACTTTACTCAGACTCATCAAAAAAAGAAGAGAGCAGGACCAATAAATAAAATGAGAAGTGAAACAGGTTGTGTTATGTTACAAAGAACACCACAAAAATACAAAGAATCATAAGAGATTACTATGAACAATTAAATGCCAATAAAATGGACAACCTAAAATAAATGGATAAATTACTAGATGTAAAATTTCCCAAGACTGAATCCAGAAAGAATAGAAAATAGAAACAGACCAATTGCCAGTAATGAAATTGAATCAATAATTTTAATACTCCAGACAAACAAAAGTTCAGAGCCAGATGGCTTCATGGGAAAATTCTGCAGAAATTTAAAGCGTTAACACCTATCTGTCTCAAACTATTCCAAAAACACTGAAGAGGAGGGAATGTTTCTGAACTCATTCTATGAGACTAGTATCACCCTGATACCAAAACAGGACACAAACACCACACACACACACACACACACACACACACACACACACACACACAAAACACACACATGCACAAAATACAATACAATATCACTGATGAAAACAGATGCAAAAATCCTTAACAAAATATTGGCAAACTTAATTCAACAATACATTAAAAAGATCATACACCATAATCAGTTAGTGGGATTTATCCCAGGTATGCAAAGATGGTTTGATATATGCAAATCAATCAACATGATACAGCCCATGAACAAATTGAAGAATAAAAATCATATGATTATCTCAATAGATGCATAAAAAGCTCTTGACAAAATTCAACATATATTTATGATAAAAACTTTCAGCAAAATGAGCATAGAGGAAACATAACTCAAACAAATAAAGGTCATATATAACAAACACATAGCCAATATCACACTTTACTTGACAAGCTGAAAGCATTTCATCTGAGATTAAGAACAAGACAAGGATGCCCACTGTTGTCACTTTTATTCGACATAACATTGAAAGTCCTAGCTACTGGTCAGAAAAAAATAAATAAAAGGAATTCAAGTTGGAAAGGAAGAAGTAAAATGGTCACTCTTTGCAGATGACATGAAAATATGTATAGAACATCCTAAAAATGCTACAAAGAAACCATTCCTAATTAATGAATCCACTAAAGTTACAGGATACAAAATTCATATATAAAAATCAGTTGAGAGTCTATACTCTAACAACAAACTCTAGAAAGAGAAATTAAGAAAATCCCATTGACAACTGCATCAAATAGAATAAAATAACTAAGAATTAATCCAACCAAGGGAGTAAAAGTCTTATACTCTGAAAATTATATGATATTGATGAAAGAAATTTAAGACAACACAAGTAAATGGAAAGATGTACTGTGTTCATGGATTGGAAGAACTAAATTGCTAAAATGACGATACTACAAAGGCAACCTACAGATTCAATGCAAATACTATCAAAACACCAAAATCATTTTTCACAGAGCCAAAACAATTAATTCCAAATTTATATGGGAACATAAAAGACCCTGCATAGCCAAAACACTCCTGAGAAAGGAGAACAAGACTTGATGTATCATGCTCTCTGATTTCAAACTATACTAAAACTAGGACACTACAGTAATCAGCATGGTACTGGCACTAAAGCAGACACATAGATTAATGGAACAGAATAGAGAACCCAGAAATAAATCTACACTTATATGATCAATAAACTACAACAAAAGAATCAAGAATACACAATGGGGAAAAGACAGCCTCTTCAATAAAACTGGACAGCTATATGCCAACATTTAAACTGGATTACTTTCTCACACTATACACAGGCATAAATTCAAAATGGATTAAAGACTTAAACCATAAAACTCCTAGAATAAAACATAGACCTGATCTTTGACATTGGCCTTAGCAATGGTTTGTTTGGCTTTGTTTTTTTTTTTTTTTTGGATATGTCTCTTTAGTCAAGTGATACAAAAGCAAAGTAAACAAATGGGATTACATCACACTAAAAGGATTTTGTACAATGAATGAAACTATCAAGTAAATGAAAAGGCAGCTTACTGAAGAGGAGAGATTTTTGCTAATGATATATCTGTTAAGGGGTTACTATCCAAAATATTGTAAAAAACACATATTACTGAAATCCAAAAAGCAAACAACTCAATTAAAATATAGGAAGAGAATCCAAATAGAAAATTTTCCAAAGAAGACATACAGATGGCCAACAGACACATCAAGAGATGCTCAAAATCACTAATCATCAGGGAAATGCAAATCAAACCAAGATGAGATACCAACCCACATCTGTCAGAATGACTATTATAAAAAAATACAACAAATATCAAATGTTGGAGAGGTTGTGGATACAAGGGAACCCTTGTGTATTCTTAGGATTATCAGTTGTGCAGTTAATGTGGAAAAAAGTATGAAGGTTCCTCAAAAAATTAAAAGAACTATCATATAATCCAGAAATTTCACTGTATTTCCCTGAAATAAATAGGAAAAAAATTCAAAAAGATATATGCACACTAATGTACATTGAAGTATTTTTACAATAGCCAAGATATATGAACAACTTAAGTTTCCATTGATAGATGAATGAATAATAAAGATATGGTGTGACAAAATGGATGTTTCTAGAAGATATTATGCTAAGTGAAATAAGTTGAACAGAAAAAGACAATTATATTATGACTTCACTTATATGTTGAATCTAAACAAAAACAAATAATACAAAGTGAAAACAATCTCATAGATACAGAGCACAAAGGAGTATTTTCCAGAGTGGACTGTGGTGGGGATAAAATAAGTAAAAGGATTAAGAGGTACAAACTTCTAGCTATAGATTAGCCGTGAAGCTGTAATATACTGAATAAGGAATATCATCAACATTATTGTAATAACTTTGTATAGAGACAGAAGGTTATTACACTTATCATGGTAACCAGTTCATAACATATGCAAATGTTAAACCATTAGTGGTACATTTGAAAGTAATATAATATTGTACGTCAACTATATTTCAGAATTTAGTTGTAAACATCATGTTACTTCACCCCTAAATCCTTTACCCTGTATCCAAGAATCAAGATAGTCTTTAATAAAAAAAACAAAGTTAATTTATATAGCTAACATTTAGCCAATTAGCATTCATTCATGCATTCATTTATTCAAGCAATGTGTCATACCACAAATATTTATATGTCTCCC
This sequence comes from Inia geoffrensis, assembly GCA_036417435.1. NCBI lineage: Eukaryota > Metazoa > Chordata > Mammalia > Artiodactyla > Iniidae > Inia > Inia geoffrensis. The sequence continues at coordinate 48,389,164 of CM070916.1, forward strand.
CTTATATGTATATTCTTGGTTTAGTAGTAGAAACCCTAAGTTGTGTAAGATTCATTCCTCAATTAGCTTAAGGTCAATAGAACAAGAAAATAAGCATTTAACACTTTGACTACTTTTAATATTGGTAGAAGGAAAGTTTGCTAACAGAATATGATGGTCAGTTAAATTCTTTAAACTAATATTTTTCTTCTAGAAATTAGTCAATGTAGAAATAAGACATTGGAGAAATATTAGAAGATAAGGAAGCTGATATTGGGAGTTAATCCTATTATTTCCAGGAAACTGTGTAAAGAGACAGAGAAAAGATAGGGCAACAGCTGGGTGAGTTATTCAGACAGAATTTATGAGGCTTATTTAAAATGAACAAGTCTTGAAAAATGCTTATAAGTTTATTTTTATAAGATGGTGTGAAATAACATTTGTAAGGGAACAGACAATGTGTGATTATAAACACCCTAAAGAGACCATTCTTTCTGTAATAATAAAACAAATACACTAAAGTAGGTCATAATAGATACTTGAAGATGTTTTTCTCTGTCATGATTGGTAACTGGAAGAACTTCATGATTTCTGGTATAGACTTCTATACCTAACGGAAGTGAATGCCCCTGTTTGCATGACTTTTTTCTCTCTCCCACTCTTTAGGGCTGATCCAAGAAAAAATTTATAATCACCCCTTACTTTGCTCCCCCAGAGATTCTCTGAAAAGGCTGTGGCATATGTTATCTATGTCAAGATGCCAGCCACATTACGGATGGCACCCTTTAGCACTGTGCTTCACATAAACATTATCTGCATAAAACTGTATGTGACAATTCTGACAACTCATCAACTATGTGCTTTGTGCTGATACCAGTCACGTATTAAATATTCTCTCCTCTCATCTTTAGTGATTTTTAACTTTAAATCCCTTATGTGTTGTATCCAGTAATGCTTGTCTGTTCTTTTTATTTCTCCCAACTGCATTTGAGTTTAGGTTACTTTTAAAAAATCTATTAATTGTTTAAGTAATATTCTAAATTATAAACTTTACAATAGCTTGTTCAAATGTCATCTCCTTAGACAGGCCTTCAGTAAACACATTATATAAAATTGTTCTCTGTACCTCCTTGCTGTATACATACCACTTCACTGTCACTTCACTTTCTATAATTAATTTATTTTATATCTCTCTAATTAAGATGTAAATTCTATGAGAAACACTACTTGTCTTTCCTCTTTGTTGTAACTCTCATATAGTAGATATGCAATACATATTTGTTGAATAAATGGCCTTTTAGTTATTTTTAAAATACAATAGTTTTAAGAAAGTAAAGTTATGATTCTGGATGATCAACAAATTTTGATTAGAGATTTCAGGTATTTTCTGTACTTTAAAAGCTATTTGCAGCTCAAGGTACCTATTTCTCTCTCCCTTCACTATGTTGGCCTGTACTCTTAAAATTAACTTGATGTAAGCAAGGAAATACAAATAAGACATATTTGCATATACGGTTACCAGTGAAAGGAGTGTTTTTACCTGGATTTTTTAATCATATGAAAGAAATGGTGTATGATCAGACATCACACAATTCTTAAACATTTATTTCCAGATGTAAAGGTAACATAAAATATTTTATTTCAAGCCAGATATCACACTGGTGATGGAGATATTATTGGTGGAAAACTATAGAAATAATATATCTTCTTTATTTATGTAGGGTGAATATTATTGTAATAAATGTTTTCATAAGCAAAAATGCCATAATTATGTTTTAAATACAGAAAGACTGACATTAATATGTTTTCAGAATAAAACAGATTATAGCTGAACTATGAAATGTAAAAGATTTTTGTATTATTTTTACATAATTATAGTAATTTATTACAAAATAGAGTAGTAATTTAACTATAAGATAAAAAAAATAATCAAAGAACACAGTAATAAAAATTACTAGACAAACAATGGATAAAATAGACAATATAATTGGTAAAAATATTGAGGGTGTAAAGTAAATATGTACAAATGTAGCTTACTGTTGCTTTTAAACTAAATATTCAGTTTTGCAAAAAATGTAATAGAACACACTTTACATGTATATTTCTACTGACATTGTAAATACAAATAATTTTGTTTGAAAATTTGTTAGTAATATACCTTAAAACCTTAAATAATTCATACCATTTAGACTGAATGCTTGTGTCTTCTCAAAATTCATATATTGTAGCCTAATCCCCAAAGTGATGGTATTAGGAAATGAAACTTTTAGGAAGTGATTAGGTAATAAGGTGGAACCCTCATGCATGTGATTAGTGCCCTTATAAAAGAGACTGCCATATGAAGTTATAACAAGAAAACTGCTGTCTATAAACCAGGAAATAAGACTTCACCAGATATTGAATCTGTTGGCACCTCCTAGCATCTAGAAGAGTAAGAATTTTTTGTTGTTGCTTATAAGCCGCCAGTATATGGCATTTAGTTATAACATTTTAAACATACTGAGACAACTGTTTTGTACAATAAATTGAAATTCAATAATAATATATACAATGTGACATGGAAAAACCATACTTTAAATAAAGAAGACGTTTTGATTTATGTTTTTTGTAATTGCAAATATGTAGAAAAAAATCCAAATGTCCAAGAATAGTGAAATAGCTCATTGGATCATATTATACCCACTAATCACCCTGTTACAGTAATTCTGTTTGTGTAGTGGTTTTATGAGTGATTTTGTTTGAAGGTGTGCTTCCTTCAATATTCTATGTCATGATGATAGTATTACTGAAAAAATAATTATTTTGACATTTAAAAATCTTGTAGAAAATTAAGGTTGGAAAGCATTTCTTTTTACTTTAATATTTATTCTCTGTTTCCTATCATTTGAATTATTCTATAAATTATCTTTAAAATCATATAATGGAAAAATTCTTAATCTTTCTGCCTGGAACTTTATCATGTGGCAAATCTGAATTAAAGGCTTTCTTTTGAAATAACTTTATTAGATTATGCATGTGATCAATCTATCCTTAGTACTATAAATCCACTAGAAAATAACCCAGGGAGCATTCTTAAGTTGATACATAATACTCAGCCTATTTGCGAAGAAAAATTAATAAATGTAGGACTTGAATTATTTTCTGCTTTTCATATTACACTTGCCAGTTTAAAACAAAATTACTATAGAAATAAATTTTGCTTACATTCACATTTGAACAATTCAAAGAAGGATTGACAGAGAGAAGACATTTTTGTTAATAAAAAATCCTCATTTTTCAAAGTTGTATTAATTTCTTAGCAGTGTCCTTCTGGATATGATATGTATTTGCAATTCTAGTCAATATGGAAAACATCATGGATGTTCCTTGAAAAACTAGACTTATTAAAAATAATAGACTTATCATATGATACAGCAATCCAACTCCTGAGCATATATATCCTGCGGAAACCATACTTCAAAAAGACACATACACCTCTGGGCTTCCCTGGTGGCACAGTGGTTGAGAGTCTGCCTGCCAATGCAGAGGACATGGGTTCATGCTCTGGTACGGGAGGATCCCACATGCCAAGGAGCAGCTGGGCCTGTGAGTCATGGCCACTGAGCCTGCACAACCAGAGCCTGTGCTCTGCAATGGGAGAGGCCACAACAGTGAGAGACCCACGTACCGCAAAAAAAAAAAAAAAAAAAGACACATGCACCTCAATATCATAGCAAAATTATTTACAATAGCCAAGACATTGAAGCAAACTAAATGTCCATCAAGAGATGAATGAATAAGGAATATGTTATATATATATATATAGATAGATAGATAGATAGATAGATATAGATGGATAAACATGATATATAACATGGATGGTCCTAGAAATTATCATATTAAGTGAAGTAAATCAGAAGAGAAAGACAATTTTCACATATCACTTATATGTGGAATCTAAAATATGATACAAATGTACTAGTTTACAAAACAGAAACAGAATCAAAGACATAGAAAACAAATGTATGGTTACCAAAGAGGCAAGGGTGTGGTGGAGGAAAAAATTAGGAGTTTAGGATTAGGACATACAAACTATTGTACATAAAATAAACAGCAAAGTCCTACTCTATAGCACAGGGAAATATATTCAATATCTTATAATTAACTATAATGGAAAATAATATGAAAAAAATTCATATATATATATATATATATATATATATATATATATATATATATATATATATATATATATAAATCATTTTGCTGTATGCCAGAAACTAACACAACACTGTAAACCAAATATAACTCAATTTAAAAAGATGTATTTGAAATTATAGTAAAAGTACCCCATATTGTTTCTATAGAGCTATTTCTGAATTTTGTGTATAGCATCATTTTACTCTGGCAAAATTATTAATAATTATGTTCAATTAATTTACAGAAATATTTTTTAAATTTTATTTTTAGCATACAAGCATAGTTATTTCAAATGATTGCTAGTTTCAAAAAATGTCTCATTTTATAAATGAAATTTGATGGAATCACTTTGAAACATATATATATATACATATATATATATACACACAAATGTAAAAATTTTAAATAAAATACACATGCATACACAAAAACTTTGCTAGAGAATATCTATATCTATATCTATATCTATGTGTGTGTGTGTGTGTGTGTATACACATATATGTATACATACTCCTAGGTAGGATTTTCCATCAAATTTCACATGTAAAATTTATATTTTTTCTGACTTTTCATGCATTTGATATGAATGTGTGTGTATAATCTATCTATCTATATAATGAACATATTAAAAATAGTTCACTTGAGTTTCAACATTAGTATGCTGCCATGTGATATCTTTAAGCCAGCATCTAGTTTATAACTGAAGATATTTAATATAATATATTATTTATCATTTTATTCAAACCCTTATTAATTTCAGGTCCACTAAAAACCTCAATCTTATGTAAATATATATTTAACAGAGACTATATGAATATATACAGGACACTGTAGTCATTAAGGAAAGTAATTTGGAAATATCTGTATTTGTATCTACTCTAGTAACTTTAGTCTTGTACAATATCCTGAAGAAATGTTCACATAGCTTCATAAGTTGTACATATGCAAAGACATCTGGAGCAGTTGTTTATGGTAGACTGGGTGGCAATGTTGGTTTCTATTATGTACAACCATATAGTTGTATGAATCTGAATGTTTACAAAACTCCATAGACATAATTTAAAACTAAGGGCTGAATGAAAAAGGAAAAACATCACTGAAGTAGATATATAGCTTAATGTCAGTAATTGTGATTTAAAATTGATATTAACAAAACAACCCAAAGGGAAGGATATGTATTAAGGTGGTGATAAAATAAGTGGGAAATGGAGACATAAAGAAATGATGTAGAAAATATCTTGCTTTTTACGATTAAACTAAAAATATAATGAACTAAACCTTCTCTCTTAAAGTCTTTGATGTAATCCTAAATTAATTCATTAATTCAAACATAATCAACAGAGAAAATCTACAATATCATGTTACATTCTCTTCAGTGATTTCAGTTGTTTCTTATCTGTGGAGAAATTCTCTTATTTAATACAATACTTCTAAAGACAACATTTTAAAAACATGTATTGACTGAGATCAAATAAAGGGGCTTTTGAACTGCAGTCCTCTACATTTTGATGGGATTTCTCCTTGGGCACCAAGAACTAGATTAAATTTCAGAGCACTCTCTGTTGTTTGGCTTCTTGTCCTTTGCTGCCACCCAGGTCACCTTAATCAGTTTAACAACAATGGTGTTACCTTCAGCTGTGAGCCAAAACTAAGATGCAGAATTGCATGTACAGTTTTCTTTCAAGTTTTTCAAAGACACCTGAAGGGGTCTACTTTCTTAAAACTGTGTCTGATGAGATGAACACTTTGGCCTTCTGTAATAGACTTGATAACAATGGCAGCAATTGGGGTTAGCTTGCTGAAGAAGTCATATGAGGGAGTAAATCTTCTTCATTTACATTCAGCAGTAATATCAGTCAGTATCAGATGGAAATTAAAGCCTCATAAAGAAAATATTTGAAAAAGAAGATGATTGTTTTTTTTATATATTTGCCATGATTGGAGAGGATAAAAATGACCCTGAGGGACTAAATATAAAAAGGATAGTTATTTCTTAAAACATATGTGTAAAGACTGTAATGCAGTATTGTTCCTTAAGATACCTATCATCAATTTAAACAAAACAATACGGTCTAGAAACTTTGAGAAACAGGGTATCAGTTTCTTCCTTTTTAGTCATAATTCCCTCTTGATGTTTCAAGGGGTAATAAAAGAAGTGACTTTGAAATTGTTTCTTTCCAGACTTTGGATCTAAATTATATTACTGTATTATAATTTTTGCATTAATCTAAAAGGTAGCATATCTAAACCTTGGTAGTGGTTGTGAAATATTTTTGCTCTGATGTCCCCATTTTTATTGGGAGAAACAATCATAATGTCTCTATTCCAGAACCACATTAAATCTCAAATGACACTTTAGGAGAATTTCTAAGAAATTACTTGAGTGAGAAGAGATGTAGCCACAATGTAATCACAGCAGAGCCTCTTAATCCATTTTATTCAGGTAGATAAGGTAATTCAATTTTTCACAATATTTTAACTTGTGCCAAATATGTTCATGAAATTTAGAAGTTACATCTAAGACTTAGTGGGCATTGCCTGGCTGAGACCTATATGCCACCTGGGAAGATGATATTTAGTTTCTATCCAGCAGGGAAAATAACAACAGCAATAAAAGCAAACCCACACTATTAATCTCTAGGCACACTTCATTCAGTATTATAGTTCACCAGTCAGGAAATTGTTAAAATACTTTGGAGGGCAACATAATCTTCCACAGTGCATGACCCAGAAAATAATTGCCTGAAATCTCTGGCCTCTCCTCAGCAATAGGAAGCTTTTGGAAAATTTATTTATGTTTATATGTGTTTTTAGTTAGCAAACACTAATTAAATAATGCTCATTTATAAGGGGGAGCATGGAGATGTATTAATTATTTGCCCACATCAGTTCTCTATAATGTATAAAAATGACGAGTGATGTTGAAGTATTGCGATAAAGATAAGATAAAACTGTGAGAATAAATAACAGAAATCATTCTACCCTAAATTCCACTATTATTTTTGTAAAATATATTAAAACATAAAGTAAAATCACACATATTAGAATTTTAAACTTCTGAACTTTGAAACTTTCTAAAGCTACTTCAAAGACAAGGTCTGTGTCTTGTTCTTTGCTTGTATTCTGCCCTCCCATGAACTCAAGTCAGGCTCTCTATATTATAAAGACCACAGAAGGAGAGCTATTAAAAAATTGTTTTTAAATAAACACAAGAAAGTATAATCAGAGATCTGAAAAAAAATATTCTTTGCATACAAGTACTTGACTAGGACCATATTTCATCCTGAATCCAGCTTTTCTTCCTGTGCTTCATATCTCTTTGAATTATAGCACCATCTAGCCAGTCACTTTCTACAGAATCTAGGATTTTTATAATCAAATATTCCTCCTTAATGTCTCTCCTGTTTGACATGTCTTCTCCATCTCAGCCCTCTTAAGATGTAACTTCCTCCATTATTACCTGCTTGAACCACTATAGCCATCTCATAAATTCATGTTCCATTTTGTTCCTAAATTAATTTATCTAAAACAAATATCAGGTCAATTTTCCTCTCCTTATTACAAATTAATTAATTATATAATTTTGTCTGCAGTACAGTGTAAGACACTTACTGTGTTATGTTTAAGTTTCTAGAAAACGTCATTCATACTGGTTTAAATAATATGTAAATTATTAATGCACATACATGGAAGTCCAAGAGTACACTTCATGGTTTGCTCATTACTGTGACTAAATAATGTAGTAAAATCCTAATTTCTTCTCATTTCTGCCTCTTATATTTATAATTTTATTTTAGTGCATGTTCTATTTATGAACTTAACTTAAAATAAATGTTAGAATATACAAAACTTCATACATATTTGAGAAAAAGAAGTATGTTTTTTAATTATGAAATTTGTCCTAAAGTTCTTCCACATGTGGCAAATTGGGGCATGCACCCTACCCTAAAGCAATCACTATAGCCAGGGAGATGGGCGTTTTTTGATTGTCTCAGGTGAGCTAAGCTATACTATGCCCCTGGAACCAGGATGGGAGCTAAGAGAAAAGAGGCAATGAATGGTGAAAAAGTATCCATGATGTTTTCCACATACTGCTAATTTGATAGAAATGTCTTGCTTTTCTTTCTTTTGTTCATTCATACATTCAATAAGATGTGACATTATGTTTTCCAAACATGTTCACCACAATATGTTCCACTCCACATGTTCTTTTTACAAAGCCCTCACCTTAACCCTGAGCAGTCCTTTGTTATAGACATAATCAATGGAATATAGTGAAAATGATAGTAAGTGACATGTGAGGCCAAATCTTACAAATGCCGCAGATGTCAGCTTTGTTCCCTGGGGATGCTGACTCCTGGAAACAAGTCATCATAATATGATGAAAGTTATACAATATGAAAAGGCCTTATATAGTTTTTTTTGGTTTTGATTTCTGTTTTGACTGGAAACCCCAGCTCTCATCTCAGTCAATCTGCAGTCAACTAGCATTCACCTGAGTGAGTTAAAATTCAGTGTAACTCCAGCCTCAGCCACCATCTGAATATGAACTCATTAGAGATGCCTACATAATATTTCCTAGCTGAAACCAGCATCCTCCAGAAGTGTGAGATGTAATAATATGATAATTATTACTTTAATATACTAAGTTCTGCATAATTCAATGCAAGCAATAGACAACCAGAACACATTGGTACCAGCACATTTTTTAAGAGCCAGTTCAATAGCACTTCTTCTGTATAAAGGTACTTAAAGTTATTTCTTTATATTATCATTCTCTCATACTTATTTTATTCTCCTCAGGCATTCTAAAAAAATTAAAAGAAAAATTATCCTGACTTAAAAATATTGTTTATATGCATATGTCTCCTCAACCAATTTGCAATCCTGGAGGGAATGAGTTATGTCATATGAATTTTTTTACTGTGAGGAGTATAACATACAAAATAGTTTATGTATTGAATCAATCAATCAGCCAAAAATAAATTAATCAACATTTAGCTCCAAATTAATATAAATATTTGGACTGATCTTCACTTCTTCAGGTAATATATTTCTCTGTATATGGCATGATAATGTGATTTCAATCTTTTTTTTTTTTTTTATATTACCAAGAGTTATAACGTTTTTAAAAATATATGGTGCATTTACCATTTATCCTATAAAGTTAATGTTGAAGTTTATAATTATCTTTCAGAGAATTAAAAGTATTCCTAACTGACACAATGCTTTTAGAAATAAGGTGGATAATTTTATGCCTTTTTTACTTATCTAGTTGCTTAGTTTAAAAACAAAAAATACAAACAACTAAAACATACTTTATATTTCCATGAGGATTTCCCCTTTATCTATCAACCTTTGGGTCTGGAACTCCTACTGACATAAGATTTTTACCTAAGATAGTGTAGAAAACTTCACTTAAGTTTCTGTAGATTCAGACCTTCAAGATGGCAGAGTAGTAAGATGTGGAGACCACCTTTCTCTCCACAAATATATCAAAAATAATCTACAAGTGGAACAACTCCTACAGAACACTTACTGACCATTGGCAGAAAACCTCAGATTTCCCAAAAGGAAAGAAACTCCCCCCAAGTACCTCGCCATGTGGCTGACAGTGTCTTGGTTCCCTGGATAGGTGTCAGACTTGAGCCTCTGAAGTGGGAGAGCTGAGTTCAGGATTTTGGATGACCAGAAACCTCCCAGCCCCACATAATATCAATTGGCAAGGGCTCTCCCAGAGATCTCCATCTCAACACTAAGACCCAGCTCCACTCAAGGACCAGCAAGCTACAGTGCTGGACACCTTATGCCAAACAACTAGCAACACAGGAACACTACCCCACCCATTAGCAGAGAGGCTGCCTAAAATCATAATCAGGCCACAGACACCCCAAAACACACCACCAACTGTGGTCCTGTCCACCAGAAACACAAGATCCAGCCTCATCCACCAGAACACAGGCACCAGTCCCCTCCACTAGGAAGCATACACAACCCACTGAACCAACCATAGCCACTAGGGGCAGACACCAAAAACAATGGGAACTACAAACGTGCAGCCTGAGAAAAGGAGATCCCAAACAAAGGAAGTTAAGCAAAAGGAGAAGACAGAGAAACACACAGCAGATGAAGGAGCAAGGTAAAAACCAACCAGAACAAACAACTGAAGGGGAAATACACAGTCTACCTGAAAAAGAATTCAGAGTAATGACAGTAAAGATGATCCAAAATCTTGGAAATAGAATGGTGAAAACACATAAAACATTTAACAAGAACCTAGAGGAACTAAAGAGCAAATAAAAAATAATGAACAACACAATAAATGAAATTAAAAATTCTCTAAAAGGAATCAATAGCAGAATAACTGATGCAGAAGAATGGATAAGCGGCCTGGAAGATAAAATAGTGAAAATAACTACCACAGAGCAGAATAAAGAAAAAAATGAAAAGAAGTGAGGACAATCTCAGAGACCTCTTCAACAACATTAAAAAGTGCCAACGTTCAAATTATAGAGATCCCAGAAGATGAACAGAAAAACAAAGAGACTGAGAAAATATTTGAAAAAGTTATAGTTGAAAACTTCCCTAATATGGGAAAGGAAATGGTCAATCAAATCCAGGAAGTGCAGAGACTCCCATATAGGATAAATTCAAGGAGAAACACACTAAGACATACATTAATCAAACTATCAAAAACTAAATACAAAGAAAAAAATATTAAAAGAAGTAAGGGAAAATCAACAAATAACATACAAGTGGATCTCTATAATGGTAATAGCTGATTTTTCAGCAGAAACTCTGCAATCCAGAAGGAAGTGGCAGGACATATTTAAAGTGATGAAAGGGAGAAACCTACAACCAAGATAACTCTAGCCAGCAAGGATCTCATTCAGATTTGATGGAGAAATTAAAACCTTTATAGACAAGCAAAAGGTAAGAGGATTCAGCACCAGAAAACCAGCTTTACAACAAATGCTAAAGGAGCTTCTCTAGGCAGGAGAAACAAGAATAAGAACTACAAAAACAAACCCAAAACAATTAAGAAAAAAATAATAGGAACACACATATCAATAATTACCTTAAATGTAAATGGATTAAATGCACCAACCAAAACACATAGACTAGCTGAATAGAAACAAAAACAAAACCATTATATATGCTGTCTACAAAAAGCCCACTTCAGACTTAGGGACACATACAGACTGAAAGTGAGAGGATGGAAAATGATATTCCATGTAAATGGAAATCAAAAGAAAGCTGCAGTAGGGCTTCCCTTGTGCTGCAGTGGTTGAGAGTCTGCCTGTTTGAGCCCTGGTCTGGGAAAATACCACATGCCACAGAGCAACTGGGCTCATGAGCCATAACTACTGAGCATGTGTGTCTGGAGCCTGTGCTCTGCAACAAGAGATGCTGCGATAGTGAGCAGCCCATGCACCATGATGAAGAGTGGCCCCCGCTTGCCGCAAATAGAGAAATCCCTCACACAGATATGAAGACCCAACACAGCCAAAAATAAAAATTAATTAAGTAATTAATTTAAAAAAAGAAATCTGGAGTACCAATTCTCATAAAAGACAAAATAGACTTTAAAATAAAGACTATTACAAGAGACAAAGAAGGACACTACATAATGATCAAGGCTCAATCCAAGAAGAAGATATAACAATTATAATATTTATGCACTCAACATAGAAGCACCTCAATACATAAAGCAAATGCTAACAGCCATAACAGGGAAAACCAACGGTAACACAATAATAGCAGGGAACTTTAACACACCACTCTCACCAATGGACAGATCACCCAAAATCAAAATAAATGAGGAAAAAATCTTTAAATTACACATTAAACAAGATGTACATAATTAATCTTTATAGGACAATCCATCCAAAAACAAAAGAATACACTTTCTTCTCAAGTGCTCATGGAACATTCTCCAGGATGGATCATATCTTGGCTTACAAATTAAGCCTTTGTAAATAAAAGAAAATTGAAATTTTATTAAGTATCTTTTCAGATCACAATGCTATGAAGGTAGATATCAGTTACAGGGAAAAACTGTAAAAAATATAGACACATGGAGGCTAAACAACATGCTACTAAAGAAGCAAGAGATCACTGAAGAAATCAAAGAGGAAATCAGAAAACACCTAGAAACAAATGACAATAAAAACACAAGGACCCAGTACCTATGAGATACAGCAAAAGCAGTTCTAGGAGGGAAGTTTATAGCAATACAATACTGCCTCAAGAAACAAGAAACATCTCAAATAAACAACCTAACCTTACACCTAAAAGAATTAGAGAAAGAAGAACAAAAAAATCCCAAAGTGAGCAGAAGGAAAGAAATCATAATGCTCAGACCAGAAACAACTCAAAAAGAAATGAAGGAAATGATACTAAAGATCAATAAAAATAAACGCTGGTCCTTTGGGACGATAAAATCAATTGAAAAACCATTAGCCAGACTCATCAAGAAAAAAACGGAGAAGACTCAAATCAACAAAATTAGAAATGAAAAAGGAGAACTAACAACTGACACTGCAGAAATAGAAAATATCATGATAGTTTACTACAAGCAGCTACATACCAATAAAATGGACAACCTGGAAGAAATGCACAAATTCTTAGAAAAGGACAACCTTCTGAGACTGAACCAGGAAGAAATAGAAACTATAAACAGACAAATCACAAGCACTGAAACTGAGACTGTAACTAAAAATCTTCCAGCAATCAAAAGCCCAGGACCAGATGGCTTCACCAGTGAATTCTATGTAACATTTAGAGAAGAGATAACACCTATCCTTCTCAAACTCTTCCAAAATATAGTAGAGGGAGTGACACTTCCAAACTCATTCTATGAGACCACCATCATCCTGATACAAAAAGCAGACAAAGATGTCATAAAAAAGGAACACTACAGCCAATATCACTGATGAACAGAGATGCAAAAATCCTCAACAAATACTAGCAAACAAAATCCAACAGCACATTAAAAGGATCATACACCATGTTAAAGTGAGGTTTATTCCGGGAATGCAAGGATTCTTCAATATATGTCAATCAATCAACCTGAAACATGATATTAATAAATGGGAAGTTAAAAAAAAATGGTCATCTCAATAGATGCAGAAAAAACTATCAACAAAATTCAACACCCATTTATAATAAAAACTTTACAGTAAGTAGGCATAGAGGGAAATTACCTCAACATAATAAAAACCACATATGAGAAATCCACAGCAAACATCATTCTCAATGGTGAAAAAATGAAACCATTTCCACTAAGATCAAGAAAAGAGAAGGAATCCCACTCTCACTACTATTATTCAACATAGTTTTGGAAGTTTTAGCCACAACAGTCAGAGAAGAAAAAGAAATCCAAATCAGAAAAGAAGAAATAAAGCTGTCACTATTTGCAGATGACATGATTCTATAAAAAGAAAACCTAAAGATGCCACCAGAAAACTACTAGAGGTAATCAATGAATTTAGTAAATTTTAAGGACACAAAACTAATACACAGCAATCTGTTGCATTCTTACACACTAAAAACAAAATATCAGAAAGAGAAATTAAGGAAACAATCCCATACCATTGCAAGAAAAAGAATAAAATACCTAGGAATAAACTAATCTAAGGAGACAATTGAACTGTATGCAGAAAACTGTAAGATACTGATGATAGAAATTAAAGATGATATAAACGGATGGAGATATAGACCATGTTCTTGGATTGGAAAAATCAACATTGTGAAAATGACTAAACTACCCAAAGCAATGTATAGATTCATTGTAATCCCTATCAAACTACCAATGGCATTTTTCACAGAACTAAAAGAGAAAAAATTCACAATTTGTAGGGAAACACAAAAGACTCCAAATAGCCAAAACAATCTCGAGAAACTAAAATGGAACTGGAGGAATCAGGCTCCCTGACCTCAGACAATACTACAAAGCTACAGTAATCAAGATAGTATGGGAGTGGCACAAAAACAGAAATATAGATCAATGGAACAGGGTAGAAAGCCCAGAGATAAACCCACACACATATGGTCACCTTATCTTTGATAAAGGAGGCAACAGTATACAATGGAGAAAAGAGAGCTTCTTCAATAACTGGACAGCTACATGTAAAAGAATGGAATTAGAACACTCCCTAACACTGTACACAAAAATAAATTTTAAATGGATTAAAGCCTAATTATAAGGCCAGACACTACAAAACACTTAGAGGAAAACTCAGAACACTCTATGACATAAATCACAGCAAGATCCTTTTTGACCCACATCCTAGAAAAATGGAAATTAAAACAAAAATAAACAAATTGGACCTAAGGAAACTTAAAAGCTCTTAAATAGCAAAAGAAACCATGAACAAGATGAAAAGACAACACTCAGAAAGGAAGAAAATATTTGCAAATGAAGCAACTGACAAAGGATTAAGTTCCAAAATATACAAGCAGCACATGCAGCTCAATAACAAAAAAACAACCTGATCAAAAAATGGGCAGAAGACCTGGATAGACATTTCTCCAAAGAAGATACACAGATTGCCAACAAACACATGAAAGGATGCTCAACATCTGTAATCATTACAGAAATGCAAGTCATAACTACAATGAAGTGTCACTACACACTAGTCAGAATGGCCATCATCAAAAAATCTATAAACAATAAAACCTAGAGAGAGTGTGGAGAAAAGAGAACCCTCTTGCATTGTTGGTGGGAATGTAAATTGATAGAGCCACTATGGAGAACAGTATAGAGGTTCCTTAAAAAACTAAAAATAGAACTACCATATGAGCCAGCAATCCCACTACTGGGCATATACCCTGAGAAAACCAAAATTTAAAAATAGCCATATACCACAGTGTTCATTGCAGCTTTATTTACAATAGCCAGGACATGGAAGCAACTTAATTGTCCATTATGAGATGAATGGATAAAGAAGATGTGGCACATATATACAGTGGAATTACTCAGCCATAAAAAGAAATGAAAATGGGTAATTTGCAGTGAGGTGGATGAACCTAGAGTCTTTCATACAGAGTGAAGTAAGTCAGAAAGAGAAAAACAAATACCCTATGCTAATACATATATATGGAATTAAAAAAAAAAAAAGGTTCAGATGATGCTAGGGGCAGGACAGGAATAAAGAAGCAGACAGAGAATAGACTTGAGGACATTGTCGGGGGGGAAGCATAAGCTGGGCCAAAGAGAGATAGTGCTCTGGACATATATACACCACCGGATATAAAATAGATAGCTAGTGGGAAGCAGCCACATAGCACAGTGAGATCAGCTCGGCACTTTGCACCTAGAGGGGTGAGATAGGAAGGGTAGGAAGGAGATAGAAGTGGGAGGATATATGTATAGCTGATTCACTTTGTTATAAAGTAGAAACTAACACATCATTGCAAAGCAATTATACTGCAATAAACATGTTTTATAAAAAGCAAGATTTGTAAACAAGATTTTTCTTTTTTACATCTTTATTGGGGTATAATTGCTTTACAATGGTGTGTTAAATTCTGCTATATAACAAAGTGAATCAGTTATACATATACATATGTTCCCATACCTCTTCTCACTTGCATCTCCCTCCTTACCACCTTTCCTGTCCCACCCCTCCAAGTGGTCACAAAGCACCAAGCTGATCTCCCTGTGCTATGTGGCTGCTACTCACTAGCTATCTACCTTATGTTTGGTAGTGTATCTATGCCCATGACTCTCTCTCGTTTTGTCACAGCTTACCCTTCCCCCTCCCCATATTCTCAATTCCATTCTCTAGTAGGTCTGTGTCTTTATGCCAGTCTTACCACTAGGTTATTCATGACATTTTTTTTTCTTAAATTCCATATATATGTGTTAGCATATGGTACTTGCCTTTCTCTTTCTGACTTACTTCACTCTGTATGACATACTCTAATTCTATCCACCTCAATACAAATAGCTCAATTTAATTTCTTTTTATGGCTGAGTAATATGCCATTGTATATATGTGCCACATCTTCTTTATCCATTCATCTGATGATGGACACTTAGGTGGTTTCCATCTCTGGGCTATTGTAAGTAGAGCTGCAATGCACATGTTGGTACATGCCTCTTTTTGAATTTTGGTTTTCTCAGGGTATATGCCCAGTAGTGGGATTGCTGCATCATATGGTAGTTCTATTTTAATTTTTTTAAGGAACTTCCATACTGTTCTCCAAAGTGGCTGTACCAATTCACATTCCCACAAAAAGTGCAAGAGTGTTCCCTTTTCTCCACACCCTCTCCAGCCTTTACCGTTTCTAGATTTTTTGGATGATGGCCATTCTGACTGGTGTGAGATGATATCTCATTGTAGTTTTAATTTGCATTTCTCTAATGATTAATGATGTAGAGCATTCTTTCATCTGTTTGTTGGCAGTCTGTATATCTTCTTTGAAGAAATGTCTATTTAAGTCTTCTGCCATTTTTGGATTGGGTTGTTTGATTTTTATTTTGTTATTGAGCTGCATGAGATGCTTATAAATTTTGGAGATTAATCCTTTGTCAGTTACTTCATTGGCAAACATTTTCTCCCATTGTGAGGGTTGTCTTTTGGTCATGTTTATGGTTTCCTTTGCTGTGCAAAAGCTTTGAAGTTTCATTAGGTCCCATTTGTTTATTTTTGTTTTTATTTCCATTTCTCTAGGAGGTGACTCAAAAAGGATCTTGCTGTGATTTATGTCATAGAGAGTTCTGCCTATGTTTTTCTCTAAGAGTTTGATAGTTTCTGCCCTTACATTTAGGTCTTTAATCTATTTTGAGCTTATTTTTGTGTATGGTGTTAGGGAGTGATCTAAGCTCATACTTTTACATGCACCTGTCCAGTTTTCCCAGCACCGCTTATTGAAGAGGCAGTCCTTTCTCCACTGTACATTCTTGCCACCCTTATGAAAGATAAGGTGACCATATGTGTGTGGGTTTATCTCTGGGCTTTCTACCCTGTTCCATTGATCTACATTTCTGTTTTTGTGCCAGTACCATACTATCTTGATTACTGTAGCTTTGTAGTATTGTCTGAGGTCAGGGAGTCTGATTCCGCAGCTCCATTTTACTTTCCCCAGATTGCTTTGGCTATTTGGGGTCTTTTGTGTTTCCCTAAAAATTGTGAAATTTTCCATTCTAGTTCTGTGTAAAATGCCATTGGTAGTTTGATAGGGATTGCAATGAATCTATACATTGCTTTGGGTAGTTTCATCATTTTCACAATGCTGACTTTTCCAATCCAAGGGCATGGTATATCTCTCCATCTATTTGTATCATTTTTAATTTCTTTCATCAGTGTCTTATAATTTTCTGCATACAGGTCTTTTGTCTCCTTAGGTAGGTTTATACCTAGATACTTTATTCTTTTTGTTGCAATGGTAAATGGGACTGTTTTCTTGATTTCACTTTCAGATTTTTCATCATTAATGTATAGGAATGCCAGAGATTTCTTTGAATCTCTTTTATGTATTTCTTTGAATACATAATTATATGTATCCTGCTACTTTACCAAATTCATTGATTAGCTTTTGTAGTTTTCTGGTAGCATCTTTAGGATTCTCTATGTATAGCATCATGTCCTCTGCAAACAGTGACATATTTACTTCTTCTTTTCTGATTTGGATTCCTTTTATTTCTCTTTCTTCTCTGATTGCTGTGGCTAAAACTTCCACAGCTATGTTGAATAAGAATGGTGAGAGGGGTCAACCTTGTCTTGTTCCTTATCTTAATGGAAATGCTTTCAGTTTTTCACCATTGAGGATGATGTTGGCTATGAGTTTGTCATATATGGCCTTTATTATGTTAAGGAAAGTCCCTTCTATGCCTACTTTCTGCAGGGTTTTATCACAAATGCGTGTTGTGTTGTAAGGTTTCTCTGCATATATTGAGTTGATCATATGTTTTTTCTCTTTAATTTGTTAATATGGTGTATCACGTTGATTGATTTGCGTATATTGAAGAATCCTTTCATTCCTGGAATAAGCCCCAATTGATTATGGTGTATGATCATTTTAATGTGCTGCTGGATTCTGTTTGCTAGTATTTTGTAGAGGATTTTGTATCTATGTTCATCAGTGATATTGGCCTGTAGTTTTATTTCTTTATGATATCCTTGTCTGGTTTTGGTATCAAGGTGATGGTGGCCTCAGAGAATGAGTTTGAGAGTGTTCATCCCTCTGTTATATTTTGGAAGAGTTTGAGAAGGATAGGTGTTAGCTCTTCTCTAAATGTTTGAGAGAATTCTCTTGTGAAGCCATCTGGTCCTGGGCTTTTGCTTGTTGGCAGTTTTTTAATCACTCTTTCAATTTCAGTGCTTGTGATTGGTCTGTTCATATTTTCTATTTCTTCCTGATTCAGTCTTGGCAGGCTGTGCATTTCTAAAAATTTGTCCATTTCTTCCACGTTTTCCATTATATTGGCGTAGAGTTGCTTGTAGTAATCTCTCAAGATGTTTTGTATTTCTGCAGCATCAGTTATTACTTCTCCTATTTTATTTCTAATTCTATTGATTTGAGTCTTCACCCTTATTTTCTTGATGATTGTGGCTAATGGCTTATCAATTTTGTTTATCTTCTCAAAGAACGAGCTTTTAGTTTTATTGATCTTTGCTATTGTTTCCTTCATTTGTTTTTCATGTATTTCTGGTCTGATTTTATGATATCTTTCTTTTTGATAACTTTGAGGGTTTTTGTTCTCCTTTCTATATTTGCTTTAGGTGCAATGTTAGGTTGTTTATTTGAGATGTTTCCTGCTTCTTAAGGTGGGTTTGTATTGCTATAAACTTCCCTCTTAGAACTGCTTTTGATGCATCACATAGATTTGGCTCGTCGTGTCTCCATTGTCATTTCTTTCTAGGTATTTTTTGATTTCTTCAGTGATCACTTCGTTATTAAGTAGTGTATTGTTTAGCCTCCATGTGTTTGTATTTTTTACAGATCTTTTCCTGTAATTGATATCTAGTCTCATAGCGTTGTGGTCAGAAAAGATACTTAATACAATTTCATTTTTTTTTTTTTAATTTACCAAGGCTTGATTTGTGATCCAAGATATGATATATCCTGGAGCATGTTCCATGAGCACTTGAGAAAAATGTGTATTCTGTTTCTTTTAGATGGAATGTCCTATAATTATCAATTAAGTCCATCTTGTTTAATGTATCATTTAAAGGTTGTGTTTCCTTATTTATTTTCGTTTTGGATGATCTGTCCATTGGTGAAAGTGGGGTGTCAAAGTCCCCTACTGTGAATGCATTACTGTCAATTTCCCCTTTTATGGCTGTTAGTATTTGCCTTATGTATTGAGGTGCTCCTATGTTGGGTTCATAAATATTTACAATTGTTATATCTTCTTCTTAGATCAATCCCTTGATCATTATGTAGTGTCCTTCTTTGTCTCTTGTAATAGTCTTTATTTTAAAGTCTATTTTGTCTGATATGAGAATTGCTACTCCAGCTCTCTTTTGGTTTCCAATCCATGAAATATATTTTTCCATCCCCTTAGTTTCAGTCTGTTTGTGTCTCTAGGACTGAGGTGGGTCTCTTTTAGACAGCAAATATATGGATCTTGTTTTTGTATCCATTCACCCAATCTGTGTCTTTTGGTGGGAGCATTTAGTCCATTTACATTTAAGGTAATTATCAATATGTATGTTCCTATTACCATTTTCTTAATTGTTTAGGGTTCGTTATTGTAGGTCTTTTCCTTCTCTTCTGTTTCTTGCCTAGAGAAGTTCCTTCCTTTAGAGGTTGTTGTAGAGATGGTTTGGTGGTGCTGAACTCTCTCAGCTTTTGCTTGACTGTAAAGGTTTTAATTTCTCCATCAAATCTTAATGAGATCCTTGCTGAGTAGAGTAACCTTGGTTGCAGGTTTTTCTCCTTCATCACTTCAAATATGTCCTGCCCGTCCTTTCTGGCTTTCAGAGTTTCTGCTGAGAAATCAGCTGTTAACCTTACAGGGATTCCCTTGTGTGTTATTTGTTGTTTTTCCCTTGCTGCTTTTGATATGTTTTCTTTGTATTTAATTTTTGACAGTTTGATTAATATGTGTCTTGGCGTATTTCTCCTTGGATTTATGCTGTATGGGGCTCTCTGTGCTTCCTGGACTTGATTAAATATTTCCTTTCCCATATTAGGGAAGTTTTCAACTATAATCTCTTCAAATATTTTCTCAGTCCCTTTCTTTTTATCTTCTTCTTCTGGAAACCCTATAATTTGAATGTTGGTGCATTTCATGTTGTCCCAGAGGTCTCTGAGACTGTCCTCAGTTATTTTCATTCTTTTTTTTTTTCCTTAATTCTGCTCTGCAGTAGTTACTTCCACTATTTTATCCTCCAGGTCACTTATCCATTCTTCTGCCTCAGTTATTTTGCTATTGATCCCATCTAGAGTATTTCTCATTTCATTTATTGTGTTGTTCATTGTTGTTTGTTTCACCTTTAGTTCTTCTATGTCCTTGTTAAATGTTTCTTGCATTTTGTCTATTCTATTTCTAAGATTTTGGATCATCTTTACTACCATTATTTGAAATTCTTTTTCAGGTAGACTGCCTATTTCCTCTTCATTTGTTAGTTCTGGTGGTTTTTTATCTTGCTCCTTCATCTGCTGTGTGTTTTTCTGCCTTCTCATTTTGCTTATCTTACTGTGTTTGGGATCTCCTTTTTGCAGGCTGCAAGCTCATAGATCCTGATGTTTTTGGTGTCTGTCCCCAGTGGCTAAGGTTGGTTAAGTGGGTTATGTAGGCTTCCTGGTGGAGGGGACTAGTGCCTGTGTTCTGGTGGATGAGGCTGGGTCTTGTCTTTTGGTGGGCAGGTCCACGTCTTGTTGTGTGTTTTGGCATGTCTGTGGACTAATTATGATTTTAGACAGCATCTGTGCTATTGGGTAGAGTTGTGTTCCTGTATTGCTAGTTGTTTGGCATAGGTTGTCCAGCACTGTAGCTTGCTGGTCGTTAAGTTAAGCTAGGTTCTGATGTTGAGATGGAGAGCTCTGGGAGATTTTCACCATTTTATATTATGTGGAGCTGTGAGGTGTCTTGAAGTTCCCCAGCAGTGCCCTGAAGTTCACTCTCCCACCTCAGAGGCACAGCACTTATTCCTGGCTGAAGCACCAAAAGCCTTTCTTCCACATGGCTCAGAGTAAAAGGGAGAAAATATAGAGAGAAAGAATTAGTAGAAGTAGGAAGAAAGAAAGAAAGAAAGAAAGGAGGGAGGGATGGAGGGAGGGAGGAATGAAGGAAGGAAGGAGAGAAGGAAGGAAAACAGACAGAGAGAATATAAAGTAAAATAAAATAAAGTAAGGTAATATAAGGTTACTAAAATAAAAAAAATATATATTAAGAAAAAAAAAAATAACAGATGCATAGGGACCTCGGGCAAATGGTGGAAGCAAAGCTAAACAGACAAAATCTCACACAGAAGCATACACATACACACTCACAAAAAGAGGAAAAGGGGAAAAAATCATAAATATTGCTCTTGAAGTCCACCTCCTTAATTTGGGATGATTCATTGTCTACTCTTGTATTCCACAGATGGAGGGTACATCAAGTTGATTGTGGAGCTTTAATCCACTGTTTCTGATGCTGCTGGGAGAGATTTCCCTTTTTCTTTTTTGTTCTCACAGCTCCCAGGGGCTCAGCTTTGGATTTGGCCCTGCCTCTGCATGTAGGTCACTGGAGGACATCTGTTCTTTGCTCAGACAGGATGGGGTTAAAGGAGCCGCTGATTTGGGGGCTCTGGCTCACTCAGGCCTGGGGTAGAGAGGGGCACAGAGTGTGGGGTGAGCCTGCAGTGGCAGAGGCTGGTGTGATGTTGCACCAGCCTGAGGTGCACCATGCGTTCTTCTGGGGGAGTTGTCCCTGGATCCCGGGACCCCAGCAGTGGCAGGCTAAACAGTCTCCCCGGAAGGGGGGTGTGGATAGTGACATGTGCTCTCACACAGGCTTCTTGTTGGTGGCAGCAGCACCCTTAGCATCTCATGCCTGTCTCTGTGGTCCATCTCTGGATCTCCTTTAAGCAGCATTCTTAATCCCCTCTCCTAGCGCAACAGGAACCAAAGAGGGAAGAAAAGTCTCTTGCTTCTTTGGCAGGTCCAGACCTTTCCCTGGAATCCCTCCCGGCTAGCTGTGGTGCACTAACCCCCTGTAGGCTGTGTTCATGTCACCAACCCAGTCCTTTCCCTGCGCTCCAACCAAAGCCTGAACCTCAGCTCCCAGCCCCCGCCTGCCCCAGCGAGGGAGCAAACAAGCCTCTCGGGCTGGTGAGTGCTGGCCAGCACAGATCCTCTGTGCGGGTATCTCTCCACTTTGCCCTCCGCACCCCTGTGGCTGTGCTCTCATACACGGCTCTGAAGCTTCCCCCCTCTTCCACCTGCAATCTCTGCCCGTGAAGGGGCTGGTGCAAGTCCAGTCCCTATCCTTTTGTCTCTGTTTATTCATTTTTCTTTTGCCCTACCCAGGTACGTTTGAGATTTCTTGCCTTTTGGGAGGTCTGAGGTATTCTGCCAGCATTCGGTAGGTGTTCTGTAGGAGTTGTTCCACTTGTAGATATATTTCTGGTGTAGCTGTGGGGAGGAAGGCGATCTCCACATCTTACTCTTCCGCCATCTTCCCAGAAGCTCTAAAAGAAACAAATTTTATATCTCAAATTTGTTTTTGTTTTTTTGTTTTTTTTTTTTTTAACTTAAAGGATACTGTATTGGTTAAAAATGTCTAGGTTCAGGGCTTCCCTGGTCACGCAGTGTTTGAGAGTCTGCCTGCCGATGCAGGGGACATGGGTTCATGCCCCGGTCTGGAAAGATCCCACATGCCATGGAGCAGCTGGGCCTGTGAGCCATAGCCGCTGAGCCTGTGCTCTGTAGTCTATGCTCCACAAGTTCAAAATTCTTTACCTTTAACACTTTAAATATTATCCCTTTGTCTTCTCTTTTTGTTGTTTTTAACATCTTTATTGGAGTATAATTGCTTTAAAATGGTGTGTTATTTTCTTCTTTATAACAAACTGAACCAGCTATACATATACATATATCCCCATATCTCCTCTCTCTTGTATCTCCCTCCCACCCTCCCTATCCTACCCCTCTAGGTGCTCACAAAGCAATGTGCTGATATCCCTGTGCTATGAGGCTGCTTCCCACTAGCTATCTATTTTATATTTGGTAGTGTATACATGTCCATGCCACTCTCTCACTTCATCTCAAATTATGCTTCCCCCTTCCCTTGTCCTCAAGTCCATTCTTTACATCTACATCTTTATTCCTGTCCTGGCCGTAGGTTCTTCAGAAATTTTTTTTTTTTTTACATTCCATATATATGTGTTAGCATATGGTATTTGTTTTCTCTTTCTGACTTACTTCACTCTGTATGACAGATGCTACGTCCATCCATCTCACTAAATATAACTCAATTTCCTTTCATTTTATGGCGAGTAATATTCCATTGTATATATGTGTGATATCTTCTTTATGAATTCATCTGTAGATGGACACTTAGGTGGCTTCCATGTCCTGGATATTGTAAGTAGAACTGCAATGAATATTGTGGTACATTTTTTTGAGGGTGTACGTGGGCCTCTCACTGTTGTGGCCTCTCCCATTGTGAAGCACAGGCTCTGGATGCACAGGCTCAGTGACCATGGCTCACGGGCCTAGCCACTCCACAGTATGTGGGATCTTTCCAGACCAGGGCACAAACCCGTGTCCCCTGCATCACCAGGCGGACTCTCAACCACTGTGCCACCAGAGAAGCCCACATACATTACTACTTTTGAATTATGGTTTTCTCAGGGTATATGCCCAGTAGTGAGATTGCTGAGTCATATGGTAGTGTTATCTTTAGTTTTTTAAGGAACCTACATATTATTCTCCATAGTGGCTGTATCAACAGTGCAAGAGGGTTCACTTTTCTCCACACCCTCTCCAGGATTTATTGTTTGTAGATTTTTTGTTGATGGCCGTTCTGACTGGTGTGAGTTCACACCTCATTGTAGTTATGATTTGCATTTGTGTAATGATTAATGATGTTGAGCATCCTTTCATATGTGTGTTGCAATTTGTACATTTTCTTTGGAGAAATGTCTACTTAGGTCTTCTGCCCATTTTTAGATTGGGTTGTATGTTTTTTTTTTTTTTTTTTTTTTTTTTTTTTTTTTTTTATATGGATGTGCATGAGCTGCTTGTAAATTTTGGAGATTAATCCTTTGTGTCAGTTGCTTCATTTGCAAATATTTTCTCCCATTATGAGTGTTCTCTTTCATCTTCTTTATGTTTTCCTCTGCTGTGCAAAATCTTTTAAGTTTCAATAGGTTCCATTTGTTTATTTTTGTTTTTATTTCTATTTCTCTAGAAGGTGGGTCAAAAAGGATCTTGCTGTAATTTATGTCATACAGTGTTCTGCCTGTTTTCCTCTAAGATTTTATAGTGTCTGGCCTTACATTTAGGTCTTTAATCAATTTTGACTTTATTTTTGTGTATGGTGTTAGGGAGTGTTCTAATTTCATTGTTTTACATGTAGCTCTCCAGTTATCCCAGCACGACTTATTGAAGAAGCTGTCTTTCTCCATTGTATATTCTGGCATCTTTTATCAAGAATAACGTGACCATATGTGCATGAGTTTATCTCTTGGCTTTCTTTCCTGTTCCATTGATCTATATTTCTGTTTTTGTGCCAGTGTCATACTGTCTTGATTACTGTAACTTTGTAGTATAGCCTGAAATCCAGGAGCCTGATTTCTCCAGCTTTGATTATTTTTCTCAATATTACTTTGGCTGCTCAAGGAATTTTTTATTTCCATTCAAATTGTGAATTCTTTTTTGTTCTAATTTTGTGAAAATTGCCACTGGTAGTTTGATAGGTATTGAACTGAATTTGTAGATTGCTTTTGGTGGTATAGTCATTTTCTCAATGTTGATTCTTCCAGTCTAAGAACATGGTATATCTCTCCATCTGTTTGTATCATCATTAATTTCTTTCATCAACGTCATGTACTTTTCTGCATACAGGTCTTTTGTCTCCTTACATAGGTTTATTCCTAAGTACTTTATTCTTTATGTTGCAATGGTAAACGTGAGTGTTTCCTTAATTTCTCTTTCAGTTTTTTAATCATTAGTGTATAGGAATGCAAGAGATTTCTGGGTATAAATTTTGTACCCTGCTACTTTACCAAATTAATTGATTAGCTCTAGTAGTTTTCTGGTAGCATTGTTAGGATTCTCTGTGTACATTATCATGACCTCTGCGAACAGTGACAGCTTTACTTCTTTTCTGATTTGTATTCCTTTTATCACTTTTTCTTCTCTGATTTCTGTGGCTAAAACTTCCACAACTATGTTGAATAATGGTGGTGAAAGTGGACAACCTGGGCTTCTTCCTGATCTTAGAGGAAGTCTTTTCAGTTTCTCACCATTGAGAATGGTGTTGGCTGTGGGTTTGTCATATATGGCCTTTATTATTTTGAGGTAAGTTCCCCCTATACCTACTTTCTTGATGGTTCATTTAGAAACTGGGTGTTGAATTTTGTCAAAAGATTTTTCTGCATCTTTTGAGATGATCATATGGTTCTTCTCCTTCAGTTTGTTAAAATGGTGTATCACATTGATCAATATGCAGATATTGAAGAATCCTTGCATTCCTGGGGTAAACCTCACTTGATCATGGTGTATGATCCTTTTACTGTGCTGTTGGATTCTGTTTGCTAGTATTTTGTTGAGGATTTTTGCATCTATGTTCATCAGTGATACTGGCCTGTAGTTTTCTTTTTTTGTAACATCTTTGTCTGCTTTTGATATCAGGGAGATGGTGGTCTTAGAGAATGAGTTTGGGAGTGTTCCTCCCTCTGCTATATTTTGAAAGAGTTTGAGAAAGATAGGTGTTAGCTCTTCTCTAAATGTTTGTTAGAATTTGCCTGTGAAGCCATCTGGTCCTGGGCTTTTGATTGTTGGAAGATTTTTAATCAGTGTCTCAATTTCACTGCTTGTGATTGGTCAGTTTGTATTTTCTATTTCTTCCTGGCTCAGTCTCAGAAGGTTGTGTTTTTCTATGAATTTGTCCATTTCTTCCAGTTTGTCCATTTTATTGGCGTATACTTGCTTATAGTAATCTCTCATGATCCTTTGTATTTCTTCAGTGTCAGTTGTTACATCTCCTTTTTCATTTCTAATTCTGTTGATTTGAGTCTTCTCTGTTTTTTTCTTGATGAGTCTGTCTAATAGTTTATCTTCTCAAACTTTTAGTTTTATTGATCTTTGCTATTGTTTCCTTCATTTCTTTTTCATTTATTTCTGATCTGATCTTTATCATTTCTTTTCTTCTGCTAACTTTGGGATTTTTTGTTTGTTTGTTTTTCTTTCTCTGATTGCTTTAGGTGTAAGGTTAGTTTGTTTACTTGAGATGTTACTTGTTTCTTTAGGTAGGATTCTATTGCTATAAACTTCCCTCTTAGAACTGCTTTTGCTGCATCCCATAGGTTTTGGGACATTGTGTTTTCTTTGTCATTTGTTTCTAGGTATTTTATGATTTCCTCTTTGATTTCTTCAGTGATCTCTTGGTTATTTAGTAGTTTATTGTTTGACCTCCATGTGTTTGTATTTTTTACAGACATTTTCCTGTAACTGATATCTACTCTCATAGTGTTGTCATCAGACAAGATACTTGATATGATTTCAATTTTCTTAAATTCACCAAGGTTTGACTTTTTACCCAAAATATGATGTTTCCTGGAAAATATTCCATGAGCACTTGAGAAGAAATTGTATTCTGTTGTTTTTGGATGGAATGCCATATAAATATCAATTAAGTCCATCTTGTTTAATGTATCATTTAAAGCTTGTGTTTCCTTATTTATTTTCATTTTGGATGATTGCTCCATTGGTGAAAGTGGGGTGTTAAAGTCCCCTGCTCTGATTGTGTTACTGTCAATTTCCCCTTTTATGGCTGTTAACATTTGCCTTCTGTATTGAGGTGCTCCTATTTTGTGTGCATAAGTTTTTACAATTGTTATATCTTCTTCTTGGATTCATCCCTTGATCATTATGTAGTTTCCTTCTCTCTTGTAATAGCCTTTATTTTAAAGTCTATTTCTTCTCATATGAGAATTGCAACTCCAGCTTTCTTCTGATTTCCATCTTTTTCCATCCCCTCACTTTCAGCCTGTATGTGTACTTAAGAATGACATGAGTCTCTTTTGGACAGCACAGATATGGGTCTTGTTTTTTGTATCCATTTACCCAGTCTATGTCTTTTGGTTGGAGCATTTAATCCATTAACATATAAGGTAGTTATCAATATGCATGTTCCTATTACCATTTTCTTAAATGCTTTGGGTTTGTTATTTTAGATCTTTTCATTTTCTTATGTTTCCTGCTTAGGGAAGTTCCGTTAATGTTTGTTGTAAAGTTGGTTTGGTGCTGCTGGGTTCTCTTAGCATTTGCTTATTTGTAAAGTTTTAATTTCTCCATTGATTCTGAGTGAGATCCTTGATGTGTAAAGTAATTTTGGTTGTAGTTTTTTCCCTTTCTTCACTTTTAATATGTCCTTCCACTCCCTTCTGGCTTGTAGAGTTTCTGCTGAAAGATAAGCTGTTAAACTTATGGGGATTTCCTTATATGATATTTGTTGTTTTTCCCTTGTTGTTTTAATATTTTTTCTTTGTATTTAATATTTGATAGTTTGAATAATATGTGTCTTGGCATGTTTCTCCTTGGATATATCTTGTTTGGGCCTCTCTGTGCTTCCTTGACTTGATTGACTATTTCATTTCCCTTATTAGGGAATTTTTCAACTATAATCTCTTCAAATATTTTCTCAGTCTCTTTATTTTTCTGTTCTTTTTCTCGGACCCATGTAATTCGAATGTTGGTGTGTTTAATATTGTCCCAGGAGTCTCTGAGACTGCCCTCAATTATTTTCATTCTTTTTACTTTACTCTTCTCTGTGGTAATAATTTCCACTATTTTGTGTTCCAGGTCAGTTATCTGTTTTTCTGCCTCAGTTATTCTGCTGTTAATTCTTTCTAGAGAATTTCTAATTTCATTTATTTTGCTATTCATCATTGTTTTCTCTTTAGCTCTTCTAGGTCCTTGTTAAATGTTTCTTCTATTTTCTCCATTCTATTTCCCAAGAGTTTGGATCATCTTTACTATCATTACTCTGAATACTTTTTCAGGTAGACTGCCTATTTCCTCTTCATTTGCTTGGTGTGGTTGGTTTTTACCTTGCTCTTTCATCTGCTGTGTGTTTCTCTGTCTTCTCACTTTGCTTAACTTACTGTGTTTGGGATCTCCTTTTCACAGGCTGCAGGTTTGTAGTTCCCATTGCTTTTTGTGTCTGCCCTCAGTGGCTAAGGTTGTTTCAGTGGTCTGTGTAGGCTTTCTGGTGGAGAGGACTGGTGCTTATATGCTGGTGGATGAGGCTGTATCTTGTCTTTCTGATGGGGATGATCACAGCTGGTGGTGTGCTTTGGGGTGTCTGTGATCTTGTTATTATTTTAGGCAGCCTCTCTGCTAATGGGTTGGGTTCTGTTCCTGTGTTGCTAGTTGCCATAAGTTGTCCAGCACTCTAGCTTTCTGGTCGTTGAGTGGAGCTGGGTCTTAGCATTGAGATGGAGGTCTCTGGGAAAGCTTTAGCCATTTGATATTTCATGGAGCCAGGAGGCCTCTGGTGGACCAATGTCCTGAACTTGTCTCTCCCACCTGAGAATCACAGGCCTGATACCCAGCCGGAGCACCAAGACCCTGTCAGTCAAATGGTTCAGAAGGAAAGGGAGAAAAAAAATAAAATAAAGTTATTAAAAAAATTAGAAGAAAGAGTTAAAAATAAATAATAATAATAAAAGTAATAAGAAAAAAGAAAGAAAGAAGAGAGGAACCAAATGAAAAAACAAATCCAGCAATGATAACAAGCACTAAAGAGTATACTAAAAAAAGAAGAAAAAAAAAAAAAAGACGGAGAGAAGCCTAGGACAAATGGTAAAAACAATGCTGTACATACAAAATCACACAAATTCTACAGCCTCAATTTTGGGATGATTTTTTGTCTATTGAAGTATTTCAGAGATGCACAGTACATCAAGTTGATTGTGGAGATTTAATCCACTGCTCCTGAGACTGCTGGGGAAATTTTCCCTTTTTCTTCTTTGTTCACACAGCTCCTCTTGTTGCACTTTGGATGTTGCCCTGGCTTCATATGCAGGTCACCTGAGGGGCCCTTTTCTTCACTTAGACAGGATAGGTTTAAAGTAACAGCAGATTAGGGGGCTCAGGGCAGTGGAGAGGGAGTGGTATTGTATGCAGGATGAGTCCATGGTGGCAGAGGCTGGCGTGATATTGCACCAGTCTGAGGTGCACCATCTGTTTTCCTGGGGAAGTTGTCCCTGGATCATGGGACCCTGGCAGTTTTGGGCTGCACAGGCTCCCAGGAGGGGGAGGTGTTGTTAGTTACCTGTGCTTGCACCCAGGGTTTTTGGTGGCTGCAGCAGCAGCCTTATCATTTCCTGCCCCTCTCTGGTGTCCTTACTGATAGCCACAGCTTGTGTCCATCTCTGGAGCTCATTTAGGCAGTGGTTTGAATCCTCTCTCATCACGTACCTGTAAACAATAGTGTCTTGACCCTTAGGCAGTTCCAGACTTTGTCCCGGACTCCCTCCCAGCCAGCAGTGGTGGCTAGCCCCCTTCAGGTTATGTTCACGCAGCCAACCCATTTCCTCTCCCTGGAATCTGACCTTCAATGCCTGAGCCTCACCTATGGGCCCCCACCCACCCCAGCTGTTGAGCAAACAACCTCTCAATCTGATGAGTGCTGGTCAGCACCAATCCTCTGTGCAGGAATCTCTCTGCTTTGCCCCCTGCATCCCTATTGCTGTGCTCTCCTTTGTGGCTCTGAAGCTTCCCCCTCACCACCCCCCCTAATCTCCGACAGTGAAGGGGCTGCCGGGGGCAAAGCAGAGTAGTGTGTGGAAACATTTCCCCCTTCACAGCTCCCTCCCAGAAGTGCAGGTCCCATCCTATTCTTTGTCTCTGTTTTTTTCTTTTTTCTTTGGCCTAACCCAGATACATGGGGGAGTTTCTTGTCTTTTGGGAAGTCTGAGGTCTTCTGCCAGTGTTCAATAGGTGTTCTGTAAGAGTTGTTCCATATGTTGATGTATTTCTAATGTATCTGTGGGGAGGAAGGTGATCTCCACATCTTACTCTTTTGCCATCTTGAAGGTGTCTCTCAGGTTTTTTAAATTAATTATTTAATTTTGGCTGAATTGGGTTTTCATTGTTGTGTGCAGACTTTCTCTAGTTGGGGTGAGCAGGAGCTACTCTTCACTGCAGTGCACGGGCTTTTCATTGTGGTGGCTTCTCTTGTTGCTGAGCACAGGTTCTAGGCGTGCCGGCTCAGTAGTTGTAGTGCCCAGGCTTAGCTGCTCCACAGCATGTGGAGTCTTCCAGACCAGAGATTGAACCCATGTCCCTTGCATTGGCAGGTGGATTCTTAACCACTGCACCACAAGGGATGTCCCCAGATTTGTTTTTCATTTAACATGTAGATTTCATAAAACTTGTCTAGATACTATCCGTGTTAAAAATACATGAAGGGAATATTTAATTTTGTGTAATATATTTTTCTTATTTATATTCTATATTAAATTATTTACCTTAAAATGTTTAAATATCATTTTAAGGCTTTTGTCAAAAATAATGTATTTTAGGGACTTCCCTCATGGAGCAGTGGTTAAGAATCCACCTGCCAATTCAGGGGACATGGGTTCAATCCCTGGTCTGGGAAGATCTCACATGCCATGGAGCAACTAAACCTGTGCACCCCCACTACTGAGCCTGTGCTCTAGAACCTGAGAGCCACAACTACTGAAGCCCATGTGCCACAACTACTGAAGCCCATGTGACTAGAGACCAAGCTTCACAATGAGAAGCCACTGAAATGAGAAGCCTGTGCACCGCAATGAAGAGTAGCCCCTTCTTGCTGCAACTAGAAAAATCCCAGGTACAGCAATGAAGACCAAATGCAGAAATAAATAAATAAATAAATAAATAAATAAATAAATTTAACTATTTCAACTACATTTAAACAACTAGGTTTCACATTTCTTTCAAAGCACTTTGCAGATGTCACAACACAAATGACTGAAGTTTAAATTTCAGCTTAAGGCTCCATGTGTAATTAAATGGCAGACATTTGCTAACTGTAGTGAAAAAGCAGGTTCCATCAAGGACTCTAAAACTTCATCTACATAAGAATTGGATGTTCATTGTGTTAACGATATTCTGGGGCTTCCCTCGTGGCACAGTGTTTGAGAGTCCGCCTGCCGATTCAGGGGACACAGGTTTGTGCCCTGGTCTAGGAAGATCCCACATGCCACGGAGTAGCTGGGCCTGTGAGCCATGGCTGCTGAGCCTGTGTGTCCAGAGCCTGTGTTCCGCAACAGGAGAGTCCACAGCAGAGAGGCCCGTGTACCGCAAGAAAAAGAAGGAAATATATATATATTCTGGTCTCCTCAAGGAGTCCATTAAGCATGCTGGACATGCTGAGATTATAATTTAACTGTCACTTCTGAGAAATTGGGAAAATTCAACTTGAGATACAGCACCTTTAATAATAACAAGCATAAGTTAATGTATACATTGTTTTGAATCAGAGATAGACTTCCACTGATATTTATAATATCTCTGGTTTCTGTATTCATTTCTAAAATAGTATAAAATATCTGGGAATTAAGAGATATAGAGACATTTCCACCCGTCCCAGTCTTGTCCTTAAAAATTATTATTACCCATAGGTTTCAGTTGCTTAAAACCTATTGTTGCATTATGGGGTCAACTGAAATTCTTCATTAGCATTAATGAAAGCTGTAACAGTAAATATGAAGGAAAAATGGAAAAATACAGATGTTAAAATAGGAACAGAATTTACTGTTTCTAAACAAAATTGATATACATGTGTATATGTATGCATATATAAAGATACATTTAACGATGTGAATGATTTGGAGGGGAATTTTATTTTATAAACACTGTTCAAATAAGCATAAATATGTGAGAACATGGAATCGTTTTGTACTATGATTAAATGTCAGTGCCAGCACATTGGAAACCTACTTGGATTATCCAGTTCTATAGTGAAAATATCCTTCACTGTATAAGGTGTTTTATTCTTTTAGGAATCAATTTAAAACATTAAAGAGAGAGCATTTCTCTTCTTGAAACAATGTTTTAGTGTTAATCATATGTCACTCAAAAGTGACATAAAACTATACTACTAGAAAGAAAAAAAAACCTTTTTCTAAGAATTGTTCACTTTCTGTGTTTCAACTCATTTTTTTATCCTTTTAATGGAACAAACCAATCTTTCTATTTAGTGTGTTCATACAGGCCAGTAGTAGTGAGGAAATTTCAGTGTCAGAACAATCTAAGTATTTTACTATTTCTATATGTGTCCCTGAATAAACTTTTAATGCCACTTTGGCTCCATTTATTTGTTGGCTTTTTGAATATCGTTCACAAATGTCACAATAGCACTCCTTAATCTAAAGTATTCTCTGTCTCATCACCTTTTTTATGTCTTTTTTAAAAATTTTGTTTGATAGCTTATTTTCACCCTCAAAAAAAGGTAAATTCCATGAAATCAAGGACTATATCTATCTTACTCAACACTGTATCTCCAGTGTTGAGGATACTGCCTGACACATTCAAGGTGTTCTGTATATGTAGCTATTTATCAAGACTCTAGTATGGGTGATGGTGACAGCAGGGAGTAAAATGAAGTTCCTGCTTTCATGGAGATTATATTCTATTGGGGGGAGGCAGGGGAGGCAGATGCAAACCTACTATGCCAAGGGGTGATGAATGCAGAAAAAAATTAGAGCAAGATGGGAGAATAGAGAATAATGAAGAAAAATTAAGCAAAGGGAAAAAATAGTAATTGAAGAGGGCTATGTGAGATATAAATGCTTGTCAGTATAGTTTTCTCTGCCTATGTACATACTTGATATAAATTTATCAACTCAGAATTTGAAAGCAGCATTCAGTTAATGTTTCTTAAATATGATATTTTCAGACTTATTGTGTAAAGTAAATCAGACATTATACTTGACTAGTATTATTTTAAAAAACTGAGAATTTTAACCAGCTCATTAACTGAGAGTAAGTTCATCTGAAAGGCACATTTCACATCCATCTCTGAATTTATTATGTCGTTATTTAATATTATCAGTATTTAATAATGCTATGTGATTATTTCAATATGTCATGATTGAAACTTAGAATCTAGAAAAACTAATACAGAGACTATATTTGGGCTTCTCTCTTCTGGTTTATATCTAGAATGAGGAAACTTGAATATCTAAAAAAGAGTAATAGTTTGTGTAAAATTCCTATCTGCAAATCTGCCTCTCTCTCAGCCCTGATGCAAAGCAAATCAATTAGTTGATAAAAACAAAAATGTTTCCTAGACTGGCAGCTATGTTAAAAATCTGTAGTTAGTTATAAATGTACTTTCTTTTAATTCTCATATATTGCACATCCTTGTGACAACATCACATTTATTTATCTATTACTAAACAGCATATTTCTTATTTCCATATTTTAATTGTATAACCAAGGGCATAATGTATATTCATGTATATATTTTCATATGTATTATATGCCAGCGTAAAAGAATTCTGGAGTTAGCAGAGGTCAATTTTTGGGGTGTGGTTTTCCTCTTTAACTGATACTGCCACCTCACTGTTTATTATGATTGAATTATTTACATTACCATCCACAGTATAGGAGGCATTTTTCTTCACTGTCATTTTGTCTCTAGATTGGAATTCAACTTAATTGTTTTCACACTTATTTGGGTAAGTACAGGTAATATATTGTTAGTTTCTCTGATAAATAGTGAGATTGAGAACCTCTTTATATTTATTGACCATCCATCCACTTACCTATTCTGTGAAGATCTTCTTTCTTACTCTTGTTTATTCTCCAGACTATACATAATATTTTACTTTTAAATTTCTGGGAACTTACATGTATTCTAGTGTTTTTTGTGTTATTCAAGAAATATCTCTCAGGCCAAATGCTTATAGTTCTCAATATCAAGTGTTTTATATTTATTTCTCTCATAAATTTGGTAAATGCTGCCACTAGTCAATATTAGAGTATATTTCAATATTGTTTATTAATTTGCCCAGTATTTGGATTTTATGCTGAGTTGTTTTAGGCTTAACATATTGGCATTTCATATTGTTCTGCAAGACAGGCTCTTTGAATGGATATCTTCATGTGCTTAATATTTCCATTGAGAAGCAATGAGAAAAATCTGAGACATTAGATAACCTGGATATGTAATTAGAATATGGCACAGTGATACACATTGAATCAGAGGCTCAAGAAGGC
The DNA here is from genome assembly GCA_036417435.1 of Inia geoffrensis. Taxonomy (NCBI): domain Eukaryota; kingdom Metazoa; phylum Chordata; class Mammalia; order Artiodactyla; family Iniidae; genus Inia; species Inia geoffrensis. The sequence goes on from CM070916.1 coordinate 48,423,709, forward strand.
TTTGTTTCAAAAGAAAAAAAAAAAAAAAAGAAAATGATTTATAGATGGATATAAATAAAGGAGGAGAAAATTGAAATACAAAGGAAAGACAGAAAAGAAATTTCACATGCTGTCATAAATTAGATTTATCCCTGTTAACACCCCCCCAAACAAAAATGACATGTCTTTCACTTACAGACAGAGTGATTTTTGAGCAAAGAGTTGAAATGAGGTGTTTTTAAGTATTCTTCTTGAATAAATAGAGTAAAATCTGTTTCACAGTTAATTTCTTGTAATTCAACTTAACAAAGGGATTTTGGCAAACCCCCTCCTTGTCGCCATTCTCATTACCTCTAATTGCTCCTCCAATTACCAGAATGAAAACATACAAACATGACCTGTTTAAAATACTGTAAAACAAAAATATTCCCACATAAGAGATGCTCATGAAAACAAATGAAACAAAGAATGGAACAGAAAATTGGTACCTTTAAAAACATTTGTTAGATTTTCTTCACACTGGGGCTGATTTTTTTCAGGATGTTGATACATGGAATTGTGCTTATTCTCATGGGTGATTATATATTATTTTGATTATTATTATAATTACTGCTGTATGAAATGAATTTGGCAGTCCCAACATAGTATTAATTTCCATTGTTTTACACCGTGTAACACATTGGAATCAATGGTGGTAGAACAAATAAAATTGTGCAAAAAAGTGACAGTAGATTTATGTTCCCTGGACATACATTTCCCTATTTTACTGCCAGAAGAAAATTTAAATGGCTGTTGACTTCCCTGGTAAATCACAGGAAAGCATGTAAAACAGGCTGATGATTTAAATTCCTTATTATCCAGCTCCAAGAAAAATATAGTGACATGTATTATATGATTTTGAAATACTAAAAGAACTTTAAAATAAATTTATCAGAATTTATTTTGTAACATATATAATGGTTTGTTTTTATATACATGATAGAATATTCTTAATATTACTTGCAGTTCCTCTATGAGATTTATTTTACATCTAATTAAAATTTGCAACTCTCCAAATTTAGATGATATATTTAATTAAATTTCTTTATTTGATTTATTAAATTAAATATGCAAATATATACACATTATATTTATCTAGATAACCAAATCAGCAGTGTTGGAAGTTAACTCAAAATAAGCTATTTATTCCACTACCAACATTAGAAAAGTTATATATTTGTGATTGATGACTTGACTTTGTCTCTGTCTTGCCAAACAACTAGTTGATTTTTTCTCACATAACACCACATTTTTTTTTTTAAGTGACAGAGATAAATGATCAAGTGTTGTGTTTAAGAGAGAGAATCCATGTTAAGGCAGTTAATTAAATGGGGGAATAATCTTATGTTAGATTTAAGTAATTGGTTTGGTGGAACACAGTGTTTTATTTCCAGGACTGCTTTATAACTGCTCATTTATACATTTTCTGAAGGTCAACAACTGAATTTGCTCATGGTATTGCCAATTATTTAATAAGAAGAACTGCTGATGATGTATTAAGTATATATTAATGTATATTAAATGCATGTTGGAGAACCATAATTGCAACATTCAGTTTCTTTTACAGTTATGTCACCCTGCTCATGTTGAGAACATTTCTAGTCCTTGCTCACATTTGTGACACAAGAGTCTTCATTTTTTAGAAATGATTAATGTTTTAACAGACATATCACTACTCAACTGTTTTATTCTTAAGAATATCTGCAAGGACATACTTTAATTCAATCATACTTATGTTGACTGAAAAAAAAAAAAGCACAACATAAGAGTTGTGAATTAAGTTTTATTTTGAGCAAAATGAGGACTATAGCTCAGGAGACAGCATTTCATATAGCTCTGAGAAACTGCTCCAAAGAGGTAGGGGTCAGTATATATGTGATTTTGATGAAGTGGAAGTACATGCAATCAAGCACATGTTTTTTTTTTTGCAGAAGGTTACTTCTAGTCATGAGGAGCAAATGTCACTATGAAGGATTTTAGTGCTTTTCTAGACATGAGGAGATGCAAGAATTGGGCTCATAAAATTTTCTCCTGAAAATATCTATCTGAAGACCTGTTCTGCCAGTTTTTCTCAGAGGACAGAGTGCCTCATTCCTGATCTCTACGCTGAACTCATTTCAGGGGGTTGTTGAAGGTCAGCAGCTGCAGTGGCTCATAATTTAATCCTTGTAGAGGTAGATGGCAAGTGCCTATTTGTAGGTGACAGTGCCCCCTCATGATCATAATTAAGACCATAGTAGGGGGGCATTTCATGACTATTTAATCTCACGGTGCTAGGAAGGTTCATTCCCAGGTCTGGTGAAGATTTTGCTGATAAGCCACTCAATGTGCTATTACTGGACTAGGCCTTATTAACAGTAACCAAAGATCTCTAGACCACATTTCTTACCAGTCTGTTATTGTCCAGGGGAAAAAAAAAAAAAAAAAACATCTCTCTTGTTGAATCTTTCCATATATTTAGTTACACTATTACAATCATTGATCTCATACAGAACTATTTATTTGATCAACTGCTTCAAGTGGCCTAGTCATCGTTATTTTTTTGTAGGCTCAGTCACACATTTGGTAATACAAGAAACAAAAATCTTGTAAAACAGGCAAAATACAAATAATATAGCTAATAACATTAATAGACTTATAAGTAAATATTTAAGGCAAGAATGTCCCATACCAAACCAGTTTTTGAAGAGGTGGTCAAGACTAGGGAACAGGTCACTTAAGGCAGAAATCTGATTTTTCATATGGTTCATTAAACATGTTATATTAGAGTATTCATTTGTGAAATGACAGCATTCAGTTTGAATTATGGCACAGCTTCCTCCCTGAGATGCTGTAAGGACATCAAGGGTCATGTGGTTTTATAGCACCGCTTTTCTCATCATAGAGATGTCAGAATTCAGTAAGCTAATAGCCTGGTTACTATCATGTAAAGGTTATTGAGTGAATTTTGTCAAGGCTTCAGTATGGCCTATTACATTCTCCAACCATACTGAAAGTGCAAAAATAGCTGCTAATTAGTCATACCAGAGGAATACAGATCTCTTGATCCATCGGGCTCATACCAATGGTAGATTGGCTGGAGTCATCTCTAAATTGTTACTTATATGACTTTGAGTCCAAGGGAGTCCCAGGGTACATCTTCCTATACATCCCAGTAGAAGCCAAAGCCATAAATTATTACCACAAATCCACTGAATTCCACTAGGTGCCACTTAGTATCTCTGGTCATCTGACCCAATCGGTTCCATACAAATCACTATCTCTAAGGGTAATAATATGTAGACATTGTTCATAAGGCTCCCATCCTAATTTTCTAATGTTACTAGGCTGATCATCCTTAATATGATTTGATTTTCCCCAACATAGAGGAGTTTTTTTTTTTTTTTTTTTTTTTTTGAGGTGCATGGGCCTCTCACTGCTGTGGCCTCTCCCGTTGCAGAGCACAGGTTCTGGATGCGCAGGCTCAGCAGCCATGGCTCACGGGCCCAGCCGCTCCGCAGCATGTGGGATAATCCCGCATCAGGGCACAAACCTGTGTCCCCTGCATCGGCAGGCAGACTCTCAACCACTGTGCCACCAGGGAAGCCCCCGTAGAGGAGCTTTTAAACTTAAATGACCATAGCCTGGTGTTAACCACATAAATCCATCCCACAAGTGTGGGAGGTTTCCTTCTAATAAACAGGAGGTTACAGTTTTTGATTGAGACTTAGCTTGTTGTTCTGATTGAGCTTGAGTGACCCTGAAATAAAATTTGTATATATGGCTAGGATCAGAGCAGGTATTATTATTGTCCAGGTGGGAGGATCCCATCTAGTAATATCAATAGTAGCCTGAACTGAACTGAATTTCTTTCTTCTACAATAAATTTTCTAAGGATTATCAAATCAGAGCCTTGGAGGGGAGAAATCCATCAAGGTAACTCAGAAGTACTAGACACAGGTAATTGGCAGGAAACCCAATAATCGATTGATTTTTAAAATTAGCATAAGATTGTGCCCATGATAGGAAAACATTTGATTCATATGCAAAATTCCAAGAAGTCAAGCAAACGCTATAAATGATCATATGAATTAGGCCCAGCATCTTGGGTAAGCTGCCTACTTCTTTTTTTTTTTTTTTTTTTTTTTTTTTTTCTTCTATGCTATTTTTTTTTTTTTTAACATCTTTATTGGGTTAAAATTGCTCTACAATAGTCTGTCAGTTTCTACTTTATAACAAAGTGAATCAGTTATATATATACAGACGTTCACATATTTCTTCCCTCTTGCGTCTCCCTCCTTCCTTCTCTCCCTATCCCACCCCTCCAGGCAGTCACAAAGCACCGAGCTGATATCCCTGTGCCAAGCGGCTGCTTCCCATTAGCTATTTACCTTACGTTTGTTAGTATATATATGTCCATGCCCCTCCCTCGCCCTCCCATAGCTCACCCCTCCCCCTCCCCATATCCTCAAGTCCGTTCTCCAGTAGGTCTGTGTCTTTATTCCTGCCTTACACCTAGGTTCTTCATAACATTTTTTTTTTTTCTTAAATTCCATATATATGTGTTAGCATACGGTATTTGTCTTTGTCTTTCTGACTTACTTCACTCTGTATGACAGACTCGAGGTCTATCCACCTCATTACAAATAGCTCAATTTCGTTTCTTTTTAACGCTGAGTAATATTCCATTGTGTATATGTGCCACATCTTCTTTATCCATTCATCTGACGATGGGCACTTAGGTTGTTTCCATCTCCGGGCTATTGTAAATAGAGCTGCGATGAACATTTTGGTACACGCCTCTTTTTCAATTTTGGTTTTCTCAGGGTATATGCCCAGTAGTGGGATTGCTGGGTCATATGGTAGTTCTATTTTTAGTTTTTTAAGGAACCTCCAAACTGTTCTCCATAGTGGCTGAACCAATTCACATTCCCACCAGCAGTGCAAGAGGGTTCCCTTTTGTCCACACCCTCTCCAGCATTTATTGTTTCTCGATTTTTTGATGATGGCCATTCTAACTGGTGTGAGATGATATCTCATTGTAGTTTTGATTTGCATTTCTCTAATGATTAATGATGTTGAGCATTCTTTCATGTGTTTGTTGGCAGTCTGCATATCTTCTTTGGAGAAATGTCTATTTAGGTCTTCTGCCCATTTTTGGATTGGGTTGTTTGTTTTTCTGTTATTGAGCTGCATAAGCTGCTTGTAAATTTTGGAGATTAATCCTTTGTCAGTTGCTTCATTTGCAAATATTTTCTCCCATTCTGAGGGTTGTCTTTTGGTCTTGTTTATGGTTTCCTTTGCTGTGCAAAAGCTTTGAAGTTTCATTAGGTCCCATTTGTTTATTTTTGTTTTTATTTCCATTGCTCTAGGAGGTGGGTCAAAAAGGATCTTGCTGTGATTTATGTCATAGAGTGTTCTGCCTATGTTTTCCTCTAAAAGTTTGATAGTTTCTGGCCTTACATTTAGGTCTTTAATCCATTTTGAGCTTATTTTTGTGTATGGTGTTAGGGAGTGATCTAAGCTCATACTTTTACATGTAGCTGTCCAGTTTTCCCAGCACCACTTATTGAAGAGGCTGTCCTTTCTCCACTGTATATTCCTGCCACCATTATCAAAGATAAGGTGTCCATATGTGCGTGGGTTTATCTCTGGGCTTTCTATTCTGTTCCATTGATCTATCGTTCTGTTTTTGTGCCAGTACCATACTGTCTTGATTACTGTAGCTTTGTAGTATAGTCTGAAGTCAGGGAGCCTGATTCCTCCAGCTCCGTTTTTCGCTCTCAAGATTGCTTTAGCTATTCGGGGTCTTTTGTGTTTCCATCCAAATTGTGAAATTTTTTGTTCTAGTTCTGTGAAAAATGCCAGTGGCAGTTTGATAGGGATTGCATTGAATCTATAGATTGCTTTGGGTAGTAGAGTCATTTTCACAATGTTGATTCTTCCAATCCAAGAACATGGTATATCCCTCCATCTATTTGTATCGTCTTTAATTTCTTTCATCAGTGTCTTATAATTTTCTGCATACAGGTCTTTTGTCTCCCTAGGTAGGTTTATTCCTAGGTATTTTATTCTTTTTGTTGCAATGGTAAATGGCAGTGTTTTCTTGATTTCACTTTCAGATTTTTCATCACTAGTATATAGGAATGCCAGAGATTTTTGTGCATTAATTTTGTATCCTGCTACTTTACCAAATTCATTGATTATCTCTAGTAATTTTCTGGTAGCATCTTTAGGATTCTCTATGTATAGTATCATGTCATCTGCAAACAGTGACAGCTTTACTTCTTCTTTTCCGATTTGGATTCCTTTTATTTCCTTTTCTTCTCTGATTGCTGTGGCTAAAACTTCCAAAACTATGTTGAATAAGAGTGGTGAGAGTGGGCAACCTTGTCTTCTTCCTGATCTTAGTGGAAATGCTTTCAGTTTTTCACCATTGAGGATGATGTTGGCTGTGGGTTTGTCATATATGGCCTTTATTATGTTGAGGAAAGGTCCCTCTATGCCTACTTTCTGTAGGGTTTTTATCATAAATGGGTGTTGAATTTTGTCAAAAGCTTTCTCTGCATCTATTGAGATGATCATATGGTTTTTCTCCTTCAATTTGTTAATATGGTGTATCACATTGATAGATTTGCGTATATTGAAGAATCCTTGCATTCCTGGAATAAACCCCACTTGATCATGGTGTATGATCCTTTTGATGTGCTGTTGGATTCTGTTTGCTAGTATTTTGTTGAGGATTTTTGCATCTATGTTCATCAGTGATATTGGCCTGTAGTTTTCTTTCTTTGTGACATCCTTGTCTGGTTTTGGTATCAAGGTGATGGTGGCCTCGTAGAAGGAATTGGGGAGTGTTCCTCCCTCTGCTATGTTTTGGAAGAGTTTGAGAAGGATAGGTGTTAGCTCTTCTCTAAATGCTTGATAGAATTCGGCTGTGAAGCCATCTGGTCCTGGGCTTTTGTTTGTTGGAAGATTTTTAATCACAGTTTCAATTTCAGTGTTTGTGATTGGTCTGTTCATATTTTCTATTTCTTCCTGATTCAGTCTTGGTAGTTTGTGCATTTCTAAGAATTTGTCCATTTCTTCCAGATTGTTCATTTTATTGGCATAGAGTTGCTTGTAGTAATCTCTCATGATCATTTTTATTTCTGCAGTGTCAGTTGTTACTTCTCCTTTTTCATTTCTAATTCTATTGATTTGAGTCTTCTCCCTTTTTTTCTTGATGAGTCTGGCTAAAGGTTTATCTATTTTGTTTATCTTCTCAAAGAACCAACTTTTAGTTTTATTGATCTTTGCTATTGTTTCCTTCATTTCTTTTTCGTTTATTTCTGATCTGATTTTTATAATTTCTTTCCTTCTACTAAATTTGGGGGTTTTTTGTTCTTCTTTCTCTAATCGCTTTAGGTGTAAGGTTAGGTTGTTTATTCGAGATGTTTCCTGCTTCTTAAGGTGGGCTTGTATTGCTATAAACTTCCCTCTTAGAACTGCTTTTGCAGCATCCCATAGGTTTTGGGTCGTTGTGTCTCCATTGTCATTTGTTTCTAGGTATTTTTTAATTTCCTCTTTGATTTCTTCAGTGATCACTTCATTATTGAGTAATGTATTGTTTAGCCTCCATGTGTTTGTATTTTTTACAGATCTTTTCCTGTAATTGATATCTAGTCTCATGGCATTGTGGTCGGAAAAGATACTTGATACAATTTCAATTTTCTTAAATTTACCAAGGCTTGATTTGTGACCCAAGATATGATCTATCCTGGAGAATGTTCCATGGGCACTTGAGAAAAATGTGTATTCTGTTGTTTTTGGGTGGAGTGTCCTATAGATATCAATTAAGTCCATCTTGTTTAGTGTATCATTTAAAGCTTGTGTTTCCTTATTTATTTTCATTTTGGATGATCTGTCCATTGGTGAAAGTGGGGTGTTGAAGTCCCCTACTATGAGTGTATTACTGTCGATTTCCCCTTTTATGGCTGTTAGTTTTTGCCTTATGTATTGAGGTGCTCCTGTGTTAGGTGCATAAATATTTACAATTGTTATATCTTCTTCTTGGATCGATCCCTTAATCATTATGTAGTGTCCTTCTTTGTCTCTTGTAATGGTCTTTATTTTAAAGTCTATTTTGTCTGATATGAGAATTGCTACTCCAGCTTTCTTTTGACTTCCATTTGCATGGAATATCTTTTTCCATCCCCTTACTTTCAGTCTGTATGTGTCTCTAGGTCTGAAGTGGGTCTCTTGTAGACAGCATATATATGGGTCTTGTTTTTGTATCCATTCAGCCAATCTGTGTCTTTTGGTGGGAGCATTTAGTCCATTTACATTTAAGGTAATTATCGATATGCATGTTCCTATTCCCATTTTCTAAATTGTTTTGGGTTCGTTGTTATAGGTCCTTTCCTCCTCTTGTGTTTCTTGTCTAGAGAAGTTCCTTCAGCAGTTGTTGTAAAGCTGGTTTGGTGGTGCTGAACTCTCTCAGCTTTTGCTTGTCTGTAAAGGTTTTAATTTCTCCATCAAATCTGAATGAGATCTTTGCTGGGTAGAGTAGTCGTGGTTGCAGGCTTTTCTCCTTCATCACTTTCAGTATGTCCTGCCACTCCCTTCTGGCTTGCAGAGTTTCTGCTGAGAGATCAGCTGTTAGCCTTATGGGGATTCCCTTGTGTGTTATTTGTTGTTTTTCCCTTGCTGCTTTTAATATGCTTTGTTTGTATTTAATTTTTGAGAGTTTGATTAATATGTGTCTTGGTGTATTTCTCCTTGGGTTTATCCTGTATGGGACTCTCTCTGCTTCCTGGACTTGGTTAACTATTTCCTTTCCCATATTAGGGAAGTTTTCAACTATAATCTCTTCAAATATTTTCTCAGTCCCTTTCTTTTTCTCTTCATCCTCTGGAACCCCTATAATTCGAATGTTGGTGCGTTTAATGTTGTCCCAGAGGTCTCTGAGACTGTCCTCAGTTCTTTTCATTCTTTTTTCTTTATTCTGCTCTGCATTAGTTATTTCCACTATTTTATCTTCCAGGTCACTTATCCGTTCTTCTGCCTCAGTTATTCTGCTATTGATCCCATCTAGTGTATTTTTCATTTCAGTTATTGTGTTGTTCATCTCTGTTTGTTTGTTCTTTAGTTCTTCTAGATCTTTGTTAAACATTTCTTGCATCTTCTCCATCCCTGCCTCCATTCTATTTCCGAGATTCTGGATCATCTTTACTATCATTATTCTGAATTCTTTTTCAGGTAGACTGCCTATTACTTCTTCATTTGTTAGGTCTGGTGCATTTTTATCTTGCTCCTTCATCTGCTGTGTGTTTTTCTGTCTTCTCATTTTGCTTATCTTACTGTGTTTGGGGTCTCCCTTTTTTTTTTTTTAGCAGGCTGCAGGTTCGTAGTTCCCGTTGTTTTTGATGTCTGTCTCCAGTGGCTAAGGTTGGTCTAGTGGGTTGTGTATGCTTCCTGGTGGAGGGGACTAGTGCTTGTGTTCTGGTGGATGAGGCTGGATCTTGTCTCTCTGGTGGGCAGGTCCACGTCTGGTGGTGTGTTTTGGCGTGTCTCTGGACTTATTATGATTTTAGGCAGCCTCTCTGTTAACGGGTGGGGTAGTGTTTCTGTTTTGCTAGTTGTTTGGCATAGGCTGTCCAGCACTGTAGCTTGCTGGCCGTTGAGTGAAGCTGGGTGCTGGTGTTAAGGTGGAGATCCCTGGGAGATTTTCGCCGTTTGATATTATGTGGTGCTGGGAAATCTCTTGTGGACCAGTGTCCTGATGTTGGCTCTCCCCCCTCAGAGGCAGAGTCCTGATTCCTGGCAGGAGCAGCAAGAACCTTTCATCCACACAGCTCAGATTAAAAGGGAGAAAAAGTAGAGAGAATTAGTAGAAATAGGAAGATAGAAAGAAAGAAAGAAAGGAGGGAAGGAAGGAAGGAAGGGAGGAAGGAGGGAGGGAAGGAAGGAAGAAAGAAAGAAGAAGGAAAGAAGGCCAGAAGGAAGGAAAGGAGGAGGGAGGAAGGAAGGAAGGAAAAAGGACAGAAAGTAGATACAGTAGAATAGAATGAAGTAAAGTATAATAAAGTTATTGAATTAAAACGTAATTATTTAGGGGAAAAAAGAAAAGAAAAAAAAAAAAAAAAAGAAAAAGGATGGATATAACCTTAGGACAAATGTTGAAAGCCACACTATACAGACAAAATCCTACACTGAAGCTTACACATACACCCTCACGAAAAGAGGTAAAGGGGAAAAAATCATAGATCTTGCTTTCAAAGACCACCTCCTCTACTTGGGATGATTCGTTGTATAAAGGGGGGAAGGAAAGAAAGAAAGAGGGAAGGTAAAGTATAATAGAATTATTAAAATTAATTATTAAGAAAAAAAAGGAAAAAAAAAAACAATGGACGGATAGAACCCTAGGACAAATGGTGGAAACAAAGCTATACAGACAAGATCTCAAAGAGAAGCGTACACATACACTTTCACAAAAAGAGGAAAAAGGGGAAAAAATCATAAATCTTGCATATGAAGTCCACCACCTCAATTTGGGATGAGTCACTGTCTATTCATGTATTCCACAGAAGCAGGGTACATCAAGCTGATTGTGGAGCTTTAATCCGCGGCTTCTGAGGCTGCTGGGAGAGATTTCCCTTTCACTTCTTTGTTCTCACAGCTCCCAGGGGCTCAGCTTTGGATTTGGCCCCGCCTCTGCGTGTAGGTCGCTGGAGGGCGTCTGTTTTTCACTCAGACAGGACAGGGTTAAAGGAGCCTCTGATTCGGGGGCTTTGGCGCACACAGGCCGAGGGGAGAGAGGGGCACGGCGTGCGGGGCGGGCCTGCGGGGGCAGAGGCCGGCGTGACGCTGCACCAGCCTGAGGCCCGCCGTGTGTTAAAAGTCTCTTGCCTCTTTGGCAGGTGCAGACTTTCCCCCGGACTCCCTCCCGGCTAGCCGTGGTGCACTACCCCCTTCAGGCTATGTTCAAGCCGCCAACCCCAGTCCTTTCCCTGCGCTCCGTCTGAAACCGAAACCCGAGCTTTAGCTCGCAGCCCCGCCCGCCCCGGCGGGTGAGCCGACAAGCCTCTCGGGCTGGTGAGTGCCGGTCGGCACCGATCCTCTATGCGGGAATCTCTCCGCTTTCCCCTCCGCACCCCTGTTGCTGTGCTCTCCTCTGCGGCTCCGAAGCTCCCTCCTCCGCCTCCCGCAGTCTCTGCCTGTGAAGGGGCTTCCTAGTGTGTGGAGACTTTAGCTCCTTCACAGCTCCCTCCCACTGGTGCAGGTCCCGTCCCTATTCTTTTGTCTCTTTTTTCTTTTTTTCTTTTGCCCTACCCAGGTACGTGGGGAGTTTCTTGCCTTTTAGGAGGTCTGAGGTCTTTTGCCAGCCTTCAGTAGGTGTTCTGTAAGAGTTGTTCCACGTGTAGATGTATTTCTGGTGTATCTGTGGGGAGGAAGGTGATCTCCGCGTCTTACTCTTCCGCCATCTTTCTTAATCTCCCTCTTCTATGCTATTTAAAAGGAAATTCTCAGCTGCCTACTTCTGATGTGATCTTCTTCACATCCTGCTCCGAGTGTGGTTTCAGTTCATACCATCCTTCATCTAGTCTCATTTGTCTCCCGGTGATAATTTCAAAAGGAGACAAATGATGTTTCTCAAAGGGAATAGATCTTAGGTTAAGCAGGACCAATGGAATGGCCTTTGGCCAGGATAAGAAATAAACATCTACAATTTTAGCCAATTGGGTTTTAATTGTTCCATTTGTTCTTTCTACTAGCCCAGAGGACTGCGGGTGTTAAGCACAATGGAAATGCTGCATAATTGGCTGGATTTTACAAATTTCCTTTTCAATTTGTCCAGTAAAATGGATTCCACTATCACTCTGTATTTCTGCAGGGACTCCCCAGATGGGAATCACCCTTTCTAGTAGTCATTTGCCTACCACCTGTGCAGTGGCCCCTCTGTATGGGAAGGCATCAACCAAATGGGAAAACATACAAATCATGACAAGTTCGTACTGGTAGCCTTGAGAGGGGACATTGGATAAAGTCAATCTGCCAAATTTCAAAAGGGCCAGCAGGTAATGGAAAGATTCCCTGAGACCTATATAATGGCTTTCCTTGGTTGCATTTTGGACATGTGGTGCATCTAGAATAAACTATCCTATCTATAGTGAAGGAAGGCTTCCAAAAATATTGTTTACCCACAATACCATCTTATCTGTGTTTCAATGAGTTAGCTCATGAATATATTGTAAAATGGCGTATTGAGCTGCAAATATAAAGATAGGCTTTCTGTTTGGGCCTATCCGGAGCACTTTATTGGAGTCAAACCTTCCTTCTTTTTGTTTCGAAGTATCCTTTATCTCCTTTTGGTGCCACTTTCTGAAAATTTAGCAGGGAGGCTGAAAAGAGAAAACAGCTGTGAATTGTCTATTATCATTTTGCAGAGCTTCTGTCTTGGCAGTGTGATCAGCTAAGGAGTTGCTTTTTGCTTCTGTGGTGTCAGCCTTTGTATGGCCAGATATCTTAATGATAGCTAATACACTGTGTAGCAGAATTACAGCCAATAATTCTGCAACTTGTATTCCATTTTTAATAGGCTGTTCTGAGGATGTTAAAAATCCTCTTTGTTTCCAAATCATGCCAAAATCATGTGCTACCCCAAAAGTGTAGTGGCTGTTGGTGTCAATGTTAGCAGATTTCCTTTTTGCCAACTGGCAGGCTCTTGTTAGTGTTATTAATTCAGCCTTTTGGGCAGAAGAGACATTAGGTAAGGGACCACTCTCAAGGATTGATACTGGATAACTGACAGCATAACCAGCCTGGTACTTTCCATGTGGTCCTCGAAGATATGAACTGTCAGTGAATAATATAAAATCAGGATTATTCATAGGGCTTTCTTGGAGATCAGTCCTAGGAAATAAAATATTGTCAGTTAAAACAATACAATCATGTTTTTCATCATTGACTTCTGATTCTTCTGGTAGCAAGGTGGCTGAATTAAGCTTGTTGCATCTGTGAGGAGTTATATTTGGCAAGAGCATGACCATCTCATGGGAAGTTAATTGACTTGCTGAATAATGTTATGAGTTTAGTAAGATTTCCATGGAGTGAGGAGCAAAGATAGTAAGAGGATGACTCATGACTATCTCTTCTATGGTCTGACATAGCACAACTGTAGCTGTGACAGCCCGGAGGCACGGGGGAGGCCCATGGCTACCCAATCTATTGGCCAGTAGTAACAACCATGTTGCTGGTTTAGTACTCCTAGTGCAGTTCAGTTGTTTTCATGAACAAAGAGGAAGTAGGGTAGATCATAATTTGGATGCCCCAAGGCTGGGGCTTTGGCCAGAAGTTTTTTTGTTAAGTCCTCCATGGCTTCAGAATGTTCTACATCCCAGCAAAAAGTTCAGTTTGGTCTTATTTGAGTAGATTATATAATAGCTGAGCTATTACAGAAAAAATTGGAATCCAATTCCTACAGTAGCCTGCAAGGCCTAAAATTCCCCTTAATTGTCTTTTTGTTTTGGGGGCAGGAAAGACTAGAATGCTTTTTGCTCTATTCAGATCAATTAAAAGTCCTTCTTTAGATATCCTATGTCCTAAATATTTTATACTAGTCTTCAGAATCACAATTTCTTTTGGGGCATTTTATGTCCCTTTAAGGCTAGCTTCTGAAGTAAATACAGGTGTCTTGCTGGCTGTTTATCAAAGAATTTGAACACAGCAGAAAATTGTCTACATATTGTATCAAAGCTGACTTATGAGGACAATCCAGATCATCTAGATTGGCTTTTAATATCTGGGAGAAGTAAATGGGGTTTTCAGTAATGCCCTGTAGCATTACAGTCCATGTATATTACCATTTCCATTCCAAGTAAAGGCAAAAAGATACTGATCATCAGGAAGTATAGGGATACTAAAAAATGTGCTACAGAGATTTATCACAGAAAAGTCACTGTTTTTAGGAAAACAGGACAGTAAGATATGGGGTGTTGGTACTACAAAATGTTAAGGGATAATAACATTGATAGATCTCAAGCTCTGTACGAATCTCCAACCCTTGCCGTTTGTTTTTTTAACCAGCAAAATGGGAGTGTTATAAGGGCTGGTGGAAGGCACAATAAGACCTTTCTCAATGTAAGCTGATATTAATGGTTTTATTCCTTCTATGGCCTCCTGCATTAATTAATGGTAAGCAGGGTCTTATCCTTATTTATAGGAATTCTGATGGGTGATGCAGAATGTATCCTTCCAATTTCAGTAGAATCAAGTGCCAATTATTCTTTAGGTACTGAGCCTAGCAATTTGTCTTGTTCAGTGGCATCCTCATCATGGGTCACAAACATTATATGATGAAGGAAGTCTGATCCTTTAGATCTAGAAACATTTCTCCCTTAGGAGTAAAGGAAATATGAGCTTCATAAGCTTCTAATAGGTCTCTACCTATCAGGTAAACAGGAGCAGTTTCTACTAGAAAAAAGGAGTGTCTTCCTTTAAGTTCCCGTAAGTAGAATTCTAAAGGTAATGATTTAAGAGCCTTAAAAGGTGTATTAGAAACCCCTACCATCTGTACTGATGTTTTACTCTGAGGGAGAAAGACTTTAATTTTGATAGTGTTCAAAACTGAAAAGGTGGCCCCTGTACTTATTCGGGCTTTAATTGTTTCTCCTTGTACAATCATTTTTACTTTTCCCAGGGTGTTAGAGATGAGAAGGGAGAAGACTCCCCATGTTCCCTTGGAGCATCCCTATTGTTTAACTCAAAATTCCTGTCTAAAATCCATTTTTCTTTCTAGGTTTCTCCTTCTTAACTTACAGGTTAGAGAATAATTCAGGCATCAAACCAGAATACTGCTTAAAAGGTTTTTCAAAGCTTTCATAACAGTCCAGAATTGATTCATTCGGTTTTGCACTGTTGAATCTTTATCCAGTCTATGTTTTTTGGAAAATTTTCTAGGATAAGTTCAAGTACTTTCTAAGCTAATTCCTTCCATTCATTGTAAGCCTGTGGACTATGCTTTCTCTATCCATTGCCTTGCTTTGCTTTCAGAAATTAATAGCTGTATAAGTGATATAGATCTGAAAACCTGAGCTTGTAGGTCCAGATGGTTAACTCAAATCCCTTAGCAAATCCCAATGGATCCTGACTTGGACTGGGAAATTCCTTAGCCAAGGCTCTAAGTTCTGCTCAGGTCCAGAGTGTGCATGTAAGCACTGAGGATTTTTCACCTCTCCCTGTAATATGGTTCTCCTTAAAATGAGCTAAATTCATTTCTGATTTGTTATCCTCCTTTGCTGGCGAAGGGAGAATAGCAGGAGGTAGAAGAATTGGAAGAGAAAAAGATATGGCATATAGGCCAGACAGTTCAGATAGAAGAGGATATGTGGGAGGAGCAGAGGGAGAGACAGAGTCAGTTCTAGTGACCTTTTCTAGTTCTGATATAGTTTCAAGCAATTTCTTATTGTTTTCCTGCAAAGAAGTTACTCTAGCATTTCCTCTTTTAGAAGCTCCTAAATACCAAAGTAAATATTCCATTCAGTCTGTTTGATAATACAGCCAGCTTTTTCTAACTGTGTGTAAAAATATGAATTTTTGAATATCAAAAGAAACCCAATTTGGCCATATGAGACTGAAATATACTTTAGTATAATTTCCCCATTTAAATAGGTACTTGCAAGTATGAGCTCCATATGTACTGTATATGAATCTGGATGGGGTGTTAGCTGGAGGCTGGAGGTTGGTTTTCTGACACCCTTCTTTTCTCTGTTTGACAGACTCTATTTCTCATTTTAAGTTGAATTTGTCAGGGATAAAATTTACTAGTGAAATTGTGTGGTGGGTCACTGTGCTGTTTGTGAGCTTAGCTCCTCTATGCATCACCCTAGACTCATTTCATCCCTCTCATGTGTCTCAGTTTCTCCCTTTGTGGTCTAAGGTCAGGGCACGTGCTCAGATCACTGAATGGACAACTTTTATATATGATCCCCAGATGAGTAAGAGTTTTAATTAATGAGTGGGTTTCCCTATGGGACCACTGTATGGTATGAGGACTCTGCCTTTACCACCCCTGGCAGCCAAAATGAAAAGTGTCAGATCAGCCTCATGCCTAACCACTAGCCCATACCACTCAGTTTTCTTCAACTGAGCAAACCCCAAAATCTTTCAACTGAGCACGCCTCCAGCACTTTTCAACTGGGTGGGCATTCCCCAGTATCTTTCAACTGGAGAGACAAGTACTTGTTATATTTAGCCAAATAAAACTTAGGATCATCAATCAATATGGGAGATCAGAGAACCAGGGGAGACTCACCCAAATTCATCTGCACTCCACAGGGAGTGAACAGCTGCAAGGGACCTCTGCTGGTACCAAGGCTCTAGATCCTTGTAGAGTTCAGATGGAGAGAAGTCTACTCTCTTTCCCTTCATTGGTCGCCATATCTGTCAACTGAAAAAAAATAATGCACAGTGTGAGAGTTGTGAGTTAATTTTTATTTGGAGCAAAATGAGGACTATAACCCAGGAAACAGCATTTCAGATAGCTCTGAGAAAATGCTCCAAATAAGTAGGGGGAAGATCAGTATATATGTAATTTTGGTGAAGTGGAAGTACATACAATCAAGCACATATTTTTTTTTGCAGAAGGTTTCTGCTGATCTCATGAAGTTTACTGCTAGTCATGAGGAACAAACATCACCATGAAAAATTTTAGTGCTTTTCTATATATGAGGAGATGCAAGAATTGGGCTCACAAAATTGTCTCCTGAAAATATCTAATGATCTGAAGACCTGCTTTGCCAGTATTTCCCAGAACATAGGGTGCCTCATTCCTGATCTCCAACCTGAACTCATTTCAGGGGGTGTTGAAGGTCAGCAGCTGCAGTGGCTCATAATTTAATGCTTGTAGCAGTATATGGCAAGTACCAATTTGTAGGTGAAACATATTTTTAAGCTCTTTTAGAACAGCTATGTAAGAATTGCCTCCATCTCAATGTCAAGTCAGTGGAAGAGCTCTGGTACTTCTTGGTCTCATATGCATGGTTGAAAAATTAACAGCTATGACTGCCAGATTTATTAACAAATACATTTATGAATTAAAAAACAATTGCCTCCATGCAAAAACAAAGGAAATTATTGTCACTGTTCTTTTTTTTTGTAAACAAATCTTGTTTTGATAAAAATTCTTATCTTGACTATCAACCTCCATACATTCTTTAAACAAATATTTATTGAGCATCACTATATTTCAAATATTGTCTAAGGATATGGAGTACAGCAAAGAAACACACATATTCTCCCTGCCTTGCAGAGCTTACATTTGAGCAAGTTATTTTAAGATAAATTTTTTATCTTAAAATAATTTTTTTTAAGATAAAAGTGGGCTGACAATGTGATCTATTTTCTAGTTCTCATCTTACAATCGACTAATGTGATGCTGAACAATTACTCAAATTATATGACCCTCAGTTCTTGTATTTGTAAAATAAATCTACTGTTATCTCCAAGGACAATAAGATTCATGAGAGTATTTAAATGAATGTGCAATTAAACTTGGTACTGCCTTCGTTTGAGGGGGACTGTACCTAATGATGAATTTTGATTGTGCCAAATGCTTCAGAATGTAATATGGGTGACTAAAGTATAATGGAATTACCCATCAAGATAAAATATGGATATTTCAACTTTTGCACTGTAATACTGAATGACTTTTAAAGAAACATGATCATATTATGTACTCTTAGCTCAAAAACCTGAATTGATTTCTGGAGACCTAGTAGTTAATACTATTGTATATTTTGAACAATTAACTAAAAAATGTTCTATATGATTAGGTGATGCTCTTACTCTCCCACAATCCAAAAATTAATCTGTAGATGACTACTATCCTAATTAGTCTTTTGACAATGTGTAATTTGTTTGAAAACAACAAAGTATTAAGATACGATAATTGAAGCCACACAGGACACAAACACCAGACTCATATTCAATGACAGTTTTATATGTAGTCATCCTGTTTCCTACATCTCCACCCTACCTGAAACGTCTTTGTTAAGGTGGAGTTGTGGTGGAAGCATTCTGTTTTCCTAAGTACTCAGCCTATTTAATAACAAGGCTCTCATTTATTAGTTACTGATATATTGCTGTCAGGAGCTGATGTTTATAAAATTGCAATTCAGATCTCAAGAACAAACTTTATATATTGTCTATCACCCTTTCTTTTAATGCCTAAATGATACTTTAGTATCTTTTTTCATTCTATTACCCCTGTTTTTATATATTTCTTTATCCCTGGCAACTCTCTCCTTTTTGACAGTTTTGTTATTAAAATAGCATTATTGTAGCCTTTTATCATGGTGGTATTATATGTCAACTAAGGCAACAGTGAGCTACTGCCCCTCACAGGACGTATGAAGATTAAGAAGAATACATTTCACTTCTATATCACTTCTGTTAGTTCTTATCTGTGAAACAATTGCAGAACTAATGGAAATAAGACTGAAGAATGTATATCTATAAAACTTGATCATCTTCTGCCCCACAAAAGACACAGAGAAGAAATACTTTGCTATGACCTTTAGGCAGGAGGAAATGTAATAATTGGATTGGTAGCTCCAATCTGTGGAGATTATTAAGTAATATTAAATGATTACCATAAACTTAATTGTACCCATTTCATTTGATAATTACCAATCTCTATATATAAATAAACATTCACTCTTTAAGGAAGGTCATGTAAAATGATAACCCATTTAATATTAAAGATGTTTTCATAAACTAATATTTAGAAAAGTGACATAAGTATATATAATGTAAATATTTTCCTAATTATTTCTTATAAGATCTGTTTTTCAATTAAAATTTGAGTTTACCATCTGTTCACATTTTAGTAAGCCTGTTAGAGAATTAAAAATGCATCCAAATTTTTAATCTTCTAAATACCATATTTTTATTATATGATATTAGAAATAAAATTAAATATAGAAAAATATGAATCTAGTGATTCTTGATTTATCAAAATATTTATATAGTCTACTATGTTTCCTTGGAAAATTGTGTGTAATTTTTAAACATTAATTTCTGATTCATGCATTTTAATTTTTATCCAGTGCCCTGAGTCACCTAAATTTTATTCATCACATATGCTAAGTTTACTGTCAACATGGTTACAAATAAATACAGAACATGAAATTTAACTCTTATTTTGTCTAACATAACACAATACCTTTGCAGTTACAACTAGGAATTCAGTACATTTCTCTATAGGATAATAATCTAAGGATTAAATATGGCTTTTGTACATGGGACCTAAGTGCAGATGTCCAGCGGGTTAAGGAGAGTTCTAAATGTGTGTGTAGATGATTCAGTTAGGAAAACTATGTGGTCATGTAATATCTATTCACTTGTGGTAGTTTCTAAATTCAAAATAAAAGGATACACTCTTGAAGATTGGCAGAGTGAGAGGGATAAGGAAGGGTTGTTGGGTGTCTTATTCCACTCTCCAGGATTTTTGCCACAATTGCAGTCACATTTCTTGGGGAAAAATATTGTGTATTCTTAACTCAACTCTTAACACAATTGTAGTGATAGTGTTAGGAATGGAGGCTTCTAGTCATCTTCTCTGCATTTTAACTACCAAAGACTCCCTCTCCAATTTTTTTTTTCTTATACAATCCCTGCCTTTAGACTGGAAATACTAGTAACTTTTATAGACTTCTTACAGTAAAGGAATGTAATTCCTCTAAATCTGGGTCTGTCTACTCTTCAGAAGAATGTCTTGAAATGTCTTGAAATTTCCAAGAATATTTAAAAATAAAATTTGTATTGTAATATACAAAGTCTACATTAATTTTTCAATTAACTGAAAAATGAAAATTATATATAGATAATATATGTATTTTTTTCCACTAATTATATGTATTTAAAGTTTACCTTTCAAATAAATTCAGAGGGGTTGAAGACTGTTTAAAACTTTGCCCAATCATCTCAAACATAGTCCACTGTGTCAATATACTGTTATGATATTTAAAAAATAGGGAATTCTTAAAAACTATAAATAATATCTGCACATCTGATTCTTCCTTTACTAATTTGAAATAATTTCCAATATGACATTTCAAAGCTTTATTGATAATGTTAGACCTTTGTGGGGTGGAGAAGATGTGATAGTGTTTAAGAATATGAAATTTGGAATCACAGTAACAACAGTAAGTGACCTAATGAATGTAGAATTCTTAGCAAGGTGTGTAAATAAATAAGCTTTCCCTTAGAAGAAGCTGTTATTACTCAGGCCCAATATATATCTTTTTAAGAGAATTCTGTACTCAAACATTTAAAGAACTTACTAAAAAAAGCACTATTAATACCCAAAAATTCCTAGGGGGAAACATATAACCTCCACTCTGTGTTTTATAGAAAAGAGATGACTTCAATTCTTGAGAAGAAAAAGTGTGAGAAGAACAGTTCTAGTTTCCACCTAAAGCCAAACCCCTATAGCTTCTCCATATAAAACTAGACATGAGACACATAACTGAATAGAGAAAAACATGTGTGAGTGAGTAGCTTAGGGACTTCTGAGTTCTCTGTCTTTGGAGAAGCCTATCCTAGATGGATGTGTTTATTTCTGTCAGGATGTAAGTGATCTACCACTTGCATAACAACTACAGTTGTTCCTCTCTACCTGCATTTACATTTGTAGTTTCAATTTAGTAGTAGAAGTATAAAGACCCACACTTTGTTTAAAAACTAAGACATGTTATTTATCATGTTTATTAGTAATACAAGAATATTTAATTTTCATTTCTCCAGTCTTGTTTTTTATTTATCAGTTGGTTCTAAGTTTGGAAGTGGTGAGGCAGACGTGGTTATTTGTCACTCTTAGAAAAATGTCAATAAATATTTTTCAAATATTTATTTCTATAACCACAGAGTATATCATTTTCCAAGAAAACAATTTTACTACTTTCATCAAATTGTTGTTTAAAAAATATGAACTTTCTATGCAATTATAAATTTTGAATAATACTAACAGTGACAAGACACTGGATACAGTAGAAATAAAATAAGGGTTAAGTAGATTGTTTTGCCTGGCAGTCAATATTTTATTTAGTCAAGATATCAATATTTTAAAAATATTTAAGGAAGTAATTAATCTTGAAGATATGAGAGATATGTTTTACTTTCTAGCATTTCTTCTTATGGAAAATAAGACATAAGACACTGAGAATAAATGAGAAAATTATCATAACCAATATAATATTCATTGAATCATCATAAATGATCCGTAATTATAACAGAATAATTTTTCAAATGAGTCAGTTCATATTGATGAGTTCAAATTACAACTGACACCACAGAAATACAAAGCATCATAAGACACTACTAAAAGCAATGATATGCCAATAAAATGGACAACCTGGAAGAAATGGACAAACTCAGAGAAAGGTATAACCTTCCAAGACTGAACTAGGAGAAATAGAAAATATAAAGAGACCAATCACAAGTAATGAAATTAAAACAGTGATTTAAAAATCCTCCAACATACAAAAGTCCAAGACCAAATGGCCTCAGAAAAATTCTATCAAACATTTAGAGAAAAGTTAACACCCATCCTTCTCAAACTCTTCCAAAACATTGCAAGGGAGGAACACTTTCAAACTCATTCTATGACACCACCATCACCCTGATACCAAAACCAGACAAAGATATCACACAAAAAAAGAAAATTACAGGTCAAAATCACTGATGAATGTAGATGAGAAAAAGCTGAACCAAATATTAGCAAACAGAATCCAACAACACTATAAAAGGATTGTACACCATGATCAAGTGAGATTTATCCCTGGATGCAAGGATTCTTCAATATAGGCAATCAATTAATGTGATACACCATATTAACAAATTGAAGAATAAAAACCATATGATCATCTCAATAGATGCATAAAAAGCTTTTGACAAAATTCAATAAGCATTTATGATAAAAGCTCTCCAGAAAGTGGGTATAGAGGGAACCTACCTCAATATAATAAAAGTCATATATGACAAACCCACAGCAAACATCATTCTCAATGGTGAAAATCTGAAAGCATTTCTTCTAAGATCAGGATCAAGACAAGGATGTCTACTGTCCCCATTCTTATTCAACATAGTTTTGGAGGTCCTAGCCATGGCAATCAGAAAAAAGAAAGAAATCCAAATTGGAAAAGAGGAAGTAAATCAGTCACTATTTGCAGATGACATGATACTATGCATAGAAAACCCTAAAGATGCCACCAGAAAACTACTAGAGCTAATCAATAAATTTGGTAATGCTGCAGGATACAAAATTAATGCACAGAAATCTCCTGCATTCCTATACACTAACAGCAAAAGATCAGAAAGATAAATTATGGAAACAATCCCATTCACCATTGCAACAAAAAGAATAAAATACCTAGGAATAAATGTACGTGAGGAGGTAAAAATCTGTACTCAGAAAACTATAAGACACTGATGAAACAAAGCAAAGATAACACAACGGAGATGGAGAGACAAACCATGATCTTAGATTGGAAGAATCAATAATGTGAAAATGACTATACTACCCAAAGCAATCTAAAGATTCAATGTAATCCCTATGAAATTACTAATGGCATATTTAACAGAACTAGAAAAAATATCTTAAAATTTATATGGAGACACAAAAGACCCCAAATAGCCAAAGCAGTCTTGAGGGAAAAAAAAAAAAAAAAAAAAAAAAAAAAAAAAAAAAATCAGAGCTGAAGGAATCAGGCTCCCTGACTTCAGACTATACTCCAAAGCTACAATAATCAAGACAATATAGTACTGGCACAAAAACAGAAATATTGATCAATGGAACAGGATAGAAAGCACAGAGATAACCCATGCACCTATGGTCAACTAATCTATGACAAAGGAGACAAGTATATATAATGGAGAAAAGACAGTCTCTTAAATAAGTGGTGCTGGGAAAACTGGACAGCTACATGTAAAAAAAATGAAATTAGAACACTCCCTAACACCATATACAAAAATAAACTCAAAGTGGATTAAAGACCCTAAATGTAAGACTGGGCACTATAACACTCTTAAAGGAAAACATAGGCAGAACACACTTTGACATTAACCACACAAGGACTTTTTTGACTCACCTCCTAAAGTAATGAAAATAAAACAAAAATAAGTAACTGGGACCTAATGAAACTTAAAAGCTTTTGCACAGCAAAGGAAACAATAAACAAGATGAAAAGACAACCCTCAGAATGGGGGAAAATATTTGCAAATGAATCAACAGACAAAGGATTAATCTCCAAAATATGAAAATAGCTCATGTAGCTCAATATCAAAAAAAAAAAAAAAAAAAACAACAAACAAGCCAGTCAAAAAATGGGCAGAAGACCTAAATAGACATTTCTCCAAAGAGGACACTTAAAGTCCAAGAGGCACATGAAAAGATGCTCAACATCACTAATTATTAGAGAAATGCAAATAAAAACTACAACGGGGTATCATTCACACTGGTTAGATTGGGCATCATCAGAAAATCTACAAACAATAAATGCGGTGGAGAAAAGGAATTTACATCCCACCTCTTGCACAGTTGGTGGGAATGTAAATTGATACAGCCACTATGAAGAACAGTATGGAGGTTCCTTAAAAATCTACAAATGGAATTACCATATTACCCAGCAATCCTACTACTGGACATATACCCAGAGAAAGCCATAATTCCAAAAGACACATGCACCCCACTGTTCATTGCAACACTATTTACAATAGCCAGGTCATGGAAGCAGCCTAATGTCCATTGACAGATGAATGGGTAAAGAAGATGTGGACATATATATAATGAAACATTACTCAGCCATAAAAAGGAGCAAAATTGGGTCATTTGTAGAGACATGGATGGACCTAGAGACTGTCATACAGAGTGAAGTAAGTCAGAAAGAGAAAAACAAATATATGAATGCATATATGTGGAATTAGAAAAGCTGTACAGATGAACCAGTTTTTAAGGCAGAAATAGAGACACAGTTGTAGAGAACAAACATATGGACACCAAGCGGGGGAAGGGGAGGTAGGATGAACTGGGAGATTGGGATTGACATATATACACTAATATGCATAAAATAGATAACAAATGAGAATGTGCTGTATTGCACAGGGAACTCTACTTCACTTCTCTGTACAGTAGAACCAAACACAATATTCTAAAACAACTATATCCCGATAAAAAATATAATATGAACGTAAAAGGGTAATGTGTGTTAGTGTTTAAATAAATTTAGAACATAGAAGAAATTTTCCTATTAATGGATCTTATATATTTTGGATAGAATGTTGATGAACCAAAATGTTCTTTTGAATTAAATTAACAGTCATCTGATACTCTTTCAAAAGTAGTCAGCAGCAGTGACTTGTAATTTCTAATACCAGTGACAAATGACCTAAATTAAAAATACTAGATTTGCATATTCATAATGCAATTTGTGTACTAATGCTTTTGACCACTAGGGAACCCTTGATATAATTATGTGAATTTCCAGTATGTTTTCCAATGTTTTCTCTGTATCAGGGATGCTTACAAGAAAGTAAATATTTTACATTTAAAATGAAGTATAAAATTAAATCATACTTTGTTTTGCAGAAACTACATTATACTAGGAAATATATTCACATAAACATATTTGAAGATAATTGACCAATTGTAGTAAATTAATATCAAGAGCCTTGTTTATATTTAAGTTGCCTTTAGATCAAAGTCACTAAGCCATAACATTTCTGTGAAAAGTTCATTAGCTATGTTCATATGAAAATACTGCAGTTAATTTGGCCACCTTACCAATCAATGCTATGGTTTCTTGATCAATTTGATGGCAACAATGTATATATAGAGATATGTAGAAAGAAAAAATAAACAAATTGATATGCCCCTGTCCAGAGCAACTTCAGAATAAAACCTTGGCAGTTATTAAGTAAATTCTATTGCTTCAGTGAATAATTAATGATGTAAACAATACAGGAAAATAAATAATAACAAAGCACATTTTGTTCAATTTACAAATATAAAATAAAATTGAAATCTTAATGTTTCCATCAGGTTGCAGAAAAGTAGATATGAACATAACAGTGAAAAAATTTTCAGGTTCTCTTCTTTTTGACTAAGCTAGGTAAATTTCCATCATGGAGATGTTATACTAACTTTCTCTAGTTTACCTTGGTTTCACCCAAACAAAAACATCAAATTATATTTAGCTACAACTCACATAAAATAGTTACATAAACTAGTTAGTACACTCAAACTACTATGTGACACAGTAAGGAATTACACTAATCTCTTCTTCTTAAATATAGTGATTAAAGGTAGAATGTCATTAAAGGTATAATGAGCATAATAAGTATATGTGAGACATATGAATTTGGGATACTGTGATGTAACAGTGCATTCATTGTAATGATGATATAATGTCAAATTTAGAAGGCCAACTTTATTAGGTAGATTGATTAAATAAAAACAGTAAAATTTCTTATAAATTTTGGCTATATAGCAAATGTTTTTGTTGAACAAAAAAGATTGCTGATTAGCAGCTCAGAGTTCTGAGGTTCTGCTTTATAAAGTTGTCTGAGAACTTGCACAGTGTCTCATTTGAGTGCCTTAGTGGTAACCTTAAAAATAGTGAGTCAGGGCTTCCCTGGTGGCGCGGTGGTTGAGAGTCTGCCTGCTGATGAAGGGGACATGGGTTCGTGCCCCGGTCCGGGAAGATCCCACATGCCGTGGAGCGGCTGGGCCCATGAGCCATGGCCTGCATGCCAGGAGCCTGTGCTCCGCAATGGGAGAGGCCACAACAGTGAGAGGCCCACATACCACAAAAAAAAAAAAAAAAAAAAAAATAGTGAGTCATTGCTGAAGTTAAGAAAAGGACAGTTTTTTTCCTCAAGCTCTAGAATGAATAACAATGAGTTCATTAATCAAAACAATGTCAATGTTCAAGATATTTTAAAAATTTAGAAATGCAGCATATTTCTACATGAAGGGCCACATGTCAATGAAGATAGTGGTAGAAAAAGGCTAAGAAAAAAGAATCACAATGACATAGTGAAATAAATTTTCATAGTGTATTTCACCTTTCTCAGGGGGAAGAGGATACTTGTTCAGTCCTACCTTGGCCATCCTAATTATAAGCCCTGACTATTAAATCTTAAATAAGATAGGCTAGTGTGTATGGTGTGTTTTACTGTTTTTGTTAATGTTTTATGAAACACACCACTCAAAGTTAAAAAAAAAAAAAAAAAAAAAAAACTTTTATAGTCATATTATTTTATATTGACCTAATGAGTTGTGGCTTTCTATTGGTGTTATATAATACTCTGTGTAGCTTTTATACCCCTGACACTCAAGCTGTGATTACCTAGGTTTTTTACCAAGACTGGATGATCTACACATAATCAGTTCCCACAGTAGATGAAGCCTAAAATTGAGTTATTATCTTAAATACAGCCTCTCCTGCACATCAGACAGTCTATTTTCTTTTTTTCTAATATCTGCTATACTGCCCAATCTTTCTGATGGGCTTATTTCTTTGCTTTTTTGTTTTTAAAAAGCAACTTTATTTTATTTTATTTTTTTTATTTTTGTGGAACGCGGGCCTCTCACTGTTGTGGCTTCTCCCATTGTGGAGCACAGGCTCTGGATGCGCAGGCTCAGCGGCCATGGGTCAGGGGCCCAGCCGCTCCGCAGCATGTGGGATCTTCCCAGACTGGGGCATGGACCCGTGTCCCCTGCATCGGCAGGTGGACTCACAACCATTGCACCACCAGGGAAGCCCAAAAAACAACTGTTTTTAAAAAGTTAAACCATACTCAAATGACCTTGGAAAGAGGGAAAGTCTATGGTTGATTGACAGATTTTTTTCTTCTGAGCCATGCTCAATGGCCTACATTATAATTTCCTTCTCAGCATAACCTAATTTATCAGTTTTTTTTTTCTTCTTGTCATTGTAATTTCTCTCCATGACAGTTCTTCCCATGGAGGATTAGTAGTATGTCTAAGACCAGATGTTCTAAGTTATGAGGAAGATGGTACTTTTCTAAAAACTGGGCTCAAAAACCATTACTAATGTACACCTGCTGCTACTATAGCCCATATTAGACATGAAATATCACATTCTATATTTTAAAATTAATTTTCATTCCAAAGCAGTATGCACTTACAGAGTATTACAATCATATCCACATAAAGGAAACCATCTATTATAATATATATAATTGTTATATATATTCTATTATATATATTATATATATTCTATTATAATTTTATATAATTATAAAATAATTATATATTATAAAATAATATAATATTTTATAATAGATGGTATTATAAATAGATTTTATAATAATTTTATAATAGATGGTTTCCACATAAAGGAAACCATCTATTATAAAACCCAAAGGTTTTTATAATAGATCATTCTAAACCACAAATTTTGGGGAACAACGTGTATTTTGTCAGGGTTTGTTAATTTTAATGAATTACTATGTACAAAATTTCTTAAATTCAGTGCAGTGTTTACATTGAAATAATAGAACATGAGCTAACCGTTATTTTCTTAGACTTTCTCTGCCATTTTACACTGATAAAGACATTCTCATTTCTTTAAAGCAGTCTTCAACAAAGATAATAGAGAAGGTTTTTTTAATTAAAAAAAAATATTGAAGTCCAGTTGATTTACAATATTGCATTAGTTTCATGTATAGAGTATAATGATTTGAGGGTATTGACAGATTATATTCCATAATAGGATTTTACAAGATATTGACTGTAATTCCCTGTGCTATACAGTAAATCTTTATTGCTTATCTATTTTATGTGAAGTTGTTTTTATCTCTCAAGCCTGTACTCCTAATTTGTCCCTCCCCACCTCCCCCGTTTGGTAACCATAAATTTGTTTTCTATGCCTGTGGGTCAGCTTCTGTTTTGTATATAGGTTCATATTTATTATTTTTTTATATTCCACATATAAGTGATATCATATAATATTTGTCTTTCTCAGTCTGACTTACTTCACTTAGTATGATATTCTCTAGGTCCATCCATGTTACTGCAAATGGCAATATTTCACTCATTTTTATGTCTGAGTAAAATGCACACATCTTCTTAAACCAATCGTCTGTTGATGGGCACTTGAGTTGTTTCTAAATCTTAGCTACTGTAGATCATGCAGCTATGAACACTGAGCTGCATGAATTTTTTGAATTAGTTTTCATATTTTCAGGATATATGACCAGGAGTAGAATTGCTTAATCATATGGTAGCTCTATTTTTAGTTTTATGAAGAACATCATACTGTTTTCCATAGTGGGTGCACCAGTTCACATTTGCACCAACAGTGTATAAGGGTTCCCTTTTATCCATACCCTCTTCAACATTTATTATATGTAAACTTTTTGATGATAGACATTCTGCTGAGCTGAGGTGATACCTCATTGTAGTTTTGATTTGCATTTCTCTAAGAATTAGTGCTGTTGAGCATAGTTTCATGGAACCCTTTGACATCTGTATGTCTGCCTTGGAGAAATGTCTATTTAGGTCTTCTATCCAATTTTTGATTGGGTTGTTTGTTTTCTTGATATTGAGCTGCATGAGTTGTTTGTATATTTTGGAGATTAATCCTTTCTCCATTGCTATTTTGCAAATATTTTCTCCCATTCTGAGGGTTGTCTTTTCATCTTGTTTACTGTTTCCTTTGCTGTGCAAAAGCTTTTAAGTTTTATTAGGCCCTATTATTTTATTTTTCTTTTTATTTTCATTATTTTAGGAAATGAGTCAAAAAAGGTCTTTGTGTGGTTTCTGTCAAACTGTGATTTTCCTATGTTTTCCTCCAAGAGTTTTATAGTGTCTGGCCTTATATTTAGGTCTTTAATCCATCTTGAGTTTATTTTTGTGTATGGTTTTAGGAAACATTCTAATTTTTTTTTTTTTTTTTTTACATATAACAGTCCAGTTTTCCCTGCATCACTTATTGAAGAGACTGTCTTTTCTCCATTGTATGTTCTTGCCTCTTTTGTCATAAATTAGGTGACCATAAGTGCATGGATTAATCTCTGGGCTTTCTATCCTGTACTGTGATCTAAATTTCTGTTTTGCCAGTACCATACTGTCTTTTGTTTGTTTGTTTGTTTGAATTAGACTTTTATTTCATTTATTCAGTTTTCCTTAGTGAAGAAATTCCATCTTAAATACACATTCATGCAAGCTCAGAGCTATATTTTGGTGGGGGGAACAGACCTTTCTTTTTTTTTTTTTTTTTTTTAACATCTTTATTAGGGTATAATTGCTCTACAATGGTGTGTCAGTTTCTACTTTATAACAAAGTGAATCAGTTATACATATACACACGTTCACATATTTCTTCCATCTAGCGTCTCCCTCCCTCCCTCCCTCCCTCCCTCCCTATCCCACCCCTCCAGGCAGTCACAAAGCACCTAACAGATATCTCTGTGCAAAGCAGCTGCTTCCTCCTAGCTATCTACCTTACATTTGTTAGTATATATATTTCCATGCCCCTCCCTCGCTCTCTGATAGCTCACCCCCCCCTCCTCATATCTTCAAATCCGTTCTCCAGTAGGTCTGTGTCTTTATTCCTGTCTTACCCCTAGGTTCTTCATGACATTTTTTTAATCTTAAATTCTATATATATATATGTGTTAGCATATGGTATCTGTCTTTCTATTTCTGACTTACTTCACTCTGTATGACAGACTCGAGGTCTATCCACCTCATTACAAATATCTCAATTTTGTTTCTTTTTATCGCTGAGTAATATTCCATTGTGTATATGTGCCACATCTTCTTTATCCATTCATCTGACGATGGGCACTTAGGTTGTTTCCATCTCTGGGCTATTGTAAATAGAGCTGCAATGAACATTTTGGTACATGACTCTTTTTGAATTTTGGTTTTCTCAGGGTATATGCCCAGTAGTGGGATTGCTGGGTCATATGGTAGTTCTATTTTTAGTTTTTTAAGGAACCTCCATAGTGTTCTCCATAGTGGCTGAACCAATTCACATTCCCACCAGCAGTGCAAGAGGGTTCCCTTTTCTCCAAACCCTCTCCAGCATTTATTGTTTCTAGATTTTTTGATGATGGCCATTCTAACTGGTGTGAGATGATATCTCATTGTAGTTTTGATTTGCAGTTCTCTAATGATTAATGATGTTGAGCATTCTTTCATGTGTTTGTTGGCAGTCTGTATATCTTCTTTGGAGAAATGTCTGTTTAGGTCTTCTGAACACTTTTGGATTGGGTTGTTTGTTTTTTAGTTATTGAGCTGCATGAGCTGCTTGTAAATTTTGGAGATTAATCTTTTGTCAGTTGCTTCATTTACAAATATTTTCTCCCATTCTGAGGGTTGTCTTTTGGTCTTGTTTATGGTTTCCTTTGTTGTGCAAAAGCTTTGAAGTTTCATTAGGTCCCATTTGTTTATTTTTGTTTTTATTTCCTTTACTCTAGGAGGTGGTTCAAAAAGGATCTTGCTGTGATTTATGTCATAGAGTGTTCTGCCTATGTTTTCCTCTAAGAGTTTGATAGTTTCTTGTCTTACATTTAGGTCTTTAAACCATTTTGAGCTTATTTTTGTGTATGGTGTTAGGGAGTGATCTAAGCTCATGCTTTTACATGTAGCTGTCCAGTTTTCCCAGCACCACTTATTGAAGAGGCTGTCCTTTCTCCGCTGTATATTCCTGCCACCTTTATCAAAGATAAGGTGTCCATATGTGCGTGGGTTTATCTCTGGGCTTTCTATTCTGTTCCATTGATTTATCATTCTGTTTTTGTGTCAGTACCATACTGTCTTGATTCCTGTAGCTTTGTAGTATAGTCTGAAGTCAGGGAGCCTTATTCCTCCAGCTCAGTTTTTCGTTCTCAAGGTTGCTTTAGCTATTTGGTATCTTTTGTGTTTCCATACAAATTGTGAAATTTTTTGTTCTAGTTCTGTGAAAAATGCCAGTGGCAGTTTGATTGAGATTACATTGAATCCACAGATTGCCTTGGGTAGTAGAGTCATTTTCACAATGTTGATTCTTCCGATCCAAGAACATGGTATATCTCTCCATCTGTTTATATCATCTTTAATTTCTTTCATCAGTGTCTTATAATTTTCTGCATACAGGTCTTTTGTCTCCCTACGTAGGTTTATTCCTAGGTATTTTATTCTTTTTGCTGCAGTGGTAAATGGGAGTGTTTTCTTGATTTCACTTTCAGATTTTTCATCACTAGTATATAGGAATGCCCAAGATTTCTGTGCATTAATTTTGTATCCTGCTACTTTACCAAATTCATTGATTAGCTCTAGTAGATTTCTGGTAGCATCTTTAGGATTCTGTATGTATAGTATCATGTCATCTGCAAACAGTGACAGCTTTACTCATTCTTTTCCAATTTGGATTCCTTTTATTTACTTTTTTTCTCTGATTGCCGTGGCTAAAACTTCCAAAACTATGTTGAATAGGAGTGGTGACAGTGGGCAACCTTGTCTTGTTCCTGATCTTCGTGGAAATGCTTTCAGTTTTTCACCATTAAGGATGATGTTGGCTGTGGGCTTGTCATATATGGCCTTTATTATGTTGAGGAAAGTTCCCTCTATGCCTATTTTCTGTAGAGTTTTTATCATAAATTGGTGTTGAATTTTGTCAAAAGCTTTCTCTGCATCTATTGAGATGATCATATGGTTTTTCTCCTTCAATTTGTTAATATGTTTTATCACATTGATAGATTTGCATATATTGAAGAATCCTTGCATTCCTGGAATAAACCCCACTTGTTCATGGTGTATGATCCTTTTAATGTGCTGTTGGATTCTGTTTGCTCGTATTTGGTTGAGGATTTTTGCATCTATGTTCATCAGTGATATTGGCCTGTAGTTTTCTTTCTTTGTGACATCCTTGTCTGGTTTTGGTATCAAGGTAATGGTGGCCTCGTAGAAGGAATTGGGGAGTGCTCCTCCCTCTGCTATATTTTGAAAGAGTATGAGATGGCTAGGTGTTAGCTCTTCTCTAAATGCTTGATAGAATTTTCCTGTGAAGCCATCTGGTCCTGGGCTTTTGTTTGTTGGAAGATTTTTAATCACAGTTTCAATTTCAGTGTTTGTGATTGGTCTGTTCATATTTTCTATTTCTTCCTTTTTCAGCCTTGGTAGTTTGTGCGTTTCTAAGAATGTGTCCATTTCTTCCAGATTGTCCATTTTATTAGCATAGAGTTGCTTGTAGTAATTTCTCATGATCATTTTTATTTCTGCAGTGTCAGTTGTTACTCTTCCATTTTCATTTCTAATTCTATTGATTTGAGTCTTCTCCCTTTTTTTCTTGATGAGTCTAGCTAATGGTTTATCTATTTTGTTTATCCCCTCAAAGAACCAGCTTTTAGTTTTACTGATCTTTGCTATTGTTTCCTTCATTTATTTTTCATTTATTTCTGACCTGATTTTTATGATTTCTATTCTTCTGCTAACTTTGGGGGTTTTTTTGTTCTTCTTTCTCTAATTGCTTTAGGTGTAAGGTTAGGTTGCATATTCGAGATGTTTCCTGCCCCTTAAGGTGGGCTTGTATGGCTATAAACTTCCCTTTTAGAACTGCTTTTTCTGCATCCCATAGGTTTTGGGTCATTGTGTCTCCATTGTCATTTGTTTCTCGGTATTTTTTTAATTTCCTCTTTGATTTCTTCAGTGATCACTTCATTATTGAGTAGTGTATTGTTTAGCCTCCATGTGTTTGTATTTTTTACAGATCTTTTCCTGTAATTGATATCTAGTATCATAGCATTGTGGTCAGAAAAGATAGTTGATACAATTTCAATTTTCTTAAATTCACCAAGGCTTGATTTGTGACCCAAGATATAATCTATCCTGGAGAATGTTCCATGAGCACTTGAGAAACGTGTATTCTGTTGTTTTTGGATGGAGTGTCCTATAAATATCAATTTAGTCCATGTTGTTTAATGTATCATTTAAAGCTTGTGTTTCCTTATTTATTTTCATTTTGGATGATCTGTCCATTGGTGAAAGTGGGGTGTTGAAGTCCCCTACTATGTATGTGTTACTGTCAATTTCCCCTTTTATGGCTGTTAGTTTTTGCCTCTTGTATTGAGTTGTTCCTGTGTTAGGTGCATAAATATTTACAGTTGTTATATCTTCTTCTTGGATTGATCCCTTAATCATTATGTAGTGTCCTTCTTTGTCTCTTGTAATAGTCTTTATTTTAAAGTCTATTTTGTCTGATATGAGAATTGCTACTCCAGCTTTCTTTTGGTTTCCATTTTCATGGAATAACTTTTTCCATCCCCTTACTTTCAGTCTGTTTGTGTCTCTAGGTTTGAAGTGCGTCTCTTGTAGACAACATATATATTGGTCTTGTTTTTGTATCCATTCAGCCAATATGTGTCTTTTGAAGGGAGCATTTAGTCCATTTACATTTAAGGGAATTATCGATAAGTATGTTCCTATTCTCATTTTCTAAATTGTTTTGGGTTTGTTGTTATAGGTCTTTTCCTTCTCTTGTGTTTCTTGTCTAGAGAAGTTCCTTTAGCAGTTGTTGTAAAGCTGTTTTGGTGGTGCTGAACTCTCTCAGCTTTTGCTCGTCTGTAAAGGTTTTAATTTCTCCATCAAATCTGAATGGGATATTTGCTGGGTAGAGTAATCGTGGTTGCAGATTTTTCTCCTTCATCACTTTCAGTATGTCCTACCACTCCCTTCTGGCTTGCAGAGTTTCTGCTGAGAGATCAGCTGTTAGCCTTATGGGGATTCCCTTGTGTGTTATTTGTTTTTTTTTTTTTTTTTTTTTTTTTTTTCCCTTGCTGCTTTTAATATGCTTTCTTTGTATTTAATTTTTGACAGTTTGATTAATATGTGTCTTGGTGTATTTCTCCTTGGGTTTACACTGTATG
The DNA here is from genome assembly GCA_036417435.1 of Inia geoffrensis. Classification (NCBI taxonomy): domain Eukaryota; kingdom Metazoa; phylum Chordata; class Mammalia; order Artiodactyla; family Iniidae; genus Inia; species Inia geoffrensis. The sequence goes on from CM070916.1 coordinate 48,457,621, forward strand.
GGACTCTCTGTGATTCCTGGACTTGGTTAACTATTTTCTTTCCCATATTAGGGAATTTTTCAACTATAATCTCTTCACATATTTTCTCAGTCCCTTTCTTTTCCTCTTCTTCTTCTGGAACCCCTATAACTGGAATGTTGGTGCATTTAATGTTGTCCCAGAGGTCTCTGAGACTGTCCTCAGTTCTTTTCATTCTTTTTTCCTTATTCTGCTCTGTAGCAGTTATTTCCACTATTTTATCTTCCTGGTCACTTATACGTTCTTCTCCCTGAGTTATTCTGCTATTGATCCCATCTAGAATACTTTTATTTTCATTTTTTTTTTGTTGTTCATTGTTGCTTGTTTCATCTTTAGTTCTTCTAGGTCCTTGTTAATTGTTTCTTGCATTTTGTCCATTCTATTTCCAAGATTTTGGATCATCTTTACTATCATTATTCTGTATTCTTTTTTAGGTAGACTGCCTATTACCTCTTCATTTGTTAGCTCTGGTACGTTTTTATCTTGCTCCTTCATCTGCTGTGTGTTTTTCTGTCTTCTTATTTTGCTTATCTTAACGTGTTTGGGGTCTCCTTTTTGCAGGCTGCAGGTTCGTAGTTCCCGTTGTTTTTGATGTCTGTCTCCAGTGGCTAATGTTTGTCCAGTGGGTTGTGTGGGCTTCCTAGTGGAAGGGGCTAGTGCCTGTGTTGTGGTGGATGAGGCTGAATCTTGTCTCTCTAGTGGGCAGGTCCACATCTGGTGGTGTGTTTTGGGGTGTCTGTGGACTTATTATGATTTTAGGCAGCCTCTCTGCTAATGGGTGGGGTTGTGTTCCTGTTTTGCTAGTTGTTTTTCATAGGTTGCCCAGCACTGTAGCTTGCTCGTCATTGAGTGAAGCTGGGTGCTGGTGTCAAGATGGAGGTCTCTGGGAGATTTTTGCCATTTGATATTATGTGGAGCTGGGAGGTCTCTTGTGGACCAGTGTCCTGAAGTTGGTTCTCCCACCTCAGAGGCAGAGTTCTGATTCCTGGCTGGAGCAGCAAGAGCCTTTCATCCACATGGCTTTTGGAGGGGTCTCAATCATTTATTCTCTTCCATTAGTTCAGTTTTATAAAAACACTCCTCATCAGGCTGGAGTGAGGATTAGAAGTCATACTGTCTTGATTACTGTAGCTTTGTAATGTAGCCTAAAGTCAGGAAGCCTAATTCCTCCAGCTCCTTTTTTCTTTCTCAAGATTGCTTTGGCTATTTGCAGTCTTTTGTGATTCCATATAAAATGTAAAATTTGTTGTTCTAATTGTGTGAATTGCCATTGGTAATTTGATAGGGATTGTATTGAATCTGTACATTTCTTTGGGTATTATAATCATTTTCACAATGTTGATTCTTCCATTCCAAGATCATGGTATACCTCTCCATCAGTTTGTGTCATCTTTGATATATTTTACCAGTGTTTTATTGTTTTCTGAATCCAGATATTTTACCTCCTCAGCTAGGTTTATTCCTAGGTATTTTATTCTTTTTGTTTCAAAGGTAAATGGGATTGTTTCCTTAATTTCTCTTTCTGATCCTTTGCTGTTAGTATGTAGGAATGCAAGAGATTTCTATGCATTAATTATTTTTCCTGCTACTTACAAAATTCACTGATTAGCTCTAGTCGTTTTCTGGTGGCATCTTTAGGATTTTCTAAGCCTAGTATCATGTCATCTGCAAACAGTGACAGTTTTACTTCTTCTTTTCCAATTTGTATTCTTTTATTTCTTTTTCTTCTCTGATTGCCATGGCTAGGATTTCAGAAGTATGTTGAATAAGAGTGGCAAAAGTGGACATCCTTGTCTTGTTCCTGATCTTAGAGGAAATGCTTCCAGTTTTTCACCATTGAGAATGATGTTTGCTGTGGGTTTGTCACATATGGCCTTCATTGTGTTGAAGTTTGTTCCCTTTATGCCTATTTTCTGGAGAGATTTTTATCATAAATGACTGTTGAATTTTGCCAAAAGCTTTTTCTGCATCTATTGAGATGATCATATGGTTTTTATTCTTCAATTTGTTAGTATGGTGTATCACAGTAATTGATTTGTGTATATTGAAGAATCCTTGCATTCCTGGGACAAATCCCACTTGGTCATGGTGTATGATCCTTTTAATATGCTGTTGGATTCTGTTTGCTAGTATTTTCTTGAGAATTTTTGTGTCTATGTTCATTAGTGATATTGGTCTGTAATTTTCTTTTTTTTTCTGATATCCTTGTCTAGTTTTAGTATCAGGGTGATGGTGGACTCACAGAACAAATTTGAAGTGTTCCTCCCTCTGCAATTTTTTGGAAGATTTTGAGAAGGATGAGTGTTAGCTCTTCTCTAAATGTTTGATAGAATTCCCCTGTGAAGCCATCCGGTCCTGGACTTTGGTTTATTGGAAGTTTTAAAATTACATTTTCAATTTCATAACTTGTGATAAGTCTGTTTATATATTTTAATTCTTCCTGGTTCAGTCTTGGAAAATTGTATCTCTCCAAGAATTTGTTCACTTTTTTGTGGTAGTCCATTTTATTGACATATAGTTGCTTGTCATAGTATCTTATAGTCCTTTGTATTGCTGAGATGTCAGTTGTAATTTCTTCTTTTTCACTTCTAATTTTATTGATGTGCATCCTCTCCCTTTTTTTCCTGATGAGTCTGGATAAAGGTTTATCAATATTGTTTATCTTCTCAAAGAAACAATTTTTAGCTTTATTGATTTTTGCTATTGTTTTCTTCATTTCTATTTCATTTATTTATGCTCTGATCTTTATGATTTCTCTCCTTTACTGACATATTTGTTGTTGTTTTTCTTCTTTCTCTATTTACTTTAGGTGTAAGGTTAGATTGAGATTTTTCTTGCTTCTTGAGGTGAGATTGAATTGCTATAAACTTCACTCTTAGAACTGCTTTTGCTGCATCCCATAGGTTTTGGATCATCATGTTTTTGTTGTCATTTGTTTCTATGTATTTTTAAATTTCCTCTTTGATATCTGCAGTGATCTTTCAGTTATTTAGCACTACATTGCTTGTGTCTTTTCAGTTTTTTTTTTTTTTTTTTTTTTTTTTTTTTTTTTTCCTGTAATTGATTTCTCTTCTCACAGTGTTGAGGTTAGAAATTATGCTTGCATTGATTTCAATTTTCTTACATTTTCTGAAGATTGATTTGTGACCCAAGGCCTGGTCTATCCTGCAGAATGTTCCATGTGATATTGAGAAAGAAGTGTGTTCTGCCACTTTTAGGTGGATGTCCTATAAATATCAATTAATTATATCTGTTCTCTTGTATCATTTAAAGCTTGTGTTTCCTTATATATTTTCTGTCTAGATGATCTGTCCATTGGTTTAAGTAGGGTAATAAAGACCCCTACTATTGTTACTGTCAATTTCCCCTTTTATGGCTGTTAGCATTTGCATAATGTATTGAGTTGCTCCTATATTTGGTGTGTATGTATTTAAAATTTTCATATCTTCTTCTCTTTGGATTGATCACTTGATCATTTGTAGTGTCCTTCCTTATCTCTTGTAACAGTCTACATTTTAAAGTCTATTTTATCTGATACAGGTATTGCTACTCCTACTTTTTTTTGATTTCCATTTCCATGAAAATTTTTTCCCATCCCCTCACTTTCAGTCTGTATGTGTCCCTAGGTCTGAAATGGGTCTCTTGTAGACAGGATATATACAGATCTTGTTTTTGTATCCATTCGAACAGTCTGTGTCTTTTAGTTTGAGCATTCAATCTGTTTACATTTAAGGTAATTATCAATATGTATGTTCCTATTAACATATTCTTAATTATTTTATTTTGTTTCTGTGGGTCTTTTTCTTCATTTCTTTTACCCACTTAGAGAAGTTCCTTCAGCATTTGTTGTAAAGCTCATTTGGTGGTGCTCTTAGCTTTTTCTTTTCTGTAAACCTTTTGATTCCTCCATTGAATCTGAATGAGATCCTTCCTGGTTGGAGTAATCTTTGTTGTAGGCTTTTCCCTTTCATCACTTGAAATATTTCCTGCCATTCCTTTCTAACCTGCACACTGTATGATGAAAAATCAACTGATAACTTTATGGGGATTCCCTTGTATATTATTTCACTTTTCCCTTGTTACTTTTAATATTTTTTCTTTGAATTTAATTTTTATTATTTTGATTAACATGTGTCTTAGTGTGTTTCTCCTAGGGTTTATCCCATATTGGACTTTCTATGCTTCCTGGACTTAGGTGGCTACTTCCTTTCCCATATTAAGGAAGTTTTCAACTATAATCTCTTTGAATATTTTCACAGACCCTTTCTTTTTCTCTTCTTCTTCTGGGACCACTATAATTCAAATGCTGGTGCATCTAGTGTTGTCCAAGAAACCTCTAAGACTGTCTTCAATTCTTTTCATTCTTTTTTTTCTTTATTCTGCTCCTTGGCAGTTATTTCCACCATTCTATCTTCCAGCTCACTCATTCTTTCTTCCACCACAGTTATTTTGTTATTGATTCCTTCTAGTGTATTTTTTTTCATTTCAATTATTGTGTTGTTCATTTCTGTTTGTTCCTTAGTTCTTCTAGGTCTCTGTTAAACATTCCTTGTGTTTTATCGATCCTTGCCTCCATTCTATATCTGAGATTTTGTGTCATCTTTACTATCATTACTCTGAATTATTTTTGCCTATTTCCTCTTCATTTATTTGTTCTTTTAGTTTTTCCTTTTCTCTTTCATCTGTAACATATTTTTTTTGTTGTTTTCTCATTTTTTTTCTTTTTTTTTTTAAATAGGTGTGACTATGTTCCTGTCTTACTGCTTGTTTGGCCTGAGGCTTCCAGCTACTGGAGTTTGTAGCCTGGTCTCTTGGGTAGGTCTAGGTCTTGGTGCCAAGATGAGGACCTCCAGGAGACCTCACTCTGATGATTATTCCCGGAGTCTGAGAGTCTCTTTTAGTCTGGTAGTTCAGACTCTGTGTGAGCACCCTAGGAGCTCAGGCCAAACCCCCACATTGTGAACAAACATCCTGCAAGCCACATGGGGTGGCAGAAAAAAAAAAATGTAGAACTATAACAATAAAAAATGAAATAAGAGATTAAGAAAGATGGCGGAAGAGTAAGACGCGGAGATCACCTTCCTCCCCACAGATACACCAGAAATACAACTACACGTGGAACAACTCTTACAGAACACCTACTGAAGGCTGGCAAAAGACCTCAGACCTCCTAAAAGGCAAGAAAGTCCCCACGTACCTGGGTAGGGCAAAAGAAAAAAAGAAAAAACAGAGACAAAAGAATAGGGACGGGACCTGCACCAGTGGGAGGGAACTGTGAAGGAGCAAAAGTCTCCACACACTAGGAAACCCCTTCACGGGCAGAGACTGTGGGAGGCGGAGGAGGGAGCTTTGGAGTTGCAGAGGAGAGCACAGCAACAGGGGTGCGGAGGGGAAAGCGGAGAGACTCCCGCATAGAGGATCGGTACCGACCGGCACTCACCAGCCCGAGAGGCTTGTCGGCTCACCAGCCGGGGCGGGCGGGGATGCGAGCTAAAGCTCGGGTTTCAGTTTCAGACAGAGCGCAGGGAAAGAACTGGGGTTAGCGGCTTGAACATAGCCTGAAGTGGGTAGTGCACCACGGCTAGCCGGGAGGGAGTCCGGGGAAAAGTCTGCACCTGCCAAAGAGGCAAGAGACTTTTAACACACGGCGGGCCTCAGGCTGGTGCAGCATCACTCCGGCCTCTGCCGCTGCAGGCCCGCCCCGCACGCCGTGCCCCTCTCTCCCCTCGGCCTGTGTGTGCCAGAGCCCCCGAGTCAGAGGCTCCTTTAACCCTGTCCTGTCTGAGTGAAAAACAGACGCCCTCCAGCGACCTACACGCAGAGGCAGGGCCAAATCCAAAGCTGAGCCCCTGGGAGCTGTGAGAACAAAGAAATGAAAGGGAAATCTCTTCCAGCAGCCTCAGAAGCCACGGATTAAAGCTCCACAATCAGCTTGATGTACCCTGCTTCTGTGGAATACATGAACAGACAGTGACTCATCCCAAATTGAGGCGGTGGACTTCGTATGCAAGATCTATGATTTTTTCCCCTTTTTCCTCTTTTTGTGAAAGTGTATGTGTGCGCTTCTCTTTGAGATCTTGTCTGTATAGCTTTGCTTCCACCATTTGTCCTAGGGTTCTATCCGTCCATTGTTTTGTTTTTTTTGTTTGTTTGTTTGTTTTTTTCCTTTTTTTTTTTAAGAAAATTTTTTTTTCTTAATAATTAATTTTAATAATTCTATTATATTTACCTTCCCTCTTTCTTTCTTTCCTTCCCCCCTTTATACAACAAATCATCCCAAGTGGAGGAGGTGGTCTTTGAAAGCAAGATTTATGATATTTTCCCCTTTACCTCTTTTCGTGAGGGTGTATGTGTAAGCTTCAGTGTCGGATTTTGCCTGTATAGCGTGACTTTCAACATTTGTCCTAAGGTTATATCCGTCCTTTTTTTTTTTTTTCTTTTTTCCCCTAAATAATTATGTTTTAATTCAATAACTTTATTATACTTTACTTCATTCTATTTTACTGTATCTACTTTCTGTCCTGTTTCCTTCCTTCCTTCCTTCCTCCCTCCCTCCTTTATTTCCTTCTTGCCTTCTTTCCTTCTTCTTTCTTTCTTCCTTCCTTCCCTCCCTCCTTTCTCCTTTCCTTCCTTCCTTCCCGCCTTTCCTTCTCTCTCTCTATCTTCCTATTTCTAATAATTCTCTCAACTTTCTCTCCCTTTTAATCTGAGCTGTGTGGATGAAAGGCTCTTGCTGCTCCTGCCAGGAATCAGGACTCTACCTCTGAGGGGGGAGAGCCAACTTCAGGACACTGGTCCACAAGAGATTTCCCAGCACCACATAATATCAAATGGCGAAAATGTCCCAGAGATCTCCACCTTAGCATCAGCACCCAGCTTCACTCAACGGCCAGCAAGCTACAGTGCTGGACAACCTATGCCAAACAACTAGCAAAACAGAAACACAACCCCACCCATTAACAGAGAGGCTGCCTAAAATCATAATAAGTCCAGAGACACCCCAAAACACACCACCAGATGTGGACCTGCCCAGTAGAGAGACAAGATCCAGGCTCATCCACCAGAACACAAGCACTAGTCCCCTCCACCAGGAAGCATACACAACCCACTAGACCAACATTAGCCACTGGAGACAGACATCAAAAACAACGGGAACTACGAACCTGCAGGCTGCAAAAAAAATAGGAGACTGCAAACACAGAAATATAAGCAAAATGAGAAGGCAGAAAAACACACAGCAGATGAAGGAGCAAGATAAAAATGCACCAGACCTAACAAATGAAGAGGTAATAGGCAGTCTACCTGAAAAAGAATTCAGAATAATGATAGTAAAGATGATCCAGAATCTCGGAAATAGAATGGAGGCAGGGATGGAGAAGATGCAAGAAATGTTTAACAAAGATCTAGAAGAACTAAAGAACAAACAAACAGAGATGAACAACACAATAACTGAAATGAAAAATACACTAGATGGGATCAATAGCAGAATAACTGAGGCAGAAGAACGGATAAGTGACCTGGAAGATAAAATAGTGGAAATAACTACTGCAGAGCAGAATAAAGAAAAAAGAATGAAAAGAACTGAGGACAGTCTCAGAGACATCTGGGACAACATTAAATGCACCAACATTAGAATTATAGGGGTTCTGGAGGATGAAGAGAAAAAGAAAGGGGCTGAGAAAATATGTGAAGAGATTATAGTTGAAAATTTCCCTAATATGGGAAAGGAAATAGTTAACCAAGTCCAGGAAGCAGAGAGAGTCCTATACAGGATAAAGCCAAGGAGAAATACACCAAGACACATATTAATCAAACTGTCAAAAATTAAATACAAAGAAAGCATATTAAAAGCAGCAAGGGAAAAAAAAAAAAAAAAAAAAAAAAAAAAACACAAGTGAATCCCCATAAGGCTAACATCTGATCTCTCAGCAGAAACTCTGCAAGCCAGAACGGAGTGGCAGGACATGCTGAAAGTGATGAAGGAGAAAAGCCTGCAACCACGATTACTCTACCCAGCAAAGATGTCATTCAGATTTGATGGAGAAATTAAAACCTTTACAGACAAGCAAAAGCTGAGAGAGTTCAGCACCACCAAACCAGCTTTACAACAACTGCTAAAGGAACTTCTCTAGACAAGAAACACAAGAGAAGGAAAGGACCTATAACAACGAACCCAAAACAATTTAGAAAATCGGAATAGGAACATGCATATCGATAATTACCTTAAATGTAAATGGACTAAATGCTCCCACCAAAAGACACAGATTGGCTGAATGGATACAAAAACAAGACCCATATATATGCTGTCTACAAGAGACCCACTTGAGACCTAGAGACACATACAGACTGAAAGTAAGGGGATGGAAAAAGATATTCCATGCAAATGGAAATCAAAAGAAAGCTGGAGTAGCAATTCTCATATCAGACAAAATAGACTTTAAAATAAAGACCATTACAAGAGACAAAGAAGGACACTACATAATGATTAAGGGATCAATCCAAGAAGAAGATATAACAATTGTAAATATTTATGCACCTAACACAGGAGCACCTCACTACATAAGGCAAAAACTAACAGCCATAAAAGGGCAAATCAACAGTAATACACTCATAGTATGGGACTTCAACACCCCACTTTCAACAATGGACAGATCATCCAAAATGAAAATACATAAAGAAACACAAGCTTTAAATGATACACTAAACAAGATGGACTTAATTGATATCTATAGGACACTCCATCCAAAAACAACAGAATACACATTTTTCTCAAGTGCTCATGGAACATTCTCCAGGATAGATCATATCTTGGGTCACAAATCAAGCCTTGGTAAATTTAAGAAAATTGAAATTGTATCAAGTATCTTTTCCGACCACAACGCCATGAGACTAGATATCAATTACAGGAAAAGATCTGTAAAAAATACAAACACATGGAGGCTAAACAATACATTACTCAATAATGAAGTGATCACTGAAGAAATCAAAGAGGAAATTAAAAAATACCTAGAAACAAATGACAATGGAGACACAACGACCCAAAACCTATGGGATGCTGCAAAAGCAGTTCTAAGAGGGAAGTTTATAGCAATACAAGCCCACCTTAAGAAGCAGGAAACATCTCGAATAAACAACCTAACCTTACACCTAAAGCAATTAGAGAAAGAAGAACAAAAAAAACCCAAATTTAGTAGAAGGAAAGAAATTATAAAAATAAGATCAGAAATAAACGAAAAAGAATTGAAGGAAACAATAGCAAAGATCAGTAAAACTAAAAGCTGGTTCTTTGAGAAGATAAACAAAATAGATAAACCATTAGCCAGACTCATCAAGAAAAAAAGGGAGAAGACTCAAATCAATAGAATTAGAAATGAAAAAGGAGAAGTAACAACTGACACTGCAGAAATAAAAATGATCATGAGAGATTACTACAAGCAACTCTATGCCAATAAAATGGACAATCTGGAAGAAATTGAAAAATTCTTAGAAATACACAAACTACCAAGACTGAATCAGGAAGAAATAGAAAATATGAACAGACCAATCACAAACACTGAAATTGAAACTGTGATTAAAAATCTTCCAACAAACAAAAGCCCAGGACCAGATGGCTTCACAGCCAAATTCTTTCAAGCATTTAGAGAAGAGCTAACACCTATCCATCTCAAACTCTTCCAAAACATAGCAGAGGGAGGAACACTCCCCAATTCCTTCTACGAGGCCACCATCACCTTGATACCAAAACTAGACAAGGATGTCACAAAGAAAGAAAACTACAGGCCAATATCACTGATGAACATAGATGCAAAAATCCTCAACAAAATACTAGCAAACAGAATCCAACAGCACATCAAAAGGATCATACACCATGATCAAGTGGGGTTTATTCCAGGAATGCAAGGATTCTTCAATATATGCAAATCTATCAATGTGATAAACCATATTAACAAATTGAAGGAGAAAAACCATATGATCATCTCAATAGATGCAGAGAAAGCTTTTGACAAAATTCAACACCCATTTATGATAAAAACCCTACAGAAAGTAGGCATAGAGGGACCTTTCCTCAACATAATAAAGGCCATATATGACAAACCCACAGCCAACATCATCCTCAATGGTGAAAAACTGAAAGCATTTCCACTAAGATCAGGAACAAGACAAGGTTGCCCACTCTCACCACTCTTATTCAACATAGTTTTGGAAGTTTTAGCCACAGCAATCAGAGAAGAAAAGGAAATAAAAGGAATCCAAATCGGAAAAGAAGAAGTAAAGCTGTCACTGTTTGCAGATGACATGATACTATACATAAAGAATCTTAAAGATGCTACCAGAAAACTACTAGAGCTAATCAATGAATTTGGGAAAGTAGCAGGATACAAAATTAATGTACAGAAATCTCTGGCATTCCTATATACTAGTGATGAAAAATCTGAAAGTGAAATCAAGAAAACACTGCCATTTACCATTGCAACAAAAAGAATAAAATACCTAGGAATAAACCTACCTAGGGAGACAAAAGACCTGTATGCAGAAAATTATAAGACACTGATGAAAGAAATTAAAGACGATACAAATAGATGGAGGGATATACCATGTTCTTGGATTGGAAGAATCAACATTGTGAAAATGACTCTACTACCCAAAGCAATCTATAGATTCTATGCAATCCCTATCAAACTGCCACTGGCATTTTTCACAGAACTAGAACAAAAAAATTCACAATTTGTATGGAAACACAAAAGACCCCGAATAGCTAAAGCAATCTTGAGAGCGAAAAACGGAGTTGGAGGAATCAGGCTCCCTGACTTCAGACTATACTACAAAGCTACAGTAATCAAGACAGTATGGTACTGGCACAAAAACAGAACGATAGATCAATGGAACAGAATAGAAAGCCCAGAGATAAACCCACGCACATATGGACACCTTTTCTTTGATAATGGTGGCAGGAATATACAATGGAGAAAGGACAGCCTCTTCAATAAGTGCTGCTGGGAAAACTGGACAGCTACATGTAAAAGTATGAGCTTAGATCACTCCCTAACACCATACACAAAAATAAGCCCAAATGGATTAAAGACCTAAATGTAAGGCCAGAAACTATCAAACTTTTAGAGGAAAACATAGGCAGAACACTCTATGACATAAATCACAGCAAGATCCTTTTTGACCCACCTCCTAGAGCAATGGAAATAAAAGCAAAAATAAACAAATGGGACCTAATGAAACTTCAAAGCTTTTGCACAGCAAAGGAAACCATAAACAAGACTAAAAAACAACCCTCAGAATGGAAGAAAATATTTGCAAATGAAGCAACTGACAAAGGATTAATCTCCAAAATTTACAAGCAGCTCATGCAGCTCAATAACAAAAAAACAAACAACCCAATCCAAAAATGGGCAGAAGACCTAAATAGACATTTCTCCAAAGAAGATATGCAGACTGCCAACAAACACATGAAAGAATGCTCAACATCATTAATCATTAGAGAAATGCAAATCAAAACTACAATGAGATATCATCTCACACCAGTTAGAATGGCCATCATCAAAAAATCTAGAAACAATAAATGCTGGAGAGGGTGTGGACAAAAGGGAACCCTCTTGCACTGCTGGTGGGAATGTGAATTGGTTCAGTCACTATGGAGAACAGTATGGAGGTTCCTTAAAAAACTAAAAATAGAACTACCATATGACCCAGCAATCCCACTACTGGGCATATACCCTGAGAAAACCAAAATTCAAAAAGAGGCGTGTACCAAAATTTTCATCGCAGCTCTATTTACAATAGCCCGGAGATGGAAACAACCTAAGTGCCCATCGTCAGATGAATGGATAAAGAAGGTGTGGCACATATACACAATGGAATATTACTCAGCATTAAAAAGAAACGAAATTGAGCTATTTGTAATGAGGTGGATAGACCTCGAGTCTGTCATACAGAGTGAAGTAAGTCAGAAAGACAAAGACAAATACCGTATGCTAACACATATATATGGAATTTAAGAAAAAAAAAAATGTTATGAAGAACCTAGGGGTAAGACAGGAATAAAGACACAGACCTACTGGAGAACGGACTTGAGGATATGGGGAGGGGGAAGGGTGAGCTATGGGAGGGCGAGGGAGGGGCATGGACATATATATACTAACAAACATAAGGTAGATAGCTAATGGGAAGCAACCGCTTGGCACAGGGATATCAGCTCGGTGCTTTGTGACTGCCTGGAGGGGTGGGATAAGGAGAGAAGGAAGGAGGGAGACGCAAGAGGGAAGAAATATGTGAATGTCTGTATATATATAACTGATTCACTTTGTTATAAAGTAGAAACTGACAGACCATTGTAGAGCAATTTTAACCCAATAAAGATGTTAAAAATAAAATGAAATAAGATTAGAAAATTAACAGATATGTTTGAAAAATTAAAAACATAAATGAAACAATGGGAAAGTAAAACAGAACCACAATAGCAGAAAAGAAAAATAAAAACAAAAGGCCAGAAAAGGCCTTGGCTGTGGGTGTCTGAGGTTTAGTGGGTGTGGGGCTTAGGCAGATGTGGGATTTATGTGGGTCCAGGGTCTAGGCTTAGGACTCACACAGCCAGAAAAGACTCTGGGGCTGTGGGGAGCAAGGCTTAGGTTTAGTGCAACCTGAAGGACCCCAGAGTGCCTCCAGCCTCATAGTGCAGCTGATCAGGCCAGGGACCTCAGCAGGCTCTCTGGGACCTAAGTGGACAAGGAAAATGCTTACCACATTCCAGAGGGCCCCTCCCTGTTCTCCTCTACTCTTCTTCTCCCATGCCCCTAGAATCCACACTGCTGGTGGGGACCTCAGACAGTGGATGACCCAGTCCAGGATCCAAGCAGTCTTCCTTGGGCCCGAGTGGGCAGGACAAATACTAGCCACATTCCTCCCCCAATCCTCCAAACCAATGGTAGCCCTTCCAGGCATGGGAACACCTCCTTTCCCCCAGTCACCCTTCAAGGGCACTGGTCTCTTCCAGCCTCCACTTCTCTTCCCCATTCATCCACTGCCCACATCCTACCTGTTCTCTTGGGGGTTCCTCCCATACTATTGGATGTTGAGGTCCCCCACCATCATCTGGTAGCTGCCCTAATTGTGAGGAGAAGTGCTCTGCATCCTCCTACTCCACCATCTTTACTTTACCCTTTGGTCTGCCCATTTTGGGATATTGAGTGGTATAAACTGTTTTTTTTTTTTTTTAATACTGAGTTGTATGAACTGTTTTTGTGATTTGGATATTAACTCCTTGTTGATCACATCATTTGCAAATGTTTTCTCCCATTATGTGAGTTGTCTTTTCATTTTGTTGATGGTTGGCTGTGCAAAATCTTTTAAGTTTGATTAAATCTCATTTGTTTATCTTAGATTTTATTTCTTTTACCTTAGGAAATTGAACTAAAAAATCATTGCTATGATTTATGTCAGAGAATGTTTTACCTATGTTCTCTTCCAAGAGTTTTATGGTGTCATGTCTTACATTCAGCTCTTTAACCTATTGAAGTTTGTTTTTATATATGGTGTAAGCAAGTGTTATAATTTCGTTGATTTATGTGTAGCTAACCAGATTTTCAAACACCACTTGTTGAAGAGACTGTCTTTTCTTCATTGTATATTCTTGTCTCTTTTGTCATATATTAATTGACCTTAACTGTATGGGTTTATATCTTGGCTCTCTGTACTTTTCCATTGATCTATATGTCTGTTTTTGTGCCAAAGCCATGCTGTTTGATTACTGTAACTTTGTAATATGGTCTGATGTCTGGATGTGTTATGCCTCCAGCTTTGTTCTTTTTTCACAGGGTTGATTTGAAAGTTCTGGGTCTTTTGTAGTTCCATATAAATTTAAAGATTACTTGTTTTAGCTCTCTGAAAAATGTCATGGATATTTTGATGGGGATTGCATTAAATTTGTAGATTGCTTTGGCTAGTATGGCCACATTCACCACAGTAATTCTTCCAATCCAAGAGCATGAGACATATCTATTTGAGTCATCTTCAGTTTCCTTTATCAGTGTTTAATAATGTTAATCAAGGAGGTCTTTCACCTCCTTGGTTAAGTTTATTCCTAGACGTTTGTTTTTTGACATGGTTTTAAACAGGATTGATTTTTTTACTTTCTCTTTCCTCTTTTTTTTTTTTAATTTTATTTTATTTTTGGCTGTGTTGTGTCTTTGTTGCTGCATGCAGGCTTTTTCTAGTTGCAGAAAATTGGGGCTACTCTTCGTTGTGGTGTGGTGGCTTCTCTTTTTGTGGAGTGTGGGCTATAGAGTGTAGACTCAGCAGTTGTGGTGCACGAGACTAGCTGATCTGTGGCAAGTGGGATTCTCCCAGACCAGGGCTTGAACTTATGTCCCCTGCATTGGCAGGCAGACTCCCAACTGCTGTGCCACCAGGGAAACACCTAGTTTCTCTTTCTGATATTTCATTATTAGTGTAAAGCAGCACAATGGAGTTCTATATGTTAACCATGTATCCTGCTACCTTGCTGAACTCATTTATTAGTTTTAAAAGTTTTTGTGTGGAGATTTTAGGGTTCTCTATATAGAGTATCATGTCACCCTTCTATACTGACAGTTTTACTTCTTTCCTTCCAATTTGGGTACATTTCATTTTTTTTTTTTTCTTGTCTGATTGCTGTGGCTAAGTCTTCCAATATTATGTTGAATAGAAATAGTGAGAGGGCAGTATTGTCTTGTTTTTGAATTAGAGGAAAGGTTTTCAGCTTTTCACCATTGAGTACTATGTTAGCTGTGGGTTTCTCATAAATGGCCTTTATTATGTTGAGATATATTACCTCTATATTCACTTTGGTGAGAATTTTTTATCATGAATGGATGTTGAATTTTGTCAAATGCTTTTCCTCTGTCTATTGAGAAGATCATGAAGTTTTTGTCTTTCTCTTTGTTAATGTGGTGTATCACATTGTTTGATTTGCATATGTTGAACCATTCTTGTGACCCTGTAATGAATCCAACTTGATAATGGTGTATGATCATTTTTATGAATTGTTGGACTAGGTTTGCTAATAGTTTGTTGAAGATTTTTGCATACATAGTCATCAAAAACATTGACCTGAAATATTTTTTTTTTAGTGTCTTTGGTTTTGATATCAGGGTTATCAGGTTACCTCATAGAATGAACTTGGGAGTGTTTCTTCTTCTTCAATTTTTAAAAAATAATTTGAAAAGGAGGTATAAGTTATTTTATATATGTTTGGTAGAAATGCACTGTGAGGCCTTCTAGTCCTGGACTTTTCTTTACAGGAACTTTTGTTTTGTTTTGTTTTCACAGATTCTAGTTCATTTCTAGTAATTGGTGGGTTCAAATTACCTGTTTTTTCTTGACTCAGTTTTGGTAGTCTGTGTTTTTAAAACTTGTACATGTCTGCTAGGTTGTCAAATTTGTTGGCATAAGCAGGTTTTAATTTTAATAATATGAAGTAAACAAAAGCTATTATCTGAATTATAGCTTCTAACACAAAAGAAGTTGTAGATAATGATGAAAAAAGTTGTCCTGCAAAATTCAATTAAGGAATCAGGAACTTGAAGTTTAGACCATTAATACATAGATGATGAAGTCAGATTAGTTATTTCCATGTATGAATTGTAAATGATTGTTTTTTAAATCAATGGATGAATAAAGAATGTGTCATGATCTCCTAATTTTATTCATAAACATTTTGATAAAATATATATTAAACAATGCATTGAATGACCAAGTATTCATATAAGTTCAGAGTACATTATCTTTGTGAATTGCTTTATTATGTAGCTCTTCTGTAGCTCCATTGCATTCAACAATTTATGTTCTGGATTTACATACTTGAAAAAGTTGAGTAAATTCAAGATTTAAAAGAATAGATTTTATTTAATTCCATCTCTACTAAATACATTCAGATCAGTGTATAAACAGAGTTCAATTCATTTACTAATGATACAGTACCTTCTTCTAACGGTGTAAATTTGATTAAAGGTCAGTTGAGTATTATTTGATACATGGACCATATTTATTTCCAGCATGGTCCATTTTTGTCAACAAATTACCTAAAAACTTACCATTCCCTATATTACATTCTACCTTGGACGAGGAAATTTCACATTGTGAAACACTGTCAGCTATTTGTGAAACTGACAGCAAAGGTTCATGGATTTAACTTGATGAAGTCATGTATTTTTTTAAACATCTTTATTGGAGTATAATTACAATTTTGTGCCAGTTTCTGCTGTACAACACAGTGAATCAGCCATACGTATATCCCCATATCCCTTCCCTCTTGCATCTCCCTCCTACCCTCCCTATCCCACTCCTCTAGATGGTCAAAAGTCACAGAGCTGATCTCCCTGTGCAATGCAACTACTTCCCACTAGTTCCCTATTTTACATTTGGTAGTGTATATATGTCAATGCTACACTCTCACTTCATCCCAGCTTACCTTTCCCCCTCCCCACATCCTCAAGTCCATTCTCTACATCTGCATCTTTATTCCTGTCCTGGCCCTAGGTTCTTCAGAGCCTTTATTATTTTTTTTTTTTTTAGATTATATATATGTGTTAGTATATGGTAATTTTTTTTTCTCTTTCTGACTTACTTCACTCTGTATGACAGACTCTACATCCATCCACCTCACTATAGATAACTCAATTTCATTTATTTTTATGGCTGAGTAATATTCCACTGTATATATGTGCAGTTGTCAAACAACATATAAAATATCATGGGCAAGGAGAATTGTATTATTGCATCAACAAATTTGGTATTGACAAGTAAGTAAATTTTAGTTTTAAAGATCTTATTTATTTTGACTTATTCTGACCAAATAAGAATGAGTAGTTATCTTAAGTCTGAGTGTCCATTTATATCTGTTTTAACTTTAACCCAGAAAAAACAAACAGATAAATAAAGGTGCAAAACCACACATGCACAAGTGCATATCTGTAAGTAATATAGGACATTATTCAGCATTTATTCATTCTTTAGAGAGAAGTTATTAGATGTTTGCTATTCACATAGGTGAATAATAATGATTTATGGAATTAAACTATTTTTGTTATATAGCATACATGCACTTCATATTTTTAAATAGGGAAATAATTTAATGTTTTAACTTCTATAACAGAAAATGTTATAAATAACGTTTTTCATGCATTCATGCCTCTCTCTCATTTTCTACTTTCACTCATCATTTCAAAGATTGTTTTAGAATCTAAAATGCAGAGTAAGCAAGTTTATGCATTATGGAAAAAAAAAACCTCCTAAGTTGTTTTTAATTAGAGGCCCCTTCTCAACACTCATTTTGCTCACCACCACTCTCCGTCCTCCTAGAAATGTTTGCTTATGCTCTCATCCCAATAACATTTTTATATCATGGATTTAAGGTATAGTTGCTTTTAATATTACACTATTTTATTTATTCCCAATTTCTTTTTATGCTAAGAATCATTGCTTTTCTTGGCATGTTCACTCTCATTAGAAATGTGATAACTTTTACCCAAAAGTGAATTTTAAACCACTTTAAGAGACAGTGTGTCTGTATTTTCCCTTTATTCACACATAAAGGGAAAATAATATAAAGCTTGATTCAATTTACAGTCCTAACAAGTCAGCTGGCCATACTCACTCATACTCATAAGGAATATAATACAAAATTAGTTTACAGGTCACAACACATATTTCTTGCAAAAACATTAATAGTGTACAAATGTAACACTCAATATTTAAATATTATTTAAATATTTCAAAGACAAATAAGAAGGACTTCCACTTCCAGCAGATTTGGCATCCTGACCAAATCTCCAAATGAAAGGGTAGGTGTAAATTAAGTAGCACAAAAATAAATAATAGTATACTATGTAGAGGACAAAACTAAGCACAACCTTGAACACAGAGATTATTTTCTGAGCCAGATAAGAAAAGTTCAATTTTCCTAGGCTTAAAGTTTCTGAAACAATCAATACTGAGACCAGGGTTCACCCAATGTGGACAGTCTAATAGGAGAGAGCACCTCCCTCTGCTCCTTTTACAAAACTGGGAAGACAAAGGTTACCCTCTTATAAGTGTATAAAAATTAGCCCTTGTATTAGGGTATACAAATAAAATAAACATAAAAACTATCCCTAGAAGATTTCAAACAAAATGTTCTGACTGAAAGCTTGGTGTTAAATAGGGCTTTTTAAAAAATAAAAGGATTGCATCCTGAATTTGTATTACATTGATTTCATTAAAAATGGAAACAGTGTGAGATTACCACCAAGATTCAGGTAAAAACAAATGCAAATTCTCTCTGGAGAAAGCCATCTTTGAAATAGGCCTCAACATTTTCTGACAAATCAAGCTCTTAAATATATGAGATAGAGTTTAAAAAAATCATAGACTAAACATGAAAATAAGACACTCAGTGAGAACAAACTGAAGATAGCTTGGTCAGAATCTCAAAAAATAGGAATTCTCTGTCACTCAGAAAATATTAAATATAAGTATGTTGAAAGAAAAAGGATGAGAATATTAAAATGGCTATATATTTTAAAAATTACCAAAGAAGATGCCCATGCATGAAAGTTTACAGTAGAAAAATTTAATACAGATTAGAGCTAACTGAAAAATTATTTGTGAAATTATATATAAATCTGAAGAAATGCTAATAGATCAAGACCAGAGAGACAAACAGATGGAAAATATAAAAAAGAGATTGATTTTACAACATATATTTAATGAGAGTTCTATAGGAAAATGAAAAGAGAAACTATCAGAAGAATATTTGAAGAAATAAAATTTGAAAAAATCTCTTAAGACCCTGATCCATAGAAATCCCAGTAAAACTCATAAATGAGAAATAAGAATAAATCCACATTTATAACATCAGAATAAACCTGCCAATCCAAAAAGAAAAGGGGAAATCTAAAGAACAGATTGAAGTGTTGGGGGTGAGAGTGTGGAGTGAGGAATGGAAACAGAATATCTTCCAAAATGTCTTATTTACCAGTATCTATTTTCTCATCATTGGTTATCTGAATATGAGATAATAGTTTTTTAGTTTGCTGAGAGAATATGACTTTCAACCTAGAATTTTATTACCTCTAATAATGGAACAACCATAAATTTATTTTAGGAAAACTGGAGAGATTTTGCCATTGAAAATCTTCCTTTAAAGAACATTTTGAGAGTTATCTTTCTAGAAGAAGGAAAATAATCAAACAAGGATATTTTTGGAAAAAAGAACAGATAAATATTAAATGTTTGGTTAATATAAATGATTATTGACTATAGAGCAAAAAATTTACCTTTGGGTTAAAAATGAACTAAAGTACGCAAAAACACTCTCCTAAAAGTTAAGCTGTTTTCAGGCTCATTCTATTTTCCATAATCAGGAAGAGTTCAAAGATGGTTTGATCCAATGGCTCAACAATGGCAAAAAGAATGTTACTTTTTTATACAGCTGTAAATATGGATATAGATACACATAGGGATATAGACCTAGGTATACTTATGCATAACAGTAGATGATGGAGATTTCAGTTAAGTGCATACACTGTTTTCCTATATAAGTTCCATCTAATTTTTTCTTGATTTTAACCCAATTTTGACTTTTTTTCTTCCTATTCCATGTATAGGCAGCCATTCTAACGTATATATGTTGTATCATTTTTTAATGTACTTTTGTGAAATGAGTGCTGTTCTATATGCATGCATATTAATTAAGGTAGATTATATTTTTGACCCAATGCCTTTTCTATCTTAATCCTCTGCGTTTTGCAATCACAGTTTCATTCTAAGGCCACCTCTCTTTCTGGTGCCATAATTTATAGGGACACATTTTTGTATTAATGCTAATTTTTCCCTTAGCATTTACAAATTACAGAAAATATTTGTTTATGGTTTCTTTTGATAAACAAAACCTTTTAAGTTTAATTAGGTCCCATCTGTTCATTTTTGTTTCCATTACTCTAGGATATGGATCCAGAAAGATATTGCTGC
Source organism: Inia geoffrensis (assembly GCA_036417435.1). NCBI lineage: Eukaryota > Metazoa > Chordata > Mammalia > Artiodactyla > Iniidae > Inia > Inia geoffrensis. The sequence continues at coordinate 48,477,634 of CM070916.1, forward strand.
TATTTATGTCAAAGAGTGTTCTGCCTATGTTTTTCTCTAGGGGTTTTATAGTATTTAGTCTTACATTCAGGTCTTTAATCTATTTTGAATTTAGTTTTGAATATGCTGTTAAAGAATTTTCTAATTTCATTCTTTTATATGTAGCTGTCCAGTTTTCCCAGCAACACATATTGAAGGCACTGTTTTTTTTCTCCATTGTATATTCTTGCCTTCATTGTTGTAGATTAATTGATCATAAATGTGTGGGTTTATTCCTGGGATTTCTATCCTATTCCATTGATCTGTATTTCTGTTTTTGTGCCAGTACCATATTGTTTTGATTACTGTATCTTTGTAGTACAATCTGAAGTTAAGGATCCTGATTCCTCCAGCTCCATTTTTCTTTCTCAAGATTGCTTTGGCTAATCGGGGTCTTTTAGATTTCCACACAAATTTTAAAATTTTTTATTCTAGTTATGTGAAAAATGGAATTGGTAATTTGATAGAGATTGTACTAAATCTGTATATTGCTTTTGGTAGTAAAGTTATTTTTACAATATTGATTTTTCCAAATCCAAGAAAGTAAAATATCTTTATATCTGTTTGTGTCATCTTAGATTTCTTTCATCATCATCTTATTAGAGTTTTTGAAGTACAGGTCTTTTGCCTCCTTAGGTAGGTATATTCATAAACATGTTCTTCTTTTCGATGCAAAAATAGATAAATAAATAAATAAATAGGATTGTTTCCTAAATATCTCTTTCTGATCTTTTGTGCTTAGTGCATAGAAATACAACAGATTTCTTTGCATTTATTTTGTATACTGTAACTTTACTGAATTCATTGGTGAGATCTAGTTGTTTTCTGGTAGTGTCTTTAAGATTTTCTATGTATAGTACCATGTCATATGCAAACACTGACAGTTTTACTTCTTGTTTTCCAGTTTGTATCCTTTATATTTCTTTTCTTCCCTGTATGACATTGCTAGGATTTTCAAAACTATGCTGAATGAAAGTGGCAAAAAAAGACAACCTACAAAACAAGAGAAAATATTTGCAAATAATGTGACTGACAAGAGATTAAACTCCAAAATATATGAATAACACCTACTGAACAATATAAAAATGGCAACCCAATCAAAAAGTGGGCAGAAGATTTAAATAGACATTTCTCCAAATGAGACATACAGTTCACCAAAAGACACATGAAAAGATGCTCAACATCACTAATTATTAGAGAAATTCAAATCAAACTACAATGAGGTATCACTTCACTCAGGTCAGAATGGCCATTATTAAAAGGTTTACAAATAATAAATGCTGGAGAGGAGGAGAAAAAGGAACTCTACTACATTGTTGGTGGGAATATAAAATGATACAGTCACTATGGAGAACAAACAGTACAGAGGTTCCAAAATTAAACTAAAAGTAGATCTACCATATAATCCTGCAATCTTTCTCCTGTGCATATATCCAGAGAAAACCTTACTTTGGAAAGATACATGAACCCCAGTGCTCATTCCAGAACTATTCACAATAGCCAAGACATAGAAGCAACTTAAATGTCCATCAAAAGATGAATGAATAAAGAAGATGTGGTATATATATAATGGAATATTACTCAGCCATTAAAAAGAATGAAATATGCCATTTGCTGCAACATGGATGGAACAAGATATTATTATACTAAGTGAAGTAAGCCAGAAAGAGAATGACAAACATTATATAATATTACTTATATATGGAATCTAAAAAAAAAAAAAAATGATACAAATGAACTTATATACAGAACAGAAATGCATCCACAGATATAGAAAATAAACTTATGGTAACCAACAGGGAAAGAGAGAGGGGTAAATTAGGAGTTTGGATTAACATATACAGACTCCTATATATAAAATAGATAACCAAAAAGGAGTTACCATGTAACAAAGGGAACTATACTCAAAATTTTGTAATAACGTATGTGGGAAAAATAATCTGAAAAAGAATATATATATATATATATATATATATAACTAAATCACTTTTCTGTACACCTGAAACTAACACAACATTGTAAAACAACTGTACTTCAATGCAAATATAAAAAAAAAATAGTTTCTGAGTGTTATTTTGATATGGCTAACTTAAAGTCCAACACCTACATAAAATTGAACCAACACTCCTGCATAGGACATGGAATCAAACTGATCGGTTTAAGCCAAATAGGTGTTTGGGAAATGAATTGATTCTACCCAAACTATAAGTTTATTTTAAAAAGAGGAGATGATTGAATTAGATCCCAGGACAAGATGGCAGAGTAGAAGGACCTGAGTTCACCTCCTTTCACTAAAACACCAAAATCACAACTAACTGTTGAAAAAACATCAAAAAAAATTACTGGAACTTACAAAAACAAGATACTCTGCTTCCAAATACAAAGAAGAAGCCACATTGAGATGGTAAAAAAGGGTGCATTTGTGATACAATCAAATCCAATATGCACCAGGTAGGTGACTGACAAACTGGAAAATACTTATATTGCAAAGTTTCTCTCACAGGAGTGATAACTCTAATCCCCATGTCAGGCTCCCCAGTCTGGGGGTCTGGTATCAAGAGGAGGAGCACCCAGAGCATTTGGCTTTGAAGACCATCAGGCCTTGATGGCAGGAACTCCATGGGACTGGTGGAAAAAGAAGCACCATTTGTGGAGGGCACACACAAGTTCTCATCTCCACCAGGACCCAGAGAAAAAAAGCAGTGACTTCATAGAAGCCTAAGCCAGACCTACATTGTGGTCTTGGAGGGTCTCCTGTGGATGCAAGGGGAGGCTATGGCTCACTGTGGGGACAAGGACACTTGTGGTGGAGGTACTGAGGAGTACTTATTGGTGTGAGCTGTCCTGGAAGCCACAATTTTGACACCAAATCCTGGTTCCACCCAGCAGCCCCAAGGCTCCAGTACTGCAATTCCTCAGGCCAAACAACCATTTGCCATTGTATCAAAAAAGATAAAATACCTAGGAATAAATCTACCTAAGGAGGTAAAATACCATACTCCAAAAACTTTAAGATGCTGATGAAAGAAAGTGAAGATAACACAAACAGATGGAAAGATATACCGTGTTCTTGTATTGGAAGAAACAATATTGTCAAAATGACTTTACTACCCAAAGTAATCTATAGATTCAATGTAATCCCTATCAAATTACCAATGGCATATTTTGCAGATATAGAGCAAAAAGATCTTAAAATTTGTATAGAAACACAAAAGACACCTATTAGCCAAAGCAGTTTTGAAACAGAAAAAGAAAGCTGGAGGAATCAGGCTTTCTGATTTCAGACTATACGATAAAGATACAGTAATCAAAACAGTATGGTCCTGACAGAAAGAAAGAGCTATACATCAATGGAACAGGATAGAAATTCCAGCAATAAACTCATGCACCTATGGTCAATTAACTTATGACAAAAGAGGCAAGAATATACAATAGAGAAAAGACAGTGCCTTCAATAAGCAGTGCTGGGAAAACTGGACTGCTACATGTAAATGAATGAAATTAGACCATTCTCGGACACCATCCACAAAAATAAATTCAAAATTGATTAAAGACCTAAATGTAAGACCAGATAATAGAAAACTCCTAGAGGAAATCATAGGCAGAACACTCTTTGACATAAATTGCAGCAATACCTTTATGGATCCACATCCTAGAGTAATGAAAATAAAAACAAAAATAAACTAATGGAACCTAATGAAACTTAAAAGCTTTTGCACAGGAAAGGAAACCATAAACAAAACAAAAAGACAATCTACAGAATGGGAGAAAATATTTGCAAATTATGCAACCGACAAGGGATTAATCTCCAAAATATCAAACTAGCTCATGCAGATCCATATAAAAAAGACAAACAACCCAATCAAAAAATAGGCAGAGGATCTATATACACATTTCTCTAAAGAAGACATACAGATGGTCAAAAAGTATATGAAAAAAATGCCCAACATCAGTAATTATTGGAGAAATGCAAATGAAATCTACAATGAGGTATCACCTCACACCTGTCAGAATAACCATCATCAGAAAGTCCACAAACAATAAACGCTGGAGAGGGTGTGGAGAAAAGGGAATCCTCCTTTTGGTAGGGATGTAAATTGGTACAGCCACTATGGAGAACAGTATGGAGGTTCCTAAAAACTAAAAAAAAATAAAACTGCCATATGATCAGGAACCCCACTTCTGGGCATATATCCAGAGAAAACCATACTTCAAAGAGATATATGAACCTTAATGTTCATTGCAGCACTGGTTACAGTAGCCTAGGCATGGAGGCAACCTAAATGTCCATTGACAGATGAATGGATAAAGAAGATGTGGCACATATATACAATGGGGTATTACTCAGCCATAAAAAAGAATGAAATAATGCTATTTGCAGTGACATGGATGAACCTACAGATTGTCATACGGAATGAATTAAGTCAGACAAAGACACACAGACTTACAAAACAAACTTATGGTTATCAAAGGAGAAAAGTTGGTGGGAGGGATAAATTAGGAGGGTGGGATTAACATATACACACTATTATAGACAAAATAGATAATCAACAAGGACCTATTATATAGCACAGGGTACTCTACTCAATACTATTTAACAATCTGTATGAGAAAAAAATGTGAAAAAGAATAGGTAAAAGTGTGTGTATATAGATAGATAGATATAACTAAATAATTTTGCTGTACACTTGAAATTAACATAACATTGTAAATCAACTATACTCCAATATAAAATTTTAAAAAAGAAAAAAAAAAGGGGGGGAAAGATTGTTCACCAAAGGAAGTTTGAAAGGTTTAAAATTGGTGGTAGAATGGAAGCTGTATATTACCAATATCTGAGTTTTGCATTGGTTCTTCTCCAACTAGTTTCTGCAGATCAGTGACATTCTACTGTTACTAAACTGTGATGAGATACATAAAGAAATTGAGAATAAGCATTTTTAAATTTGTAGAGCAATTTGACCTTGCTGGAGCATGCAAGTCTGTGATGAGGAAACGTGTTTAATTGGGCAAGGTACAGATGAGCCCAGGCATTTTGAACCTGGCTGGTTTGTCATTGGTGGTAGGTGCATATAGAACTATTTTAAAATCTGATATTTTAAGGTTAATTTTAAACTATGACCCATTTCTTTCACTTAAAAATCATTGAAATTTCATTATAACAACAGAATAAGTTGATAGCACTGACTACTGATTAAGAAAGAAGTGTTTGAGATTATATCACTTCCTTCATTATGAATAAAATTAAAAACGAATATACTTAGCTTGACTGTATTACTTTAAAATTTCTTCTTTTCATCCCAACAGACAGGTTTCTCCACTTTGACAGTTAAAACAGTCAGCATTAGTGGAACCTTAGAACCAGTTTCAATGTACATTATTCCTTGTGAATAACATTGTTATTACTACATCCTAAAATAATTAACAAGCAAAAAGCAAACTCCTTTGTTATATCAAAACTTTAATATTGGTATACACAGTGTTTTTTTTTTTTTAGTGTTAGCATATAGACATTTAACATGCAGGATCCTTATTTCACTCCTAAACAACAAAATGTTAAATATGTAATAATGATTTTCTAAAGTATTCATCTATTGGCATACATTCAATAAAGTATGCATACAATTTTAAAATTATTTTCTTCTTTCACTGTGTGATATTTTTCTGATTATTTATTGAAATATTATGTAAGTCTTGTTAAATCCAATACTTAGAAATTGAGACAAAATTTTAAATCTTTTTTCATTAAATTTTTTCTAGTTATTCATTTTTATTTTGTTTTACAAAAATATTAGACTGGACAAGCAAGCAAAATAAAGTTAAACAAAAACTTGGTACTTCACCACATTTAGTTTGAGAAGCACTATTCCACTGGACTACACTAAATCAATGTTTTTTAAACCATGTAGTTCCAAGTGTTTCATATACTTCAAAAAACTTGTATTACTCTTTGAATAAAGGGATTTTAGAACTGTGAAGTACAATTTGCAATTCCTGAATATAATGCTCTTTCACCATTTGATCTCACTTCCAGCTTAAGAAGAAGGTTCAATTAATAATAGTTATTTTCTATGGGATTTTAAGATTTGTCTAGAGCTTAATTCCTTAATTAAAAATAGAGTAAATTAAATAAGGTAATTCAAAATATAAAATGAAAAGGGTATAATACATTAGCAACAACGTGTATAGGAATATAAAGGGAGAGGCCTCGAATAGTTCTATTAGCTAATGAACAAGTGGTTACCATGTCTTATATACAGCCCACAGGGCCTGTGGGGTAAGCCCCAAAGATGTGAGGTTACAGTCCATAAGTAAATAATAGTATTCAACAGCTTTTATTCCCTTGTCTAAGTATTTGAGGTAATGACACTACTTGATAATTTTCCTTTACTATTTTAATAAAAATAAATGCATACATATATAATATAATGTTATATTTTTTAAATATACTTTTTCAATATCTAGCAACTGGCTTTCAGATGCATTGTAAGTGTTTAAAATTATTTGCTCACTGATAAAATTATTCATATTCACTTTCATAAGACTTAATTATTTGTAGTTATCTTTATATTTTAATTAACCATGCTAAAATAAAAATAATCATGCCATAGACAGTATTTAAATCAAGAATGTTAAAATCTTTAAAAACTGTATCTCAAAAATCAGATCTCATCCTGGCTCATTGAAAGATATATTTTTTTTAATGCCAGACAAAAGTTGGTTTAAAGGAAAGCTTGCTAACATGCTTGCAGTTCATTTTATATTTCTCTTCTGTTCACAATTCTATGTTTTCCCCTAATGAATTTCACCATGATGCACCAGTTGCCAAAATAAGATAAAACAAAAAAATGAGAGTATGTGTCCTATGCATATCTTCACCAATTATTGTCAAATTGTTCTAACAATTTTGAATGTTGTAATTTGAAAAGAACTGAGAAATCCCAAGGAATATGTAGAATTGTCTCTGTGTGTCTCTTACTGCAGCATAGTCTAGACAAATCCATATTTGTGCTGATTATTATAGTATATGATTGAACTCGAAATAAGATTTATGGATGCATTTAGAGTTATGGAATTATTTCATAGTTTTATGGAAGATACTTTATATCTTATGACTTTTAGGTATGAAAGTATGGGATGACCAATTAGTGTCAGAATACAGGACTAAAAAATGACTATATATTTATCCTAAAATGAGAGAGAGAGAGAGAGAGAGAGAGAGAGAGAGAGAGAGAGAGAGAGAGAGAGAGAGAGAGAGATAACCTAGTTTCAGTCTGCTTTTAATAGGAAGGTATTTAACCTTGGACAATTCTCTCAATCTGTGTGGACCACAGTCTGTAATTGACTGGGTTGAACGAAAGAAAGATTCCTTTAGGCTATAAATTATATAATTCTATCAAACATTTGTTGAAGATTAATAGAGTATGAAAGAACTCAGTGAAATCAATGTTGCTCTGAAGTTGGTCAACTGAGTTTATGTTTTAACATGAGTGCCAGGAAGTATATCCAATCAAAGCATGTTTTGGCATTTATGCAGAGGTTGTTTCTGCTGTCTAATCAAATAGTCCTACAAAGTTCTTCAGCTTTAGCTGTGGAAAAATTTCTAAAGGAAGTGACCCCACTTAAATAAATAAAAATAACAATCTATAGGTCCATCTGAAAATTATTTGTGAAATTGAAATTGTTCTCTGAGTTAGATTATTATTTTATTTTTAAAGAGAGAAACTATTTTATTGTCATTTAAAAGTCCCTGTCTGTGAAAATGTATTCTCCTGGTTCCCATCTAATGTGATATGCCATGATATTTCACATTTATTACAATCTTTTTGGCAGTTTGAGTTGGAGGTTGAAGAAATGACAGTGAAGATATAGCAGCTGCTTGAGTTAGGTTTCATTTGTGTTTGTTTTATTTTTGAATTGTACTTTTCTGGTAATAGATCAACAGAGAAGTAAAATAATTAAGCACCAATCAGTTTAAGAAGAATAATGTAAAGCTAACTTTTACCACAATATATAGGTCAAAGAGGGAACACAATAAATATTTTTTGAAGAAGTTACCTATGCCTTTTAAAAAATAGTCTCATATCTCTCTAGATAAACTAATTTTGCTCTTCTCAATGTAGCCAATGTTTTATTTCTTTTTGAAAAAATTAAGACTCATCAATGATGATTTTGAACATGCTATTAACTGCCAAATCATACATTCTTCTTAAAGGAATTTAGACCATATATAATTAGTGACTTTTATGTATAGCCTAATGCTACCTAGGAGAGATGCAGTATCTCTTACTACAGTTCATTTATTCATTCAGTCATTTATTAATTCAGCAAACAAATATCTCTCAAGTGATTATTAAATATAAAACAAATTATTCACATTCGCTTTTATTCTTGCTTTAAACCTGAAATGACTATTATGTAGGCCCAAGTGTAATAGAAAATGAACCCAAAATAAATCATCTTTTCATGTAGAAGATGAGAACCAAAGATTAACAACTAAGTCTATCTCCCATTTATATTTAACATTCTCCAAAATGTGTTAAATATTTTACTTTATTATCAATTATTAATGATATTATTATTGTTGTTGTTAATAGCTGTTATTTACTTCTTTGATGACTAATATGATAGAACAAGATTTAGCTAAATTCACAAAAACAATAGTAACTGACAGGTTCACATCAGTTGAACCTCAAGGTCTAACTCTAAATTTAATGTTTTCTGTATTACATCAAAGAAACCTCAAATGATCACTTCTATGTTACAGGTGCACACAAAATCGTGTGAACTTATGAGGAAATCCATCAACCTATCAACAGAATTGTACTGAGGAAAGTCTCATAGATGCAATAGCATTTTTGCTATAACAAGTAAAAATGAGGTTTTTGCATTGAGAAATATGTTGCAGTATAAATGACAAGGGGGAAAAAAAGCAGAAAATCAGGAAACTACACATCAGAGGAAATACTATGTAATTACCTTTATTTTTAATTAATTTTATACAGTTTTAAAAGATTGCATTCCATTTAGTTATTTCAAAATATTGGCTATATCCCCCGTGTTTTACAATACATCCTCGTGTAATTCCCTTTAAATAAAATATTGGAAAATGCCAGGAAGTAATGAGACACATTGAAAAATATGCTAGATATGGAATATGAGTATGGAGTAACTTAAATTGCAGGTTAAGGATTTTTTTTTCTAAATATAGAGGACAATGAATAATATTATTTGAGACTGGAAAAGAATAGTAAGTTCAGAGCAGTTTCTTTTATAATTCATTCAGAAGTGGTTTTAATATAAATTGGAATGGGAATGAAAAACGACTAGAGGTGTTGATAATTTTAGGTAGTATGACAACAGTATCTGTACTGTGTAGTGATAACAGAAAAATAATAGAATAAATGCATGTAACAAATAAGTGAGAAGAAGAAAATAACTCTGCATCTTCATGCTTTGGAGAATAGAAAAAATAATGGAGACACAAGTGTAGGAAACTAGGAAGAAAGACAAGTTTAGTCTGGTGCATATTGACCTTAAGATGTCAGCGGAGCATTCAAAAAAACACCATCAGCCAACTTGGAAATGTACTAAGATATTGTGGGTCCATTAATGTGTAAGTTCCTAAAGTGCAAGGCCCTTTTGCAGTCTAAACAGCAATCACAGGGCCTCAAAGTGACATGTGCCTAATATGCTCCTTATAGAATAGATTCTAGATAGATTCCAATTGACAATTAAGCACTGTAGCTACTTCTGGTGTATATTTTGCATATTTCCAACTTAGTATCTGTAATATTATTTCAGTCATATATTTAAATAACTGTCTCTTCCTACTAAGCTACATGGAATTTGAAAGTAGAGAACGTGTCTGAGTCATTATTTTTCTTGCACACAACTGAATGCTTCACACATAGACTACGCAACTCTTGGTGCATAAATAAATGAATGAATATCACATCAGAAAAATACCTGTGGTCGTGTAGTAAACTTGACCTGGGGGATTGTACCACATTTTTAATTAACATTGTTGTATACTGCCACAACATGAAATGCCCCAAATCTCAGGTATACACATAAGTAGATAAAAATGATTGGTCTTAACTTTTGTTCTCATTCTTTGTTGTATCAGAAACAAGATTATTATAATTAAGAACGACTATTCTCTGACCATTCTTTATAAGAATCCAATTATTTTTATCTGCCATTAGATTTAATTATCAAGCAAGATTACTCAATTGTAATTTCCTTATTATAAATATTTTCTTTTCTGAATTATTATTTGGTGTTTGTGTATATAAATGTATAATAGACAGTCCCAACACTAAAAACAATTTATCCAATACAAACTTTCATTTTACTGACTGAAAATGAAACTAAAAACACATTTAAAGTGTTAGTGATTTTGTCTATCTACTAAACCTTCTTAGATCTCACTGAAGAAAGCATTAGTTTTGCCTTTTTCTCTTGGCTTATCAGAAACTTTTGAGTTCTTCACAGAAGAAGCAACAATAGAAAAAACTTTGAGTAACTTATTAGCAGATACCTTCTCCAGATGGCAGTGGACTGTTAACAGCAGGAAAACAAACATAAGCACCCAGCTTGAATCCAAATCCAGTACAAAGATACTCTAAGAAAATATCTAACTTGGGTCATCAATTAAATTCACTCTGAGAGGCTATTAAAGTATAATATATTGTCAGTTCAGCTAAATTAGTCTTAAACAAAACCAGTTTCATTTGTCTTCTGTCTGTAGCTCCCCCTGTTGGCAGTATCATGCTGTTACCGCATAGCAGATGAAATAATACCCAATAGCAGTGGCAAATAATCCTTCATCAACAAGGTCACCTTCATATTTCTATCCAGTTGCTGTAGGTTCCAAATTTTTATACTATCTCTCACAATGAAATATGCTGATAGTAAATAAATTCAGGGAGAGTATTGCCTCATTTAGAAGCCAGGTGAATTCTGTCTCAGTATCTCTTATTTCTCAGATCAGTCCTTCATATAAATCTTCATAAAATATTTGTGAAGTTCATCTTTCAGAGTGTTCAAAAATATATTCATATGTTATTTTTTATTGCCTAAATAATATCTCATGGTATAAATACATGATATTTTGTTAATCCATAAAAAATCTTGGGGAAAAAATAAGAATTAAGCTGGTGATCATGTGTTAGACAATATCTTAGCTACAGCTCTTAAAGCATGAGTGATAAAAGAGAAGGTTGGTTAGATGGACTTAATTAAAACTAAAATGTTTGAGGTTTCATAGGATACCATGCAAAAAGTGAAAAAGTAACCCACAATGTTTGGGAAAATATTTGCCCATCATGTATCAGATAAAGACGTATATCCAGGGTATATTAAGAACTGTTAGAAAATTTTAAAATGCAATAATATAATTCAATAATATAAACACAAAATATAATAGTAAAAATCCAACCCAATTTTTAAAATAGGCATGTGATTTGAATAAACATATCTCAAAGAAAATCTATTAATAACTAATAAGCACATGACAATATGCTCAATGTCATTAGTCAATAGGGAAATGCAAATCACAACAATGAGGTAACCCCCATTAGAGAAGCAATCATTAAAAAAATAGATAATAAAAGGTGTTAAGATGTTGAGAAATTATCATTATTATACATTGCTGGTGGGAATGTAAAATGTCACAGCCACTTGGGATAACAGATGGGAAGTTCCTCAAAGTTTTAAACATAGAGTTACCATGACCCAGAAAATACCCTAGATATCTAGGGTCTACACAAAAAACTTGTACATTAGTGTTCCTAGAAACAGTATTCATAGTAGTCAAAAGTAATAAAACTACTAACAAATTATTTAAAGTTATTTTTATAAGATTATTTTAAATATGATAATATTATCATTGAAAAATAGCAGTTTTCTAAAACAAATATAAATTATTTTATTCTAAACTAGTAAAATCAACGTACCCCTTACATCATTTTATTATCTAGAACCAAAGCTTTTTATTTTATTTATTGGGTTTAACACTCTTAGGTGGTTTACCATTGCTTAATAAAAATTAAAATCTTCATGTCATGTGACTTTAAAATACTTCCTCAGTACCTTCTCTCCAACTCTACCAAAATGTCACTCTTCAACCTTTGCCTAGCCAGCATCTTCTCACAAATCCATGCACATTCTGGCATAGTCGTTATTGAGTATTCCATGCACAAATGAGTATTTTGATGTTTCTTTTCACCTCCTTCTAAAATATAATCCTCCCTTTTTCCTCCAAATATACCTTCATACTGCAAATGTAACTCTTTTATTTGAATAATTAATTTATTCATTTAGTCAACATGTTTAAGCACCTGTCTTTTGATTTTTATACACCTTTATTGGATTATAATTGCTTCACAAAGCTGTGTTAGTTTCTGTCGTACAACAAAGTGATTCAGCTATATGCATACATATATCACCATATCCCCTCCCTCTTGAGCCTCCCTCGCACCCTCTCTATCCCACCGTTCTATGTCATTGCAGAGCACCAAGGTGATTTACCTGTGAGCACCTGTCTTGTATCAGACACTAATTTAGGCTCTGATGATACAGCAGCTAATAAAAAAAAAAAATCAGAAATAAATGATTTCTTCTGACTTTACATTCTCGTAACTCTAGATAATCTTTAGATAGTACTTTCTCCAGAAAATGAAATATGACCATACATGCACCCCACCATCACCACAACCACCATCTCTACTACTACCACCAACACTAAGCTTAGATTATGTATTCTCTTTAGGTGGGTTGATAGTATCCTGTACTTTTTATCATATTATATATCACACTATAAATAATTTATCTGATTATTTATGCAAAGGAATACAATGCTTAAGGTGAGATTTCATGGTTGAAGAGGAATTTACTAAAGGGAAAATTTATGATGTGGGCTTCTATTAGAAAATACCTAGCAGCAACATAATGCTTAAGTGGGGACAGAATTTACTTATACTACATACTTATAAAATATGTGTTGATTTGTTATCTTGATTTGATGTCATTGTCTGAGTCAATAGCTCTGTGAATCATAAATCCTCTTTTAGCATAGAGACTGAGCTACCAAGTAAGAGATTTTATGCTCCACTTTTTTTTTTTTTTTTTTTTTTTTTTTTGAGGTACACAGGCCTCTCACTGTTGTGGCCTCTTCCGTTGCGGAGCACAGGCTCTGTACACGCAGGTTCAGCGGCCATGGCTCACGGGTCCAGCCTCTCTACGGCATGTGGGATCTTCCTGAACCGGGGCATGAAACTGTGTTCCCTGCATCGGCAGGCACTCAACCACTGCGCCACCAGGGAAGCCGATGCTCCACTTTTGAAATACTAACAAAGGTCTCCACTAAAGAATTCAGACAATTCACCACTTTTCAAAGATTTTTTTTTTAACATCTTTATTGGAGTATAATTGCTTTACAATGGTGTGTTAGTTTCTGCTTTATAACAAAGTGAATCAGATATACATATACATATGTTCCCATATCTCTTCCCTCTTGTGTCTCCCTCCCTATCCCACCCCTCAAGGTGGTCACAAGGCACCGAGCTGATCTCCCTGTGCTGTGTGGCTGCTTCCCACTAGCTAGCTATTTTATGTTTGGTAGTGTATATATGTCCATGCCACTCTCTCACTTTGTCACAGCTTACCCTTCCCCCTCTCCATATCCTCAAGTCCATTCACTAGTAGGTCTGTGTCTTTATTTCCCATCTTGCCCCTACGTTCTTCATGACCTTTTTTTTTTTTTTTTCTTAGATTCCATATATATGTGTTAGCATATGGTATTTGTTTTTCTCTTTCCGACTCACTTCAGTCTGTATGACAGACTCTATGTCCAACCACCTCACTACAAATATCTTAATTTTTCTTTTTATAGCTGAGTAATATTCCATTGTATATATGTGCCACATTTACCTAGGAGAATATCAGAAGATATAAAAAGAAGAATATCTGCAGACATTTTAATTGCTGCAAAGATGGATATTGAAACAACTGAAAAAATCTGTATCTTAAAAGAATTTTATATGAATATATAGTGGGTATCACCCATCATGCATGTTTAAGCACTTAATGACACAGATTCTTTCCACTCCATAAAATAGAATGAGTAAGTTACATTTTTTACTTCATTAATTCAGGTGCCTCAGATACCATTAGTAAATTAATACTTAAAAGTACTAAATTTGATATACTTATGTCAAAGTAAATTTGATGAAATAAACATCTATTTGCTTATTACACTTATTACTTATTCTTGCCTGATATCTGTACTACTGAAATCTGCTTTGTTTTGTTTATTTAATTTGAAAGTACAAATGCCTCATTCTTTGACTCACATGAACAGGATTGGATCAACTTCCAGGGAATAGGGAGACAATTATCATTTATGACAAACTTTACTTAATAGGGAACAGGGAGTATTTAACAGGTTAAAGATAATTCCACCTGAAATTGGCTTACAGCAGAAATACTAGGCTGTGGGAGAGGATTTATTGACTCATCTAACTAAAAAATACTGATGTATATTAGGCAAGGTTGAGTCCAGAATTCCAGCCACTTCATTAGTGTCTACCTGATTTTTAGATATTCTGTTACAAGTGTGTTGACTTTAATGATAGACAAGCCCTTCATTCCTGAGACCTATGTACAGTAGCAAAGATAATTACTACTTCTGGTTGTACATCCTACTGTTTGCAAAGTAAATGATAGGGATCATATTTTCCCTGATATCACCAGCAAAGATAGTTTAATATTTACAGAACCAGTCATTACGGCAGTGAGCATTGTATTCTCATTAATTAGTCAATAGCCACATGCACTCTTCTGAAGGAAGGTATATTTACTTAACCCAAAATACATAGGCTGAAAGTGAAGGAAGTGCAAGTTGTCTACTAAAACATAGGTGTAGGATGGAAAAATATCAGAAGTTTACCTAATAGCCAATATGCTATTAACATTCTAAGCTCATCCATACATTAAAAATGAAAAAAAAATCCATGTACTATCAAATAGAAATCTTCTTTTGACTCTTTTTTGAAATCAAGCTGGGTGCCCATCCTGACTGAATTAATGTGATAAATGTGAATTTGGTATTTTAAATTATCCCCTTCCTTTTCATCATTTGAATCACAAGTGTCAAATGTTCAAGTTAGGAATTCTACATTAAGGATTAAATTAAGGAATACATTTTTACTTGATAGAGACTTTTTAAGGTAGGTAAGTTAAAGAACATTAACATGTTAATTAATACACTTCTGGACCACAACTTGAGACAGGAATAAAGGTGCTGCCAGTTTTATCCCTCATCATTATGAGGATTGGCTTATGTATAATTTGGTGAGAAACTTCTCATTCACTGGCACACCTTTATACAGAATGTCCCATAAGAAATAAAAAAAAATTCATTTTAAAGGGCAGATTATACATCTTCAATATTGGTACTAAGATTTCAAAGAGTAAAATATATCTGTCATCTATTCCAAGAAAAAAAGGATGAGATCAACAAAATATATCCAAAATATCTAATAAGTCAATTTCAATTGAGAAAACGTTAAACACTATGAAAGCTTAAACATGATATTTTTAGAAAAATTCTATCCAGTTCATTAAAAACCTTAAAAATGAGAAAAAAAATCACAGGTTTCTCTTATAAGTTTTGGAAAGTGTAGTATTGACTCCAATCCAACCTCATTTATTTTTACCTTTTCTTTATATAGTTTTACAAAACTGTGATGTTTCTTACTTGAAAGATTAAAGAAATTCCTAGGATGTCAGTTTCCAGTTTCATGCTGCTATAGGCCTGCCTCACATCCCTGTGGCTCCCTCCATTTTTGGCTACAGCAAAGTGAATCTGATTTTCTGTTTCAAGGCTTTGCTCTGTATTTATATAGGAGCTTGGTCACCATACATAGTTACAACCTTGGGTGAGAAAAGAATCAAATGCCTCTGAAGAAATCTTTAATAAGGAATAAATTAGAGATGGTGAATAAATATCTCTGCTTTGTGAGGATAAATACAATGGATGGAATTTCTGGAAAATCTCAATAGAAGAGTTGCAACACCAACCACTAAGAATCTACAGCAAAGCCATGCCTTTTACAACAGAAGAAAACTTAACATTTGTAAAAGACCTCCTGAATCCATGGTAGAGACAATACCCTCCTGTGGGACATCAAGTGATTATGGGATTGGAGCTGTCAAAAATGAACTACGTAAGTATTTTCTAATCTACTGAATCATAATTGTCAGGCAAGCATTGCAGCAACACATTGTACAATAGAAATGATACATGTGGGATTGAAGCTAAAACTGGAAGACAAAACATGTAAGTTACCTCAATAACTAAGCCAAACCCCTTTGTAACATGGCTTTGTTATACTTTCCTCTATCTTTCTTCTCACTCCTTTGGCCTCATGGCTACAGTAGGCTAGCCAAGAAAACTAGGTTGGGATAAGCTACAGTTTATTCTTCTGCAGCTGATCTTGAGGTATTGATTAATAGACATTATTTCCTGTTCTACTCCCATTCTAGATTTGGATGGCTAATGATGAGAGAAATCTAGTTTGGGTGGGTTAAGGAAAAAAGAGCTCTACTTTGAAGCCCAATATGGTGCTCAGTTTGAGGAGGTCCAACTCAGAAACTTGGCAAAGTAAACTCCAGGAACAATATTAAAAAAACAGGGGAGGGGAGCAAAGGTCTACATACTCTAGGCTTTCATCCTTTGGAATAAAGAATCAGGAAGGCACTTTGCATATATCTCAGAGGCCTTATGAAAATAGCCTTCATAGCACACGATTTATTAACATTTTCTCTATCACTGTCTCACCTTGCTTTTGTTTTCACACTCCTTCATTTTATTTTACCTCACAAACCGAATTCATGCATCCAAGATTTTGTATATCACCCAAAGAATAATAGTTATAATAATAGCTAGCTATGTATTATCCTGATTCCTGATTTTGAATAGTATTTTCTTCTTGCTTGCAGAAATCTGAAAGGGTAGTAAGAAATAACTGTCTTAAATATATGACTCTTTTTACCTTCTGTATTTTATAAATAGCCCAAACTCACTGAAGAGATTATGATTAATAATTTAGATGGAGTGGAGTAGGCAAAAATGCCTTTGTGAAACTAGTGGAAGTAGAGATTTAAAACCCCAAGATTTTTGTGGGTATTATGAAAGATGAAGCTGAGTGTCGCTTCATACTGCACAAAGGGTGTAGTATGACCTCAGAGAAGATGTCTGCCTGACACAGGTAGGGGGTTTTGCACTCAGCAAAATTTCCTATTGCTCACAGATAAGCAGAATTACTTGACACAAAAGAGCACTGAGAATTCGAACAAACTGAATTTTGGAAGTAGCTGTATTTGATGCATTGAAATTGCACTTGCTAATTAAGCACCACTTAATCATTCTATATTCTAGAAAGAAAAGTAGGTGTGGTTTCAGTAATCAATAATATGGATTTTTCTCATTTATTATGTGTGGGTGCTCTTAATCAGGATTGTATTAATTTAAAGAAATTAAATATTCATTTCTGGGTTGAGAACCATTGTGCATAACACTTGGATTAATCTATTTCGATTTCAGATAGTCTTATAAAGTTGTTGTTATTAACACTTTGTGTGTGCCAAACATTTTTCTATATCAACATAGTTAATTAAGATCATCAAAGGAGGGAATTCCCTGGTGGCACAGTGGTTAAGAATCTGCCTGCCAATGCAGGGAACATGGGTTCAATTCCTGGTCTGGGAAGATCCCACATGCCTTGGAGCAACTAAGCCCGTGTGCCACAACTACTGAGCTTGTGCTCTACAGCCTGTAAGCCACAACAACTGAGCCCCTATGCCACAACTACTGAAGCCCTCACATACTAGAGCCCACGTTCTGCAACTACTGAACACATGCGTCACAACTACTGAAGCCTGCATGCTCTAGAGCTCACGTGCCGCAACTACTGAGCCCACGTGTAACAACTACTGAAGCCCGCATGACTAGAGCCTGTGCTCCACAACAAGAGAAGCCACTGCAATGAGAAGCCCATGAACTGCAATGAAGAGTAACCCCCACTTGCTGCAACTAGAGAAAACCCGCACTCAGCAATGAAGACACAATGCAGCCAAACTAAATTAATTAATTTTAAAAAGATCATAAAAGGAAAATATCTCTCATTCCATTTGAGAATGAAAATAAAAATATTGTTGAATAATTTGAAAATGAAGTAACTTGTTTTTTTAGAATCAATATGTCTGTATATTATGTATATTTATATTGGATTGTATAAATATGTTTGTATTGGATTTTATCAGTTCTAAGATTCATATTTTTTATATTTAAATAACTATAAAGTTATCCTGTCCAACAATTGATGGCTTACCATACTTTAGTGGGAACGCTTTTTTTTTTTTTTCGTAATAGTTTCTTTCTCAGAGGTATATAAAATACCAGTTTATCTTATAATTGTTGTTTAAATTAGATAAAATAGAAATTAGACAGTTTAAGTTTATTTAGCTTATTCTATATTCCAGAATTTGATATCAGTTATTAAAAGGCATACTTCAGAATGTTAACTGCTTCTACAATATGTGTCCAGGACATGTTAGTATACACCAAATCCTTGCCTGCCACATTATATGAGTTACTACAAGTCAAGATTTTCTTTTTTCATAGAAAACATTTAATTGATTTCCAGGATCAGAGTAATACACTATTTTTCTAAGTTACCTTAGTTGCTTAGGGTGTAATTCACAAGCAAATTGGTAACAAGGCAGGGAGATTATTCTCATGCTTTACTGACAAAGTAGAGATGGACAGTAAACAGGAGGACCTTGTGAAACAGTGTATAAAGGATTAGTCAAAAGACAGTTTCCCCTTGAGGAAAAATTTTAAAGTGGAAATATTCAACTTCTTTGTAATACTCAGTCACTTATTTGTCAGATGATTTACTTGATTTATATAAAATCAATATATTTATAAATACATTATGGTACTAAAATATTTTAAATTACATCATGCAATCTTAAAAGGTAAGGAAGTTTTTAAGATGGCTATCAGAGAACAATTAGGTTAGAACAAGTGGGTGCAACATATATCTTTTCTTATTCAATTCAGGCATATTTGGCCACAGACAGATACATAGTGATGTTATGTATTTCATAATTCTATTACTGGTTTCTACATCTCTTCTTATTTATTATAGGAGCAGTCGATTTCTGAAACTGATGATACTGTACCACAGCAGCTTTTTCTAGAAACCAAATAATTATACTTTTCTATGCTAATATCAGACTCCCAGTTATCCTAAGCTTTGCTACAAAGCAGGGGAAAATGTTCGTGGCTATGATATAGGAGAGAAAAAGAGTATGTACAATTACATAATAAGGAGACTAAAAATACATGGCTAGATTTAAAAAATCTGGTAAACTCTGGTTAAGGTTAAATGAATAGTGAGGGCAGATAATGAGGTTAGAAAGTAGAATAAGATGGAAATATGCATAAAGTTAGAAAAGCTGACAAAGAGGTATATAATTGTAAATAATAATAAATGGAAACAGTGAACTAAGATTCAATGATAGCAATATAAGAGG
Source organism: Inia geoffrensis (assembly GCA_036417435.1). NCBI lineage: Eukaryota > Metazoa > Chordata > Mammalia > Artiodactyla > Iniidae > Inia > Inia geoffrensis. The sequence continues at coordinate 48,497,260 of CM070916.1, forward strand.
GAAAACTTTCAGCATAATAATTAGGGGGGAAATCCAAAATGTTAAGAGAAAAGAAAAGGTAAAATCATTGCAAATGGAGGAAAAATGGAGGCAATATATATAAATTAAGAAGCTGGAAATTGATAAATGAAGAACAAGAAGAAGATGAACACAAAAAGAAAATGTAGAGACTTTATCACTGAAAGGAAAAGAAGTAAAAGAAAGATAAGAGATAAGAAAGGACAAGATGAAAGAAATCAATCCCACAAGATATGTGACTCTTGTCAGCTATAGTTGAGAAACATGTTTCATTCAGACAGCAGGAAATGAAAGCTTGATAGGTCGAAATTGGTTGAACCTACTAAGAGTTTAAATGAAAAAAGTAACCATTTTGATGATAAAAAGGAAAATGAATTACATTTTTTTTTAATTTATGCTTAAGCCAAGGATCATTTTAGTGCTTCTACAAAACAACACATTTTCAGCAAAAAATTATCAACATGTTAAAAATTAAATTTCAGACAGCATATGAGGAAATGCATAATATAACTTTGCTGTGTTATATATTATAGTTTTGAGATAATAAGAAGTTTGTTGTAAGATGTAAATTACTTTTTAGGATCTCTCTGGATCTATTGTGTAAACATTTGACACATATTTCCTACTGTACCTCCTTAGGCTATAGTAGTGTATTGAGATGGAGACTCACCAAAGAGAGAAGAGAAAATCCAAAGTTTGTACATTCACTCATTCATTCATTTACTCACTCACACATACACATTCCTAGTTTATTTCTGTCACAATGTTAGGCTCTGAAAATTTAGAAATGAGTTATACACTGTCCTTTTCCTTTAAAACTCTGAAGTAAAAAACAGAAGAAGAGAGAGATAAGAAGTCAAGATCATTGGAGAGAATGATAAATGTTCTCATTCATATACGCATAGAATACTATGTTGAGAAGAAAGTGTTCCACAGGATGAAATTTCAAGACAAGAAACAGAGAAATCAAATAAGTACATGACTAAGAAAGGGCAAATTTCATTATATTTACATTTCAATAAAAATCAAGTGACAATTATTTTCATTTCAATGAAAATCAAGTGACAAAATCATTAATAAAATTACTTTTAAAATAATTTCTGTACACTTCTTCCTTTTTGTCATATTTATCATGGTTTTCAGATAATTAGTTAAAAACCAAAATAGCCCTGTAAAACTGATGGTGCTTTTTACTTAAAGAGGAAGGAGGGGTACAAATTAGAGGGAAAATATTTAATGTGGATGAATGCCACCTTTTTCCTCATCAACACATAGGTGTATGCATAAGTAGAAATGTACTCCACACCATTCAGACACAAAAAACACAAACACACATGCATTTATTTTCTGAAATTTTTGTGAAACACTTTTTGGACCCTGGGAATAGAAAAGTTCTACCTCCAAGTATCAAAAATTATTGAAAAGATACACACACAAATTGGAAGCATGAAAATATTTTCTTGTGCTAAAAAGTCATCCCTCTTAGTGTGAAACTTGTGAATATGTAATACTACATCTCAAAAGGGACTTGTGGATGTAATTAAGGCCACAGACCTTAAAATAGGTATATTACTCTGGATTATCAAATTGAACCCAATCACCCTTCTGAGTGAAGAATTTCAGAAGAGGAACTTTCAGCCTATGCCTAATCCTAAACTTACAGGTTGCAGCAGCCCATTCTGACAGCTTGATTGTCAACTCATGAAAATCTCTGAAACAGAGGAAGAGACACTTCAACTAAGCTACTTATAAATTCCTGACCAAAGGAAAATAAACGATAGCAAAATTCGTGTTTTTAAGTTTATGTTTTGGGCTCCAAGAAATAAATAATAAATCTTATGTAATCACAATTTCTATTTTTCAACCTCACATTTTATTCTCAATAAAATGGTGTCAAGTCATTATTAATGATATCTCATAATCTTCTTTTTCATGTCCATATGAAGTGTAAAATATAAGACCAAATTATCCAGGTTTCTGTGTAACAGTGCTTGTGACCTCCTATCTGCACTGCTATATTATATACAAATAAAGTCTCAAAAAATGAGTTAAAGATCTGTTAGTTCAAAGCAGATTTTAGCATTTGTAAAGTAATTCATTTTTCTTAAGTTGTTCCCTTTAAAAAAAAAAAAACTATGATATATGACTATTAACTGTTATAATCAAACCTCCACTTTCATTCTTGCAAGTAGTATATGGAAAGAAAGCATGAAAACTGAAAGAACAAGATCACTTACTATTTTAAATTAATAGAGTTTAGTAGAATTGAACAAATTATTTAATGATGTTGTATTTCTATACAGTGCCTAACATTGGAGTTTTATTATTTTATCTGAGTTCTTTAAAGGAATTCCAAAAGAATATTTATGTGTGTATCAGCAAAAGTAAGTGATAAGCAGATAAAATTGGAAATCTATCTGCTCCGTATGGGATAGAGATTGGGTCAAAATGTGATCAATAATAAATGAATTATCATATAAGACTTCACAGTTTACAAATATTTCTCAGACTTTGATTATTGTATATAGATCTATCATGAAAGCTACCATGCATATTCCCTTAGAAAACCTAAACCAAGTTTCTTTCTTGAGAGAAATTGTAAAGGGTCACATTCCATCAAATATCATTTGACAACAACTGAGTGAGCCAGGGAAGAACAACTGACCCAGGACTCCCAATTCAGAAGCTGACCAGCAACATATGAGGCAATTTGGCATGAAAATAACTATGTTCTCAGAGAGAGACAATGTTGGATACAAGGACATCCTCCACTTTGGTAAGCACAACTAGAAAATATAAAATAATCAAGCAGCTGTTAGAACAGACAATTAAACTGGGAATAAATGTAAGATATGAAACAGGAGAGGCAGTGATAGTAAGTTGTGAGTAAGAAGAAACTACAAATAAGCAAATCCATCGGTCAAGAATCTATAAAGATTATCAGTGACAGATGCAGTAAAAGAGGAATAATGAGATAAATGCCAACCATTATAGAGATTTATAAATTACTAATTACAAAGAAATGATAAAATACAGGATATTAAATGCTTTCACTCACCAAGAACAGAAATGACCCAAATAAACAAAATAAGAAATAAAAGAGAAGAAATAACAACTGATACCCCCAAGATAAAAAAAAAAAAAAAAATCATAAGAAAATACTAAGAACAGCTGTATGCCAAAAAATTGGACAATGTAAAAGAAATGGGTAAATTTCTAGAAACATATAACCTGAAAAGACTGAATCAAGAATAAACATACAATTTAAAGAAAACAATCACTAATAGTGAAATTAAATTTGTAATAAAAAAAAATCCCAGCAAATAAAAGTCCAGGACTGGATGGCTTCACAGGGGAATTTACCAAACATATAAAGAAAAGATAATACCTATCCTTCTCAAACTATTCCAAAAAATTGAAGAAAATGGAACACTCCCAAATTCATTCTATGAGTCCACCATCACCCTGATAACAAAACCATACAAAGTCACTACAAAAAAAGAAAATCACAGGCAAGTATCTTTGATGAATATGAATACAAAAATCCTCAATAAACTTTAACAAACCAAATCCAACAATACATAAAAAGCTTTATACACCATGGTCAAGTTGGTGTATCCAGCATCACGAGGATTGTTCAATAGATGCAAATCATTCAATGTGATACACCACATTAACAAAAGGAAAGACAAAAACAATATGATCATCTTAATAGACACAGAAAAACGATTTGACAAAATTCAATATCCATTCATGATGAAAACTCTCATCAAGGTGGGTATAGAGGGAACATATCTCAACATAATATAGGCCATTTATAGTGAACTCACCACTAATGTCATACTCAGCAGTGAAAATCTAAAAGCCATTCCTCTAAATTCAGGAATAATACAAGGATACAATACACTCTTACACTCTTAACATGTCCTAAATTCAGCTCCCATTCTCCCTGCCCTGTCAAAACTGCTCTTCATTATTTCAGTTATTGGAAAGTCCACTTGCTTTAAATAAAAACTTCCACTTGCTTTAAATAGAAACCTCAGTGACATCCCGGATATATCCTTTTCTCTCAGAATCCACCTTCATTCTATCAATATATTTTATAGGCTTTATCTTCAAAGCACGCTTAGAATCTAACCACTTTCCACCACCACAAGTGTTATTATCTTAATTCAGGCCACCATAATCTCTGGCCTCGATTATTACAATAACCTCCTGATAATTTCCAGCTTCTTCTCTTGCCCTTTTCACTCTATTCTTAGTCTAGTAGCCAGAGTAACCCTAACATAAAATAAGTCAAATGTTGTCATTCAAATCTTGATGCCCCCAATGCTCCCCATATCAGTAATAATAAAACTAAACTCCTTTAGCACATAATATTTATCTTTCTGAAACTGACTTTTATTATGTTTTATGGACTGTAAAATTGGTATCAATGATATACTTATTACCTAAGGAAGTTGTGAGAATTAAATTAATTTGTTACTTGTAAAGCACATTATGAGAAACAATATTCAATGATTAAACCATTATCATTATTGTTGTTATCTCATATTTTTGCTCTGGTCCCCTGTTTGGTCTGTTATATATTTTTCTCAAGAATATCCCAATATTTCAGTATTCTACTTTTTCCTCTACTCCTCAAAGTATAAAATTGTATAAATCCAGTTTCCTTGACTTCAGAACAGAGACCTAATATATTATTTTATTTATTACAATCAGATCAAAAATTTAATGTTTGTTCATTATACATTCTCTCAGATAATTAATTTGAATTCCATAGGGATCTACAAAGTCATATTTAAAAAGTGAATTTATGTAGTATACATTATAGAATTCCAAAAGGGAGGTGTTGATAAGATGGAGATTTTGGGTACCTCACATTTCACAATGTGCATATGTTCCTATCTCAGTGTATGGGAAGTTACTTGGAACTGGAATATACTCTTATTTTTCTTAGTATGTTAATAAAGCAGAATATGTTGTGACTTTACTTGAAGGATGTATTTTAGAAAGGTTTTGAGAAGCTTATTTACAAACACATGCACAAAATCATTTCTACTTTTCCCTTAAGCCACTATCACTGCAGTCAAACACATATCTGAGTTCAAAATTTCAATGACCAGTTTCTTGTGGTTTTACCTCAGATACTTGTTAACACTCAAACAATGGTTCCATATTCATTATTACCTTTTTATAGTTCTGATTAACCAGAATCATTCCTGACAAATAAGAAGTAAGTTCTCCTGCTATTTTAACCAATCTTTCCATTACCTCATGTGTACAAAATGAGATTAATCAGGCTGAACAGCGGAGTGAGGAAGTGACAATCTTAATTAATTTGCCAGGTAGAGAAACCAATTGGGAAAATTAAAACATGTCTTATAGTAATAAGGGAGCAATAGATATAAGCAAATAGATGAAAAGATTAACAATAAAGCAAAATTAATAAAAATGGAGATGAGGTATATCAGAAAATACAAAATGCTTAAAAACAAGAGCAATAATAACAAAAATACTTATGCAATGTATGAAAGGCAAATATCAGGATAGTAAGAAAATACTAATACTAATTTTAATCATTACTCTAAGGGTACAATTTAAAAAGAGCCTAATGTATGTGTATTAGAGTCAGAATAACCATAGATACAATACAAAATGATAACGAAGGTTAGTCTAGTTAACATCCATCACCATACACTGTAACAATTCTTTTTCCTTGTGATGAAGACTCTTAAGACCTACTCTCTTAGCAACTTTAAAATATTCAATACAGTAATTATTAACTATAGTCACAATGCTATACATCACATACCTATGACTTAGTTTATAACTGGAAGTTTGTACTTTTTGACCCCCCTCACTCACTATCTTGTGAACTTTTTATATGTGCTTAATTTGAACTAAAAATTGAAATAAAATAATTGACTTATGTGTTAAAATAACAATGAATTACTTTTCTGAGACAAATGACTTCTTCCCATATCTCTTACTTTAAGAACATTGTGAGAAAAAATGTATGTCATACTAGAAAACTTTAAGTATCTATCTTTACATTAACACTTTAGAATACTTAAATTTTAATGTGATCTTAAGCTCAAAAATATAATATTTATTTAACTTTATTAAGTTGAATGTAATGACTCCATATTGTTGATATTCAAAAGTGGCTATTTTAGTTGCTCTAAGAATAGAACAGTAATTCAATGAGAAAAGAAAAGAAAAAAAATAGGCTAAATATTACCTAACTGCAAGTCATATAAACATTAATAAAAACACACTGGCTTGAGAAAGAAAACCCAGGACACAGACATATTTTCCCATCTTCACTGAGTGGGTAAAAAAAAATCGAGAGATAAACCTAATCTCCAGAAGCAGGTTTAAAAAGTCAATATTGCAGCTTGATAAATAGAGAATAGATTTTGAAGGGTATTGGACTCTTCTTTCCTTGAAGTTATTAAGAATAAAATTCTTATGCTTTATACTGAAGACAAGAGAAATAATAAGTGAAACTCAAAGTGACTTCCAATCTTATTTTTGGATTCTAAGGAATAATGCATTTTTTGGAAATAATATTTAGAATCAAAATATAAGGAAGTCACAGAGACTGATGCAGCTGGCAACAGGGAGAAAATGTTTCAATAATTCTTGTGAAGCAGCAGGGGAAGCAGGTTATTGTGTATGTGAGTACACCGGAGAAACCAGTGTCTAGGCCTGATTATCCCCTGCCCCAAATGGACATGCCACTGCTATGAAGAAATTCCATCTAGTCTTTAAAATGAGTGTGAACTGAAGTAATGTAAAGAGGAGCTAGCCAAGCACAGGTAATCAAAATCCATCAGAAAGGATTATAGTTGGCCATGGGCTTGTTCTGTATAGAATCAAACTAGATGAACTAGTGTCTTGCCTTCCAAGACTCCAGCTTCCATCTGTCAGTTACATTTTGGACTCTTTTGGTATTAAAAAAAAAAAAAAAAAAAACACTTTCAATAATCAACCAAGAGTATAAATTTTCTCCTTTACAAACACCTCTTCCTGGTTCAGTACAATTGAACCTGTGTTCTACCATCTAGATAAAGCATTCTTAAGAATGAAGGGAAAGTATGGGGAAAATAAATATACAAAATAATTCATCTTCTTTGTCAGTAATAAAAGTGCATGGGTGGTACCCTCTTGTGAATAAAGAGGGATAAATTGTTGAGTGTTGGATAACCATTGAGATTTTAATGATATTTGGTATCTGTGTGTTCTATGTTATAGATGATATAAAAAAAATTCTGAAGTAATAGCAGTACTAATGAGTTTATCACAAAAATGCACTATCTCTTTAAGTATATCCAACACATTTCTCCTTAATGACTACCTCACAATCTCACAAGGGAGGACAAGGAATCATTTGTGACAAACTTGCATTAATGACAATGAATTTTGATGAGAACTTTGCTAATGGAGTTTTATCTTATGATGGATGTGAGTTGTGAGAGGTCAGTAACACCATCTTAGTTGAAGGAGAACATAAGGACAAACTATTATCTATGTTAAAAATTCAGAAGACATTCTATTTCAATCATGATAAATTTTCAGCAAAAAACTCACAGGGTGTTTTGCAGTTTGTTCTTTCTGAATAATCATCCATCAAACTGACATACACATCATTTTAGTGTTGACATTTGAAAAACCTATAATACCTTTATACCAGAGATTTAATGGAGTTTAATTCACTATATTACTGTTCAGGTATATTTAAGACACACTTAGAGATGTATAGATTTTTAGTATTACAGCACAATCAGGGCAAGTTGATTGAACTTTGTTTATCCCAGGATTGTAGCATGTTTGAGTAATACTGGATGATTCTCTGAACAGATTGAGAAACTTGAGTAAGAGGATCTATGGTGAATCAACCTTTATCCTCTAAGAGAATCTCACACAACTTTCAGGAAAATAAGAATGGCTAAAAGATATTTAATACACCATCATATCTCACATAGAATATCCTCTGACCCATCCCCTCATGCACTCATGTAGTAAAGCAAGAGGCCTGCAAAAAGAATTTTGAAAAGTGTATGTTGAGACATTGAAAATCTCAGGAATTCTGCAGTAGAAGACACCTTTAGAGCACATGGTTGCAACTTTAAGGTAGACCTTCAAGGACTTGATAAAGATCACTCACAGCAAGGGTGTTGGCAGCAACATCACTTTTTTAGCGGCCATTGGTGTTAGTTTTGCCACTTTGAGTTTGCATTATAATACAAGATAACACCCTAGTGAAATGGAGCTGGAAGCATGAAGAATAGAGTGTGTCAACTTGCACTGTTTGGCCAAGTTGTGAAATACTACTTATGTGATCAAAGAATGACTTGGCAGAGGTGTGAAGGGAGCTCTAGTTCTCACAATGTATGCAAAATCATATAAATCTTGTTTATTTTCCATTTATGAATATATCTGTTGACCACAAATTACATAAAAATAAGAATATTAAAGCCCATTATAGTCATCAATATGGAACCAGAATAGGGATTTAACTTCCAGATTAATGTTTCCATCTTTTAGGCTTTTTTCACTACAGAAAGGATCACTTCTAATATAAACACTCATATTAAATGCATCTGTCACGTGGTAAGAGATGATGCTAATGTCCTGCCCAAATCCCTCTAACCTAATCCAAACAGCCAATTTCTGCATTTATTTCTATATTCTTTCTAGAACACTAGGTGGCTTTATAGAACATTTTCTGGCCCAATATCCAGAAAGGCAAAATGTGCCTGTGAATTACTATCTCCCACCCTCCAACCAAGTTTCCTCTGCTCCCTTAAGCTACCAAATCTTTACCTCCCAGCCCACCCAAATAACTTCAACCTAAATGTCTCAAATCTCTCATATCTCAATGGTGTTTTCCAGCATTTCCCAGAATGTCCTTATGGGATCAATAACATCCTTTTTTTAACTACATTTCTTTACCATTTCACTTCCTCACCTTTCTGTGTTTCATGCAACTCCAAAATAAACTATAGGCACTTACATTCTTGCGTCACTGTCGGTTTGAGGGGAAACCCAAACATGCTACTCTATGACTTTTCTTGAATTAATTTCTAAATTAATTTTTCATAAAGTAGAATGTAGTACAGAGCTAAAGGTACATGCTTATTGAAGGAATAAATGAATTATAACAATGACATATGAAATAAAGGTCATGTTTCCTTAAGGAGGCTTTCCAGATTTTTATTTGTCTAACTGAATATCTAGTCAAAGGAAAAAATAACAAGATAAAGCAGCGGGATATTTGGTGATACATTCTTTGCTACATCATTAAAAATGTCTGAAATGATTTGAGGTAGTTTTCTTTCATTGAAATTTTTCTACAATAATATGGGCACCCAATTGAAAATTTGTACTGGTTAAAAATTAGTACAAATTTTTAATGTAAATAAACAGTTTTGTTTGAAAGCGGGAATGGGTTTTGCATAGTGGTTTTCATCTATTTATATACAAAAATAAAGAAAAAGACCCAGTTATAATGAAGCGACTAAAGGGAAGTGATGCAATGGAGTACAAGATGATAGACAAATTCCACTTTTCATAGAGGTTCACTATGTTACTACCAAAGTAATAACATGAAATGTCTTATTTATAAATGGAAAGTAGAACTATTATAGTAATGAATGAAGAAAAATAAAACAATAAATAAAAGTTTAAATCTTTTCTTTCAAATAATAGGTAATGTATCACTTAAATATTAGCATAAGTTAGATCTTTCTTAATTGCTTTTTTTCTTCCCTAAACTTTGGACCACCACTTCACTATGTGAACAGATATTCATTTCACCATTTAAAAGTAAAAGAACCTATTTATTTCACAGTGATCTTATAGAAATACTGGAAATGTTTGTTTAGAAAATAAATTTAAGAAATAGATAATGCACATCTCTACAGTGTTCAATAGTCTTGATTATTATATACATACAATTTGTTCATTGCTATCACATAATAAATCCTATACAATCATACCTCAGATATATATATATATATATATATATATTGTTGTTGTTGTTGTCGTTGTTGTTGTACATGGGCCTCTCACTGCTGTGGCCTCTCCCATTGCAGAGCACAGGCTCCAGATGTGCAGGCTCAGTGATCATGGCTCACAGGCTAAGCTGCTCCGTGGAATGTGGGATCTTCCTGGACTGGGGCACGAACCCGTGTCCCCTGCATCGGCAGGCGGACTCTCAACAACTGCGCTACCAGGGAAGCCCTCTCAAATATATTTGACTTCCTTTAATCTTCACCCCACAGTGAAAATCTAGGCTGTCTGTATACAATGCCTTGTGTAATAGAAAAATTGTGTAATAAAATAATTTTGGAATAACTGAAGAAATAAAGATTTCAGGTGAAAGGAGAGAGAAATTGAGAGAATATTACTGAAAGGAAACTTGTGCATGTGTGTTTGTGCATTACTATCCAAGTTTCTAACATTGCTTTAAAACTCTAAGGTAAAATAATAATTTTTGCTTAAGTTGAAGCTAATATTTACCTTTATTATCAAAGTAAAGCAATTTACCATGATTCCTATCATTTTAGATCTATGTTTGATAATTACTTCATATTTTAATTGAGAAGGTAATTGAAGATAAAAGAAGAAGAAAAAGGACACATTCATATGTGTCTCATTGTAGATATTTGAAATAAACAGACTTTATAGTAATTGTGGAGAATGCATGGGGTATTTTGTTCCTGGTATTACTGTGTAGGAAAAACTATATGTAGGAATTATACAACATATTTGAAGTTAGGAAAAATTTCAAATGCCATTATTTTTCAAAATGCATATAGTTACCACTGTTTCTAATAGTGACATTTTAAAACACAAAATTCTCACTTTCATGGAGCCTCTTATATAGCCTTGGGTATAAGAGGATAAATACTTTTTCAGTCTTTTTTTTTTTTTTTTTTTCTTTAGTGTCCAGTAATTTAAGTCTTTGAGCCTGTTTTGTTTCTTTCCACATATCTACAGTAACCTTATACTCATGTCTGACCACTAAAGGAAAAGTATATTCTCAGTACTAACACAGAAAGGTTATCATTTGAATTATTAATAAGACATAAGCAGGCTATTAGCTAGCCAACTGAGTATGGGAAGACTGCTTTATTTTAGTTGACCTGTTAATTAACAAATAACTGAATTTTCAGTTGAATTATTTATATAAATAACATTTATTTTTATATTACATAAAATGTGTATTAAAATGTCAAGATTGAATTCTAAGCAAGGATGACAAAGCTGTCTCTTTTAGCCTCCTGGCTGATTTTTCTTGTGCTGATATACAATTTGAAACATTATGACAAATTTGTGGACTGTGGAAGTCTGGGGTGGAGACAAAGCCTCATAATAACATGAGTCAAGGCAGCGTGGGTAGTAAATCTAGTAAGAAACTAGCTCACTTAGCAACTTGATGCCATCTAGTCTAATATCTTCTAAACTAAAGTATGCATCCCACATGAATTACTACTAGAATTGGCATAAAACATTACAAAGGTTCAAAGCAGAGGACTAAAAATTCAGTATAAAAAAAAGTGTTTAATTTTATTTTTTTAATTTAAGTAATTCAACAAGTGACAGAATAATTATAAATTTTACAATTTTTCACTGGCTTTCATTGAGGAAAATAAAACAATAACCTTATTTGTAAATGAACTCTTGTTTCTTCAAACGTGTTATACTGGAAAGATAATTTTGACAGAGAGGAAACCTAAATTCTAGTTCTGAATGCTAATTGACATTTGACAAATAACAACCTTGAAATCCATTGTCCTCAGCTGTGATAATGAGAAAATACTTCATATATGCTATTTTTTTTTTTTTTTTTTTTTTTTTTTTTTTTTTTTATGCTCATCTAGCTTTTATTTTCATTTGTAATTTCTGGACAAAAACGCATTTTACATCCATTATCTGATCCTTACACTGTCCCGCTGAGATAGGTAATGAGAGTCACTGCATTAACTGAGTGCCTACCCTGCACCACGTGCTGTACCTAGCTCTTCACATCTACTATTTTATCAATACAACAGCACTGCCCGGAAGCCATCCTTACCTCCATTTGACAGCTCAGGAAGCAGGCCCCAAGAGGGGGCAAAGGGCTCAATGACCTCCCTTAAGCTGGTAAATGGCCCAGCTGGGACTCAAACCCAGGCCGACCTAATTCTAAAGCCTGTGCTCTTAACCCCCAGGAGATGTTAAAGCAGGATTTAGGGTCCCCATCGAACAAAGAGAAGATTCGTTTCCCCAGACCTGGGCCAGGCCAAACTTGGCTCTATCTTGTCATTATCTTCCAGAGGTGCCCGCATACTTCCTTGTCTCCCAACTGCTCTAGATAACTGATCCTTGGCGCCCCCGTCCTGTGCATGACCCCCAGCCAGGACTGCTGCCACTTAGGATCTGATCATCGGAGTCAATCCCTGCTCAAATGGGAGCAGTCGCCCCATGGGCGTGGCCCTTTTTTCACTAAGAGCTGCAGAGAGGGGTGGAGAAGCCCAGACGTGGGACAGGGCTCCAGGCCCCCTTCCTGCTGAGTCAGAAATGGAGGAGGGTGGTGAAGAGGAGGGAAGTGAGAGGCAGGGAGTTGCTGCTGCCACGACCAGCCAGGTCAGGCTGGGTTTCAGGACCGGGACCACCGAATTCGCCATGTGTTTCTCCTTTCCACAGCCAGGAAATCAGGGCCTCCCCACCGCACTGATCTTCACCCGAACCCTACCCATCCCATAAATTCACTCCTTAGGACAAACATTCTGTACAGGTGTGGGTGCTGGAGAACTGACTTTCCTGGCTTGTAAAGAGGCTACAACAGGCCCTAGAGGCCAGACATTTTCAACCCAAAGGTAAGTAATAATAATAGAACTACCATTTTATCGAGCACTTCATGATGCCAGGTGCAACGCTAAGGGCTTTCTATGCACTGTCTCATTTGATTTCTGCGACAATCCTGGACATTATCCTCTTGTTCAGATGAGGATACAGGGTCGTCAGAGTTTCACAATTCACCCAAAGTCAAATGACTGGTAGTACCTGGGATCCAAAACCCATTTTTCTAACCACGAACCAATGCAACGTGGATCTCAAATCTGACTCAGATAATATTCTTCCTTGTGTATCTTGCATCTTGCGACGATTTGCAAAACCCAGGGAGCAGGGGACATGCACACTAGTTCTTAGTCTCAGAACCAGGGCTGGATAGGTCCATAGTCCCTCAAAAAAGTTTTAAGTCATTTGCCTGAGGATTTGCTCAAGTTACATCCCCTTTCTGGCTTCAGTGTCCCCATCTGTAAAATGGGGCAGCCACTTATAACTACACAGCCAGATCCCCCAGGAAGCTGGCGTTTTCCCTACTTTCTCTTAGCCAGACTTCTAGACTCACAGCCCAGGGATTCCTGGACCCTCACTCACCACATACTTGGAGGGCGGGTCCTTGACCACGTTGGCGCTGGTCACCTCAAAGAGCAGCCGCTGGGGTACCAGGGTGTTCCGGGACTTCTTCCAGAAATCTTGCAACTGCCGTGTCAGGAGCTGACTGCCCCGCTGCCCATCAGGTGGGGGACTCCGTTCTGCATGAGCACAGGATGGGCCTGCGTCTTCTCCCGCCGCCCGGTCACCATCGGGCAGCGGGTCGGGGTCAGCCTCCTCGTCGTCCTCGTCGTCCTGGTCCTCGTCGTCCTCGGCACTGGTGAAGCTCAGGGTGCCGCTGAGGCGGGACGACAGGCCCTCGGCGTCGTCGTCCTCCAGTTCCGAGCTCTCCGGGAACTGCTCGGCCTCGGGGCCGGCCGCTGCCTCCCCGGGGCCGTCGCCGGTCAGGGCGTGCCGCAGCCGGTGCAGGAGCCGCGAGGCCATGGCACCCCGGGGGGAGCTCGCGACGCTGGGTCCCGGGCTGGGGAGGGAGGCGGACCCCAGCCCCGCGCGGGGAGGGGGGGAAGGGCGGGGCCGGGATTGGGGGAGGGAGGGGCGCCGCGGAGGCCCCGCCCCTGCCTGTGGAGGGTCCCGCGACTCGGCCGGCGTCTCTTTCACCCCCCTGGCGCGGGTCTGCCTCCTGCACCCCGAGGTGCACTCTGGGGCACCCCGCTCCCCGGGGTTCTCGTGCGGCCCGCGGTGCCTGGACGAGGGCAGCCGGGCTCCGCCGGGTTCCGCTGGGCCTAGGCCGCTCCGGCCCCTTCCTGCCGCCGCCCCGCCTCCCTGCTAGTTTTAAAGATTGGAGTCAGTATATGCAAACCATTCTACACAATATATGTGATGCACACATAAAAAGGGTGAGACTAATAAGATAATAAATGATAATCTTTATTTACAATTTGAGTACCTAGCTACAGCTCATATCACTCTGTCAATTCTATTAGTTTTGTTACTTCAGAAATGATTAAGATTTCTTATTCTCTTCAGGAAGTTTGAGTGCTTCTCTCAGAAGTGATTCAGTTGAGATCTGAAAGTAGAGTAGAAGAGTGCCCAATAGAAGTAGGGAATTCATACTAGCTATGCTAGGTTGGACGATGTGGCAGAGAGGAGTGTGTTAGGAGTGATCAAGGAAATAAAAGGGTCATTGTTGTTGGAGCAGAAGAACCTGGGGGATGCTGGTGAATCATCAGGTGTCAGATGTATGTTAAGTAAGGGATGCACTGTGAGAGATACTTTAACTTAAGAACAATGGGAAGTTTTAAGGTTACTTTTATTGAGTTACAAAATGACTAAACCTGTCTTTCAAAGAATGCTTTAAGTAACATAATATTGATTTATGCTATTGAAAGCATTAGTGATGATATTTTGTAGTGGCTGGAGAGGCAAAGAACCAGATGACCAAAATGAGAAGTCAAAATATACCTCTTAGAATCATCTAGATTATGCAACAGGAACAAAGTTTTACAATTTACCCCAATAAAGGTTAAATTTTAATTAATTTTACATATCTATTGAAGGTCAACTGCAGCTCTGTTCTTTGACATCTTAACTTTCAGTCCCAGCTGATGGAAGAGCCTGTACCTGGAACACTGCTGGTAGTCTTGGCAGCAGGAAAATGGCAGAAGAAATGTTGGCTCTTAAAGTTTCTGTGGCACAGTGACATGTCATTCCCTCACATATTTTATTGAGCAGGTCACAAACCCTATTCTGACATTAATAAGATGGGGAACTATTTTCAGGGAGAGGCACTACAGGAAAGTGAATTGGAATAAACGAATACAGTTTAACACAAAGTAAGGAGCCTGTGTTTTATTACGGAGTCAGCAGAGAACCAGTGAACAACTTCAAAAAGAAATGCATTTAAAAGTAGTGCATACACATGAAGGTATAAAAGCTAAGTACGGAGTATACAGAAGTCAATATCTGTTACTCACTTAACAAACCATGACAAACCTATTATTCTGATTTCTGGACTATATAACCTTAAATGGCATAGCAGTTATATATATAGATATAGATATAAATATAGATATAGGTATAGATATAGTTATAGATATAGATATAGATATATAGATATATAGATATATAGATATAGATAGATATAGATATAGATATACATAGATATATAGATATAGATATGTCATATATTTTTGTGACGGAAATTATATATACATATATGTATATATCCTAGTGAAGTGTTTGATTCATAATTGTCACCTCATTATTATAGCTAACATTACCCAAGATATATTATATTTCATTAAACAAACTGGTAATACTAGTAGTTATATTTTCAGACTTGGTCTTGCTTGCTCTACCAGGCCTACTCTATTGTTTACAGGCAAATATAAATTATCCCTGTTTTCCCTTTCACCCAAGTTTGTTCAGAAGCTTACATTTCTTATAGTACTTTGTCACTGTCAAACGCTAGACACGTAGTAGGTGTTTCAAACTTCAAATTCCTCAGCTTTGTGTCATAAGAAAGACTGTTATTTTTTATATTTCAAAATCTTTGAATTTTCATATATTTATATGAATATATATATATATATATATATATATATATATATATAATAGTAAATAGTCCGTAAGGGTAGAACTTTACAGAGAGAGGCATTACTCAAAATCCTTGAGTACAGAGCACCATAGTTTGTAATTTCATTCATATTTTATCCATTATTTACTAATTATATAATCAACATTCACCAAAATAAATTACCCTCATGATTTAATACATATGCTAATTTTCAAAGTTTTATTTTGAATATAACTATGGAACTACTGTGAATATAATTACTGGTCTAAGACTCCATGTAATTAGAATCTATGTACACAATGACAAATTAGTCATTAACTGTGAAAATCTCAGAATAACTGTGCACTCTGTTGTGGTTACCAATTCTGGTTTTGACAGGGTTCACTTAATGAGCCATTTATTTTCTCTTAAACTCAACTGCATTGTCAATGTAAACAATGAATATGGTTGTAGTGTTTATGTGTGGGTTCATTGTGAATCCAGACATTATTCATAAGGAAAGACTTTAGATGTAAGAACAAGGAGCACTAACATTATTGAAAAGGGGAGGGGTGTATGGCGCTCTTGCCATAACAAAGGGAGGCATATCAGACAAGAGTGATGAATTTGTTTGTCAAATTGTGGTCATTCAATTAAAAATAACTTTTAAAATTCTAAATTATTTGTAGAATATTCCCTATATGAGATAGTAACAAAATTAGAAGCTACAGCACTTCAAATAATTATAAAATATTAAAAATTTACTATTATAAGTGTCATTTACATGGAATTTTAAGTGTATTTTTGATTTTGTGTTTGCTTTTTTGTTGCTGTTGTTGTTTAGCAGAAATAGGAGGGATTATCTATCTGTGTATCTACCTAATTATCTAGCTAGCTAGCTTTCATTTATCTTTAACATTTAAATTGTCAGAAGAAGAGATTGGCTTCCCATAGAGTGCTAAGTGTAAATGGAACACACTCACGAAAAGGTTGGGCATGAGTGAGAGTCTGGGATTTGGATAGACTGACTAACATGGAGCTAGCATTATGGTTGAATGAAACAATGTACAGCAGGAGTCTAGGTCAGATAAAGATCAAGCTCTGATTTTAGTTGCTGGTTGATCATTTTGTGGTAAGAAATTTGACTTCCCAGGAACGATCTGGCCATTGTCCTAGCTCCTGGGAGGTAATTTCTAAAAGCTCTGAATTTCTGGAGTTATGGAAGTGTCCATTATTCATGGTGGACCCCTCTGACAACACCTAATATTTCATGTTAATAAGGTAACTCATGATGTCAATAGCTGTGCTAATGAGATGACACAGGCTGGGGGCGGCAACATCAGACAGATCAACTTTGTGACTAGAGGATTGTGTCTTAGGCTACATGAGACCTCTGGAGAGGGGAAGGGGCCAGAAACTGAGTTCAACCACATGGATAAAGGATCATTCATACCTACTTAATGAAACCTCAATAAAATTCTCAATTTGAAGGTCCAGTGAACTTCTTATGTTGGTAATACTTCACACACACAACCCCACGCTGATGCTTGAAGAATAAAGAATCTCTGAGGACCATGGAAGATTTAACTTTGGATACACATACATCCCTTCCTTTGATTCTAATTTTTAACTTTTCATTATAATAAACTGTAATCACTAGGCATAGTGCTTTTCTGAATTCTGTGAGTCTTTCTAATGAACTATTGATCCTGGGAGTAGTCATGGAGGTCTTTGAATTTGTAGCTAGCTAGTCTGAAATGAGAGTGGCTCTGGGGAACCTTAAAGTTTCAAGTGGCATCTGAAATGAGAGCAGTTTTGGGGAAGTTTTTTCTCACATTTTAAAGTTTAGCCAAACTGCTTTGCAATTATCAAGAATAATCCTGAGTTATGGTTTGGGCTGAAACAGTACTTAAACTCAGAGTAATTAGAGACTCAGTTACTGAGCTGCAAGGAATGTAGATACAGTGACTGGACTTGGGTCACATAGTTAGAATCTGGCTAATAATTTTATACTCTGAAGACCATCTTCATCACTGCCGTTACCTGGACTTCATTGTTTCATCTCAGTCTTTTTCAGCCCAAGCTATTTCAGATTTTTGTTGTATATAATGAAGTATGTTATCTAATAGATCTAACAGACTGAATTCTCAGGGCAATCATGGCATGATACTTATATTTCTTGTTTAATGGTAATAGAAAGTTTAATCTTCTTGAAAACTAGAATGTCAGCTTATAGAGAATAGTCTACTGAAAAGTCAGATAAGATAAATTTTATTTTTATGTAGTCCTTTATATAAGACAATGCTGGAAAACCACTATCACAAACACTTCATCAATACTAAATATAAATGAACTTGGTATTACCATGACTAATGGAAAATTTTGTATTAAAAAGATCCTTTTATTTTATTTATTTATTTATTTAAATTTTTTATTGGAGTATAGTTGATTTAAAATATTTTGTTCATTTCAGGTGTACAGTAAAATGATTTAGTTATGCATATACTTACATCTATTCTTTTTCAGATTATTTTCCCATATAGGTTGCTATTTTTTAAGTATATGCATTTGACATCTATCTTTCAAGTATATTCATTTTTAAAATATATCCATATATTTTAAATATATACATTTGTGTACATTTGTATTAATGATATACAACTAAATTAATTTATATGCATTAAGTGTATGCATTTTAAGTATTAGCATATATTTATATGCATTCAAAATATACAGTTGAACAAATTAAAGTATTAAATATTGATATACTAATTAAAAGGTTAGTATGATAGAAGTATTTTCCAATTTGGAAATTTTATGAAGAAAATAAAATATAATTGTTCTATTCTCAAATATATACATACATATTGAATACATATACACATATAGAATAAGTGTCACAGATAATCACTTAAATTATATATTTAAGGGCATGTTTATAATATTATCATGTTCCATTTTTCTATAAACGTCTCAATGTAAGAAGTGTTTTCACTATGTCCTCTTCAAGATCTCATAAAAGATCATTCATATTGAGAACTATTTACAAATATGGAAGGATAACTTAAATGATACTTAAAATAATATCAAACCAAGCACATTTAAGTCACCTTAACAAGAATTGTTCTTTTAACAAGAATTTTAAAAAAATTGGCAAAATACTCTTAAGAAAATTGAGAACCAATGGGAACCCAAGGTAAACTGTAGAACATACTTTAAGAGCATATTTCTGTGAAGTCAAAATCAAAAGTATAACTATTAGCATTAGACGAGGAAAGAGCCAAGTGTATCTGGAAGAATGCCAGGATTGAGCAATTACCATCAAGGTATGTTTAGTTTACTGGAGTACAAGCATTGCAGCAAATGACTGCATACTTAAAGGCAATAGATTTAATTGAAGGATGCCAGCTCTGTGGTAGATAAGGTAGTTTATACATTAGTATGTTCAGCCTCATCGGAACAGAAAACATTGTCCCAGAATGTGAAACAAAATTAGCTATTCTATGGCTTTTTAACTTCTGATCTGGAATCCACATACTTTCCATTTTTGTTTTGATGAAATGACTTTTAAATAGTTCAGAATTACTTAACATATAGAAAATATTTATATTTGAAAAATATGCTAAACATAAAATAATTAGAAAGGAACTCTCTAGAATAAATCACCACCTGATACTGTTTACACAAAGTAAAAACAGATATAGTATAAAACTTTTTAAACTGCATTTTCATGAATAATTTCATTTATCAGCTTCAGATATTTAAACAGTAAAAGAACTAATGAAGACTGAACACTTATTACAATGTTCTTTATTCCTTTTCTTCTAAAGTCTTAATGAGATGTAATTACAGTTGCTCATATGTTGTCTCAAACATGCTTTGCTATAAAGAGTATAATAAGGAGCCGTATCTCACTTCATGAACTACAGCAGACATATAAATGAGAAGCTACAAAACTAGAGAAGAGCCTGGAGATATTAACATCTGTGTGACTGAAGCAGCCATTTCACAATCCAGTAGACCTTAAACACGGCAGACATTGAAATCTGTTCAGCACATGGAATAGATTTTTAAATATGTTTGGTTACTGCTTTCTCCCAGCTGCTGTCTGAACATGGCTTCTATAATACTAGAGAGTCTGCTTTGACATCACTTGCATATAAAAATCATGTCTTTGATTAATATTTACTACCATAATATGTCCACTTACAATCATAAGTATGAATTTTAATTGTACCATTGTCAAAGCCTCTCTTGGAGTGGAGAAGTTGGAATATACTTACTAAGAAGAGAAATATGAGAAAATGACTTGTGAAAATTTGGTTGTTATTTTTTGTGTCAATTTGAGAAAGGATATTCCATAACTTTGATATAGATAGATAGATAGAAAAATAGATAGATAGATATAGATAGATAGATAATTTCAACATAAATTAGTCATTCAATCAGTGAATGTGTTAGTAAGCTACTTGGAAAATCAAGAACATTTTGAGTAGAAACTGCTCAATCATAAGAAGGAAATAAACACTTTGAAAGGCCATGTTTATTTCTCTTCCAAAGACAATGCTTTAAATACTATGCTAAGGTTTATTTAAAATAAATTTTCAGGAAATTTGTGTTTATTTTCTAAACTGTGTGAAGTTAGTATTACAAATAATTTGAAAGACCAGGCATATATGTGACAATGATCCAATATTTAATTTTCAATTATTGAAATATAACCATAAGGATTTTAATTAATAATATCAAATTGATATGCCATACAAATTATAAAAACTTTCACTTTATATCATAGATTCCAGTCTATAATTGATATAAAACATACAACTACTAGTTTTTGTAATATAATTAATAGAATAAAATTCTCTACTCCTAACCTTTATAATAAAAAATGTTATTGGTGCTAAATATTTGCAGAAAAGCCATTGTTTCCACTTAAATGGCAATTTCATGATTTTATGAGTATATAATGATAGCAAATTGGCATTATTATCTTCATGTTTGATATCTTTGCCATTATAATAGACTATTTCATCAATTAGTCACAGTTTAAAAATCCAGATGACATCTATTTTGAAGTTTATACAAATTATAGTAAAAAATGTTCTACATACTAGGCTATAAGTAATAAACATTTTAAATAATCACTCAGATTATCCTCCACTTTCTAAGTTTATCAGTCATGAGTAAGGAGTTCCATGTCACACTTTCAAAGGCTATAACTGCCTCAGAATTACATTGCAACTTAGTTTAACTCTCAAATAATTTCTATAATGTCATTTCTTGGCCTTTAACAGATTCATATTTTCATTTTCTCCATGTGGATTGGTATATAAAATGAGTTGGAGTTAATTAGTGGAGTTAAACTTTGAGGATGCCTAAGTAATTGAGCCAGAATTTGAAGGGTATTATGCTAATCATACTTTTTGGAGCTTAAACCTCTTTGTTTTCCCTAAGACATAGAAAATTTATAGTGGAACAGTATAACAGAGATTCTAAAATATGTGAATAAGTCAAACATAGTCATTGTTTATTCGAAGCAGTATGCCATCAATTTTCAAAGGTCAAGTCTGTGAAATAACTCAAGAAAATATTTCTCTAAAAAAATAATTCCATATAGTATAATAATTTCATCTCCTATTGATGCATTCCAACAAAGTTGTAAAATTATATTCCTATTGCCTGATGTTATTAAAACAAAGACACTAGAGCAGTAAAATGAAAGAGCAACTTCTCACAAAGGACTATGAAAACCAAAATGTTTATTGCATATGCATGTTTTCCTAAACAAAATGTCCATTATTATTATGTTTTTTACTTTACAAAACAGCTTTTATTCATTCTTTCAGCACGTGCTTTTAATGTACCTCATAAATATCAGGTAGACTTCCAAGTTTTAGGAGATTGAGAAAAATATGCTTTCAAAGAGCTTACATGCAGTGTAATACCAAAGGAAAAAATGAATAAACAAATAAGCAAGCATTAATTAATTAATTAAAAAGATAGTAAGGAGGATAGAGTTTTGTGGACAGGGAAGGCCTCGCTGGGAATGCACCATTTAAGCAAGGATTTAAAGGAAATATGGTAGTAAGATATGTGAGTAACTGTAAGAATAGTACTAAGCAGACAGAAGTGCAAGTGTTAAGTGTCTGAGATGGAAATGTGCCTGGTTTACATCTATTGGTGCTCTTCTTTATTATTGCTTCTTGATAGAAACATATTTAAATTAATGATTAAATATTAAACCAAAAGAAAAGAGGAAAATAACTAAGCAATATTGAAGTTAATAACAAAGAGAGAGAAATAGTTTCTAGAAATTGAATATTAATTTTAAATGATATGTCACACAATTAATTAATATATGTAACAAACTATTCTATGACTCCATGTCAACAAATCTATGTCAACAAATGGCATACAGCCTACAAAAATAAAATGAGAGATCAGCCAAAATGGCAGAGTAGAAAGACCCTGAGCTCACCTCTTCTCAGGAGCACAACAAAATAACAACAATTTGCAGAACACCCATCTATGAAAAAGACCAGAACTGACCAGAAAATACCTTCTACAATGAAAGATATAGAAAAGGAACCAAAATGAGATGGGTAGGAGAGGCAGGCTCATGATATAATCAAGTTCCATATCCAAGGATGGGTTACCAGGAGAATAATTATAGTGCAGAGGTTCTCCCATAGGAGTGAGAGCTCTAAGTCCCATGTAGGGCTCCCAAGCCCAGGGGTCCTGTATCAGGAAAACAAACCTCCAGAGCATTTGGTTTCAAGGCCCATCAGGGCTTAATTTCAGGAGTCCAAAGGAACTGGGGTAAATTGAGACTTCACTCCTAAAGAATGCACACAAACCCTCATGCCTACCAGGACCCAGGACAAAAGCAGTAATTTTATAGGAGCCTGGGTCATAACAAGTTGCTGCATTTGGCGAATATCCTAGAGAGACAGGGTGTGGCTGCAGCTTATCCTGGAGACATAGACACTGATGGCGACCATATCTAGAAGCTTTCTACCACATGGACAATACAGCTAGTTGTTGCCATCATGGGATCCTCCATCTAAGTGATTAGCACCAAGACCCAGCCCCACCCAACAGCCTACAGGTGCCACTACTGGGATGCCTTAAGTCAAGCAAGTAACTGGGTGGGAAAACAGCACCACCCATAAGCAGACAGGCTGCCTAAAGGCCTTCTGAGCCCACAGCTGCCTTTAGACATATATCTAGACACAGCACTACCTAACAGAGGGCCAAGTGCCAGCTTCACCCAACAAGAGGCAGACACTAGACACAAGAAAATGCCAGTCCTACAGCCTGCAGACCCAGGTGACCCACAGTAGGCCAAACACTGCCCTAGGATTGGCTGGATCATGGCCCTGCCTGCTAGCAGGCCAACACAAGATTTGGGAGGCCTCAGACTTCATACCCAACTGTTTCAGGAAACAGTCTCCCCCACATCAGAGATCTGACACCAGCTGTGGAATCCATGAGCCTGAAACCAGTCTCCAGGACCTGACTTTGCCTCCCAGTAGTCCAACATTAATCCCAGGATCTAAATTGACCCACCAGTGTAGGAGGGACAATAGCCCCAGGGTCTTTTGAACCTTGACACTGCTCACAAGTGAGGCAGCATTACCCCTGGGGCCACTGGAGTTTTGCTGTCAGCAAACAAAAATGATGAAAGTGAAAAACCTACAACCAATAATACTCTACAAAGCAAGGATCTCATTCAGATTTGATGGAGAGAGCAAAAAAATTACAGACAAGCAAAAGCTAAAATATATCATTGGCACCAAACCAGCTGTACAACAAATGTTAAAGGAATTTCTCTAGGTGAAAAAGAAAAGGTCACAAATAGAAACAAGAAAATTACAAAATGAAAAATGCGCCAGTAAAGGCAAACATACAATAAAGGTAGGAAATCTTACACACACAAAGTCACTAGAGAGGTTAAAAGACAAAACTAGTAAAATCATCTATATCCACAAAAAGCAATTAAGGGATACACAAAAAAATCAGATGTAAAATATGATATTAAAAAAACTAATTTTTAGAGGAGGAGAGTACTGATGCAGGGTTTTAAAATGCATTTGAAGTTAGGAGATGAGCAACTTAAAACAATCATGTATATATAGAGAGACTGTTATATAAAAACCTCAAGGTAACCACCAACCAAATATCTATAATAGATATACACGCACAAAAAAAGAAGCAAACATAACAGTAAAGGTATTGAACAAATTACAAGAGAAGAGAACAAAAGAAGTAAAAAAGCAAAAGAAAAAAAATATATTAAAATAAACCCAGAACAATTAAGAAAATGACATTAAGAATGTACATATTGATAATTACCTTAAATGTGAATGGACAAAATGATCCAACCAAAAGACACAGAATGGCTGAATGGAAAGAAAAACAAGACCGATACATGTACTGCCTATGAGAGACTCATTTCAGAGCTAGAGACACACACAGACTGAAAGTGAGGGGATGGAAAAAGCTATTCCATGCAAATGGAAATCAAAAGAAAGACAGAGTAGCAATACTTGTATCAGACAAAATAGACTTTAAAATAACAACATTTGGGCTTCCCTGGTGGTGCAGTTGGTGAGAGTCTTCCTGCCTATTCAGGGGACACAGGTTCGTGCCCCAGTCCAGGAAGATCCTACATGCCACGGAGTGGCTAGGCCCATAAGCCATGGCCACTAAGCCTGCGCATCTGGAGCCTGTGCTCCACAATGGGAGAGGCCACAACAATGAAAGGCCTGTATACTGCAAAAACAAATAAATAAATAAATAAACATTTACAAGAGACAAAGAATGACACTACCTAATGATCAAAGGATTGATCTAAAAAGAAGATCTATCTATCTATCTATCTATCTATCTATCTATCTATATATATATATATATATAGATAGATAGATAGATAGATATATAAACATCTTTATTGGAGTATAATTGCTTTACAATGGTGTGTTAGTTTCTGCTTTACAAAAAAATGAATCAGCTTTATATATATATATATATATATATATATATATATACATATATTCCCATATCTCTTCCCTCTTGCATCTCCCTACCTCCCACTCTCCCTATCACCCTGCATAGGAACACCTAAATATATACAGCAAATATTAACATACATAAACTGAGAAATCAACAGTAACACAATAATAGCAAGAGACATTTACCACATTTACCTCAATGGACAGATCATCAAGAGAGAAAATGAATATGGAAACATGGGCCTTAAATAAGACATTCAACCAAAATAACTTAATTGATATATACAGAGCATTCCATCCAAAGACAGCAGAATACACATTCTTTTCAAGTCCACATAGAACATTCTCCAAGATAAATCAAATGAAAGGCCACAAAACAAGCTTCAGTAAGTTTTTAAGAATTGAAATCACATATAACATCTTTTCTGACCACAGAACTATGAGAATAGAAATCAGATACACAAAAACACCTGCAAAAAAACACAAACATGTGGAGGCTAAAAATATGCTATTAAACAGCCAATGACCCACTGAGGAAATCTAAGGGGACATTTTTAAAATACCTAGAGCAAATGAAAATGAAAACACAATGATCCAAAATCTATGGAATGCAGCAAAAGGAGTTCTAAGAGGAAAGTTTTTAGCCATACATGCTTACTTCAGGAACCAAGAAAAATCTCAAATTACCTAACCATACACCTAAAGGAAATAGAGAGGGAGTTCCCCAGTAGTCCAGTGGTTAGGACTCTGTGCTTCAACTACAGAGGATGTGGGTTCAACCTCCACTCTGGTAACTAATATCCTGCATGTTATGTTGTGTGGTTGAAAAATAAATAAATAAAAATTAAAGGAACTACAGAAAGAAGAATAAACAAAACCCTAGTTATCATCAGGAAATAAATCATAAAGATCAGAGAATGAATAAATGAAAAAGCGACTAAATAACTAAATAGAAAAGATTGATGAAACTAAAAGTTGATTCTTTGAAAACATAAATAAAATTGATAAACCTTCAGCCAAACTCATGCAGTAAGAAATGGAGAGGGCCAAAATAAATAAAATCAGAAATAAAAAAGGAGAAATTACAACAGAAATACAAAGGCTCATAAGATACTACTATGAACAACTATATGCCAATAAAATGGACAACCTAGAAGAAATGGACAAATTCTTAGAATGGTACAATTTCTTAAGACTGAACCAGGAATAAATACAAAATATGAACAAACAAAATAGAAGACATGAAATTGATTCAATAATTAAGAAAACTTGCAACAAACAAAAGTCCAGGACCAGATGGCCTCAGTGGTCAATTCTACCAAAAATTTAGAGAAGAGTTATTACTTATCCATCTCAAAATATTCCAGAAAATTACAGAATGAGGAACACTTCCAAACTCGTTCTATGAGTCTAACATTATCCTAATACAAAATCCATAAAAGATACCACAACAAAAGAAAATTACAGGCCAATATCACTGATGTACATAGGTACAAAAATCCTCAACAAAATACCAGCAAACTGAATCCAACAATATATAGAAATGATAATTCACCATTAAGTGGAATTTATCCAAAGAATGCAAGCATTTTCCAATATCCACAAATCAATGTGATACATGTCATGAATAAACTGATGAATAAAAACTATATGATCACCTCAGTAGATGTGAAAAATCTTTTGACAAAATTCAACATCCAATTATGATAAAAACTCTCCAGAAAGTGTGCATAGAGTGAAAATATTTCAACATAACAAAGGCCATATATGTCAAATGTACAGCTAATACTGTACTCAATAGTGAAAAACTTAAATTATTTCCTCTAAGATCAGGAAGAAGACAAGGATGCCCACTCTCACTACTTTTATTCAACAGTTCTGGAAGCCCTAGCCACACCAATCAGAGAAGAAAAAGTAATAAAAGAAATAAAATGGAAAACAGGAAGTAAAACTCTCACTGTTTGCAGAAGACATGATACTATACAAAGAAAATCCTTAAGACACCACCAGAAAACTACTAGAGCTCATCAATGAAATTGGTAAATTTTCAGGATACAAAGTAATATATAGAAATCTGTTACATTTGTATATACTAACAATGAACTATCACAAAGAGAAATTAAGGAAATTAGCTCATTTACCATCAAAATGAAAAGGAATAAAATTACCTAAGGAGATAAAAGACCTGTACTTGGAAAATTATAGTACAACTCTGATGAAAGAAATTGAAGAAGACACAAACAGATGGAAAAATACACCATGTTATTAGATTGGAAGAATTAACATTGTTAAAATGACCATACCCCCCAAAGAAAATACACAGATTCAATGCAATCCCTGTCAAAATACAAATGGCATTTTTCACAGACCTAAAACAAATAATTTAAAGTTTTGTATGGAAACACAAAAGACCATGAATAGCCAAAACAATCTCAAGAAAGTAGAACAGAGCTGAAGAAATTGTGCTCCCTGACTTCAGACTATACTACAAAGCTACTGTAATCAAAACAGTATGGTGTTGGCACAAAAACAGACAGAGATAAATGGAAGAGGATAGAGAGCCCAGAGATAAACCCACACCATTATGTTCAAACAATCTACAACAAAGGGGGCAAGAATATACAATGGAGAAAATACAGTCATCTTCAATAAGTGGTGCGAGAAAAACTGGACAGCTACATGTAAAAGAATTAAATTAGAACTATTCTCTAAAACCATACACAAAAATAAACTCAAAATGGATTAAAGACTCAAATGTAAGACTGGATACCATAAGGTATGGTATACTAGAGGAAATCATAGGCAGTACACACTTTTACACAAATCATAGCAATAGTATTTTTGGATCCATCTCCTAAAACAAAGGAAATAAAAGAAAAGATAAACAACTGAGGTCTAATTAAACTTAAAAGCTTTTGTACAGCTAAGGAAACCATTGCCAAAATGAAAAGAAAACCGAGTGAGTCAGAGGGAATATTTGCAAATGATATGACTAATAAGGGGTTAATATCCAAAATATACAAATTCATTCAATTCAACATCAAGAAAACAAAATCCCTGATTTAAAAAATGGGCAGCAGACCTGAATAGACATTTTTCCAAAGAAGACATACAGATGGACATCAGGCACATTAAAAGATGCTCAACAGTGTTAATCATCAGAGAAATGCAAATCAAAAACTACAAAGAGATGTCACCTCACACCTGTCAGAATGGTTGTCATCAAAAAGAGCAGAAATAACAAATGTTGGTAATGATGTGGAGGGAAATGAATCTTTGTACACTGTTGGTGGGAATATAAATTGGTGCAGCTGCTGTGGAAAACAGTAGGAAGGTTTCTCCAAAAACTAAAAATAGAACTACCATATGACTCAGAAATTCCACTCATGGGTATATATCTGAAAAATAAAAACACTAGTTTGAAAAGATACACAAACTCCAATGTTCATAGCAGCATTATTTACAATTGCCAAGTTATGGAAGCAATCTAAGTGTCCATCAACAGATGACTGGATAAAGAAAAAGTGGTATATATATATATATATATATATATATATATATATATATATATATATACATATATATATATATATATATATATATATATATATATATACATATATATATATATATATATATATATATACATATATATATATATATATATATATATAGTGGAATACTACTCAGCCATAAAAAGAATGGAATTTTTCCATTTACAGAAACATGGATGTCCTTGGAGAGCATTATGCTAAGTGAACTAAGTCAGAGAGAGAAAGATAAATGCTGTGTGATATCACTTACATGTGGAATCTGAAAAATAAAACAAACTGTGAAAATAGCATAAAAGAAGCAGACTCACATATATGAAGATCAAACTGGTGGTTGTCAATGAGTAGAAGGAAGGGAGGAGGGACAACATAGGTTTAGCGGATTAAGAGGCACAAACTATTAGGTATAAAATAAGCTATAAAGATATACTGCAACAACATGGAGAATATAGAAAATATTTTAGTATAACTATAAATGGAGTATAACTTTTAAAAATTGTGAATCTCTATATTGTACACATGTAACATATAATATTACACATCAACCATACTTCAATTAAAAATAAGAAGCTGAGGAATAAAAATAAAGAAAGAATTTTAAAATTAAGGTGCAAAGTTTACAGTTATATGTGAAACCAACGATTGATTATGGATATATATTGTATTATGAGGAAAAAATGCCAAAATAACTTAAGTAGTTATTGATGTGAAAATGTGCATAGGGGTGTGTGTGTGTGTATGTGTGTGTGAGTGATTGAGAAGAGGAAAGACTGGTGGGTTCTTCAGTGTTTGTTGAAAATCCAAAGGGTAAATATGCATTTAAATAGCAATAGCTACAGAAGTTATCTCACCAAATAAAAAGAAGTAACATCTATTTTATAGATATTTACCTTTTTTTCCCCTCTTTTTCATTATTTGAGTGTCAGATGCACAGTGTTAAGTTAATCAACACATGAGGTCATAACATAAATGCCTTATTATTCCATGTAAAGTTTAACTTAATTACTGTAATATTGCTGTATTTTTATCTTTCTGTCTTCCCATTGTCTAATTTTTTGCAGCCAGCACCCACTCTGAAATGTTTAAAATGTGAACACAGATCATTATGTATCCTTGAAAAAATACATACATTTTTCACATATGTTTATTATTTTTAATTATTTTACACAATATATGTATTTTTTAACTTTAATAAATTTTAAAGTACTCCACATTCAACTATGTAGAAATTTTTCATTGATTTTTTTCTTCAGCATAATATTCCAGTTTGCCAATAGTACCACATTGTAGTAACCCAATCCTACACTGATAGACTCTAGCTTGACTCTAAAGCCCTGCTACTGTAACTAATACAAAGATATGGGCTGTGTAAGAATTTCTCTTGGATGTTTTCCCAGGAAAACTGTATAAATGATCCTATGAATCTACAACTTTACCTATACATTATATGATTTTATTTTGAAAATTTAGATTTATGAATGCAAAATATAAAACAATAAATACAAAAATTAGGTATGAAGAATATATTTATAGATATACATATGTTTTCTTCTTTGTTGTTATATTATTTTCTTAAATATATTTTCCCCTTATCAATATCATGCTACATTTCATTTTGTCATTATAACTGTGCATCTGATTTTTTTCTTCCACTTACATTGAGAGATAATTGACATACAGCACTGTATAAGTGTAAGGTGTACAGCATTGTAATTTGACTTACATACATCATGAAATGTTTAATACAATAAGTTTAGTGAACATCCATCATCTCATATACATACAAAATAAACGAAAATGAAAAAAAACCTTATGTTTCCTTGTGATGAGAACTCAGGATTTTCTCTCAACAAATATCATATATAATATACAGCAGTTTTATTTATAATAATCATGCACATTACATCCCTAGTACTAATGTGTCTTATAACTGGAAGTTTGTACCTTTTGAACACCCTTGTCCAAGCCCTCCCCCTGCTCCCCACCACTGGTAACCACAAATCTGAACTTTTTTCTATGAGGTGGTTTGTTTATATTTGAAGTATAATTGACCTACAACATAATGTTAGTTCCTGGTATACAATGTAGTGATTCATATTTCTGTACATTGCAAAATGATCACCATGTTAAGTCCAGTTACCATAAAAATATCTGTCACCATGAAAAAAAATATGTTATTATTGAACAGATTACCCACTCTATACTTTTCACCAGCAGGATGCATTTATTTTGCAATTTAAATTTTGTACCTCTTAATCTCTCCCACTTATTTCACTCATCTGCCCAGCCCTGACCCCTCTGACAACCACTGGTTTGTTCTTTTTATCTATGAGTCTGTTTCTGTTTTGTTATATCCCACTGTATGTATATGTATATATACATATATATATCACGTGTTTTTTAATCCATTCATCTATCAATGGACAGATAGTTGCTTCCATATCTTAGCCATTGTGAATAATGCTGCCATAAACATAGGGGTGCTTATACCAGTTTGATTTAGTTTTTGTTTTCTTTGGAAAAATAACCATAAGTTCAACTTTGGATTGTATACTAGTTCAGCTTTTAATTTTTTGAGGAATCTATACTGTTTTCCATAGTTTTGCACCAACTGACATTCCTGCTAATAGTGCACAAAACTTCCCTTTCTCCACACCTGCTCCAACACTAGTTATTTGCTGTCTTTTTGATAATGACCATTCTGACAGGTGTGAGGTTATATCTCATTGTGGCTTTGATTTGCATTTCCCTGTTGATTAGTGACGTTACCATCTTTTCATGTATCTGTTAGTCATTGGTATGTCATCTTTGGAAGAATGTATATTTAGGTTTTCTGCACATTTTTTAGTCAGGTTGTTTGTACTATTGACGTTGAGCTCTATATGTTCAATGTATACCTTTGATATTAACCCCTTGCCAAATACATCCTTTGCAAGAACCTCTTTCCATTCAGTACCTGGTCTTTTCATTTTGTTGATAGTTTCCTTTACTGTGCAAAAGCTTTTCAATTTGTTATAGTCCCATTTCTATATTTGTATTGTTTTGTTTTGTTTTTTTAGCTTGAGACTGATGTCAAAGAGTGTACTGCCTGTTTTCATCTAGAAGATTTATG
The DNA here is from genome assembly GCA_036417435.1 of Inia geoffrensis. NCBI lineage: Eukaryota > Metazoa > Chordata > Mammalia > Artiodactyla > Iniidae > Inia > Inia geoffrensis. The sequence continues at coordinate 48,528,907 of CM070916.1, forward strand.
AATTCAAGTCTTACATAATGCATTTTTAGTTTATTTTTTTGTATACAATGTGAGTAAGTAGTCTAGTTTGATTATTTTCATGTAGGTGTGCAGTTTTCCCAACACCATTTACTGAGGAGGCTGTCTTTTCTCCTCTGTGTATGCTTGCCTCCTTCATCTTAGTGGTTTAATTTACCACATGTGTGTGGGTTCATTTCTGGGTTATGGACTCTTATTTTGTTCCATTGATCTATGTGTCTCTTTGTGTGCCAGTACATGCAGTTTTGATTACTGTTTTGATAACCATAGTTATATATTTTGAAATCAGGATACATCCAGCTTTGTTTTTCTTTCTCAGTATGTTTTTGCTCTTTAGGGTCTTTTGTGTTTCCATAGCAATTTTGAATTATTACTTGTAATTCTGTAAAAAATGCCATTGGAGTTTCATTAGACATAGAATTGAATCTGTAGATTGCCTTGCATAGTAAGTTCATTTTAGCAATATTAATTCTTATAATCCATGAACATCGTATCTCTTTTCATTTGTTTTGAAGTCTACAGTTTCTTTCATCAATGTCTTTTATAGCTTTCTGAATACATGTATTTTCCCTCCTTGATTAGATTTATTCCTAGAGATATTCCTTTCTGATGCAATTATAAATGGGATTGTTTACTTAATTTGTTTTTCTGACAGTTTACTACTGTGTATAGGAATGAAACAGAATTTTGTACCTTAATTTTGCAACCAACAACTTTACTGAATTCATATATTCTAATAGTTTTTTAGTGGCACCTTTAGGATTTTTATATATAGTATCATGTAGTCTGAAAATAGTTAGTTTTACTTCTTCCTTTCCAAATTGAATTGCTATTATTCCTTTTCCTTGTCTGATTGCTGTGGCTAGGACTTCCAACACAGCATTGTTTAAAACTGGTAGGAGTGGGGCTTCCCTGGTGGCACAGTGGTTGAGAGTCCACCTGCTGATGCAGGGGACACGGGTTCGTGCCCCGGCCCGGGAAGATACCACATGCCGCAGATCGGCTGGACCCGTGAGCCATGGCCACTGAGCCTGCGCATCCGGAGCCTGTGCTCTGCAATGGGAGAGGCCACAACAGTGAAAGGCCCACATACCGCCAAAAAAAAAAAAAAAAAAAAAAAAAAAAACTGGTAGGAGTGGTCATCTTTGACTTTTTTCTGATCTTTGAGGAAGTGTTTTCATCTTTTCACTGTTGAGTATAATGTTAACCATGATCTTGTCATATATGTCTTTATTAAGTTGAATTATGTTTCCTTTATACTCACTTTGTTCAGACTTTTTTAATCATAAATGGATGTTGAATTTTGTTAAAAGCTTTTTCTGCAACTATTGAGATTTTTATTCTTCAATTAGTTAATGTGGTGTGTTACAATGATTGAATTGTGAATATTTAACCATACTTGCACGACTTGGATAAATCCTTCTTGATCATAGTATATGATTGTTTTAAAGTGTTGTTGAATACAGTTTGCTAATATTTTGTTGAAAAATTTTGCATCTATATTCATGAGTTATATTGGACTGGGATTTCCTATTTTTATGGTGTTTCTGTCTGATTTTGGTGTCAGGGTAATACTGGCCTTGTAGAATGAATTTCATCCTCTTCAATTTTTGGAATACTTTGAGAAGGATTGGTGTTAGCTCTTCAAATATTTGATAGAATTGTCCTATGAAACTGTCTATTCATGAGCTTTGTTTGTTGGTATACTGTTTTGTTTTTGAAGTATAGTTGATTTACAATGCTGTGCTAGCAGCTGTCATACAACAAAGTGAATCAGCCATACATATACATATATCCATTCTTCTTCAGATTCTTTTGCCACATGGGTCACTACAGAGTATTAAGTAGAGCTCACTGTGCTATACAGTAGGTCACTGTTAGTCATCCATTCTATATATAATAGTGTGTATATGTCAATCCCAATTCCTGAATTTATCCCACCCCCCTTTTCCCCCGGGGTAACAATAAGTATGTATTTTACATCTGTGACACTATTTCTGTTTTGTAGATAAGTTCATTTGTACGATTTTTTGTAGATTGCACATAGAAGTGATGTCATATGGTATTTGTCTTTCTGTCTGACTAACTTTACTCAGTATGACAATTTCTGTGTCCATCAATGTCCCTGCAAATGGCATAATTTTGTTATTTTTTATGGCTAAGTATTATTCCATTCTATGTATGTACCACATCTGCTTTATCCATTCTTCTGTTGATGGATATTTAGGTTGCTCAGATGTCCTGTTTATTGTGAATAGTGCTACAATAAATATTGGGAAACATGTATCCTTTCAAATTATGTTTTTTTTTTGGATATATGCCCAAGGGTGGGTTTGCTGGATCATAAGGTAGCTCTATATTCAGTTTATTAAGGAACTTCCATACTGTTCTCCATAGTGGCTGTACCAATTTACATTCCCACCAACACTGTAGGAGGGTTCCTTTTTTGCTACACCCAGCATTTATTGTTTGTAAAGTTTTTGATCATGGTCATCTTGAATGATGTGAAGTGATAACTCATTGTAGTTTTGATTTGCATTTTTCTAATAATTAGTGATGTTGAGTTTCTTCGCACATGCTTTTTGGCTATTGCCATGCTTTCTCTGGAGAAATATCAATTTAGAACTTCCTCACATTTTTTTCTATTTTAAATTTCCAATACTACTTTTTTTTTTTTTTTTACATCTTTATTGGAGTATAATTGCTTTACAATGGTGTGTTACTTTCTGCTTTATAACAAAGTGAATCAATTACAAATATACATATGTTACCATATGTTTTCGCTCTTGTGCCTCCCTCCCACCCTCCCTATCCTACACATCTAGGTGGTCACAAGCACCGAGCTGATCTCCCTGTGCTATGAGGCTGCTTCCCACTAGCTATCTATTTTACATTTGGTAGTGTATATATGTCCATGCCACTCTCTCACTTTGTCACATCTTACACTTCCACCTCCCCATATCCTCAAGTCCATTCTCTAGTAGGTCTGTGTCTTTATTCCTGTTTTACACCTAGGTCCTTCATGACACTTTTTTCCTTAAATTCCATATATATGTGTTAGCATATGATATTTGCCTTTCTGTTTCTAACTCACTTCACTCTGTATGACAGACTCTAGGTCCACCCACTTCATTACAAATAGCTCAATTTTGTTTCTTTTTATGGCTGAGTAATATTCCATTGTATATATGAGCCACTGCTTCTTTCTCCATTCATCCGATGATGGACATTTAGGGTGTTTCCATCTCCGGGCTATTGTAAATAGAGCTGCAATGAACATTTTGGTACATGACTCTTTTTGAATTTTGGTTTTCTCGGGGTATATGCCCACTAGTGGGATTGCTGGGTCATATGGCAGTTCTATTTTTAGTTATTTAAGGAATGTCCATACTGTTCTCCATAGTAGCTGAACCAATTCACATTCCCACCAGCAGTGCAAGAGGGTTCCCTTTTCTCCACACCCTCTCCAGCATTTATTCTTTCTAGATTTTTTGATGACGGCCATTCTGATTGGTGTGAGATGATATCTCATTGTAAATTTGATTTGCATTTCTCTAATGATTAATGATGTTGAGCATTCTTTCATGTGTTTGTTGGCAGTCTGTGTATCTTCTTTGGAGAAATGTCTATTTAGGTCGTCTGCCCATTTTTGGATTGGGTTGTTTGTTTTCTTGTTATTGAGCTTCATGAGCTGCTTGTAAATTTTGGAGATTAATCCTTTGCCAGTTGCTTCATTTGCAAATATTTTCTCCCATTCTGAAGGTTGTCTTTTGGTCTTCTTTATGGTTTCCTTTGCTGTGAAAAGACTTTGAAGTTTCATTAGGTTCCATTTGTTTATTTTTGTTTTTATTTCGATTTCTTTAGGAGGTGGGTCCAAAAGGATCTTGCTGTGATTTATGTCATAGAGTGTTCTGCTTATTTTTTCCTCTAAGAGTTTGATAGTTTCTGGCCTTACATTTAGGTCTCTAATCCATTTTGAGCTTATTTTTTTGTTTGATGTTAGGGAGTGACCTAATCTCATACTTTTACATGTACCTGTCCAGTTTTCCAAGCACCACTTATTGAAGAGGCTGTCCTTTCTCCACTGTACATTCCTGCCTCCTTTATCAAAGATAAGGTGACCATATGTGTGTGAGTTTATCTCTGGGCTTTCTATCCTGTTCCATTGATCTATATTTCTGTGTTTGTGCCAGTACCATACTGTCCTCATTAATGTATCTTTGTAGTATAGTCAGAACACAGGGAGCCTGATTCCTCCAGCTCTGTTTATCGTTCTCAAGATTGCTTTGGCTATTCGGGGTCTTTTGTGTTTCCATACAAATTGTGACATTTTATGTTCTAGTCCTGTGAAAAATGTCAGTGATAGTTTGGTAGGGATTGCATTGAATCTGTAGATTGCTTTGTGTAGTAGAGTCATTTTCACAATGTTGATTCTTCCAATCCAAGAACATGGTATATCTGTCCATCTATTTGTATCACCTTTAATTTCTTTCATCAGTGTCTTATAATTCTCTTCATACATATAATTCTCTTCTTTTGTCTCCTTAAGTAGGTTTATTCCTATATATTTTATTCTTTTTGTTACAATGCTAAATGGGAGTGTTTTCTTGATTTCACTTTCAGATTTTTCATCATTAGTATATAGGAATGCCAGAGATTTTTGTGCATTGATTTCGTTTCCTGCTACTTTACCAAATTTATTGATTAGCTCTAGTAGTTTTCTGCTAGCATCCTTAGGATTCTCTATGTATAGTATCATGTCATCTGCAAACAGTGACAGCTTTACATTTTCTTTTCCAATTTGGATTCCTTTTATTTCCTTTTCTTCTCTGACTGCTGTGGCTAAAACTTCCAAAACTATGTTGAATAAGAGTGGTGTGAGTGGGTAACCTTGTCTTGTTCCTGACCTTAGTGGAAATGCTTTCAGTTTTTCACCATTTAGGACAATGTTGGCTGTGGATTTCTCATATATGGCCTTTATTATGTTGAGGAAAGTTCCTTCTATGCCTATTTTTTGCTGGGTTTTTATCATAAATGGGTGCTGAATTTTGTCAAAAGCTTTATCTGCATCTATTGAAATGACCATATGGATTTTCTCCTTCAATTTATTAATGTGGTGTATCACATTGATTAATTTGCATATATTGAAGAATTCTTGCATTCCTGAAATAAACCCCACTTGATCATGATTAATGATTCTTTTAATGTGTTGTTGGATTCTGTTTGCTAGTATTTTTTTTGAGGATTTTTGCATCTATGTTCATCAGTGATATTGGCCTGTACTTTTCTTTCTTTGTGACATCCTTCTCTGGTTTTGGTATCAGGGTGATGGTGGCCTTGTAGAATGAGTTTGGGAGTGTTCATCCCTCTGCTATATTTTTGAAGAGTTAGAGAAGGATAAGTGTTAGCTCTTTATAAATGTTTGATAGAATTTGCCTGTGAAACCATCTGATCCTGGGCTTTTGTTTGTTGAAAGATATTTAATCACAGTTTCAATTTCAGTGCTTGTGATTGGTCTGTTCATATTTCCTATTTCTTCCTGATTCAGTGTTGCCAGTTGTGCATTTCTAAGAATTTGTCCAATTTTTCCAGGTTGTCCATTTCATTGGCCTAGAGTTGTTTGTAGTAATCTCTCATCATCTTTTGTATTTCTGCAGTTTCATTTGTTACTTCTTCTTTCTCATTTCTAATTCTATTGATATGAGTCTTCTCCCATTTTTTCTTGATGGATCTTGCTAATGGTTTATCAATTTTCTTTTGATCTTCTCAAGGAACCAGCTTTTAGTTTTATTGATCTTTGCTATTGTTTCCTTCATTTCTTTTTCATTTATTTCTGATCTGATTTTTATGATTTCTTTCATCCTGCTAACTTTTGTTTTTTTTTGTTCTTTCTCTAACTGCTTTAGGTGCAAGGTTAGGTTGTTTATTCGAGATGTTTCCTGTTTCTTCAGGTAGTATTTTATTGCTATATACTTCCCTCTTAGAACTGCTTTTTCTGTACCCCTTATGTTTTCGATTGTTGTGACTCCATTTTCATTTGTTTGTAGGTGTTTTTTGACTTCTCCTTTGATTTCTTCAGTGATCACTTCGTTATTAAGTAGTGTAATGTTTAGCTTCGATGTGTTTGGATTTTTTACAGATCTTTTCTTGTAATTGATATCTAGTCTCATAGCGTTGTGGTCAGAAAAGATACTTGATACAATTTCAATTTTCTTAAATTTACCATGGCTTGATCTGTGACCCAAGATATGATCCATCCTGGAGCATGTTCCATGAGCACTTGAGAAAAATGTGTATTCTGCTGTTTTTGGATGGAATGTCCTATAAATATCAATTAAGTCCACCGTGTTTTATGTATCCTTTAAAGCTTGTGTTTCCTTATTTATTTTCATTTTGGATGTTCTTCCCATTGCTGAAAGTGGGGTGTCAACATCCCCTACTATTAGTGTGTTACTGTCAATTTTTCATTTCATGGCTGTTAGCATTTGCCTTACGTATTGAGGTGCTCCTATGTTGGGTGCATAAATATTTACAATTGTTATATCTTCTTCTTGGGTCGATCCCTTGATCATTATGTAGTGTCCTTCTTTGTCTCTTCTAATACTCTTTATTTTAAAGTCTATTTTGTCTGCTATGAGGATTGCTACTCCAGCTTTCTTTTGGTTTCCATTTGCATGGAATATCTTTTTCCATCCCCTCACTTTCAGTCTGTATGTGTCTCTAGATCTGAAGTAGGTCTCTTGTAGACAGCGTATATATGGGTCTTGTTTTTGTATGCATCCAGCCAGTCTGTGTCTTTCGGTGGGAGTATTTAATCCATTTACATTTAAGGTAATTATTGATATATATGTTCCTATTCCTATTTTCTTAATTGTTTTGTGTTTTTTATTATTGGTATTTTCCTTCTCTTGTGTTTCTGGCCTAGAGAAGTACCTTTAGCATTTGTTGTAAAGCTGGTTTTCTGGTGCTGAACTCTCTCAGATCTTACTTGTCTTTAAATGTTTTAATTTCTCCATCAAATGTGAATGAGATCCTTGCTTGGTAGAGTAATATTGGTTGTAGGTTTTTCTCCTTCATCACTTTAAATATGTCCTGCCATTCCCTTCTGGCTTGCAGAGTTTCTGCTGAAAGATCAGCTGTTAACCTTACGGGGATTCCCTTGTGTGTTATTTGTTGTTTTTCCCTTGCTGCTTTTAATATGTTTTCTTCTCATTTAATTTTTGACAGTTTGATTAATATGTGCCTTGGCATGTTTCTCCTTGGATTTATCCTGTATGGGACTCTCTGTGCTTCCTGGACTTGATTAACTATTTCCTTTCCCATATTAAGGTAGCTTTCAACTATAATCTCTTCAAATATTTTCTCATTCCCTTTCTTTTTCTCTTCTTCTTCTGGAACCACTATAATTTGAATGCTGGGTCATTTAATGTTGTCCCAGAGGTGAGACTGTCCTCAGTTCTTTTCATTCTTTTTTCTTTATTCTGCTCTGCAGTAGTTATTTCCATGATTTTGTCTTCCAGGTCATGTGTCCATTCTTCTGCTTCAGTTATTCTGGTATTTTTTCCTTGTAGATTATTTTTAATTTCATTTATTATGTTGTTCATCATTGCTTGTTTCATCTTTAGTTCTTCTAGGTCCTTGTTAAAGGTTTCCTGCATTTTCTCTATTCTATTTGCAAGATTTTGAATCATCTTTACTATCATTATTCTGAATTATTTTTCAGGTAAACTGCCTATTTCCTCTTCATTTGTTAGGTCATGTGGGTTTTTATCTTCTCCTTCATCTGCTGTGCATTTTCCTGTCTTCATTTTGCTTATCTTACTGTGTTTGGGGTCTCCTTTTTGTACCCTTCACGTTCGTAGTTCTCGTTGTTTTTGGTGTCTGTCCCCAGTGGCTAACCGTTTTCAGTGTGTTGTGTAGGCTTCCTTGTGGAGGGGACTAGTGCCTGTGTTCTGTTGAATGAGGCTTTATCTTGTGTTTCTTGTGAGCAGGTCCACGTCTGGTGGTGTAGTTGTGGGTGTCTGTGGACTTATTATGATTTTAGGCAGCCTCTCTGCTAATGGGTGGTGTTGTGTTCCTGTCTTGCTAGTTGTTTGGCATAGGGTGTCCAGCACTGTAGCTTGCTGGTTATTGATTGGAGCTGGATGTTGGTGTGAGTTGGTGACCTGTGGGAGATTTTCACCACTTGATATTACGTGGATCTGAGAGGTCTCCTGTGGACCAGTGTCCTGAAGTTGGCTCTCTCACCTAGAAGCACAGCACTGACTCCTGGCTGCTGCACCAAGAGCCTTTCATCCTCACAGTAAGGTGACTGCAGTTGGAGGCCTCAGTTTCTTGTCACATGGATGTCTCCTTAAGGCTGCTTTAATGTTCTCATGACATGGCAGCTGGCTTACCCCTGGATGGGTGATTTGGCCTTCCGTCCCCACAGCTGTCATGGCTTTGGCCACTGGTTTCCTGTCAGAGCTGGCAGCCTCAGTGAGGTCACCCTTCCCATGGTCTCTGGGGCACTTCCATGGTGGCAGAGGGAGGAGATTCCAAGCAGGGTGTTCCAGCTCTGTGGAAAACTCCACACATTTTTAAATTATTTGTTTATTTGATATTGATCTACATGAATTGTTTGTATATTTTTTGACATTAATCTGTTGTTGGTTGATTTTGTGAAAATATATTCTCTTGGCTGTCTTTTCATTTTGTTTATGGTTTCCTTTACTGTGCAAAACATTTTAAGTTTAATTACATCACAGTTGTTTAATTTTGTTTTTATTTTCATTACTCTGGGAGGTGGATAAAAAATGATCTTGCTGCAATTTATGTGAGAGTGTGTTCTGCCTGTGTTTTTCTCAACAAGTTTTATAGTCCAGCCTTACATTTAGATCTTTAACTCATTTAGAGTTTATTTTTGTGTCTGGTGTTAGAGAGTGTTCTAATTTCACTCTTTTACATGTAGCTCTCCAGTCTTCCAGGAACCACTTATTGAAGACACTGTCTTCTCCATTGAATATTGTTGTCTACATTTATTATTCTTTTTATTCACGTCTTCATCTGGATTTTTTTAACACCTTTGTTAGAGTATAATTGTTTTATAATGGTGGGCTAATTTCTGCCTTATAACAAAGTGAATCAGCTATACATATAGGTATATCACCATATCTTCACCCTCTTGCGTCTCCCTCCAACCCTCCCTATCCCACTCCTATAGGTGGACACAAAGCACTGAGATGATCTCCCTGTGCTATGTGGCTGCTTCCCACTAGCTATTTCACATTTGGTAGTATATATATATCCATGTCACTCTATCACTTCATCCCATCTTACCATTCCACTTCTCCATGTCCTCAAGAATATTTGCATCTTTATTCCTGTCCTGCCCCTAATTTCTTCAGAATATTTTCTTTTTTTAATTATTATTTTAGATGCCTCATATATTTGTTGGCATACGATATTTGTTTTTCACTTTCTGACTTACTTCAGTCTGTATGACAGACTCTAAGTCCATCCACCTCACTACAAATAACTCAGTTTCATTTCTTTTTATGCCCAAGAAATAGTCCATTGTATATATGTGTCACATCTTCTTTATCGATTCATCTGTGGATGAATGGATAAAGAAGATGTGGCACACGGGGCTTCCCTGGTGGCACAGTGGTTGAGAGTCTGCCTGCCAATGCAGGGGACATGGGTTTGTGCCCTAGTCTGGGAAGATCCCACATGCCATGGAGTGGCTGGGCCTGTGAGCCATGGCAAATGAGCCTGCATGTCCAGAGCCTGTGCTTCACAACGGGAGAGGCCACAACAGTGAGAGGCCTGCATATGGCATACCACAAAAAAAAAAAAAAAAAAAAAAAAAAAAGAAAATGTGGCCCATATATACAATGGATTATTGCTTACTTGCATGTTTTGGCTATTGTAAATAGAGCTACAATGGACATTGTGACACATAACTGTTTTTGAATTATGGTTTGCTCAGGGTATATGCCCAGTAGTGGGATTGCTGTGTCATATGGTAGTTCAACATTTAGTTTTTTAAGGAACCTCCATAATGTTCTCCGTAGTTGCAGTATCAACTTACATTTGCACCAACAGTGCAAGAGGGTTTCCTTTCCTCCACACCCTCTCCAGGATTTATTGTTTGTAGATTTTTTGATGACAGCCATTCTGCCTAGTGTGAAGTGATACCTCACTGTCATTTGATTAGCATTTTTCTAATGATTACTAATGTTGAGCATCCTTTCATGTGTTTGCTGGCAATCTGTATATCTTCTTTGGAGAAATGTCTTTTTAGTTTGTCTACCCATTTTTGGTTTGGGTTGTTTGTTTTTTTGATATTAAGCTGCATGGGCTGCTTGTAAATTGTGGAGATTAATCCTTCATCAGTTGCTTCATTTGCAATTTTTTTTTTTTTTTCCATCCTGTGTGTTGTCTTTTCATTTTGTTTATAGTTTCCTTTGCTGTGAAAAATCTTTTAATTTTCATTAGGTCCCATTTGTTTATTTTTATTTTTATATCCATTTATCTAAGATGTAGGTCAGAAAGGATCTTGCTGTGATTTACATCATAGACTGTTCTGCCTACATATTCCTGTAAGAATTTTATAGTGTCTGGCCTTACATTTAGGTCTTTAATCAATTTTAAGTATATTCTTGTGTATGGTGTAAGGGAGTCTTCCAATTTCATTGTTTTACATGTAGCTGTCCAGTTTTCCCAGTACCACTTATTGAAGAAGCTGTCTTTCCTTCAATGCATATTCATGCCTCCTTTATCAAAGATGATGTAACCATATGTGTGTAAGTTTATCTCTGGGATTCCTATCCTGTTCCATTGATCAATATTTGTGTTTTTGTGTCAGTACCATACTGTCTTGATTAATATAGCTTTTAGTATAGTCTGAAGACAGGGAACCTGATTCCTCCAGCTCTATTTTTCTTTTGCAAGATTGCTTTGGCTATTAGGGTCTTTTGTGTTTCCATACAAATTATGAAACTTTTTGTTCTAGTTCTGTGAAAAATGACATTGGTAGTTTGATGGGGATTTAATTTAATCTGTCGATTGCTTTGGGTAGTATAGTCATTTTCACAATGTTGATTCTTCTAATCCAAGGACTTGGTATATCTGTCCATCTCTTTGTATCATCTTTAATTTCTTTCATCAGTGTCTTATAGTTCTGCATACAAGTCTTTTGTCTCCTTATGTTGGATTATTCCTAGGCATTATATTCTTTTTGGTTGCAATGGTAAAGGGGAGTGTTTTCTTGATTTCACTTTCAGATTTTTAATCATTAATGTATAGGGGTGCAAGAGATTTCTGGGCATTAATTCTGTATCCTGCTACTTTACCAAATTCATTGATTAACTCTAGTAGTTTTTGGTAGCATTTTTAGGATTCTCTATTTATAGTATCATGTCATCTGAAAACAGTGACAGCTTTACTTCTTTTCTGATTGGGTTTCCTTTTATTTCTTCTTCTCTGATTGCTGTGGCTAAAACTTCCAAAACTATGCTGAACAACAGTGGTGAGAGTGGACCACCTTGTTTTTTTCCTGAACCTCGAGGCAATGGTTTTAGTTTTCATCTTTGAGAATGATGTAGGCTGTGGGTTTTTTATGTATGTCCTTTATTATATTGAAGTAAGTTCCCTCTATGCTTACTTTCTGGAGGGTTTTTATCATACATGGGTGTTGAATTTTGTTGAAAGATTTTTCTGCATCTACTGAGATGATCGTATGCTTTTTCTCCTTCAATTTGTTTGTATGGTTTATCACATTGATAGATTTGCATATATTGAAGAATCCTTGCATTCCTGGGATAAACCCCACTTGATCATGGTGTATGCTCCTTTTACTGTGTTCTTGGATTCTGTTTGCTGGTATTTTGTTCAAGATTTTTGCACCTATTTTCATCAGTTATATTGAACTGTAGTTTTCTTTCTTTGTGATATCTTTGTCTGGTTTTGGTATCAGGGTGAGGGTGGCCTCATAGAATGAGTTTGGGAGTATTCTTACCACTGCTATATTTGGAAGAGTTGAGAAGGATAGGTGTTAACTTTTCTCTAAATGATTGATAGAATTAGACTGTGAAGCCATCTGATCCTTGGCTTTTGTTTGTTGGAAGAATTATAATCACAGTTTCAATTTCAGTGCTTGTGATTGATCTGTTTATATTTTCTATTTCTTCCTAGTTCAGTCCTTGAAGGTTGTGCTTTTCTAAGAAGTTGTCCAATTTTTCCAGGTTGTCCATTTTATTGGCATATAGTTGCTTGTAGTGATCTCTCATAATCCTTTGTATTTCTGAAGTGCCAGTTGTTACTTGGCCTTTTCATTTCTAATTCTACTGATTTGAGCTTCTCCTTTTTTTTCTTAATTAGTCTGGCTCATTATCAATTTGTTTATCTTCTCAAAGAACTAGTTTTTAGTTTTATTGATCTTTGCTCTTGTTTTCTTCATTTCTTTTTCATTTATATCTGATCTGCTCTTTATGATTTATCTCCTTCTGTTAATTTTGTTTTTGTTTTTTTTTTTTCTTCCTTTAATTGCTGTAGGTGTAAGGTTATTTATTTTTATTTTCTTTATTTAAGGTGTTTCTTGCTTCTTGAGGTAAGATTGTATTGCTGTAGACTTGCCTCTTAGAACTGCTTTTGCTGCATCTCATAAGCTTTGTGTTATCGTGTTTTCATTGTCATTTGTTTCTAGATATATTTTGATTTCCTATTTCATTTCTTCAGTGATCCCTTGGTTATTTAGGAGTGTATTATTTAGCCTCCATGTTTTTTGTTTGTTTGTTTTTGTGGTACACAGACCTCTCACTTCTGTGACCTCTCCCATTGCAGAGCACAGGCTCCAGACATGCAGGCTCAGCGACCATGGCTTATGGGCTTAGCCGCTCCATGGAATGTGGGATCTTCACAGACCAGGACATGAACCCATGTCCCCTGCAGTGGCAGGCAAACTCTCAATCACTGCACCACCAGGGAAGTCCCATGTGTTTGTATTTTTTACATATTTTTTCCTATATTTGAAATCTAGTCCCATAGCATTGTGGTCGGAAATGTTACTTGATATGATTTAAATTTTCTTAAATTTACCAAAGCTCTATTTGTGACCCAACATATGATCTAACCTGGAGAATGTTCCATGAGCACTTGAGAAGAAAGTATTCTGTAGCTTTTGCATGGAATGTCCTATAAATATTGGATAAGTCCATCTTGTTTAAAGTATTATTTAAAACTTATGTTTCCTTATTTATTTTCACTTAGGATGATATGTCCACTGGTGAAGGTGGGGTTTTAATGTCCCCTATTATAACTGTGTTACTTTTGATTTCCCTTTTATTGCTGTTAGCATTTGTCTTATTTATTGAGGTGCTCCTATGTTGGACACATAAATATTTACAATTGTTATATCTTCTTCTTGGATTGATCACTTGATCATTATGTAGAGTTCTTCTGTGTCTCTTGTAATATACTTTATTTTGAAGTCTATTTTATCTGATATGAGTATTGCTACTCCAGCTTTCTTCTTATTGCCATTTACATGGAATATCATTTTCTATCCCTTCACTTTCAGTCTTTCTGTGTCCCTAGGTCTGAAGTGGATCTCTTGTAGACAGCATTTATATTGACCTTGTTTTACCCATTCAGCAAGTTTATATCTTTTGGTTGGAACATTTCATCCATTTATATTAAAGGTAATCATCAATATGCATGTTCTTATTACCATTTTCTGAATTGTTTTGGGTTTGTTATGGTTGATCTTTTCCTTCTCTTGTGTTTCTTACCTAGAGAATTTCCTTTAGCACTTTTTGTAAAGCAGCTTTGGTGGTGCTGCATTCTCTTAGCCTTTGCTTGTCTGTAAACGTTTTAATTTCTCTGTCAAATCTGAATGAGATCCCTGCTTGGTAGAGTAATCTTGGTTGTAGTTTTCTCCCTTTCATACTTTTAAATATAACTTTCCTCTCCCTTCTGGCTTGCAGAGTTTCTGCTGAAAGTTTATCTGTTAAACTTATGGGGATTTCTTTGTATGTTATTTGTTGCTTTTCCCTTGCTCCTTTTAATATTTTTTCTTTGCATTTAATTTTTGATACTTTGATTAATATGTGTCTTGGGGTCTTTCCCCCTGGATTTATCCTGTATGGAACTCTTCACTTCCTGGACTTGATTTACTATTTCCTTTGCCATATTAGGGAAGTTTTGAACTATAATCTCTTCATATATTTTCTCAGTCCCTTTCTTTCTCTCTGCTTCTTCTGGGACCCCTATAATTTGAAGGTGCATTTATTGTTGTCCCAGAGGTGTCTGAGAATGACCTCAATTATTTTCATTCATTTTTCTTTATTCTGCTCTGCGGTAGTTATTTTCACTATATTATCTTCCAGGTCACTTCTCCATTCTTCTGCTGGTTATTCTGTTATTGATTCCTTGTAGAGAATTTTTAATTTCATTTATTGTGTTGTTCATCATTGTTTGTTTTCTCTTTAGTTCTTTTAGATCCTTGTTAAACTTTTTTTTTTTGAAAATTTTCCTTTCTATTTCCAAGACTTTGGATCATCTTTGCTATCATTACTCTGAATTTTTGTTCAGGTATACTGCTTATTTCCTCTTCATTTGTTTGGTCTGGTGGGTTTCTACCTTTCTGCTTCATCTGCTCTGAGTTTCTCTGTCTTCTCAATTTGCTAACTTACTGTGTTTGGGGTCTGCTTTTCACAGGCTGCAGGTTGATAGTTCCCTTTGTTTTTGGTATCTGCCCCCAGTGGCTAAGGTTGATTCAGTGGATTGTATAGTTTTCCTGGTTGAGGGACCTAGTGCCTATCTTCTGGTGGATGAGGCTGGATCCTGTCTTTTTGGTGTGTAGGACCACATCCGGTTGTGTAATTTTGGGTGTCTCTGACCTTATGGTTTTAGGCAGCCTCTCTGTTAATGGGTCGGGTTGTGTTCCTGTCTTGCTAGTTGTTTAGTGTAGGGTGTCCATGACTGTAGCTTTCTGGTTGTTTAATGAAGCTGGGTCTTAGTGTTGAGATGGATATCTCTGGGATAACTTTCACTGTTTGATATTATGGGGAGCCAGGAGGTCTCTGTTGGATGAATTCCCTGGACTCGGCTCACCCAACTCAGAGGAACAGGCCTGACTCCCGGCCACAGCACCAAGATCCTGTCAGCCACATGGCTCAGAAGAGAAGGGAGAAAGAAAGAAAATAATAAAATAAAATTAAAAAGTTATTTTAAAAAATTAGAAATTTTTAAAAATTGAAAAGTAATAAAAAAAAAGAGAAAAGAAAAAAGAAAAAAAAAAAAGAAAGAAAGAGAAGAAAGCAGCCAAACCAAAAATACAAATCTGCCAATGATAACAAGCACTAAAAACTATACTAAAAAAAAAAAAGGTGGGAGGCAGACAGAACCCTAGGAAAAATGGTAAAAACAAAGCTATACAGACAAAATCTTCTGATGAAGCATATACATACACACTCACAAAAAGAGAAAAAGGAAAAATATATATATAGAAACAAAAAAGGAAGGGAGCAACCAAATCAATAAAGAAATCTAAAATGATAATAAACTCTAAATAGGAAATTAAGATAAACATAAAACCAGAAACAAATTAGATGCAGAAAGCAAACCCGAAGTCCACAGTTGCTCTCAAAGTCCACCACTTCAATTTTGAGATGATTCATTGTCTATTCAGGTATTCCACAGGTTCAGGGTATACCAAGTTGACTGTGGAGATTTAAACCACTGCCCCTGAGACTGCTGGGTGAAATTTCCCTTCCTCTTCTTTTTTCGTACAGTTCCTGGGCTTCAGCTTTGGATTTGGGCCCGTATCTGTGTGTAGGTCACCTAAGGTTGTGTGTTCTTAACTCAGATAAGACAGGGTTAAAGTAGCAGCTGATTAGGGGGCTCTGGCTCTCTCAGGCTGGGAGGAGGGAGGGGTACAGAATGAAGGGTGAGCCTGTAGTGGCAAAAGCTGGCATGAGATTGCAGCAGCCTGAGGCGCAGTGTGTGTTCTCCTGGGGTAGTTGTCCCTGGATCATGGGACCCTGGCAGTGGCAGGCTGCACTGGCTCCCAGAAGGGGAGGTGTGCATAGTGCCCTGTGCTTGTACACAGGCTTCTTGGTGGCTGCAGCAGCTTTAGCATTTCATGCCCATCTCTTGTGTCGTACTGATAACCGCAGCTCGCACCTGTCTCTGGAGCTCATTTAAATGGTGCTCTGAATCCCCTCTCCTCATGCACCTAAAACAATATTATCTTCGCTCTTAGGCAGTTCCAGACATTTTTTCTGGAATCCCTGCCAGATAGCTGTGGTGCAGTAGCTCCCTTCAGGCTGTGTTCATGCAGTCAACCCCAGTCCTCTCCCTAGGGTCTGAACTCTGAAGCCTGAGCCTCAGCTCCCAGCTTCTACCCAGTCCTGTGGGTAAGCAGATAAGCCTTTCAGGTTGGTGAGTGCTTGTTGGCACCAATCCTCTGTATGGGAATCTCTCCTCTTTGCCCTTTGCACTCTTATTGTTGTGTTCTCTTCCTTGGCTCTGAAGCTTCCTCCCACCACCATCCATCTCTTCGCATTAAGTGGCTTCCTAGTGTGTGGAAACCTCTCCTCCCTCACAGCTCCCTCTCAGAGGTGCAAGTCCTCTCCCTATTCTTTTGTCTCACTTTTATCATTTTTCTTTTGCCCTACCCAGGTATATGGGGTGTTTCTTGCCTTTTGGGAAGTCTGAGGTTTTCTGCCAGCATTCAGCAAGTGTTCTGTCAGAGTTGGTCCACATGTAGCTGTATTTCTGATGTATTTGCTTGAAGGAAGGTGATCTCCACTTCTTACTATTCCACCTTCTTGAAAGTCTCCTTCTCCTTTTTCATAGATAAGGTGACCATAGATGTGTGGGTTTATCTCTGAATTTTTATATTGCTCCAATGATATATATTTCTGTTTTTATGCCTGTAACATACTGTTTTGATTACAGTAGCTTTGTAGTATAGCCGGAAGTCAGGAAGCCTGATTCCTCCAGCTTTGTTTTTCTTTCTTAATGTTTCTTTACCTACTCTGGGTATTTTGTGTTTCCATACAAATTGTAAACAATTTTGTTCTAATTCTATGAAAAATGGTTTTGGTAATTTGGTAGGGACTGCATTGAAACTGTAGAGTTATTTTGGTAGTATAGTCATTTTAACAATATTGATTTTTCCAATCCAAGAACAATGATATATCTCTCCACCTCTTTCAGTCATATCCATCAGTTTCCTGCAGTTTTCTGAGTACAGGTTTTTTGCTTCCTTAGGTAAGTTTGTTCCTAGGTATTTTATTCTTTTTGATGCAAAGGTAAATGAGATTGTTTCTTTAATTTATTTTTCTGATCTTTTGTTATTAGTGTGTAGGAATGCAAAATATTTCTGTGTATTAATTTTGTATTCTGAAACTTTTCCTTATTTACTGGTGAGCTTTTGTAGTTTTCTGGTAGCATCTTTAGGATTTTCTGTGCATAGCATCATGTCATCTGCAAACAGTGACAATTTTACTATTTCTTTTCCAATTTGGATTCTTTTGATTTCTTTTCCTTCTCTGATTGCTGTGTCTAGGACTTCCAAAAGTATGTTGAATAAAAATGGCATGAGTAGATATCCTTGCCTTTTTCCTTATCTTGGAGAAAATGTTTTCAGTCTTTCACTGTTGAGAAAGATGTCTGCTGTAGGTTTGTCATATATGGCCATTATTTTGTTGAGGTAAGTTCCTTCTATGCCCACTTTCTGGAAAGTTTTTATCATAAATGGGTGTTGAGTTCTGTCGAAACCCTTTACTACATCTGTTCAGATGACCATGTGGTGTTTTTTCATCAATTTATTAATGTGGTGTATCTCATTGATCAATTTACATATATTGAAGAATCATTGCATCCCTTGGATAAATCCCATTTGATCGTGGTGTATGATTTTTTGATTATTAATTCCATCTTATTACTGACAATTGGTCTGTTTATATTTTCTGCTTTCTTCCTGATTCAGTCTTGCAAGAATTCGCATTTCTAAGAATTTATAAATTTCTTCTAGTTTTCCCATTTTATTGGCATATAGTTTTTCAGATGAATCTCTTATGATCATTTGTATTTCTCTGTTGCAGTTTGTAACTTCTCTTTCATTTCTAATTGTATTTATTTGGGTTCTCTAACTGATTTTCTTGATGAGTCTAGCTACAATTTTATCAATTTATCTTTTCAAAAAAATTAGTCCTGCTTTCATTGATTATTTTGTTTTTGTTTTTGTTTGTTTGCTTGTTTTGGCCATGCCATGTGGCATGTGATATCTAGTTCCCTGACCAGGGATGAGACCCAGGTCCCTGCAATGGAAACTCATAGTCTTAACCACTGGACCACCAGGGAAGTCATCTATTGTGTTTTAAGTCTGTATTTTATTTATTTATACTCTAATCTTTATGATTCATTTTCTTCTACTAACTTCATGTATCATTTGTTCTTCTTTTCCTAGTTTCTATATGTTTAAGGTTAGATTGTTTATCTCAATTTTGTTTGTTTGTTTGTTTCCTGAGGTATACTTGTATCACTATAAACTTCCCTCTTATAACTGCTTTTGAGGTGTACCGTAAATTTTTGGTCCTTTTTATTTCATTTACTTTGGTTTCCAGGTATCTGTTAATTCCTGTTAGATTTCTTCAGTGTGCTACTCATTGTGTAGTAGAATATTTTCAATCCCCACATGTCTGTATTTTTTACATTTTTTTCTTGTAGTTGGTTTCTAGTTTCATAACATTGTGGTTAGGAAAGGTGATTGATATAATTTCAATCTTCTTAAATTATTGATAATTTTTTTGTGACTTAACATGTGATCTATCGTAGAGAATGTTTTATGTGTACTGGAAAAGAATGTGTATTATCTTCCTTTTATATATATATATATATATATATATATATATATATATATATATATATATATAGAGAGAGAGAGAGAGAGAGAGAGAGAGAGAGAGAGAGAGAGAGAGACAGACATAATTTATATATAAATATACATAATTTACATATAAATTACATCTAGTCAATTTATTTAAGTTTGCTGTTATAATCTACTATTCTTTTGTTACTGTCAAATTATCCCATGATATTACTTTCTGTTTTTTTAACATCTTTATTGGGGTATAATTGCTTTAAAATAGTGTGCTAGTTTCTGCTTTATAACAAAGTGAATCAGATATACATATACATATGTTCCCACAACTCTTCCCTTTTGCATCTCCCTCCCTCCCACCCTCCCTATACCACCCATCCAGGCGGTCACAAAGCACAAAGCTGATATCCCTGTGCTATGAGGTTCCTTAACACTAGCTATTTACCTTACGTTTGTTAGTGTATATATGTCCATGCCTCTCTCTCGCTTTGTCAGAGCTCACCCTTCCCCCTCACCATATCCTCAAGTCCGTTCTCCAGTAGGTCTGTGTCTTTATTCCTGTCTTACCCCTAGGTTCTTCATGACATTATTTTTTCTTAAATTCCATATATATCTGTTAGCACATGGTATTTGCCCTTCTTTTTCTGACTTACTTCACTCTGTATGACAGATTCAAGGTCTATCCACCTCATTACAAATAGCTCAATTTCATTTCTTTTAATGGCTGAGTAATAACTTATTGTATATATGTACCACATCTTCTTTATCCATTCATCCAATGATGGGCACTTAGGCTGTTTCCATCTCTGGGCTATTGTAAATAGAGCTGCAATGAACATTTTGGTACATGACTCTTTTTGAATTTTGGTTTTCTCGGGGTATATGCCCACTAGTGGGATTGCTGGGTCATATGGCAGTTCTATTTTTAGTTATTTAAGGAATGCCTATACTGTTCTCCATAGTAGCTGAACCAATTCACGTTCCCACCAGCAGTGCAAGAGGGTTCCCTTTTCTCCGCACCCTCTCCAGCATTTATTCTTTCTAGATTTTTTGATGATGGCCATTCTGATTGGTGTGAGATGATATCTCATTGTAGTTTTGATTTGCATTTCTCTAATGATTAATGATGTTGAGCATTCTTTCATGTATTTGTTGACAGTCTGTATATCTTCTTTGGAGAAATGTCTATTTAGGTCTTCTGCCCATTTTTGGATTGGGTTGTTTGTTTTTTTGTTATTGAGCTGCATGACCTGCTTGTAAATTTGGGAAATTAATCCTTTGTCAGTTGCTTCATTTGCAAATGTTTTCTCCCATTCTGAGGGTTGTCTTTTGGTCTTGTTTATGTTTTCCTTTGCTGTGCAAAATCTTTGAAGTTTCAATAGGTCCCATTTGTTTATTTTTGTTTTTATTTCCATTTCTCTAGGAGGTGGGTCAAAAAGGATCTTGCTGTGATTTATGTCGTACAGAGTTCTGCCTACGTTTTCCTCTAAGAGTTTGATAGTTTCTGCCCTTACATTTAGGTCTCTAATCCATTTTGAACTTATTTTTTTTTCTGTATGGTGTTAGGGAGTGATCTTATCTCATACTTTTACATGTACCTGTCCAGTTTTCCCAGCACCACTTATTGAAAAGGTTGTCTTTTCTTCACTGTACATTCCTGCCTACTTTATCAAAGATAAGGTGACCATATATGCATGGATTTATCTCTGGGCTTTCTATCCTGTTCCATTGAACTATCTTTCTGTTTTTTGCCAGTACCATACTGTCTTGATTACTGTAGCTTTGTAGTATAATCTGAAGTCAGGGAGCCTGTTTCCTCCAGCTCCATTTTTTTTTTTTTTTAATTTATTTACAGGGATAGTCTCCCAACTACATATAATGAAAATTACAAAACCATAAGTGTATCAGTTGATAAACCTTCATAGTAGCTCTGCCTACTGTGTTGAGAATAAAATACATAAACGTAAGAGAAAAAGGTAAAACCCCATTAGGAGATAAGGATGGTATCTGCTTTATTTCAAATACATTTTGAAGATAAAGTCAAAAGAATTCCTGATGAATTCAGTGGGGTATGAAGGAAAGGTGGACAGAGGAACAAGTGGAAATGAGGGAGTTACTATTAACAAAACCATGGAAAGATAATACTGGGTCAGATTTCTGGGGAGATCAGATTGGGAGTTCAGTTTTGACACTTGAATGTGAATATCTAATAGAAAAATTGTACTTATGAGCCTAAACTTTGGGACACATAACTGGATTATATATACAAATTTGAGAGTCATTGATATATATATAGAGATTATATTAATAAAATCATGACACTGGATGAAATTACAAGAATGGTAAAAGTAGAGAAGGTGAAAAGCAAAGGACCAGAACTTGTACCCTGAAACATTCCAGCATTAAAAAGTTTGAGAAAAGAGTATCAAGCAATTAAGAAGGAAAAGGATTTACCAGGGACATAGGACATAGGCTGTGGAAGCCAGGTAAAGAAAATGCAGTAGGAAGGGAGTTATCAACAGCAGCAGTATCAAATGCTGTTAGGTCAAGTAAGGAAAGACCTGAGAATTGATGACCAGGTTTAGGAACATGGACATCAAATCCTGACTGAGTGAATTTAGAAAGAATGAATGGACAGGAACTACAGATAGCAAATTAACTTCTTTGAGAGATCTTATGACAGAAGTGTCAAAGATATATGATAGTAACTAGCATTGGAAATGAGATAAAGAGATTTATTAATTTATTTTTAATATTCTGGAGATAAAGAGAGTATGCTTTATGGGAGTATGGGAGTAATCCAAAAAGGAGAGAGGAGAGGTGGGCTAGAATGGCTAGATGGAACTGTAGGTGGACATGATAAATATACCCAACCTCAGATTCTACATTTTGAACTCTAACTGGCCACTATCTAGACACCCCTTTCCCAATGGAGAAACATGTATGACTTAGTCAAGTTTAGCCCTCTGGGCACATAACAGAGAAGTAAAAAACAAATAATAAATCTGGCTGGGGAGGAAAACAAGGCAGTTGGAGAATATTCAGCACATTTTCCCTTTTTTTACCAAATGAAAGAATCTATTAGAAATCATTTATTCATACTGCACATAATAAAAGAATAAAACAGAGCTGTGTGAACTAACATTTCAGGAATGTTTCCTAACTAGCAAAGAATATAAGATATCATATTGGTTTTAGCTGACTAAATATTACCATTTAATATTAAATGTTAGATAAATATTATAGAAAATGAATAGTCAATATTTCTGCCCTTTAATAGGTACAGTGTTATGTTTATATGTCTCAAGGCATTATATATATTTGCTTGGAAATATCCCAGTATATTTCATAGGGTCCAAATAAGTATCAATAATTGCAACTATGTATTCATTTTTTCAATCTTACTGGTTCTTAGAGCTCATACTAAGATTTATTTTACATGGATTCCAGGCGGTACTTTTGAAGTATGACTTATTTATTGTATATTGTCTTTATTTCTTAAATAGGGGTTGGGGAAAAACTATACAGACCAAAGCACTTTTTTCTGTAGTACAAATTGACTTTAAATATATTTTGTCCATCTTTCCTTTTTGGTTCAAAGCAACATAAATTCTCAAAATTGCTTAAAATTCTTTGTTCTTGGTAACTTTCTAATTTTTTTTTTTTTTTTTAACATTTTTATTGGGTTAAAATTGCTCTACAATGGTGTGTCAGTTTCTACTTTATAACAAAGTGAATCAGTTATATATATACAGATGTTCACATATTTCTTCCCTCTTGCGTCTCCCTCCTTCCTTCTCTCCCTATCCCACCCCTCCAGGCAGTCACAAAGCACCGAGCTGATATCCCTGTGCCAAGCGGTTGCTTCCCATTAGCTATCTACCTTACGTTTGTTAGTATATATATGTCCATGACCCTCCCTCGCCCTCCCATAGCTCACCCCACCCCCTCCCCATATCCTCAAGTCCGTTCTCCAGTAGGTCTGTGTCTTTATTCCTGTCTTACCCCTAGGTTCTTCATAACATTTTTTTTTCCTTAAATTCCATATATATGTGTTAGCATACGGTATTTGTCTTTGTCTTTCTGACTTACTTCACTCTGTATGACAGACTCGAGGTCTATCCACCTCATTACAAATTGCTCAATTTCATTTCTTTTTAACACTGAGTAATATTCCATTGTGTATATGTGCCACATCTTCTTTATCCATTCATCTGACGATGGGCACTTAGGTTGTTTCCATATCCGGGCTATTGTAAATAGAGCTGCGATGAGCATTTTCGTACACGCCTCTTTTTGAATTTTGGTTTTCTCAGGGTATATGCCCAGTAGTGGGATTGCTGGGTCATATGGTAGTTCTATTTTTAGTTTTTTAAGGAACCTCCATACTGTTCTCCATAGTGGCTGAACCAATTCACATTCCCACCAGCAGTGCAAGAGGGTTCCCTTTTGTCCACACCCTCTCCAGCATTTATTGTTTCTAGATTTTTTGATGATGGCCATTCTAACTGGTGTGAGATGATATCTCATTGTAGTTTAGATTTGCATTTCTCTAATGATTAATGATGTTGAGCATTCTTTCATGTGTTTGTTGGCAGTCTGCATATCTTCTTTGGAGAAATGTCTATTTAGGTCTTCTGCCCATTTTTGGATTGGGTTGTTTGTTTTTTTGTTATTGAGCTGCATGAGCTGCTTGTAAATTTTGGAGATTAATCCTTTGTCAGTTGCTTCATTTGCAAATATTTTCTCCCATTCTGAGGGTTGTCTTTTAGTCTTGTTTATGGTTTCCTTTGCTGTGCAAAAGCTTTGAAGTTTCATTAGGTCCCATTTGTTTATTTTTGTTTTTATTTCCATTTCTCTAGGAGGTGGGTCAAAAAGGATCTTGCTGTGATTTATGTCATAGAGTGTTCTGCCTATGTTTTCCTCTAAAAGTTTGATAGTTTCTGGCCTTACATTTAGGTCTTTAATCCATTTTGAGCTTATTTTTGTGTATGGTGTTAGGGAGTGATCTAAGCTCATACTTTTACATGTATCTGTCCAATTTTCCCAGCACCACTTATTGAAGAGGCTGTCCTTTCTCCACTGTATATTCCTTCTACCCTTATCAAAGATAAGGTGTCCATATGTGCGTGGGTTTATCTCTGGGCTTTCTATTCTGTTCCATTGATCTATCGTTCTGTTTTTGTGCCAGTACCATACTGTCTTGATTACTGTAGCTTTGTAGTATAGTCTGAAGTCAGGGAGCCTGATTCCTCCAGCTCCGTTTTTCGCTCTCAAGATTGCTTTACCTATTCGGGGTCTTTTGTGTTTCCATACAAATTGTGAAATTTTTTGTTCTAGTTCTGTGAAAAATGTCAGTGGCAGTTTGATAGGGATTGCATTGAATCTATAGATTGCTTTGGGTAGTAGAGTCATTTTGACAATGTTGATTCTTCCAAACCAAGAACATGGTATATCACTCCATCTATTTGTATCGTCTTTAATTTCTTTCATCAGTGTCTTATAATTTTCTGTATACAGGTCTTTTGTCTCCCTAGGTAGGTTTATTCCTAGGTATTTTATTCTTTTTGTTGCAATGGTAAATGGCAGTGTTTTCTTGATTTCACTTTCAGATTTTTCATCACTAGTATATAGGAATGCCCAAGATTTCTGTGCATTAATTTTGTATCCTGCTACTTTACCAAATTCATTGATTAGCTCTAGTAATTTTCTGGTAGCATCTTTAGGATTCTCTATGTATAGTATCATGTCATCTGCAAACAGTGACAGCTTTACTTCTTCTTTTCCGATTTGGATTCCTTTTATTTCCTTTTCTTCTCTGATTGCTGTGGCTAAAACTTCCAAAACTATGTTGAATAAGAGTGGTGAGAGTGGGCCACCTTGTCTTGTTCCTGATCTTAGTGGAAATGCTTTCAGTTTTTCACCATTGAGGATGATGTTGGCTGTGGGTTTGTCATATATGGCCTTTATTATGTTGAGGAAAGGTCCCTCTATGCCTACTTTCTGTAGGGTTTTTATCATAAATGGGTGTTGAATTTTGTCAAAAGCTTTCTCTGCATCTATTGAGATGATCATATGGTTTTTCTCCTTCAATTTGTTAATATGGTTTATCACATTGATAGATTTGCGTATATTGAAGAATCCTTGCATTCCTGGAATAAACCCCACTTGATCATGGTGTATGATCCTTTTGATGTGCTGTTGGATTCTGTTTGCTAGTATTTTGTTGAGGATTTTTGCATCTATGTTCATCAGTGATATTGGCCTGTAGTTTTCTTTCTTTGTGACATCTTTGTCTAGTTTTGGTATCAAGGTGATGGTGGCCTCGTAGAAGGAATTGGGGAGTGTTCCTCCCTCTGCTATGTTTTGGAAGAGTTTGAGAAGGATAGGTGTTAGCTCTTCTCTAAATGCTTGATAGAATTTGGCTGTGAAGCCTTCTGGTCCTGGGCTTTTGTTTGTTGGAAGATTTTTCATCACAGTTTCAATTTCAGTGTTTGTGATTGGTCTGTTCATATTTTCTATTTCTTCCTGATTCAGTCTTGGTAGTTTGTGCATTTCTAAGAATTTGTCCATTTCTTCCAGATTGTCCATTTTATTGGCATAGAGTTGCTTGTAGTAATCTCTCATGATCATTTTTATTTCTGAAGTGTCAGTTGTTACTTCTCCTTTTTCATTTCTAATTCTATTGATTTGAGTCTTCTCCCTTTTTTTCTTGATGAGTCTGGCTAATGGTTTATCTATTTTGTTTATCTTCTCAAAGAACCAACTTTTAGTTTTACTGATCTTTGCTATTGTTTCCTTCATTTCTTTTTCATTTATTTCTGATCTGATTTTTATAATTTCTTTCCTTCTACTAAATTTGGGGGTTTTTTGTTCTTCTTTCTCTAATTGCTTTAGGTGTAAGGTTAGGTTGTTTATTCGAGATGTTTCCTGCTTCTTAAGGTGGGCTTGTATTGCTATAAACTTCCCTCTTAGAACTGCTTTTGCAGCATCCCATAGGTTTTGGGTCGTTGTGTCTCCATTGTCATTTGTTTCTAGGTATTTTTTAATTTCCTCTTTGATTTCTTCAGTGATCACTTCATTATTGAGTAATGTATTGTTTAGCCTCCATGTGTTTGTATTTTTTACAGATCTTTTCCTGTAATTGATATCTAGTCTCATGGCGTTGTGGTCGGAAAAGATACTTGATACAATTTCAATTTTCTTAAATTTACCAAGGCTTGATTTGTGACCCAAGATATGATCTATCCTGGAGAATGTTCCATGAGCACTTGAGAAAAATGTGTATTCTGTTGTTTTTGGTTGGAGTGTCCTATAGATATCAATTAAGTCCATCTTGTTTTGTGTATCATTTAAAACTTGTGTTTCCTTATTTATTTTCATTTTGGATGATCTGTCCATTGGTGAAAGTGGGGTGTTGAAGTCCCCTACTATGAGTGTATTACTGTCGATTTGCCCTTTTATGGCTGTTAGTTTTTGCCTTATGTATTGAGGTGCTCCTGTGTTAGGTGCATAAATATTTACAATTGTTATATCTTCTTCTTGGATTGATCCCATAATCATTGTGTAGTGTCCTTCTTTGTCTCTTGTAATGGTCTTTATTTTAAAGTCTATTTTGTCTGATATGAGAATTGCTACTCCAGCTTTCTTTTGATTTCCATTTGCTTGGAATATCTTTTTTCATCCCCTTACTTTCAGTCTGTATGTGTCTCTAGGTCTGAAGTGGGTCTCTTGTAGACAGCATATATATGGGCCTTGTTTTTGTATCCATTCAGCCACTCTGTGTCTTTTGGTGGGAGTATTTAGTCCATTTACATTTAAGGTAATTATCGATATGCATGTTCCTATTCCTTCCAGCTCCATTTTTCATTTTCACAATTGCTTTGGCTATTTGGTGTCTTCTGTATTTCCATACAAATTGTGATACTTTTTGTTCTACTTCTATGAAAAATGCCAGTAGTAGTTTGATAGGGATTGCATTGAATCTATAGATTGCTTTGCGTAGCAGAGTCATTTTCACAATGTTGATTCTTCCAATTCAAGAGCATGGTATATCACTCCATCTATTTGTATCATCTTTAATTTATTTCATCAGTGTGCTATAATTTTCTGCATAAAGGTATTTTGTCTCCTTAGGTAGGTTTATTCCTAGATATTTTATTAGTTGTGTGCTAAAGGTAAATGGGAGTGTTTTCTTGATTTCACTTTCAGAATTTTCATTGTTAGTGTATAGGAATGCCAGAGATTTCTGTGCATTAGTTTTGTATCCTGCTACTTAACCAGATTCATTGATTAGCTCTAGTAGTTTTCTGGTAGCATCTTTAGGATTCTCTATGTATAGTATCATGTCATCTGCAAACAGTGACAGCTTTACTTCTTTTCTGATTTGGGTTCCTTTTATTTCCTTTTCTTCTCTGATTGCTGTGGCTAAAACTTCCAAAACTATGTTGAATAAGAGTGGTGAGAGTGTTCAACCTTGTCTTTCTCCTGATCTTAGTGGAAATGCTTTCAGTTTTTCACCATTGAGGATGATGTTGGCTGTGAGCTTGTCATCTATGTCCTTTATTATGTTGAGGAAAGTTCCCTCTATGCTTACTTTCTGCAGGGTTTTTTATCATAATGGGTGTTGGATTTGGTCAAAAGCTTTCTCTGCATCTATTGAGATGATCTTATGGTTTTTCTCCTTCAATTTATTAATATGGTTTATCACATTGATAGATTTGTGTATATTGAAGAATCCTTACATTCCTTGAATACACACCAGTTGATCATAATATATGATCATTTTAATGTGCTGTTGGATTCTGTTTGCTAGTATTTTGTTGAGGATTTTTGCATCCATGTTCATCAGTGATACTGGTCTGTAATTTTCTTTCTTTGTGACATCCTTGTCTGGTTTGGGTATCAAGGTGATGTTGGCCTCATAGAAGGAATTTGGGAGTGTTCCTCCCTCTGCTATATTTTGGAAGAGTTTGAGAAGGGTAGGTGTTAGTTCTTCTCTAAATGTTACATAGAATTAGGCTGTGAAGCCATCTGGTCCTGAGCTTTTGTTTGTTGGAAGATTTTTAATCACAGTTTCAATTTCAGTACTTGTAATTTGTCTGTTCATATTTTCTATCTCTTCCTGATTCAGCCTTGGCAGGTTTTGCATTTCTAAGATTTTGTCCATTTTGTCCAGGTTGTCCATTTTATTGACATAGAGTTGCTTGTAGTAATCTCTCATGATCTTTTTTTATTTCTGCAGTGTCAGTTGTTACTTCTCCTTTTTCATTTCTAATTCCATTGATTTGAGTCTTCTCCCTTTTTTTTCTTGATGAGTCTGGCTAATGGTTTATCTAGTTTGTTTATCTTCTCAAAGAACCAGGTTTTAGTTTTATTGATCTTAGCTATTTTTTCTTTCATTTCTTTTTCATTTATTTCTCATCTGATTTTTATGATTTATTTGCTTCTGCTAACTTTGGGTTTTTTTTTGGTTCTTCTTTCTCTAATTGCTTTAGGAGAAAGGTTAGTTTGCTTTTTCGAGATGTTTCCTGCTTCTTAAGGTGAGCTTGTATTGCTATAAATTTCCCTCTTAGAACTGCTTTTGCTGCATCCCATAGGTTTTGGGTCATTGTGTCTCCATTGTCATTTGTTTCTAGTTATATAGTTTTTTTATTTCCTCTTTGATTTCTTCAGTGATCTCTTCGTTATTAAGTAGTGTCTTGTTTAGCCTCCATGTGTTTGTATTTTTTACAGATCTTTTCCTGTAATTGATATCTAGTCTCATGGAATTGTGGTCTGAAAAGATACTTGATACAATTTCAATTTTCTTAAATTGACCAAGGCTTGAATTGTGACCCAAGATATGATCTATACTGGAGAATGTTCCATGAGTACTTGGGAAAAATGTGTATTCTGTTTTTTTTGGATGGAGTGTCCTATAAATAGCAATTAAGTCCATCTTGTTTTATGTATCTTTTAAAGTTCGTGTTTCCTTATTTATTTTCATTTTGGATGATCTGTCCATTGGTGAAAGTGGGGTGTTAAAGTCCCCTTCTATGTATGTGTTACTGTCGATTTTCCCTTTTATGGCTGTTAGTATTTGCTTTATGTATTGAGGTGATCCTATGTTGGGTGCATAAATATTTACAATTGTTATATCTTCTTCTTAGATCGATCATTTGATCTTTATATAGTGTCCTTCTTTGTCTCTTGTAATAATCTTTATTTTAAAGTTATTTTGTCTGATATGAGAATTGCTACTCCAACTTTCTTTTGGTTTCCATTTGCATGGAATGTCTTTTTCCATCCCCTTACTTTCATTCTCTATGTGTCTCTAGGTCTCAAGTGGGTCTGTTGTAGACTGCATATATATGGGTCTTGTTTTTGTATCCATTCAGCCAATCTGTGTCTTTTGGTGGGAGCATTAGTCCATTTACATTTAAGATAATTATTGATATGGATTTTCCTATTTCCAGTTTCTAAATTGTTTTGAGTTCATTATTATAGGTCTTTTCCTTCGTATGTGTTTCTTGCCTAGAGAAGTTCCTTTAGCATTTGTTGTAAAGCTGGTTTGGTGGTGTTGAAGTCTCTCAGCTTTTGCTTGTCTTTAAAGGTTTTAATTTATCCATAAAATCTGAATGAGATCGTTGCTGGGTAGGGTAATCTTTGTTGTGGGTTTTTCTCCTTCATCACATTCAGTATGTCCTGCCAGTCCCTTCTGGCTTGCAGAGCTTCTGCTGAGAGTTCAGCTGTTAACCTTATGGAGATTTCCTTGTGTGTTATTTGTTGTTTTTCCCTTGCTGCTTTTAATATGCTTTCCTCGTATTTAATTTTTGACAGTTTGATTAATATGTGTCTTGGCATATTTCTTCTTGGATTTATCCTGTACGGGACTCTCTGTTCTTCCTGAACTTGATTAACTATTTCCTTTCCCATATTAGGGAAATTTTCAACTATAATCTCTTCAAATATTTTCTCAGTCCCTTTCTTTTTATCTTCTTCTTCTCAAAACCCTATAATTTGAACGTTGGTGCATTTCATGTTGTCCCAGAGGTCTCTGAGACTGTCCTCAGTTATTTTCATTCTTTTTTCTTTATTCTGCTCTGCAGTAGTTATTTCCACTATTTTATCCTCCAGGTCACTTATCCGTTTTTCTGCCTCAGTAATTCTGCTATTTATCCCATCTAGAGTATTTTTCTTTTCATTTATTGTGTTGTTCCTCATTATTTGCTTCATCTTTAGTTCTTCTAGGTCCTTGTTAAATGTTTCTTACATTTTGTCTATTCTATTTCCAAGATTTTGTATCATGTTTGCTATCATTATTCTGAATTCCTTTTCTGGTAGACTGCCTATATCCTTTTCATTTGTTAGGTTTGGTACGGTTTTATCTTGCTCCTTCATCTGCTGTGTGCTTTTCTGTCTTATCATTTTGCTTATCTTACTGTGTTTGGGGTCTCCTTTTGCAGGCTGCACATTCGTAGTTCCCATTGTTTTTGATATCTGTCCCCAGAGGCTAAGATTGGTTCAGTTGGTTGTTTAGGCTTCCTGGTGGAGGGTACTAGTGCCTGTGTTCTGGTGGATGAGCCTGGATCTTGTCTCTCTGATAGGAAGAAATAGAAAAAGTCCCTTGCCTCTTTGGCAGCCCTAGACATTTTCCTGGACTCCCTCCCGGCTAGCCGTGGTGCACTAACCCCTTCAGGCTGTGTTCATGCAGCCAACCCCAGTCATCTCCCTGTGCTCCGACCAAAGCCTGAGCCTCAGCTCTCAGCCCTGCCCACCACGGCAGGTGATCAGACAAGCCTCTTGGGCTGGTGATTGCCAGTCAGCACCGATCCTCTGTGAGGGAATCTCCCTGCTTTGCCTTCTGCACCCCTGTTGCTGTGCTGTCCTCTGAGACTCCAAACCTCCCCCCCTCTGCCTGCCAAGGGGCTTCCTAGGGTGTGGAAATATTTCTTCCTTCACAGCTCCCTCCCACTTGTGCAGGTCCCATCCCTATTCTTTTGTTTCTGTTTTTTTTTTCTTTTGCCCTACCCAGGTACCTTCAGAGTTTCTTGCTTTTTGGGAGGTCTGAGGTCTTCTGCCAGCATTCAGTAGGTGTACTGTAGGAGTTGCTCCACGAGTAGATGTATTTCTGGTGTATCTGTGGGGAGGAAGGTGATCTCCGTGTCTTACTCTTCTGACATCTTCCCCTTCACCCTCTTCATAGAGCCCCTTGATATTTCTTAATATTTGGTTTATGTATTTAGGTGCTTCTGTGTTGGGTGCATATATACTTAAAATTTGTATCTCTTGGGCGTTGAACTCTTTACCATTATATAATGTCCTTCTTTTCTCTTGTTACATTCTTTGCTTTATAATCTACTTTGTATAAGTATGGGTACCTCAGCTATCATTTTGTTTCCATTTGCATAGAATACCTTTTTCTATTTCCTCACTTTCAGTCTGAGTGTGTTTTCTTTAGATCTCAAGTGAGTCTCCTATAAACAGCATAAAATGGGTAATTTATTTTGAATTCATTCAGCCTCTCTATTATTTTGATTGGCTTATTTATTCCATTTCCATTTAAAGTAATTATTGATAAGTATGTATTTATTGTCATTTTGTTTATTGTCTTCTGGTTGTTTTTGTAGTTCTTTTTAATTCCTCTTTTGTTATCTTCACTTGTAATATGATCACTATCTTCAGTGTTATGTTTTGATTCCTTTCTTTTTGTCTGTGTGTGTATATGTGTTATAAGTTTTTAGTTTGTTTATTTTTTACCATGAGCTTCATCTATAAAAATCTATATATATATTTATATTCATGGTTATTTTAAGTTGTTGATCTCTTAAGATCAAATATATTCTAATAATCCTCCCTTTTTAATTTCCTTCTCCACCTTTAAGTTTTTAACATTATATTTTACACATTTTTATATTGTATAACCCTTAACTACTTATGGTTGATATAGTTGATTTTATTGCTTTTGTTTTTTAAAGTTTCTATTAGTTTTTTTTAGATGGTTGATCTACATATCTTTACTATATGATTTCATTTACCAATGAGGCTTACCTTTCTAATTTTCATATTTCTAATTGTAGCCTTTTCTTTTCTGCTTAGAGAAGCCCTTTTAATATTTCTTATAAAGCTGGTTTAGTGGTGCTGAAATCTTTTAACTTTTACTTGCTTGTAAAACCCTTTATGTCTCCTTCAATCTCAATGATAGGTAGAGTCAGGTAGAGTGTTGGTTGTTGGATTTTCATTTCATTCCTTTGAAATATATCTTGAGTATACACTCTTCTGGCCTGCAAAGGTACTACCCAAAAGTCAGCTGATGACAATTTGGGAGTTCCCTTGTCTGTAACTAGTTGCTTTTCTATTGCCTCTTTTAAGATTCTTTCTATATCTTTATTTTTTGTCATTTTAATTATAGTGTGTCTTGGTGTGGAACTCATTGGATTTATTTTTCTGGAACTTGTGCTTTCTGGACTTGTATGTCTATTTCCTTCCCTAAATTAAGAAATTTTTCAACTATAATTATTCAAATAAGTTCTCTGCCTTTTTCTGTCTCTCTTCTCCTTTTGGAATGCCTAGATTGTTACTATTAGTATGCATGATATTGTCCTGGAGGTCTCTTACACTATCCTCATTTTTGAAATTATTTTTTCCTGTTCAGCTTGGGTGATTTTCACTATTCTGTCCTCCAGTTTATTGATCCATTCCTCAATATCATTTAATCTACTGTTTATTCCCTCTAGTGTATTTTTTACTTCAGTTACAGTATTCTTAATCTCTGTTTGATTCTTCTTTATATCTTCTAACTCTAGCTAAAATTCTCACTCTGTTCACCAATTCTTCTCCCACATTTGTTGAATCACTTAATCATTACTTTGAACTCTTTATCAAGTAGAATGCTTATCTTCATTTCATTTAGTTCATTTTCTGAGGTTTGTCTTCTTTTTATTTAGTTGTTTGTTTGGAACATATTCCTCAGTCTCCTCATTTTATCTAATTCTCTATGTTTATTTCTATGCCTTAGCTATGTTGGGTACATTTCTTGACCTGGGAGAAATGGCTTTATTTAAATGTCCTATAAGGCTCAGTGGCACACTACTTTATGGTGACTAGAGCTAATATGCTCTCAGGATGCACCCTCTATGTGCTGTATGTGTCATTATGTTGTGGTGTGGACAACTATTGTGGGTTTACTGGTAGGTGGGACTTGGTCCAGCCCACCTGGCTGTTAAGCCCTGTCTTTTGTGATTGCTGCCAGCCTTCTGGTGGGTGCGGTCAGAGCTATTCACAGTTGGCTACATGACCCACAGGATGTGGGACTGTTACCAGCTGCTAGTACGAGGTCCCAGGGCAGCTTCTGAGGGGTTTGTGGGAACATGGTGCTGGCCTTATTGTTGTGGGCTTGGCTCCCTATGTGGCTTGATGCTCAGCCTGGTGTGTCCTAGTAATGATTCCAACTGGCGTGCGGGTGGGTAAGCCCTCCAGCATTAACAGCTCAGGGAAAGATTCCAAAATATTTCTCGTCAGCATCACTGTCCTCATGGTAAAGCAAGCTCCCCAAAATTGTGGCTACCAGCATCTCCACTATCAAAGGGAGTCTTAGTTGCTTTCTGCCTCCCTGGGAGGTGCTCCAAAATCAGCAAGTGTATCTAATCCAGGATCTTTTCAAATCATTGCCTCTGTGCTTGTTCTCAGATCATGTGAGATTTTGCATGCACACTTTAAGAGCAATGTCTCCGTTTCCTACAGGTCTCCAGTTCTCCCATATGCAGGTCACAATGCCAGACATTCTTGGGGCAAAATCTTTTTATGCAGGTTTCCTGGGCTGAGGAGTTCGATGTGAGGTTTGGACCCTTCACTCTTTGGGAAGAACATCTGCAATTATTATGGCATTATTTGCGGGTTGCTTACTCAGGGTTATGTGTCTTGATTATACTATATCTCCTCCCCTCCCTCCCATCTTATTGTGATTCCTTCTTTATATCTTTAGTTGTGCAAAATATTTTCTTCTAGGCTCCAAGTCATTCTCATTGATAGTTGTAAATAGCTGTAATTTGGGAATACCTGTGGGAGGAGGCGAGATCAGGGTCTTCCTACTTTTCTATCTTAGCCACTCCCTCTCATGCCTCTGATTTTTTTTTTTTTTTCTTTTTCTTTTTCTTTAACAATCTTACTTTTCTTCCATTTTACATCTGGGAAACTACGTGTTTTTGTGAAAAACTATGTTACTTGGAAATTTTTTTTTTTTTTTTTTTTTTTTTTTTTTCATGAATGTTATCCTTTTCCATCTGAACTTTTCTTTTGAAATTCTTTCTTTTTTTTTGTTTTGGTACTTTGCAAATAATTATGTGGGTTATTTTTTTCTCATATATATTTAGCCAACTCATTCTATTTGCCCAAGTATAAAGTGGATATGTTTTACTTTTTCCATGTCTACTTAACTGAGATTCTCCATTAGTCTTCAATCAGTATTTTGAGGGTGTGCAATGTTGCCTTGACTTCTGTCTTTTTCATCTCCTGAAATAAGTAGAGTGCTCAGCTAGGGCCATGATTCCTAGGA
Organism: Inia geoffrensis; assembly: GCA_036417435.1. Lineage (NCBI taxonomy): Eukaryota > Metazoa > Chordata > Mammalia > Artiodactyla > Iniidae > Inia > Inia geoffrensis. The sequence goes on from CM070916.1 coordinate 48,563,334, forward strand.
TTAGTCTCAGCTGGTTTCCTTTGTGTGTAATTTGATTAAAATCTCTCTATCATTCCTGATATAAGGTTTGCTTTACATAGCCATTTCTTACTTATACATGTTGAGACATTTGAACTATTTTTCCAACACAAGGTAAGTCATGAACCATTTACTAAAAATGACAAATACCTCTTAAGGCATTTATTTCTGCAGGTTAACTCTTTGCTACCCAAAAGTTGTTTTTATTTTCCCCCTTTCTATGGGAAGACAAGTTTATGAATTTTGGCCATAATATTAATGTAAATGTTTAGAAAGAGATAACTGTGTGCCTTAGCTTCTTCCCCCACATCTTTTCTTACTACCTTTTAAATCTCATTTATTTTCTTTTGTGCCCTTTACTTATTTTAAATCTCACATCCCAGTAGATCCTAACTGCATTCATCTTTTTACAGGTAAAGTTATCTTTTGTTATCGTGAATCACATCATATGCTGCACATGCTTTACCCCTTCAATGGCTTCTCATCACTCTTAAAATAAAAGCTAAACTTATCATGGTGTACAAGACCACAGATTACCTTGCCCCGGATATATTTAACCTCATTTTATTTTACTCTCATGTTCACAGACACATCAGTTACACTAGGCTTTCTTATCTTAAATATACAGAGAGATTGAAGGAGTTTTTTGAATGTTTATATGTATATTTTTGACCACTTTTCATTAAAGAGACTTACAAAAAATGGCATCTGGCATTAATAGGAACACTCAGTACCTAGATGTTGGTTTTTAAATACAATGAAACAAAGAAGTTTTTTGCATAAATTGTTGATTCTAGGGCTGTGGCTGAAAAGTAGAAAATGAGACTGTAATATCTTGTGGTGACAGAAAGTAAGAAATTGTTTTAACAAAATGATGAGGGCATATCAAGAGATTATAGGACTTACTAGGAAGAATTTCTCAATGGCCAAATAATCTTTTTAACAAATGAAATAAGCAATGTTGCTACTGAATTATAATGCTAGAAGAAAATAAATATTCATGATTACACACTGATATAAAGAACCAAGTGAAATGATGAAGAGTAAAGAAGAATTTTTCCTTATATTAGAATTCATACTAATCAATGTAGAAAGAAGTATGGACATAGAAAATCACTGTTTGAAAAGTACCAAAATAATCATTGTTGTAGACAATAACTGAGGGATATTATGTTAATTGGGCAAAAGTTTAATGATAAACAGGATATTTTCATAGTATCAAAATATCTGCCAACAGATAGTGATTAATTACAAATAGAAAAATAGAAATTTATAGTGGAGAAACCTGGTAGGTACTACTCCCCCAAAATGCTCTAATTTTACTGGTAAGAAGACATCTCAATATTATTTGCTGGTATATTACCCTGAAAAGAACAAAGCAACACTTCTTTTATATTCCTGCCAAAATTGCACAAACTCAGTTTAATCTGAGGAAACATCACATAGATCCATTTCCAAGGATATTCTATTAAATAATCAGTCAGTGCTTTTACAAAAGGTCAAGACTGTGAAAGACAAGTAAAAATTGAAGGGCTGTTATAGATTGAAGGGTACTAAGGAGATGTGACAACTAAGAGAAATGTACAATTCTGGATTAGATCTTAAACCAGAAAAAGAACTGTATTGAGTTAACTAGTAAAATTCAAATAAAACCTGTGAATTAGTAATATTGTATCAATATTAATTTCCTGGATTGATATCTTCACTATATATATATTTTTTAATGTAAACATCAGGGGAAACAGTGAAGATATACATGGGTTCTTGGAATATCATTTTTGCAACTTTTTTGTAAGATCATATTGCCTTTCTTCTTAAAATCATCTGATAACTTCCCACTTCACTCAGAGCAAATTCCAAGATTATTAACATCTTGTAAGATGTTATGTGATTCAGATCCAGATACATCTCTGATCATTCTTTTTCCATACTCACCTCACTGACTGTTTCATGTATAATATCCTTCCACTTTCTCCTTCAAAATTCTAAGCACATTTTGCATAAAATATTTTCATTTGCTGCTTTTGCATTTGCGGGAAGTCAATACCCACATGGATCACACCCTTCCTCCCTCAGGTTTTTATACCCTATAAGATGAAATAAGCCCCTCTCCAATTATCATTTACTATCCATTTAACCAACTTTGTTTTACTTCATAATATATAACATAATTCGACATTGTATGTCATCCTTTTTTTCCTTTAGTTTTAGTGTCTTTAATCGTGTTAAAAGCAACTAGTTGATCAAAGACACAGACTCCATTCATTACACAAAATTATTGCCTAAAAGTGAATGCCTGCCTATGATTACATTCCTAAACCACTGTTGTATCTAGTGGAGCCACATGATTATTTGCAGTAAATAAAATGTAAGCATAAAACTTGTGTGTCCCTTCTGAGTTAACAAACAAGTGTGCTCTCTAAGAAGCTTTTCCCCTACTTATCTTTAATAGAGAGGAAACTGAAGGCAAAGAATGGTACTGAGTCACAGTATGGAAGTGTCTGTCATTTTTCAAAAATAACCAAATGGAAGCCTGCTTGATCAGGAGCATTCTTAGTAGAGTGTGACCTAGAAATAAAATCAAGATTGATTATGTCAAGTTGTCAAGAATTCAGAACTGATCTTTATTACATCTAGAATGACCTTAAATTCTAACGAATAATAATGAAATATGTTTCTTAAAGTAAAGATTAGCTATATCATTGGCTTAGTAGGTGGCATGGAAAACAAAACAAAGTTTCTGACATAACATTCGAGGTTGAACATTTACTCATTGAAACTATGGATCTAAGCAAAAAAGTTCAAAACTGGAATGCTAACTATGTATCTTGTTTGTCCAGGCCAAAAAAAAAAAAAAAAAAAAACTGCTTTTATTTTGAGAATTAAAGTAATTCTCAGGCATTAAGCTTGCTAAGTCTTAAAGCTGACTGAAGAAATTTACAGCATCTCATGAAGGCACAGTTTCCATCTCAGGTTCAGATGTTGCCAAAGAGAATAATGCACAAGGGATAACTTCTCCCCTTGCCATACAGAGAAAGAACTCATGAAGAACAATGGATAAAATAATTTCTACCAAACCTAAGAAATTGTACCTAACTTAAAAAGAACAGTCATTCTCACAATGTCATTCAACTCAGATTTCATTATACCTATGATGATAAGTGCTGTGTGGCCCTAATTCTTTCCTTTCTCAAGTTTGTTGTCACTGTTTGTTTTTGTTTTAAATGTAATTTTACTTTGTCCCAGCTCTACTCCTATACATTCTGAGTTTTGGAGTGGCAGACACTAATCTATTTTAGCTCAGTTTGCTGCCCTGAGAAGAACAATATCTAGAACTTATGGAGGAAACTCTTCATAAACTGGACTTTAAATTGGTTGCTGTTTTAAAGGTAACTTGGTTTGCCTACTTTGGGGAAAGGAAAATGTGTTCTGTGTTGGAAAAGAAAAGCAGAAGCAAGGTTTGTATATCATCACGGTGGACAGTTGCAATGACAGCTAGCTGACCATTAACATCTTGCTCTATCCACAGGGTTTAATTTTGTTTGGAATCAGTTGTGAAGTCAGAATTACATTTGCCTTGTGTTTCTCCCCATGCCTTAGGGCCTAAACCTGGTTCTCACTCATGAAATGTGAACAAAAGTAATCTGCCCCTTTTTAGCTGAAATAGTTAAGAGACTGCTTTGCTTTCCTCCCTTGTTCTCTTTCCCCATCAGCCATCTGAATGGAATGTAATCCAAGGCCCTGAGGGAAATTGTGCTTCAAGATGGAAAAAAAAAAAAAAAAAAAAAGCTGTTTGCTTAATTTAATCATATGGAAGGCCCCAACTAAGAATATTCTTACTGTATGGTGACATAAAAATAAATTAAACCTTTGCTTGTTTCATTTATTTGGTATTTTAGAATTATCTGTTACAGCAGCCAGCATTACTTGAACTATACATCTCGTAGAAAGTTAGCTTCATGAAAACTGTTTTGTTGTTGTTTATTGCTTTATCCACAGCATGTAGAACAGTGACTGGTTCTAAATGAATAAATGTAATCATGAAATAATAAATGAATAAAGAAAGATATAAAGTAAGAAGGTGAATAAATATGTTTATTATCAATTTTATTGTATTATATAAGAATATTAAAAATAAGAAGATACCACCCAATATCACTATTACTTTGAAAAGTTTGTTATTATACCCATATACGTTATAGTATTTTAGGAAGAACAATTAACCCTAGAGTAGATCACATTCTTCAATTGTACATATTCTATATATAATATATAGAATATACATTTTATATATATATATATATATATATATATATATATATATATATATATATATATATATATATATATTTCCCTTTGGTTTTGCTTTAGTTTGCCAATAGCATATTAAAAAAAAAAAAAAAAAAAAAACTTTACTGAGAACACCATGAGTATGTAAAATATTATTTGGAAACAGAGATCTCTCAAAGGCATTACACTCAGGCTTTTTATTGACTTTATGATGGACTTGTAGTTTTTTAATTTTTAACAAATGTGAAACTCTCAGCACATTGCCTGGTATATTGTAGGTCTTACATAAAATTTGTAGAATTTTATCCTCCTCCTATAAATTAAGTAGTAAGAAAATAGGCACTCATTTATGTTTTTATGAGAAGATGAAAATATTCATGTATGACTTATTAAGTTCCATGTACATCTCATTTATTATTTTATTTATGTAACATGACAGACAAATTCATATAGTCTGTTGCATGGTGATACTGAAACCTAAGTGTAATATTTCCTATTATGTTATTTAGCCTGAAGGTTCATTATGCTTCCATAAGAGAATGTATAATAATGTAGTCTCTCTCCTAATTGTAACACAGAGAACTGTGAACAGTGATTTTCAAGTTTCCTTAACTAAGTTGAGAGAATCAGTTAAAGCTCCAGAACTCTATATGGTATAGGCTTGGTGCATGATTATTAATTCAACAAAAGAATTGAGGTGAATTAAAAAAACAAAAAAAAATGGAGAAATCTCTCAAAGTTCTTATGGTATAGTGCTTCCCTGGTGGTGCAGTTGTTGAGAGTCCTCCTGCCAATGCAGGGGACACGGGTTTGTGCCCCAGTCCGGGAAGATCTCACACGCTGCAGAGCAGCTAGGCCTGTGAGCCATGGCTGCTGAGCCTGTGCATCTGGAGCCTGTACTCCACAACGGGAGAGGCCATAACAGTGGGAGGCCCATGCACTGCAAATAAAAAAATTTTTTTTCTTATGGTATAAATTCTGTTTTTCCACCAAGAATTAAAAATAATAACATATTCAATCAGAACCCTGAAAGAGAATATGTACACTTTTTACTACAGAACTTACTCAATGTTAGCATCACTGAAGAATAACATTTAAGCTTATTAAGTAAAACTGGAAATAATTTTAACAGCAAAAACAAAGACTTCATTCTACCTTTTAACACAGAAATGCACTGAACATTATTTTCCTTAAAAATTAAAAATATACTTTTGATTTTGGAAATAAATTAGAAGTTAAAAGTCATTTTTTAAAATTGCATAAGCCCAGAGTTATTATAATGCAGCTGGATAATACATAACCTGTTAAAGTAAAATTTTGTATAGAAATTAGTGATTTTCCTTCAAAGAAAAGTGTTAATCATAAAACTGTAGAAAGTTAGATTATGAATTTATATAACAAAAGTAATAATTTTGAATCACAGAAAAACAGAAATTACATCAAAAAATTCTTTCATATGGTAACTCTATTTTTTTAGTTTTTTAAGGGACTTTTTTTAAACATCTTTATTGGAGTATACTTGCTTTACAATGGTGTGCTAGTTTCTGGTTTATAACAAAGTGAATCATATATATATAGATATAGATATAGATAGATAGATAGATAGATATAGATATATAGATAGATATATAGATGATAGATATATAGATATATCTCCATATCTCTTCCCTCTTGCATCTCCCTCCCACCCTCCATATCCCACCCCTCTAGGTGGTCACAAAGCACTGAGCCAATCTCCCTGTTCTATGTGGCTTCTTCCCACTAGCTATCTATTTTACATTTGGTAGTATTTAAATCCATTCCACAGTGTTTTCAATAGTGGCTGTACCAATTTACATATCCACCAACAGTGCAGGAGAGTTTGTTTTTTCTCCACATGCTCTCCAGCATTTATTATTTGTAGACATTTTATTAATGACCATTCTGACCTTTGTGAGGTGATACTTCATTGTAGTTTGATTTTCATTTTTCTAATAATTGGTGATGTTGATTATCTTTTCATGTGCCTATTGGCCATCTGTATGTCTTCTTTGGAGAAATGTCTATTTAGAGCTTCTGCACATTTTTTGATTAGGTTGTTTTGTTTTGTTTTTGTTATTGAGTTGTATTTCCTGTTTGTATATATTGGAAATTAAACTCTTGTTGGTCACATCACTTGCAAATATTTTCTCCCAGTCCATAGGTTGTCTTTTCATTTTGTTTATAGTTTCTCTTGTTGTGCAAAAGCTTATGTTTGATTAGGTCCCAATTGGTTTATTTTTGTTTTTATTTATATCTCTTTGGAAGACTGACCTAAGGAAATATTGCTAAAATTTATGTCAGAGAATGTTTTGCCTATGTTCTCTTCTAGGAGCTTTATGGTTTCCTGTCTTAAAATTAAGTATTTAAGCAGTTTTGAATTTATTTTTGTGTATGGTGTGAGGGACTGTTCTAACTTCATATGACCCAGTAATCCCACTCCTGAGCATATATCCAGAGAAAACTCTAATTCAAAAAGATACATGCACCCCAGTATCACTGCAGCTCTATTTACAATAGCCAAGACATGTAAACAATGTAAGTGTCCATCAACAGATGAATGGATAAAGAAGATATACCTATGTATCTATCTATACACACATACATACATACATAAGATATATATATATATATATATATATATACACATACATAAATTTGAATACTACTCAGCCATAACAAAGAATGAAATAATGCCATTTGCAGCAACATGGATGGATCAAGAGATTATTGTACTAAGTGAAATAAGTCAGAGAAAAACAGATATATGATATCACTTATATGTGGAATATAAAATATGACACAAAACAGAAACAGTTCAAACATGGTTACCAAAGAAACAAAGGGCTGGGGGAGGGATAAATTAGGAGTATGGGATGAGCATATACAAACTACTATATATAAAATAGATAAACAATGAGGTCCTACTCTATAGAACAGGGAATTATATTCAATATCATTTAATAAACTATAATGGAAAAAACATGAAAAAGAATAAAGGTGTATATATGACTGAATCACTTTGCTGTATACCAGAAACTAACATAATATTTTAAATCAACTCTACTTCAATTAAAAAAAGAAAAAAAGAATGCTTTCAGAAAACTAAGAATTTCTGAATGTTAATTTTGGTAACATCAAATTGAGGCATGAGTAAAGTAATAAGAACTAAAGTAGAAAGTGCCTAAGTTGCTACCTTATCCATTAAAATCAGAATGCTAATTGAAATAGATAAGTACATATAAAGAGAATTATAAGAGAAAGTATAATCTTCTTGTTTATGATATTGCATATTTATTTTTGGTCTTTTTAGTATAATAATATTATAACCTTACAACATCTATGTTGAAATACATTACACTTGCAAGTATGTATGTTTGGATAATGTAATCTGTGAATTTATATTTTCAAAAATTTATTTCACCAGGTTGTTACTCTGGCTTTATAGACCCTGCTTTTTAAGTTAATATTATATAACTTGAAGGTTTTTGTGAAGAGATAAAAACATAATTACTGGATATTGTCTCATAGTTACCATGGCATAGCTTCATTATTAGAATTATTTAGTGTTTTTTTTTTAAACTAAAAATACTATTTTTTAATTACATAGAAAACTAGTGAATAGAAAGGAATGCTTTTTTTCACACATACACATTTTCAAATTCATGTCATACCTTATAAGATGACTAACAAGGCTAGTTGTCTTATTGGTTCCATTATATAAATTTTACCTTACTTTTACAACCTAAGTAACACCACTAGTCTTAATTATAACACTCTTCCAGTTCCTTGTCCAGTTTATCATCATGAAATCAGACAAGCCAAGTTCTAAACTCATAGGTCCTACGGTGACTTCTCTGAATCACTTCATTTATTTTGCCAAACTACTGTTTTGTTTCAAGAGCATTATGTCAAAATATATTTCTAAGTTATTCCAAAATGGATTTCAATTTACTAGAATGCCAATTGATATTTTTAAATACACTTATATATTTATAAATTTCCATATATATATACTTGTTATGTATAGTCTCTCCATTATCTGATCATATTTCCAGTAGTCAGATAATTTCCTGGCATTTGGTTGGAGCCAATAAATAGTTATCAATTGCCATCATTCCCCAATCTCTTTTGTTCACCTTGAAGTTTATTAATAACCAGTTCTCAAAATTTGCTATTTCTCATACTCCTAGAATTTTTTTTTTACTTTTTTCTTCTTATTATTATTCATTCTAGATAAGTCTTCATATTTTATTTCATGCCAAATTCTACAAAAATTAATTTCAGAGATTCATTAGAGTAAGTATATAGGTATTCTTTAATATTTATTAATTAATTGTAAGAAAGTTTACTCCTGGAAAATACAACAAAATCTTCATGGATTCTGTCCCTGGGATAGATATTTAATTTCATGTTTTTAAATGAAAATATTTGATTCCTACAAGCTGAATGAAATAATGTTTGACAAAAATATTCTTAGTTAACAACATGCTGAATATGAAGTACCAATTTTAACATTTGTAATTGATTTCCAAATTGGGGGATATGTTCCCCCAATAAAGAGGAGAAGAAATATATGAGATTCTTCTGAGGAAGTTAAACATTTTAAATTACCATAAAGAAATATGGGATTTTAAAATTATTACATTACAATCCGATACAGCAGAAATAACCTAAGTTTTGAATGAGATGTATGTTTATTTGCCACAAAATCACTAAAATCCTGAATCTATCCTTTAATTGTTAAGGTTTCTTTTGAGTGGCAAGTCACTTAATTTTTGAACTTCCAAATCTTCATCAAAATAATGGGTGTCCTTTTCAATATATGGTTATTGGGTTTAGCAATGTGTAACTGGTGTCAGCACTTGGAAAATAATTAATGTTTGTTTCTTCTCTACAGTCTGAAACATAATCTTTATTAACAACAAATTTATGTTGAACACTCAGCACCATAATAAACCATGAGGACATAAATCTTAACAGCCATTCCTTTACAGTAAGAAGCTCACAACCATGTAACAAGAGCACATATCTTTGAGAAATATTTCTAGTTCCTTCCTCTGTCATCCAAGAATAATAACTACCTGTGCTCATTTTTCCAATAACTAACTATATATATTTAGGTTTATAACAATTTCTATATTATTTGTTAAACTTGTAGTAACTTTTCTGTGTATTCCATTATTACGGGTGTTCTCATGGTAAAACTTTGACTTCTTATATGTTCAGCTCTAGAGACTTGTAATGATGGACACATGGTATCATCATCAAATAATCAAAGAAAAAATGTTCCTTTTATGAAGAAATAAATAAATACTTATGTCCTCTGAATATATAATTTCTAATGCAATGTTTATGTTTAGCACATTCTCAAAAATGTTAATTTTTATCTCTTTTGTTACTTTCTCTTTTCCAGTTATTGCTCCTTCTTATAGTTGGAAGTGATTTAACCTGAAGTCATTGAATATCCCCAAATATGCAAAATTGTCTCTCTTGAACTAAAAACTATTTTTCTATACTATTTCCTGGGTCTCTACTCATATACCACCTGCTAAACTTTAAAGATGTGTTATATACTTAATAGCAATTTTAAGAAAATATGCAATTTTTTGCCATGGGTATTGTTCTCTAAAGAATGGAAAAATAGAGGCAGAAGACAAGAGTAGAAGGACTTGAACTCATGCTCCTTTCATGAAAACAACAAAATCACAAGTAACTGTTGAATAATTATCCAAAAAAAAAAAAAAAAAAAAAAAAAGCAGGAACTTAAGAAAAAAGATATTCTTCACCCAAAGAAAAAAAAGTAAGCCATATTTGAGATATAATTAATTCCCATACCACCAGGTGATTGACCCACAAACTGGAAAATAATTATATCACAGAGGTTCTCCCACAGGGATGAGAGTTCTGAGTCCCACATCAGGCTCCCCAGTCTGGAGATCTGACATTAGAAAGAGCTCCCAAAGCATTTCACTTTGAAGGCAAGTGGGGCTTGCTTGAAGAAATTCTATAACACTGACAAAAACAGAAACTGCCCTCTTGAAGGGTGCACACAAGGACTCATGCACACTGGGACCCAGGGAAAAAGCAGTGACTCCATAGGAGCTTGGGTCAGGCTTACATGCTGGTCTTGGAGTGTCTCTTGGGAAGGTGGGGTGGAGGAACCATGGCTCACTGTGGGGACAAGGACACTGGTGGCAAAGCACTGGGAAGTACTCATTGGTGTGAGCTACCTTGGAGGCAGTAATTTTGACACCAAGACCTGGCTCCACCCAACAGTCTGTAAACTGGAATCCTTCAGGCCCAACAACCAACAGGGCAGGAACACAGACATACCCATCACCAGACAGGCTGCCTAAAGTCTTCCTGAAGCCACATCTATCCCTAAACACAACTTTTGACATGGTCATGTCCACCAGGGATATAGACCTAGCTTCACCCACCAGTGGGTAGACACCAGTCTCTCCCATGAGGGAGCCTTCACAAGCCTCTAGACCAGCCTCACTCACTGGGGAGAGACACCAGCAACAAGAACAACTACAATCCTGCAGCCAGCAGAACAGAGAGAAGAAACACAGAAATTTAGGAAAAATGAGATGGCAGAGAAATATGTTCTAGAAAAAGGAACAAGATAAAACCCCAGAAGAACAACTAAGTTCAGTGGAGATAAGCAATTTACCTGAGAAAGAATTCAGAGTAATGATAGTAAAGATGATCCAAGATCTCAGAAAAAAGAATGGAGGCACAGACCAAGAAGATACAAGAAATATTTAACAAAGAGTTAGAAGATATAAAGAAAAAATGAACAATACAATAACCAAAATGAAAAATACACTAGAAGGAATCAATAGAAGAATAAATGAGGCAGAAGAACAGAGAAGTGAGCTGGAAGACAGAATGATGGAAATCACTTCCACAGAACAGAATAATAATAAAAAAAAGAATGAAAAGAAATGAGAAGAGTTTAAGACACCTCTGGGACAACGTCAAAGGCACCAACATTCACATTATAGTGGTCTCAGAAGGAGGAGAGAGACAGAAAGGACCTGAGAAAATATTTGAAGAGATAATAGCTGAAAAGTTCCCTAACATGGGAAAGGAAACAGTCAACCAAGACCAGGAAGCAAAGATAGTACCATACAGGATGAACCCAAGGAGGAACACATCAATACACATACTAATGAAATTAACAAAAATAAAAGACAAAGAGAAAATATTAAAATCAACAAGGAGAAGCAGTAAATAACATTTTCAGCAGAAACTCTGCATGCCAAAATGGAGTGACATGATATATTTCAAGTGATGAAAGGGAAAAACCTACAACCAAAAATATTCTATGCAGCAAGGCTGTCATTCAGATTCAACAGGGAAATCAAAGGTTTTACAGGCAAGAAACAGCTGAAAAAATTCAGCACAATCAAACCTGCTTTACAGCAAATGCTAAAAAACTTGTCTAGGCAGAAAAGAAAAGGCCACAACTAGAAAGAAGAAAATTAATTGGAAAGCTCTCTGGTATAGACAGGCATGTAGTAAAGTTAGGAAATCATCCACACAAAAATATCATATCAAAACAAGCAACTGTGAGAAGAGCAGAGCACATATGCAGAATATTTGAAATGCTCTTGAAATTGAGAGACCAGAAACTTGAAACAATCTTGTATATATACAGACTCCTAATCAAAACCTCATGATAACCACAAAACAAAAATCTAAAATAGAGGGAATTCTTTGGCAGTTCATTGGCAAAGACTCCACACTCTCACTGCCGAGGACCTGGGTTCAATCCCTGGTTGGGGAACTAAAATTCCACAAGTTGTGTGTGGCCAAAAAAAAAAAAAAAAAAAAAAAGTCAAAAATCCACAATAGATATTAACACACATGCAAAAATTGAAATCCAAACATAAAACTAAAGAAAGCTATCAAATTACAAGAGAAGAGAACAAAAAATAAGGGAAGAAAAAATGACCTGCAAAAACAAACCCAAAACAATTAACAAAATGGCAATAAGAACACACATATTGGTAATTACCTAAAATGTGAATGGATTAAATGCTCCAACCAAAAACACAGACTGGCTGAATAGATAAACAAATAAGACCCATATATAATCTATCTACAAGAGACCCACTTCAGATCTACAGACACATACAGACTGAAAGTGAGGAAATGGAAAAAGTTATTTCACACAAAGGGAAATCAAAAGAAAGTTGGAGTAACAATATGCATATCAGACAAAATATACTTTAAAAGAAAGACTGTTACAAGAGACAAAAAAGCACTACAAAATGATCAAGGGACCTATCCAAGAAGACAGTATAACAATTGTAAATATACATGAATGCAACATGTGAACACCTCAATTTATAAAGCAAATGCTAACAGCAAGAAAAGGAGAAACTGCCAGTACCACAATAATAGTGGAGGATTTGAACATCCCACTGACATCAATAAACAGATCATCCAGACAGAAAATCAATAAGAAAACAGAAGCCCTAAATGACATATTAGATTAGATGGACTTAATTATATTTACAGAGCATTCCATCCAAAAGCAGCAGAATATACATTCCTCTCAAGTGTACATAGAACATTCTCCAGGACAGATCACATGCTGGACCATAAAGCAAGCCTCAGTAAATTTAAGAAAATTGAATTCATATCAAGCATCTTTTTCAACCAACATGCTATGAGATTATGAATCAACTACAAGAGAAAAAACTGTAAAAACGATAAACACTTGGAGAATAAAAAATATGCTATTAAACAACTATGGATCACTGAAGAAATCAAATAGGAAATCAAAAAAAAAATACCTAGAGACAAATGAAAATAAAAACATGATAATCCAAAATCTATGGGACATAGCAAAAGCTGTTCTTAGAGGGAAGTTTATAGCAATACAATCTTACCTCAAGAAACAAGAAAAATCTCAAATGGACAACCTAAAATTACACCTAAAGCAACTAGAGAGAGGAGAACAACCAAACCCCAAAGTTAGTAGAAAGAAAGAAATCATAGAGATCAGAGCAGAAATAAATGAAATAGAGACAAAGAAAACAACAGAAAAGATCAATGAAACTAAAACCTTGCTCTTTGACAAGATGAACAAAATTGATAAAACTTTAGCCAGACACATGAAGAAAAAAGAAAAGGGCTCAAATTAATAAAGTCAGAAATGAAAAAGGGAGAAGTTACAGCTGTTACCACAGAAATACAAAAAATCATTAGAGACTATTACAAGCAACTATATGCCAAGAAAATGGACAACCTAGAAAAAATGAACAAATGCTTAGAACAGCATAATCTCCCAAGACTGAACCAGGAAGAAATACAGAATATGAGCAGACTAATAATAAGCACTGAAATTTAAACTGTGATTGAAAAAATCCCAACAAACCAAAGTCCAGGACCAGATGGCTTCACAGGTGAATTCTAACATTTAGAGCAGAGATAACACCTATCCTTCTGAAAATATTTCAAAAAATGGCAAAGGAAGGAACACTCCCCAACTCTTTCTATGAGGCTGCCATAACCCTGTTACCAAAACCAGACAAAGATACCACAAAAAAAAATAAATATATAGGGCAATATCACTAATGAACATAGATGCAAAATTCCTCAACAAAGTACTAGCAAACCAAATTCAACAATACTGTAAAAGGATCATAAACTATGATCAAGTGAGATTTACCCTATGGATGTGAGGATTTTCCAATATCACTCAGTGTGATACACCACAATGACACATTGAAGAATAAGATCATATATTCATTTCAATAGATCAGAAAAGCTTTTGACAAAATTCAAAAACAATTATGATAAAAACTCTCCAGAAAGTGGTCATAGAGGGAACCTACCTCAACATAATAAAGACTATTTGTGACAAACCCACAGGTAATATTGTACTCAATGATGAAAAGCTGAAAGCATTTTCTCTAAGATCAGAAACAAGACAAGAATGTCCACCCAGACCACTTTTATTTGACATAGTTTTGGAAGTCCTAGTCACAGTAATCAGAGAAGAAAAAGAAATAAAAGGAACACAAATTGGAAAAGTAGAAGTAAAACTGTCACTGAAGATGACATGACAATATACATAGAAAATCCTAAAGATGCTACCAGAAAGCTACTAGATCTCATCAATGAATTCAGTAAATTTGCAGGACTCAAAATTAATATACAGAAATCTGTTGCATTTCTACACACTAATGACAAAATATCAGAAAGGGAAATTAAGGAAACAATCCCATTTACCATTGCATCCAAATGAATAAAGTACCAAGGAATAAACCTACATAAGAAGACAAAAGACCTGTACTCTAAAAACTATAAGATGCAGATGAAATAAATCAAAGATGAGACAAATATTTAGAAAGATATACCACGTTCTTGGATTGGAAGAATCAATATTATCAATATGACTATACAACTCAAGGCAATCTGCAGATTCAATGCAATTCCTATCAAATTACCATTGCTTTTTTTAACAGAACTAGAACCAAAATATAAAAAAAAAAAATCAAAATGGATTGAAGATCTAAAAGAAAGACTGGATGCTATAAAACCTTAGCAGAAAATCTGGTCAGAATACTCTTTGACCTAGATCACAGCAGTATCTTTTTGGATCCATCTCCTAGAAAAAAGAAAATAAAAATATATAAATGGTGCCTAATTAAACATAAGAGCTTTTGCACAACAAAGAAAACCATAAACACAACCAAAAGACAACCCACAGAATGGGAGAAAATATTTGCAAATATTTCTACTGACGCTACTGACAAGGGTTTAATTTCCAAAATAATCAAAAAAACATATATAGCTCAATAGTAATAAAACAAACAAACCAATCAAAAACTGGGGAACATATCTAAACAGACTAAACAGACATTTCTCCAAGGAAGACATACAGATGGTTAAGAAACTAATGAAGAGATCCTCAACATGGCTAATTATTAGAGAAATGCAAATCAAAACAATCAGATATCACCTCTCAGCAGTCAGAGCAGCCATCTTTAAAAAGCCTATAAACAATAAATGCTGGAGAGGGTGTGGAGCAAAGAGAACCCTCCTATACTGTTGGTGGGAATGTAAAATGATATAGCCACTATGGAAAACAATATGAAAGTTCAACTAAAAATGGAACTACCATATTCTCCGGCAACACCCCTGCTTGGGCATGTATTTGGAAAAAAACATAATTCAAAAAGATACATGACCCCTAATGTTCTTTGCAGCACTACTTACAATAGCCAAGGCATGGAAGTAACAAAAATGTTCATTGACAGAGGAATGAATAAAGCAGATGTAGTACATATATACAAAGGAATGTTACTCAGTCATTAAAAAGAATGAAATAATGCCATTTGCAGCAACATGGATGGACCTAGAGAGTGTAATACTAAGTGAAGTAAGTCAGAGAAAGACAAATATCATATGATATCACTTTTATGTGGAATCTGAAAATGATACAAATGAACTTATTTACAGAACAGAACCAGACTAATAGACTTAGAAAACAAAGTTTTGATTACCAAAGGGGAAAGGTGGGGAGAGGGCAAATTAGGAGTTTGGGATTAACATATACCCACTATTATCTATATAATAGGTAATCAACAAAGATCCTCTGCACAGTGTGTGGAACTCTACTCAATACACTGTAATAACATATGGAAAAGAATCTGAAAAAGAATAGATATATGTATATGTGTAACAGAGTCATTTTGCGGTACACCTGAAACTAAAACAACATTGTAAATCAACTATCTCCAATATAAAATAATTTAAAAATAAAGAATGGAAAAATAAATGCAAAAATAAAAACTATGCTGGATGTTATGTGTATTATGAAGAATTATGATCTTCTCAATGATATTCATGCCCTAATCCAAAGAACCTGAGAATGTGTTTCCTTACATGGCAAAAAGTCTTTGCAGATGTGTTTAATGTTAAAGACCTTGAAATGAGAAGTCTGGATTACACAGGTGGAATCAATTAATGATATAAATCACTGAAAGGGGAGAACCCTTCCATCTATGGTCAGCAAAAGAGATGTGAGGACCAAAGCAGGGATAGAAGGATGATACCTTGACAGATGATAGGTATCACAGCCAAGGAATGAGGAAAGATTTTAGAAGCTAGAAAAGGCAAGGAAATTCCCATAGAGCCAACAAAAGGGAATGCAGCTGTACAATACCTTGATTTCAGCCCAGTGAAACTTGTGTGGAATTCCACCTAAAGAACCATATGGTAATAAACTTGTCTTGTTTTAAATCACTAAATGTGCAGAAATGTACTGTGACAAAAATAGAAAACAAATACAATATGCAAGACTCAATTCAACTGATTTTCAACACATGTGCAAATGAAATTTGAGTCAGTAAAATTAAAAATTAAATGTGAAATATAATTTTAGGCTTATACATGAATGACTAAAGCTGTATGATTAAATCCATTAATGACTTTGATTTATTATATGTAAAAAATGATTATTGAGACAATTTATAAAATTCATGAATAAATACATAAGTAGAATTGGTCTATTTATACCATATTTCTTTTGTTGTAGTGCAACATTTATCAGACCAATACTAATTGTTTTTCTTGACAGAGCTATAAAAGACTTAATTTGTTCAAAATAACATTATTAAAAGTAATTTAAACTATAAGAAAATATAGTATATTATGTTTAAAAGATTATTTAAATATACAATTGAATACAGCTTAAAAATTTTTCAATTAAGGCTTACTCTTTTTATTTGAAATTGTATTAGGTTCAAAATATAGCTAAAGACCATAAATCATAGGAGAAAATTTGGTTTTCTAACTTTAACAAAGAAATAACTGCATTAACAGAAAATTTCATTTCTACTAATAATGTAAAGAATATGAAATTTTCTCCTGAAAAATTCATATATGCTGTTCTGACTTCACTATTGTCTAGTAATTTAGTACATTTTATGAGGGACAAATGATTCTGAATGTTAAATTCAAACTTTTCAGTAATGATATTTTTTCCAATGAGAAAAAAATAAGAAAAAAAGAAGTATGAGACATGTGACACTATTAGATCTGCTTCCATTTCTATATCTTTATCTTTTTTATTGTTTTTATCTTCCTTATTGTCTGAGTCAATATTATTAAGAATGTATTTATACTTAAATGAATGTTCCATTGGACAAACAAAATGTTAGTCAAGGTACTTAATAAACATTATATTCAATTCATGTGCATAATAAGAAAATAAATTTAAATCAATAGAAAATAAATTAAATAAAACCTTATGTTTTTTTCTTAGAGGATAAATATCTGGGGATACATAGATGAATATAGCACCATTAACTGGGAGCTCAGCATCTACTATAAGAGAGAACATCAAAAACAATATCCATCACCACCGCAACAAAACAAATCAACCCTACAATTATTGAATAGTGTTCATATTCTCACAGGCATTCAGGGACAGGGACTGAAAGTATTTAGAAGACATAAATGTCTATCCTTTTCAAAAAGTTTCAAGACTTTTGGATGAAATTATATAAAACAGAAACTAAAATAATCAAATAAAATATTATATTATGGAAAATAAAAGTTTAAAATTGCAATTAAATATTAAATTATTTTTTAACAACTTTGCTAAATATCCAGCACAATCAGCATCTAATAGTTGAAATGCAGGTGAGTCACTAAGGGATAAAATTTGAACATCCATAGCACACTCTATGGTGATTCTGAAGTTAGTTGAAATAGCATTATTCAGTTTTGGACACTACTTTTTTTTTTTTTTTTTTTTTTTTTTTTTTGCTGTACATGGACCTCTCACTGTTGTGGCCTCTCCTGTTGCAGAGCACAGGCTCCACACGCACAGGCTCAGTGGCCCTGGCCCACGGGCCAGCCACTTCACAGCATGTGAGATCTACACAGACTGGGTCATGAAACTGTGTCCCCCCACATCGGCAGGCAGACTCTCAAACACTGTGCCACCAGGGAAGCCCCTGGACACTACTTTTGAAGTGAATATTTATCAACTAGGTACTTGTGGTGGAATGAAGACAGTATATTAAATGACCTTAAAAATAATTTAACAGAAAAATGATTGAAAGAACTGGGTAGAGTTAACATTGAATATTTAAGAGGGACTAAATTACTCTCTTCATATTTTGGGTAAACTGTCATTTGAATGATGAAATCCACTTAATCAGAGGTAGAAGTAAGAAGAGAGGACATAATCAACAAAGAGGCTCATCTCCTTAGTATATATATATATATATATATATATATATATATATATATATATATATATATATATATATATATATAATTCTAACTATTAAACCTACTTTACAAATGAACAGGTGGCTGCCTAAATTAGTAAGCTCCATACTGCAAGAGTCCACACAGAGATTGGATGCATTTTCAGGGCAAAACATTATACAAAAAAAAAAAAAAAAAAGACAATCTGCTCTTAAACTAAACTTGATGAAAACTAAGGTTATATTTATCATTGAAAGGCTGTTATTTTGCTTCTGGTTGACAAATGAGGGAGTGATATCAGGTAAGTATCAGACATTCCAGGCAATTAATAAGTTACATTTGCTCAGCAGAAGGGTATGACTAACTAGTATGCCTATTATTATGATCTGAAGAAATAAACACAATTATTTTCTTTAAGAACTTTTTTTCAATTTTTTCTACCAAAATAATGCTGAGATAGAGATGGCCAAGGAAATTAAAGATAAAACCTGAACTAAACCAGGGACTCATAACAGGGTTAAAAGACTCTCTGATCTATGACATTTTATTCAAGCAGCAAAATGTTTTGTTTTGCAGTTTTTTACTTTTAAATTTTTATTACAGCACCATAACAGCTCATCAATTGTAAGGGATACTCGTGGAAAGGTCCCTAATAACTATGTTAATAGTATTAGTGATCCTTTCTCTAAAGGGATGAGCTACTTTATTTTGACAAAGGGTGTATATCCATTAAATTAATCCTTCTTCCCTGTATTTCCCATAACACCAACAAAAGGAAAAATCTAGAATGTTATCAATGTGATCTGTCAGAAACAAGAAATATATGAGAATAGTTACAGTTTTTGTGACTTTGGTAATGACATTTTTATTGGTAAGCACCAATAACAATTTTTATTTCACATTTTTATAACTATAATGTTAGTCATTATCTTAGGTAACAACTTATTTAACTTTGTATTAGAAAAAAATACACCAATATTTTCTTCAATAGCATGAATGAACATAACTTAATGTATAAATAGTACTAAAAATTTATTAATTAACATTACAATCCTAACAGGTGTCCTCCTTTTAGTCTTACTCCCAGAAGGAAAACTTTCTATTTTTTACTGTTTTCTGGTTGGCCCTGCCTCCATGTTTCTAAATAATATATCTTTGAAATTTTTGACCATGTTTATTGCTATCAGGTAAATGAAGATTTTTCACTGTTTCAATTCATTTACACGCCTATGGATTCTGTGCATTCCAATTTTAATTGAATTATTAGTATGTGTTTGCATTTATTATTATTATCACTATATAAATACTGTACAATACTGAGCAAAATGCTATACTTCTTTTTCTTTTAATTTCTATTTTATATTGGAGTATAGTTTATTTACAGTGTTGTATTAGTTTCAGGTGTACAGCAAAGTGATTCAGTTATACGTACACATGTATCTATTATTTTTCCAATTATTTTCCTATTTAGGTTATTACAGAATACCAGGCAGAGTTCCCTGCTGCTATACAGTTAAGTACTTGATGGTTAACTCTTTTAAGTATAGCAGTGTGCACATGTCAATCTCAAACTCCCAATCTATCCTCTCACCACCTTTCCCTCCTTGTAGCCATTAATTCTTTCTTAAAGTCTTTGAGTCTGTTTTGTAAATAAGTTCAAATGTATTATTTTTTAAGATTACACATATAAGAGGTATATGATATTTGTCTTTCTCTGTCTTACTTACTTGACTTAGTATGATAACCTCTAAATCCTTCCATGATGCTGCAAATGATATTATTACATTCTTTTTAATGACTAATATTCCAACGTGGTATATATGTACCACATCTTCCTTATCCATTCATCTGCTGATGGACATCTACGTTGCTTCCATGTCTTGGCTATTGTAAACAGCACTGCAATGAACATTGGGATGCATTTATGGGTTTGAACCATGGTTTTCCCAAATATATGTCCAAAGGGTAAGATTTCTGGATCATAAGGTAGCTCTATTTTTATTTTTTTGAAGGAACCTCCATATTGTTTTCCATAGAAACTGTACCAATTTATATTCCCACCAAGAGTGTAGGAGGGTTCCCTTTTCTCCACACCCTCTCCAGCATTTATTGTTTGCAGATTTTCTGATGATGGCTTGTGAGGTGATATGTCATTGTAGTTTTGATTTGCATTTCTCTAATGATTAGTGTTGTTTTCTTACTCTCTGCAGTGACACTCCCATTGTCTCTGTTCCTTTCACATATGTTTTGCTGTGGTACTTGTTTTCTTGATTCATTCTTGCTTGAGAATTTTCTGAAATATTGTTGTTAATTGCTATCATTTAATTTACTTCATATTTAAAATTCAGAAGTAAAAGTTTGATTGAAAGTTTGTTTTCATAAGAAAAACCTAGGTAATTTCAAGATGATGAGAATGAGTGAGGTTCTTTGTCAAGTGACAAACAAATATCACCAAACACACTTGAGTTCTTTCCTTTGTAATTCCAACTGTTTTCTGTCTGAAGGGCAATCTCTTAGCTGCTGTCATTTACCAAAAGAAAAGGGTAGTGATTGACTAGTCTTAGTGTTTTGTTCATCATATTGAATTTTATGTGTCATTGGAAACATCAGCAGGACTTTTTGAGTCATCTTACGGGCTATAGGAGGCTAATTTTTTTCACTTTAGTCAACTGGATAGCTTTCTATAATAAGTAATTTACATTACTGAATCTATCGATTTTTCTATCATCCAAAACTTTTGTAATTACCTTTTACTCAGTTTTATTTTCTTCCGTACTAATGTCTTCAACTTTATTTTCACTTCAGTGAGATATCAAGAAGTAAAACAGTATATATGGTGAAATTGTTATATTTCATTGGAAATCAGATTCATTTCAACCTTAAAAGTTCACATTGAGATCTATTTGAGTGAGTGGAAAGGAGGCAAGGTGCTCAGAAATTAGAGCAGAGCCTTTGGATGTGGAGCTATAACATTAGGTACACAGGAAAGGTTGGTGTCTGTTTTGTCTGAAACTATCCCCGCACATTTGACTTCAAGATGGTGGAGGGGTAGGAAGTGGAGATCACCATCCCCCCCTCAAAAACATGAAAAATATATCAACATGTGGAAAAACTCCTAGAGAATACTTACTGAATTTGGGCAGAAGATCTCAGACTTCCCAAAGGCCAAGAAATTACAAGGTACATAACAGTGTGGCTGACAGGGTCTTGGTACTCCAGCCAGCTGTCACTCCAGAGCCTCCAAGGTAGGAGAGCCAACTTCAGGACATTGTTCCATCAGAGACTTCCTGCTCCATGTAATACCAAAGGGCAAAATCTCTCTCAGTGATCTCTGTTTTAATGGTAAGACCCAGCTCCACTCAACGACCAGCAAGCCTCAGTGCTATACCCTATGCCAAACAATTAGCAAGAGAGGAATACAACCCTATCCATTAGCAGAGATTTTCAGAGGCTGCCTAAAGATCCAACCTCATCCACCAGTACACAAGCACAAGTTCCCTCTACCAGGAAACCTACACAATCCACTGAAACAACCTTAGTCACTGGGGGCAGACACCAAAAACAATAGAAACTATGAACTGGCAACCTGTGAAAAAGAGATGCCAAACACAGTAAGTTAAGCAAAATGAGAAGACATAGAAACATGCAGCAGATGAAGGAAGAGGGTAAAAACCCAACAGACCAAAAATATGAAGAGGAAACAGTGAGTCTACCTGAAAAAGAATTAAGAGTAATGATAGTAAAGATGATACAAAATCTTGGAAATTGAAGGGAGAAAATAAAAGAAACATTGAAAAAGGACTTTGAAGAACTAGTGAGCAAATGAACAATGATGCACAACACAATAAATGAAGTTAAAAAATATCTAGAAGGAGGGCTTCACTGGTGGTGCAGTGTTTGAGAGTCTGCCTGCTGATGCAGAGGACAGGGGTTCATGCCCCGGTCCGGGAAGATCGCACATGTGTAGGAATGGCTGGGCCCATGAGCCATGGCCACTGAGCCTGCGCTTCCAGAGTCTGTGCTCCAAAGTGGGAGAGGCCACAACAGAGAGACGCCCACATATCACAAAAAAATAAATAAATAAATAAATAATAATTCTCTAGAAGGAATCAATATCAGCATAACTGAGGCAGAAGAACAGATAAGTGACTTGAAAGATAAAATATTGGAAATATTTGTCACAGAGCAGAAGAAAAATTTAAAAAAAATAAAAAACTTGAGGACAATCTCAGAGACTTCTAGGACAACATTAAGCTCACCAACATTAGAATTTTCGGTGTCCCAGAAGGAGAAGAGAAAAAAACAAAAAGGGACTGAGAGGGCTTCCCTGGTGGTGCAGTGGTTGAGAGTTTGCCTGCCAATGTAGGGGACATGGGTTCGTGCCCCAGTCTGGGAAGATCCCACATGCCACAGTGTGGCTGAGCCTGTGGGCCATGGCTGCTGAGCCTGCGTGTCCAGAGCCTGTGCTCTGCAATGGGAGAAGCCACTACAGCGAGAGGCCTGCATACCACAAAAAAAAAAAAAAAAAAAAAAAAAAAGGGACTGAGAAAATATTTTAAGAGTTTATAGTTGAAAACATCCCTAATATGGGAAAAGAAATGGTCAGTCATGTCCAGGAAGTGCAGTGAGTTCCATACAGGATAAATCCAAGAGAAACATGTCAAGACATATATTAATCAAACTATCAAAAATTAAATACAGGGGGCTTACTTGGTGGCACAGTGGTTGAGAATCTGCCTGCTAATGCAGGGAACACAAGTTTGAGCCCTGATCTGGGAGGATCTCACATGCCGTGGAGCAACTGGACCCGTGAGCCACAACTACTGAGCCTGCGTGTCTGGAGGCTGTGCTCCGCAACAAGAGAGGCCGTGATAGTGAGAGGCCTGTGCACTGCAATGAAGAGTGGCCCCTGCTTCCCACAACTAGAGAAAGCCATCACACAGAAATGAAGACCCAAAACAGCAAAAATAAATAAATTAAACTCCTACTCACAACATCTTAAAAAATAAATAAATAAATAAATACAAATAAACTATATTAAGAGCAGCAAGGAAAAAGCAACAAACAACATACAAGGGAATCCCTGTATGGTTAACAGCAGATCTTTCAGCAGAAACTCTGCAAGCCAGAAGGGTGTGGCAGGATATATTTAAAGTGATGAAAGGGAAAAACCTACAACTAAGATTACTCTACCCAGCAAGGATCTCATTCAGATTCAATGCAGAAATTAAAATCTTTACAGACAAGCAAAATCTAAGAGAATTCAACACCACCAAATGAGCTTTACAACAAATGCTAAAGGAACTTCTCTAGGCAGGAAATACAATAGAAGGAAAAGACCTACAAAAACTAAACCAAAACAATTAAGAAAATTGTAATAGGCACTTACATGTCAATAACTACCTTAAATGTAAATGGCTTAAATGCTCCAACCAAAAGACAGACTGAGTGAATGGATACAAAAAGAAGACCCATATCTATCGTTCCCACAGGAGACTCACATCAGACTTAAGGTGCACATACAGCCTGAAAGCGAGGGGATGGAAAAAGGTATTCCATGCAAATGGAAATCAAAAGAAAGCTGGAGTAGTAAGCCTCAGATCAGCAAAATGACTTTAAAATAAAGACTAATACAAGAGACAAAGAAGTACACTACATAATGATCAAAGGATCAATGGAAGAAGAAGATATAACAATTGCAAATATTTATACACCCAATATAAGAGCACCTCAATACATAAGGCAAATGCTAACAGCCATAAAAGGGGAAATTGATGGTAACACAATAATAGAACAGGACTTTAACATGCCATTTTCACCAATGGACAGATGATCCAAAATGAAAATAAATAAGGAAACACAAGCTTTAACTTACACATTAAACAAGGTGGACTTGATATTTATAGGACATTCCATCCAAAAACAACAAAATACAATTTCTTCTCAAGTGCTCATGGAACATTCTCCAGGATAAATCATATCTTGGGTCACAAATCAAACCTTGTTAAATTTAAGAAAATTGAAAGCATATCAAGTATCTTTTCCAGCTACAACACTATGAGACCAATTATAAATTACAGGAAAAAATATGTAAAAACTACAAACACGTGGAAGCTAAACAATACAGTACTAAATAACCAAGAGATCATGGAATAAATCAAAGATGTAATTAAAAAATACTTAGAAACAAAGGACAATGGAAACATGATGAACCAAAATTATGGGATGCAGCAAAGGCAGTTCAAACAGGGAAGTTTATAGCAATATAATCCTAACTCAAGAAACAAGAAATATCTCAAATAAACAACCTAACCTTACATCTAAAGCAATTAGAGAAAGAACAACAACAACAACTAAAAAAAAAAAAACAAAAAACAAAAAAAAAACAAAGGTAACAGAAGGAAAGAAATCATAAAAATCAGATTAGAAAAAAAATATAAAAGAAATGAAGGAAATGATAGTAAAAATCAATAAAACTAAAAGTTGGTTCTTTGGGAAAATAGCCAAAATTGATAAACCAGTAGTCAAACTCAAGAAAAAAGGAGAAGTCTCAAATCAAAAGAAATAGAAATGAAAACGGAGAAGTATCAACTGCAACTGCAGATATACAAAGGATCATGAGAGGTTACTACAAGCAATTATATGCCATAAAATGGACAACCTTGAAAAATTGGATAAATTATTAGAAAAGCACAGCATTCTGAGACTGAACCAGGAAGAAATACTAAATATAAACAGATGAATCACAAGCCCTGAAATTGAAACTGTGATAAAAAATCTTCCAACAAACAAAAGCCCAGGACCAGATGGTTCCAAAAGCAAATTCTATCAAACATTGAGAGAAGAACTAACACCTATCTTTCTCAAATGCTTCCAAAATATAGCAGAGGTAGGAATACTCCTAAACTCATTCTATAATGCTACCATCACCCTGATACCAAAATCAGACAAAGATGTCACAAAAAAGAAAACTATAGGCCAATATCACTGAAGAACATAGGTGCAAATATCCTAGACAAAATACTAGCAAACAGAATCCAACAGCACATTAAAAGGATCATACACCATGATTAAGGGTGTCTATACAAGGAATGTAAGGATTCCTTAATATATGCAAATCGATCAATGTGATACACCATATTTACAATTTGAAGGATAAAAAGCATATGATCATCTCAATACATGCAAAAAAGCTTTCGACAAAATACAACAGCCATTTATGATAAAAACCCTCTAGAAAGTAAAAATAGAGGGAACTTACCTCAACATAATAAAGGCCACATATAAAAAACCCACAGCCAAATTGTTCCCAATGGTGAAAAAATGAAACCATTTCCACTAAGATCAGGAAGAAGACAAGGTTGCCCACACTCATCACTATTATTCAACATAGCTTTGGAATTTTTAGCCATAGCAATCAGAGAAGAAAAAGAAGTAAAAGGAATCCAAATCAGAAAAGAAGTAAAACTCTCACTGTTTGCAGATGACATGATACAACAGAGAATGGAAAAGATGCTACCAGAAAGCTACTAGAGCTAATCAATGAATTTAATAAAGTAGCAGGATGCAAAATTAATGCAGAGAAATCTCACATTCTGATACACTACTGATGAAAAATCTGAAAGAGAAATTAAGGAAACACTTCCATTTACTGTAGCAACAAAAATAATAAAATACCTAGGAATAAACCTACCTAAGGAGACAAAAGACCTGTATGCAGAAAACTATAAGACACTGATGAAAGTAATTAAAGATGATACAAGCAGATGGAGAGATAGACCATGTTCTTGGACTGGAAGAATCAACATTGTGAAAATGAGTACTCTACCCAAAGCAATCTACAGATTCAATGAAATCCTTATCAAACTACCACTGGAATTTTTCACAGAACTAGAACAAAAAGTATCACAATTTGTATGGAAACACAAAAGGCCCCAAATAGAGAGAGCAATCTTGAGAAAGAAAAACGGAGCTGGAGGAATCAGGCTCCCTGATTTCAGGCAATAATACAAAGCTACAGTAACCAAGAGAGTATGGTACTGGCAGAAAAACAGAAATATAGATCCATGGAACAGGATAGAAAGCCTAGAGATAAACTCACACACATATGGCCACCTTATCTTTGATAAAGGAGGAAAAAATATACAATGGAGAAAAGACATCCTATTCTATAAGTGATGTTGGAAAACTGGACAGTTACATGTAAAAATAGACAACTCCCTAATGCTGTACACAGAAATAAACTCAAAATGGATTAAAGACCTAAATTTAAGGCCAACACTATAAAACCCTCACAGGAAAACGTAGGCAGAGCATTCTATAACATAAATCACAGCAAGATCCTTTTTGACCCACTTCCTAGAGTAATGTAAATAAAAACAAAAATAAACAAATGGGACCTAATGAAACTTAAAAGCTTTTGTACAGCAAAGGAAACTGTAAACAAGATGAAAAGCCAACCCTCAGAATGGGAGCAAACATTTGTAAATGAAGCAACTGACAAAGGATTAATCTCCAAAATATACAAGTAGCTCATGCAACTCAATATTAAAAAAAACAAATAACCCATCCAAAAATGGGTAGAATACCTAAGTAGACATTTCTCCAAAGAAGATATACAGATTGCCAACAAACACATGAAAGGATTCTCAACATCACTAATCATTAGAGAAATGCAAATCAAAACTACAATGAGTTATCACCTCACACCAGTCAAAATGCCATCATCAAAAAATCTACAAACAGGGCTTCCCTTTTGGTACAGTGGTTGAGAGTCCGCCTGCCGATGCAGGGGACATGGGTTCGTGCCCATGTCTGGGAAGATCCCACACGTCTTGGAGCAGCTGGGCCCGTGAGCCATGGCTGCTGAACCTGCACATCCAGAGCCTGTCCTCCACAACAGGAGAGGTCACAAGAGTGAGAAGCCTGCGTACAGCAAAAAAAAAAAGAAAAAAGAAAATCTACAAACAGTAACTGCTGGAGTGGGTGTGGAGAAAAGGGGACTCTCTTGCACTGTTGGTGGGAATGTAATCTGATGTATCACTATGGAGAAGAGTATGGTGGTTCCTTGAAAAATTAAAAATAGAACTACCATACAACTCAGCAATCCCACTTCAGTGCGTATACCCTGAAATCGCCATAATTCAAAATGAGTCTTGTACCACAATGTTCATTGCAGCTCTGTTTTCAATAGCCAGGACATGGAAGCAACCTAAGTGTCCATCAACAGATGAATGGATAAAGAATATGCAACACATATATACAATGGAATATTACTCAGCCATAAAAGGAAATGAAATTGATTTATTTGTAGTAAGGTGGATGGGCCTACAGACTGTCACATGGAATGAAGTAATTCAGAAAGAGAGAAAAAAATACCATATGTTAGCACATATATAGAGAATCTAAAAAAAAAAAAAAGTTTCTGAAGAACCTAGGGATAGGACAGGAATAAAGATACAGATATAGAGAATGGATTTGCGGACACAGGGAGGGGGAATGGTAAACTGGCACAAAGTGAGGGTGTCATGGATATATACACACTACCAATTGTGAAATAGATAGCTAGTGAGAAGCAGCCGCATAGCACAGGGAGGTCAGCTCGGTGCTTTGTGTCCACCTAGAGGGGTGGGAAAGGGAGAACGGGAGGGAGATGCAAGAGGTCGGAGATATGGTGATATATGTATATGTATAGCTGATTCACTTTGTTTTTACAGCAGAAACTAAGACACCATTATAAAGCAATTATACTCCAATAAAGATGTTAAAAAATAAATAAATAGATAAATAAATAAATAAATAAAACTATCCCCATTCTTAAAAAAAAAATTTACACTGAAAAAATGTTCACATTGCACAAGGACAGAAGCTAAGGGACTACTTAATAGATATGTGACTCAACCACAACTGGATTTATTCACAGATTTTTTCACTAAAAGGCGGTTTTGCTTAACCAGATATTATCTCTGTAATTTAATAAACATTTTATTTTCTCATATTTATCTTTTTTACTTCAAAATTTTTTCTCTTCAATTTTATTTTACTTTTCCTTTGCATTTATTTATTTATTTTTATTGTTGTAAGGACATTTACTTGAGATCTACCCTCTTATACAAATTTTAAAAGCACAAGATACAATGTTGTACAGCAGGTCTATAGAATCATTTACCTTACCTAACTGAAATCTGCATCTGTTGAACATAAGCCTCCCCCATTTCTCCTCTCCTCAACACCTGGAAACAATTGTACTCTCTGCTTCTATGATTTTGACTATTTTAAATAATTCATAAATATGGAGTCATACAGTATTTTATTCTGTGCTTTGATTGTCTCACAGCATAATGTTCCCCACATTCATTCTTGTTGTTGCACATGTAGTATTTTCTTCCTTTTTAATGATCATTATATTCCATTGTATGTGTATACCAAATTTTCTTTATCCACTTACCTGTCTATGGTCATTTAGATTGTTTCCCTATTTTGGATGCTGCAGTGAACATGGGACTGCAGTTACGTCTTCAAGTTCCTGATTCCAATTCTTGTGGATATATACCTAGGAGCAGGATTGTTGGATCATATTATAGTTCTATTTTTAGTTTATTGAAGAATATCCATACCTTGTTCATGGTGGCTGCAGCAAATTACATTTACATCAACATTGTACAAGGGTTCCAATTTCTCCACATTGCTGCCAACACTTATTATTTTATTTTTGTTAATATCTGTTCTAACTGGTATGAGGTGATATCTCCTTGTGGTTTCAATATTTATTTCCTTCATGATTATGATGTTGAGCACAGTTTCATGTACCTGTTGGTCATTCCATATGTCTTATTTAGAGAAAAGTCTATTCAATTACTTTGGCCACATTTTTGTTTTTGTTGCTATTGCCTTGTTGGAGTTCCTTATGTGTTTTGGCACATATCAGATATATGGTTTATAAATATTTTTCCCATTCAGTAGGTAAACTTCTAACTCTGTTGTTTTTTTCTCCTTTTCACTTATCTATTTTTGATTTTGTTTCTTGTGCTTTTGGTGTCACATGCAAGAAATCATTGCTAAGAGTAACCATGAATCTTTTCCCTTAGGATATTTATAGTTTCAGGTTTTATGTTTAGCTCTTTAATCTATTTTGAGTTTATTTTTGTGTATGGTGTAAAATGTGTCCAATTTCATTATTTTGTAGGTGTATATCCAGACATAGAAGAGACTATCCTTTCCCCATTGTATATCAGCACCTTTCTTGATTATGTTTGTGTGGGTTTATTTCTGGGCTCTCTAGTCTGTTCCATTGGTCCATATGTCAGTTTTTATGCCATTACAATACTGTTTTATTAATTATAACTTCGTAATATATTTCGAAATTAGTACGTGTTCTTTGTCAAGATTGCTTTGGCTATTTGGGATGTTTTGTTGTTCAACATAAATTTTACAATTTATATTTTTCTATTTCTGTAAAAAATGTCATTGGGATTTTTATAGAGAATGCACTGAATCTGTAGGTCCCTTTGGGTACTATGGACATTTTAACAATATTAAATCTTCCAATCCATAAAGACAGAATGTCTTTCCAATTATTTGTGTTCTTTAGTTTCTTTCATCAGTGTTTTGTAGCTTTCAGTGTACATCTTTCACATCCTTAGTTAAGTTAATTCTCAAGTATTTTATTATTTTTGGTACTATTGGAAATGGGATTATTGTCCTCTTTTCTTTTACAAAAGGTCATAGTTAGTGTATAGAAACATAACTGTTTTTTGTTTGTTGACTTTGTACCTCACAAGTTTACTGAATTTATTTATTGATTCTAACAACTGTATGTATGTGGGGGGGTGGATATTTAGATTTTCTACATGTAAAAGTATGTCATCTGCAAAAAGAGATAATTTTACTTCTTTCTTTCCAATTTGGATGTTTTTTTCTCTCTTTTCCCTGCCTAATTGTTTTGGCTAGGGCTTCCAGTAATATGTTAGATAGAAGTGGTGAGAATTAACAATCTTGCCTTGTTCCTGATCTTGGAGGAAAGCTTTCAGTTTATCACCATTGAGTATGAAGTTTACTGTGGACTTTTCACATATGGTATTCATTATTTTGACATATGTTTCTTCTATAACTACTTTGTTGACTTTGTTGTGAGCTTTTATTATGAAACAGTATTGAACTTTGTCAAACGACTTTTCTGTTTCCATTGAGATTATATAACTCTTTTCTGTGCATATATCATGTCTTCATTTTACTCCCTACTCTGCTTCATGTAAATTTAGACACTGCTCAGCTCCTTAAGGAATATTTTTGTAAGCACAACATATAGAGCTATATTATATCATGATCCATATCTTAGATTTGGAAGGCCCATATCACTTTCCAAATAATTTGTTTTTTTTTATCTACCATCACTCCCAGACTAACATGTAAAGATAGATAATCCAATCTTTTAAGAGAAATTCTTATACAATATCTGCTGTAAACATTGAGTGAATCTCTATTCCTGTAATCCAATTTCACAAGCTTCTACATAGACTCTCCACTACACTGAAAATACATACTTCATTTTCATTAAGTCCTCACAATACTAGAAATTATCCTGCTATTGGCAACTGATAAATAGATTCATTCCAGGTCACCTAAGTTAATCTGTTAAATTTCTTCTGGCTGTCCAAATATTACTGCAAATAATTCACTGGTAAGTGTTAATTTTGAGGAATAACTATTCAAGTGAATCAATTTTGGCATTCTACTCATCATATTAGTACCACGTTCCACAACTCCTACGACTTTATCAATTTTTGATATCTTTTTAAGAGTCAAATTTAAAGTTCAGTGCTGCAATTTCATAGTTCATTCTGTCTATTCAATTCCACAGTATTCTAGTCTAGTATAAATTCCCTCATGCTTCAATCCATTCCAACTTTTTTTTTTTATTATTAATAAGTTTAACCATAAATTTAAAGAAACAGAGTGAAATATCAAAAATAGATGACCAAAATTAATTTAAGGTCCTTTAACATTCATTAAATTTATATATTTTATACCAACTATCACAGAAATATAGCTAAATGCCATGCACAGCTATATAACACTAATTACTTAGCAGAATTCATAATTGCTAAAAACTTTTTTAAAAGGATTTAGAGTGTATGTGGTAAAGCAGTTGAAAAAGCTTTAGTGAATTCATGTCAAAATGAAGATTTTTTTTTTTTTTATTAAAGGTATTCTAATGAGCTATCTGTGTACCACATGCCAATTTAAATATTTGCTCTTGAATCATATAATATACAAATAATATTAATAAAGCACAATGACATCACAAAGAATAAATAGTATATTTGGTTAAAATACCAAACTAGACTTCAGTATGGAAACACTTGTTTGCAAAAGAAGGAATACATCCAATTTAAATTATTGTTTTTCTGTATTAGTATACAAATACAGGATGAAAAAGAAATGAATAACATAATTCATTTACCAAAAAGTGTTGAAGAAAACCCCTAACAATATTAGAATAAATAGTGGATAAACCAAGAGGTTAGTGAACAAAATAAAATTTTGTTACTATACTGTTTATTATGCTTGCTTAAATTTTCAAAGTAGGAAATGATTATGAAATACTAATTTGTGATAACACTGGTGTTTTTAAAGATAGAATTTTAAATCACAGAAAATAAATATTTCTACTAGTGAGTAACATTTATATTCTGAAGAATGAACCTTATCTATAGAATAGTATATATAAGCTGTTCTAAACAATTGCTTTTCTTGGAAGTTAATTCTTTCAGGCAGAGGACTCTGTTTCAGAACTTCTTGCTGAAAGCTTTGCCATGTAGTTGATCCTTCTGTAGTTATATCATTCTGCTGTGCTGAGCTTTGTGATAATTAATAATGGAGACTTTATTTTATGACAAAGGACTATGTAATGTGAAAGCTGTCAAGCAGCAAAATTTTGAAGCTAATGAAAAATAGATTAAGAAAAAGCTTTTGACCAAATTCAACACCCATTTATGATAAACACTCTCCAGAAAGTGGGCATAGAGGGAACCTATCTTGACATAATAAAGGCCATATATAACAAACCCACAGCAAACATCATTCTCAATGGTGAAAAACTGAAAGCATTTCCTCTAAGTTCAAGAATAAGACAAGGATGTCCACTCTTGCCACTGTTGTTCAACATAGTTTTGGAAGTCCTAGCCAGGATAATCAGAGAAGAAAAAGAAACAAAGTAATCCAAAATTGAAAAAAAGTAAGACTGTCACTGTTTGCAGATGACATGATACTCTGCATAGAAAAACCTAAAGATGCCACCAGAAAACTAAGAGCTAATCAATGAATTTGGTAAAGTTGCAGGATACAAATTTAATGCACAGAAATATCTTGCATTCCTATATACCAACAACAAAAGAACAGAAAGAGAAATTAAGGAAACAATCCCATTTACCTATGCAACAAAAAGAATAAAACACCTAGGAATAAACCTAGCTGAGGAGGTAAAATATCTGTACTCAGAAAACTATAAAACACTGATAAAAGAAATCAAAGATGACACAAACAGATGGAGAGTATATACCATGAAAATGGATTGGAAGGATCAGTGTTGTGAAAATCACTATACTACCCCAAACAATCTACAGATCCAATGCAATCCCTATCAAATTACCAATGTCATCCTTCACAGAATTAGAACAAAAATTTTACAATTTGTATTGAAATACAAAAGACCTCAAATAGCCAAAACAATCTTGAGAAAGAAAAACAGAGCTGGAGGAATCAGGTTCCCTGATGTCAGACTACACTACAAAGCTACAGCCATCAAGAAAGTATGGTACTGGAACAAAAGCAGAAATATAGATCAATGGTACAAGATAGAAAACCCAGATATAAACCCATGCACTTTCGGTCACCTAATCTATGACAAAGGAAGCAGGAACATACAATGGAGAAAAGACAGTCTCTTCAATAAGTGGTGCTGGGAAAATTGGACAGCTCTATATAAAGGAATGAAATTAGAACACTCCCTAACACCATACACAAATATAAACTCAAAATGGATTAAAGACCTAAATATAAGACCTGACAGTATAAAACTCTTAGAGGAAAATATAAGTAAAACACTCTTTGACATAAATCACAGCAAGATCTTTTCTGACCCATCCCCTATAGTAATGAATATAAAAACAAAATAAACAAATGAGACCTATTTAAACTTAAAAGCTTTTGCACAGCAAAAGAAACCATAAAAAAAAAGGAACAGACAACACTCTGAATGGGAGAAAATATTTGGGAACAAAGCAACTGAAAAAGGATTAATCTCCAAAATAAAGAAATAACTCGTACAGCACAATAAAAAAAAAAAAAAAAAAAAAAAACAAAAAACTATCAAAAACTGGGCAGAAAACATAAATAAACATTTCTCCAAAGAAGACATACAGATGGCCAAGAGGCACATGAAAAGATGTTCAGCATCACTAATTATTAAAGAAATGCAAATCAAAACTACAATGAGTTATCATCTTACACTGGTCAAAATGGCCATCAACAAAAATCTACAAACAAATGCTGGAAAGGGTGTGGAGGAAAGGGAACACTCTTGCACTGTTGGTGGGAATGTAAATTGATACAGCCACTGTGGAGAACAGTATGGAGATTCCTTAAAAAACTAAGAATAGAACTATCAAATGCTCCAGCAATCCCACTACTGAACACTACCTTGAGAAAACCAAATTCAAAAAGACACATGCATCTCAATGTTCATTGCAGCACTATTTACAATAGCCAGGGTATAGAAACAATATAAAGGTACACAGACAGATGATGGAAAAAGAAGATGTGGTACATATATACAGTGAAATGTTACTCAGCCATTAAAAGGAATGAGATTGGGCCATTTGTAGAGATGTGGATGGACTTAGAGTCTGTCTTACAGAGTGAAGTAAGTAAGAAAGAGAAAAGCAAATATCGTGTATTAACACATATATTTGAAATCTAGAAAAATAGTACAGATAAACCTATTTGCAGGGCAGGAACAGAGACACAGATGTGAAAAACAAATTTGTGGACACAGGTTGGAAGGAGGTGGCAGCACAAATTGGGAGATTAGAATTGACATATACACACTACCGTGTGTAAAACTGAGAGCTAGTAGGACCATGTTGCATAACACAAGGAGCTCAGCTAGGTGCTCTGTGATGACCTAGATGGGTGGGATTTAGATGGGTGGGAGGGAGTTCCAAGAGGGAGGGGATATATATATATATATATAGCTGATTCACTTCATTGTACAGCAGAAACTAAAACAATATTTCTTTGTAAAGCAATTACACTCCAAAAAATTGTTTTAAAATATAGATTGAGATTAAAAGCTCTACACATACTATGGAGCTTATATATACTTTTATATATACTATAAAACAACTTTCCCAAGACAGAAAAGATTTGAATTCCCATAAAAATATCATCTTCATCTCTTCATTCCATTTTGAGGACAAGCTGGAGGAATTTGTGATTCTATAACTTAATTTGCTCTGGATGAAAAAGTGATATGAATATTGATCATTGACCCATATTCAATTTGATTTGATTCAGTTCAACAAATATTCAGTGATTGCCAAGTGCAAGGCATTATACTAGTCTTTTGAAGTACTCTGTTGAGTAAAATTTACAATGATAAATGAGAAGATATGATTTACTCCTCCAGAAGAGGTGAAATAAATTTATGTATATAGTAATATGAACTATAATATATGTTATAAAGGAAATATTAGGTTTGGAGAATATGGAATTATGTATGAAAATTATATATAAAGGGAAAAGGCTCATAGGTATTACTTACCTGGATGAGCATAATTCAAGGAATTATAATATTGACTATGACATAACCCCAAGAACTTTTCTAACTTATTACCTTATGAAAATAGTAAAAAGTAAAAACCAAACATTGAAAAGGATTAGCTGCATTGTACTAGCTGCATTGTGTCAGAGTTTTGATATTAATTTGGATTTTTTTCTATTTTAATATAGCAAGTATGATTTAGAAAATCATGGTGTTACCATGATCACCTGTACAATTTGTCATGGAAAGAACTTAAAGTGACATTTCTCCCTAACTTAAAGGTTTAAATAAGGATTAAAAAAAAGTTTAAGGATGATATAGAATGTAATTTTTGTCCTCAGCAACAAAGAGGAGTTATTCAGGGAAAGAACACAAAAGAAAGCACCAGATGAAAAGAGTTTAAGAATAAGAAAGAAGAAAAATCATAAAATTTCCCTTAAACTGAAATGTAACGCTGGATAGGATGAAAGTATAAAAGTCTTTGTAAGGCGTGTTAACACTTTCTCAAAGAGGGAGGATTTCAAATGGGAGAAATTAAATGATGACTTTTTCTCTTCAGAAAGAAGCATCTGCATTTGCCTAATATAATGTAGTTCAAGGAATATCGACATATTTAGAAAACTGTTAATAAAATATTTTCCAGATTTATTGATATTGAGCTTTGGAAATTGACTATAATATTTATGGTCCCCAAACATTCAAATTGACAGCACATAGTTGTGACCATAAACCAGTAGGAAACATATCTGTTTTATATATAAGGGATTTCTAATTTCTATAAATCTTGTAGTTCACCATGTCCCAAAAATATGGATTTGAACTTTGAGGGAAAGCAATTAAAATTAAATAAATATTTAGATTTTATAATCTTTCCTCAGAGTGAGACAGCAAATGAAGAATTATATATGCCTTTCTACAAAGTTCTTCTTGAGATTCCCTCAAAGGTAACAATGATGTTTATCTTGTTTTCTCCTCCCAAAGAAGTGGACTGACTCAGTTTGGGATTTTCTTTTTTCTGATTTCTACCAAGCTGTTTTATTTTACATAAATATATCTTTCTTATCTTGTAACAATCTTCCACTTTCTTTTTTGAAGTCTAAAGTTTCAAGGAAAAATTTGCTCTCTGATTTTGGTAAACAAGCTTAATCACCACACCAGTCTTGGCTATCTTATTACAGCAATGATAAGTTAGATCATTTCATGTCCAAATAAGTTAAATATGTTGATATTTCTAAATATCACATCAATCCCAATTTAAACTCACTGACTTTTTTTTTTAACTTTTCCACCTATTTTTAAAGCATATATGACAAAGTGTATTGAAATCATTGCCACTGTTAAATTTTACTCCTTTCTAAAGATTTATGAATAGACTTCACTCTATATTTAAAATTAAGTACATAAGCTCAAAGCCCAGTTGTTCCAGTCTAATTGTAAATTTTGAAAATTATTGTGTTTTTAGATATCCCTGATACATGTTTCATTCTTTTATGTGATCATTAAACAAACAAACAAAAAAAGGCACATAGCCTTTCACTCATCTCATTGAGAGGTGAATTCTATATCTCTTCCTCTTGAGTTTGGGTAAACTTGTGACTTGTTCAACCAGAAGAATGCTATGGAAATTGCAATATTTAACTTTAGAGGTTTGGTCACAAAAGGCCATGGGACTTTCACTTTGTTCACTGGAAAACTTTCTGGAGTGCTAAGTCACTTTATAGGAAGTTTGACTATCAAAAAGTCACCATGCAGGCTTTCCTGGTGGGGCAGTGGTTGAGAGTCTGCCTGCCAATGCAGGGGACACAGGCTTGTGCCCAGGTCTGGGAAAAGCCAGCAGTGTTTGTGTGCAGGAATTCCATGGGACTGGGGGAAGCAGAAACTCTACTCTTGGAGGGTACACACACGTCTTGTTTGCACCATGATGAAGGGAAAATGTACTGACTTAATAGGAGCCTGAGCCAGACCTATCTGCTGGTCTTAGAAGGTCTCCTGAAGACTCAAGGGGCACCTTTAGCTCACTGTGTGGACAAGGACATTGGTATCAGAGGTACAGGGAGTACTTGTTGCTATGAGTTTTACTGAAGGTTGCCATTTTGACATCAAAACCTGGACCCACCCAATAGCCTGTAGGTGCCAGTACAGGGACACCTCAGGCCAAACAATGAGCTGAGCAGGAACACAGCTCCACCCTTCAGCAGACAAGCTGCCTTAAGTCTTCCTGAGCCCACAGCCACCTCTAAACACACCCCTTGACACTGTCATACCAACCAGAGAAACAAGACACAGCTCCACCCACCAGTGGGCAGGCATTAGTCCCTTCCACAAGGAAGCCTGCACAAGCCCTAGACCAGCCTCACCCATCAAGATACAGACACCACAGCCAAGAGGAGCTACAGTCTTGCATACTGTGGAACAGAGACCAGAAATACATAAAGTAAGACAAAATGAGATGGCAGAGGAATATGTTCCAGATGAAGGAACAAGATAAAACCCCAGAAGAACAACTAAGTGAAATGGAGATAGGCAATACCCCCATAAAGGAATTCAGAGTAAAGGTAGTAGAGATGATCCAGGATCTCAGACAAAGAATGGGGTCACAGATGAAGAAGATACAAGAAATACTTAAAAAAACAGCTAGAATATATAAAGAACAAACAGAGTTGAACAATACAAAAATTGAAATGAAAAATACTGTAGAAGGACTCAATAGCAGAATAAATGAGGCAGAAGAATGGGTAAGTGAGCTGGAAAATAGAATTTTGGAAATCACTGACAAGGTACAGAATAAAGAAAAAAGAATGAAAAGAAATGAGAACAGATTAAGAAACCTCTGGGACATTATTAAACACACCAAAATTTGCATTATAGGGGTCCCAGAAGGAGAAGAGAGAGAGAAAGGGCCTGAGAAAATATTTGAACAGATAATGCTGAAAATTTCCCTAACATAGGAAAGGAAACAGTCACCCAAGTCCAGGAAGTAGAGAGAGTTCCATACAAGATAAACCCATACAGTATAAACCCAAAGAGGAACATGCCAAGACACACATAAATCAAATTGACAAAAATTAAAGACAAATAGAACTTATTAAAAACAACAAGGGAAAAGCAACAAATAACATACAAGGGAATCCCCATAAGGTTATCAGCTGATTTTTCAGCAGAAACTCTGCAGTTCAGAAGGGAATCTCACAATACACTTAAAGTGATGAAAGGGAAAGATTACAACCAAGAATATTCAGCAAGGCTCTCATTCATATTTGACAGAGAAATCAAAAGCTTTACAGACAAGCAAAAGCTAAAAGAATTTAGCACCACTGAACTGGCTTAACTATGAATGCTAAAGAAACTTCTCTAGGTAGAAAAGAAAAGGCCACAACAGGAAACGAGAAAATTATGAATGGGAAAGCTCACCAGTAAAGGCAAAAATACAGAAAATGTAGGAAACCATCCACAAACAGGTATAATATCAAAGGCAGCAATCATGAGAAGAGGAGTGTACAAATGCAGGATATTTGAAATGCATTTGAAATTAAGAGACCAGAAATTTAAAACAATTCTTGTATATATATAGATGGCTAACCTTATGGTAACCAAAACCCAAAAATCTACAATACATGTACACACAAAAAAGAAAAAAGAACCCAAACTCATCACTGAAGATAGTCATCAAATCACAAGTGAAGAGACCAAAACAGGAAGGTAAGAACAAAGATCTACAAAAACAAATCCAAAACAATTAACAAAATGACAATAAGAATACACGTATTGGCAATTACCTTTAATGTAAATGGATTAAATATCCAACCAAAAGACATAGACTGAATGGATACAAAAACAAGACCCACATATATGCTATCTACAAGAGACCTAATTCAGATCTAGGGATACATAGAGGCTGAAAGTGAGGGGATGAAAAAATATTTTCTGTGTAAATGGAAATCAAAAGAAAGCTGTAGTAACAATACTCATATCAGATAAACAGACTTTAAAATAAAGACGTTTACAAGAGACAAAGAAGGACACCACATAATGATCAAAGGATCAATCCACAGAGAAGGTATAACAATTGTAAATATGTATGCACCCAACATAGGAGCACCCCAGTATATAAGGCAAATGCTAAGAGCCATAAGAGGAGAAGTCAACAGTAACACAATGATAATGGGGGACTTTAACACCCCACTTACATCAATGGACAGTTCATCCAGACAGAAAATCAATATGGAAACACAGGATTTAAATGACACATTTCACCAGATGGACTTAATGGATATTTATAGATCATTTGATCCAAAAGCAACAGAACACACTTTCTTTTCAAGTGCGCATGGAACATTCTCCAGGATAGATCACATACTTGGCCATAAAGCAAGCCTTGGTAAATTTTAAAAAAATTGAAAGCATCACAAGCACCTTTTCCTACCTCACCACTATGAGATTAGAAATCAACTACAAGGAAAAAAAAACTGTAAAAAACACAAACACATGGAGACTAAACAATATTCTACTAAACAACCAATGGATCACTGAAGAAATCAGAGGAAATAAAAAAATACCTAGAGACAAATGAAAACAAAACCACAATGATCCAAAACCTATGGAATGCAGCAAAAATAGTTCTAAGAGGGAAGTTTATAGCAAGACACGCTTAACTCAGGAAAATATAAAAATCTCAAATAACCTAACCTTATGCCTACAGCAAATAGAGAAAGAAGATAAAAAAAAAAAAAGAAAAAAGCCCAAAGTTAGTAGCAGGAGAGAAATCATAAAGATAAGTGCAGGAATAAATGAAAGATATGAAGAAAACAATAGAAAAGATCAATGAAACCAAAAGGTGGGTCTTTGAAAAGATGAAAAAGTTAATAAGCCTTTAGTCAGGCTCATCAAGAAAAAAGAGAGAGGGTGCTAATCAATAAAATTAGAAACAAAAATGGAAAAAAATCCAACTGACATCAAAGAAATGCAAAGGATCATAAAAGACTAATATTAGCAACTGTATACCAATAAAATGGACAGCCTAGAAGAAATGGACAATGCTTAGAGAGGTACAATCTCCCAGATTGAACCAGAAAGAAATAGAAAATATGAATTGACTAATCATAAGCACTGAAATTGAAACTGTGATGAAAAGTTTCCCAGCAAACAGAAGTCCAGGACCAGATGGCTTCACAGGGGAATTCTATCAAACATTTAGAGCAGAGATAACATTTATTCTTCTGAAACTATTTCAAAAAATTGTAGAAAGAACACTCTCAAACTCATTCTCTGAGGCTTCCATTACCCTGATACGAAAACCAGACAAGGATATCAAGAAAACAACAACAACAAAAAATACAGGGCAGGGCTTCCCTGGTGGCGCAGTGGTTGAGAGTCTGCCTGCCGATGCAGGGGACACGGGTTCGTTCCCCGGTCTGGGAAGATCCCACATGCCACGGAGCGGCTGGGCCCTTGAGCCATGGCCGCTGAGCCTGCACGTCCGGAGCCTGTGCTTTGCAACGGGAGAGGCCACAACAGTGAGAAGCCCGCATACTGCAAAAAAAAAAAAAAACATACAGGCCAATATCACTGATGAACATAGACACAAAAATTCTCAACAAAATATTTAACAAAATATTAGTAACCCAAATCCAGCAATAACCCCAAAATTTCATACACCATGATCTAGTGTGAATTATCCCACTGATGCAAGGACTTTTCAATATCCACATATCAATCAGTATGATACACCACCTTAACAAATTAAAGAATAAAAACCTTATAATCATCTCAATAGATGCAGAAAAGCTTCTGACAAAATTCAATACCTATTTATTATTAAAAAACAAAAACAAAAACAAAACACTCGGGCTTCCCTGGTGGCACAGTGGTAGAGAGTCTGCCTGCCAATGCAGGGGACACGGGTTCATGCCCCAGTCCAAGAAGATCCCACATGCCGCAGAGTGGCTGGGCCCGTAGGCCATGGCCACTGAGCCTGCACATCTGGAGCCTGTGCTCTGCAACAGGAGAGGCCACAACAGTGAAAGGCCCGTGTACCACAAAAAAAAAAAAAAAAAAAAAAAAAAAAAAAAAAAAAAAAAACTCCAAAAAGTGGGCAAAGAGGGAACATACCTCAACATAATAAAGATCATATGTGACACACTCACAGCTAACATCATACTCAATGGTAAAAAGATGAAAGCTT
The DNA here is from genome assembly GCA_036417435.1 of Inia geoffrensis. Taxonomy (NCBI): domain Eukaryota; kingdom Metazoa; phylum Chordata; class Mammalia; order Artiodactyla; family Iniidae; genus Inia; species Inia geoffrensis. The sequence goes on from CM070916.1 coordinate 48,604,913, forward strand.
TACCTCTAAGATCAAGAGCAAGACAAGGATGCCCACTCTTCCCATTTTTATTCAACATAGTTTTGGAAGTTCTAGCCACAGTAATAAGACAAGAAAATGAAATAAAGTTCTCCAAATTGGATGTATCACACTGGTCAGAATGGCCAAAATAAAAATTCTACAAACAATAAATGATGGAGAGCATGTGGAAAAAATGGAACCCTCCTACACTGTTGGTAGGAATGTAAATTGGTACAGCCACTGTGGAGAATGGTATGGAGGTTCTTTAAAAATCTAAAAATAGAGCTACCATAAGATGCAGCAATCCCACTTTGGGGCATATATCTGGACAAAATAATAATTTAAATATACATGTACCCCAGTGTTCATTGCAGCACTATTTATACTATCCAAGACACGACAGCAATCTAAATGTCCATTGACAGATGAATGGATAAAAAAGACACATATATACAATAGAATATTACTCAACCATAAAAAATAATTAAATAATACAATTTGCAGCAACATGGATGGACCTAGAGATTATTACGCTAAGTGAAGTAAGTCCAACAAAGACAAACATCATATGATATCACTTATATGTGGAATCTTAACAATAAAATGATACAGGTGACTTCCATTGTGGTCCAATGGCTAAGACTTCACTCTCCCAATGCAGTGGTTTTGGGTTCCATCCCTGGTCAGGGAACCAGATCCCGCATGCCCCAACTAAGGGTTTGCATGCCACAGTGAAGATCCCATATACTATAATGAAGATCTCGCATGCTGCAACTAAGACCTGGAGCAGCCAAATATATAAATAAATATTTTTTTAAATGATACAAATCAACTTATTTACAAAACAGATACAGACTACAGACTTAGAGAACAAACTTATGTCTACCAAAGGAGAATGTTGTGGGGGGAGGGATAAATTAAGATGTTGTGATTAACATATACACTATATATACAATAGGTAATCAGCAGGAGACCTACTGTATAGCACAGGGAACTCTACTCAGTATTCTGTAATAATCTATATGGGAAAGGAATCTGAAAAAGAATAGATACATGTGTATGTATGACTGAATTAGTTTGCTGTACACCTGAAACTAACACAACATTGTAAACCATCTATACTTCAATACAAAATAAACATTTTTAAAAAAGAAACAAATGTTCAGTGCAGTTTTAGTTGAAAGTACCAAGAAAATGATGCCTTTCCTACTTTCACAAAACACTTCAGAGCAATCTGGTTTTAAGACATACCTGATGTCATGATAAATAATATTTAGTCCTTGTGGGTCAGGAAAAACAATTGAACCCTTGAGCTAAGGGATAATGTGGAGAAACATATATATATATATATATATATATATATATATATATATATATATATATATATATATATATATATTTTAGTAGTGTTTTAACTACTATCCACTAACAAGCTCTAGTATATACTCATGTTCTGACCAGTACAGACACGGAAATCTATTTTTCCTGACTACATAAAAAAATTTAGGTAAATCTACAGTAGGTGTCACAGGTAAAAATAAAACACTGATGCTTGATTGGGTCTGATTCCTTTATATATATATTTTTAAATCCTATTTTACTAAACTTCTTTCCTAAATCTTTTCTGCATATATTATAATTCTTAGGTTATTCTGTAAGTGATCTTTACACTAACAGTCTTAAGATGAACTTTCCTCTAATACAACATAATTCTTAAGTAGTATAAATGATTAAATATTTACTACTGCATAGATATGAAAATAAAAACAGTATCTAACTGTTTTGGGGTCTCTACGTAGTCATTTAGTTATAAGCAATATTGAAAATATTGAAAACATTTGTTACATCATTTGAGAATAAAACAAAATCATCTTTAAGTTTAGGTATTAAAGAGTCAAAAATCTTCTAGTATGTTGATGGCTTAATCCTATTTCCTCTTTTCATATATCTATATCTAGATATATAGATGATAGATAAATAGATAGATATAGTGATTTCTTACCTGAATGTCTCTTAGGTTACTAAGTAAATATCCTCAAATATTGGTGTACCAAATAATGTGGTCAAAGAATATTTGTATATGTTTTTTCATAGTTCTTCTTCTGGGCAAAACATCTGTGCTGTGCTATTCTCCTATGATGCTTATTTTCATTATTTATTCAATTACCATTCCAGACTGAATTAAGCCACAATTGAGTTCTTGGCTTATGTGATGATGATGCTATTGTGCTTGTTGTCCCTTGTCTTTTTTTTTAGTTATCTGTTACTAATAGAGTATGAATAACAAGATCATAAACATTCCTAATTTAAGTCATAATACATGACAGGTTGTGAATTATGTTGTAATGTTTCACACTTAGTGTGTTGTTAAGCATAAGGCTGAAGGCTCTGAGTCATCAATACACCTAAGTGTTAATTAACACTGTGCAATTCATGCCCTGGAGTACCTGACTTTGATTATGAAATAGTGAGTTTATTTGGTAATTAAATAAATAACTTTGTTTTGTATTTCCTCCTAGTTTAGTTTTATAAATACAGGTTAGACAATATAAATATGTTTGAAAAAATTTTTCATATAATTTAAGATAAAGTATGGAATATAATATTTTGAACCAAAGAAAAACACTATTGAGATTTACTTCTTGAATATACTTATAGGAAGTTTTCCTTTTGAAAATTATTGACATAATTTTGTGAAAATGATTTGAAAGCCTTTGAAGGTAACTCTTGCCTGATGACCGCTGTAATGATATGCACTTTGAGTGATTTTGTCTCATTCAACCGTTACTTTAATGCTATATGTGTATGACAAGTATAAATAAGAAGCGTCATGTTTAAAGCCACCATAGAGGCAGGTGACATTATAGAAAATAAGTATAACATTATAACACAGCTGACATTTAGAAAATAATACAGCAATATACTTTTTACTACGCAGATAGTACCCCTTATTATGCATGTACTTTGAACAAAATCATTGAAGACAAAGTAATAGCTATAATGTAGGGCTAAACACCTATTCAATTCAGTAGGTATTATATAAATATATAAATTATAAATATTAATTAATTGGTAATCAAGACATCAATGTCAGGCCACTCAAACCTTTTTAAATGGAAGTAATTAATCTGATAAAACAAATATATCTTGTAACTTTGTTTTTACTTAATATGATTTTGCCTTTCCTAACAGTCCTGTGTTTACTGTAAAATGACAAAAGGTATACTATAAATTGTGCTAGATTTCAAAGGAAATATATTATTATTTTGAACAACATAGGTTTTGATGTTAGATAAAATTGTGTTTATTTTCTTGATAAAAATGATTTTTTTAATTTTAACTTGAAGAAACTCCTTTAATATTTCTTATAAAGCAAATCTAATGGTGATGAACTCCCTCACGTTTTGTTTTTTGGGAAAGTCTTGTGTTGACGTCTGCACATTTTATGGAGCAGTTTCCTCTTCCAGACTTTATAGAATTTTTTTTTTTTTTTTTTTTGTGGGAAAGGCCTTCACCTTGGGTAAGTGTGAGGATGTCAGCTGGGTGAGGTTTAGTGGTTTCAGCAGCAGGGAAGGCCCAGTGCTATAGTATCTATGCCCCTTCATTAGTTGGGGTCAGCATCTTGTGAAGATCACAGGGATCCTCAGTGGCTAAAGCTGAGTGTATCTGTAGCAGTGGCAAGGGCTACTGTGGTCTTCTGTACCAAAGGCTGCTGGGGATGTTTTAATCCCTTTTCCTCACACAAGGATGTCTATGGCTGTGGGAATCCCTCATGGCACCAGGTCTGACTTGTGGGCACTCTTATCATGGTGGGAGCACTAGTGTATAATTAATGGTACTTGTGGAACAGCCTCAGAGCTGGGAACCAAAGTACAAGTGAATGAAAATGTATAACATTTTATAACCTGTATAAAAGCTGGACTCAAAGCAAGCAGAAGGAAACCCATTAACTACTCAAAGGTTTCTTCCAACAGCCAGGAACCCAATGAAAATCCTACAGCCTTCCTGGAAAGTCTCAAGGAGGCAATAATTAAATATACCAACCTAGACCTGGTATAGGAAAGGAAAATCAACTTTAAAAAATATGTTATTTACCTAGTCCACAACGGACATCAGGAGGAAACTCCAAAAGCTTATGCAGGAGCCCAATGTTAATCTAGATGAAGTTTTAGCTACAGCCACCACTACCTTTTATAACCAGGACCAGGAGAAGGAGGTCAAGGCTTGGGAGAGGGAAAAGAAGAAAGAGAATAGGCAGGCCCAATTACTGGCAGCCCTACAGGGACAACTCCCATACAGAGAAGTCCTGACCCACTCCAATAGAAACCAAGACTGATGCCAGGTCTGCAAAAATCCTGGCCACTGGGACAGGGAATGTCCCAGTGATGACAAGCCTCCTACAACATCCTGTCCAAAATGTCAAAAACGTGGCCATTGGGGAAACTACTTTCCCCTGGGCCAAAAGGCCCAGGTTCAGCCCCTCAGATGGCTCTACATTGATGGGACCCTCTGCTCCAGATGGCTCCCCTGTTTAACGTCAGTATTACTGGACTGGAGCCAAGGGCAAACTTGGATATGGCAGGTAGGACCATATCTTTCTTATTAGATATGGGGGCTGCCTATTCTGTCCTAGTTTCCTTCTCTGAACCCTTCTCCTCCAACTCCTGTCAGGTTACAGGAGTCTCAGGTAAACTTACTACTAGGCCTTTTACTGTCCCTTTATATTGTTACTGGGAAGGATATACCTTCTGTCATTCCTTCATGGGCATACCTGAATGTTCCCTCCCACTATTAGGTCAGGACATCATGAGCAAGCAGGGAGCCAAACTGGTACTCGAAGTAATCACCCCAGTAACACCCTCTAGTTCTTAGTCTTAGAGACACAGCCTCCTCTGAGGACTGGCACACCAGCCTTAGCTGATTTGTCAGTAGACCCCCAGGTCTGGGCCAATAGAATGCCAGGGATAGCTATAACTGCCTCCCCAGTAGAGGAGGAACCAACCTCTTTCCCCAATCAGAAACAATATCCTATTTTCCCAGAAGCCTGAAGGGGACTGCAGTCGCTCATAACTACATTTTAACAATATGGGCTACTTATTCCTCACAGTTTTCCCTGAAACACCCCTATATTACCTATAAAGAAGCCAAATAGAGAATACAGACTGGTCCAAGACTTAAGAGCTATCAATGAGGCAGTGGTCCCACTCCATCCAGTAGTCCCCAACCTATACAACTTGTTGGCACAGCCTCCTGGTTTACTGTGTTATACCTAAAGAATGCCTTCCTTGCCATACCTCTGGAACGTCAGTCCTACTACCTCTTTGCTTTTGAGTGGCATGATGAAGCAAATAGAAGACAACAACTCACCTGGACAGTCCTACCCCAAGGGTTCCGAGACAGTCCTCACGGTTTTGGCCAGGCCCTGGCCAATTACCTCCAAGATCTACACCTGAAGGAAGAGACTATCTTCCATTATGTGGATGACCTTTTTGTTTGCTCTCTGGACTATAAGAGAGGCTTAACTCATGTTACCCAGATCCTCAATTTTTTGGTCAAATGAGGCTATGAAGTCTCCAAGTCCAGGGTCCAATTGGCACAATAAGAAGTCAAATATTTGGGAGTAATCCTCTCTCCAGGGGAACAAAGCCTCTCCCCTGATAGAATACAAGTGATGTTAGATCTGCCAGAGCCAACTACCCTAAAACAGCTCTGAGCCTTTTTAAGCCTCATGGGGTATTGCAGATTATGGATTCCTAATTAAGGACTAAAAGCACAACCTCTTTATGAGGCCCTGAAAGGAAAATCTGACTCTGAGCCTCTGTTCTGGGGCCCTAACCAAACCTGAGTTTTCCAGCAGCTAAAGACATTCCTATACCAGGGTGCAGCTTTGGGAATCTCAAGAACTGATAGACCTTTTCAAGTATTTATGGCAGAAAAACAAGCGATAGCTTTAGGACTCTTAAATCAGGAACACAGCCCTGTCCGTAGGCCTGTAGGTTATCTGTCAAAGAGACTGGACCTGGTGGCCACTGGATGGCCTAGCTGTATTAGGGTAGCTGCTGCCTTGGCCTTATTGGTTGAAGAAGCCTCCAAGTTTACGTTGGAGCAACCCCTGACAGTATATACTTCCCATCAGGTTACCTCTCTCTTGGAAGGGAAAGGTCATTTCTGGCTCACAGATAGCAGGATCCTCAAGTATCAGGCATTACTGTTGGTGAATCCATACTTGTGTGTCATGATCTGCTCTTCTTTAAATACAGCTACCTTTTTCCCCCTCCATGAGGAAGGTCTACGAGTTCACCCATGTGAAGATATAATATCTCATTCCTTGTTGCCTTGAACCAATCTAAGCAATATTCCACTACAAAACCCTGAGGAGGTTTGATTCACTGATGGAAGTGGTTTTGTTTTCAAAGGATGTAGAAGGGCAGGATATGTGATGGTTTCCTTGACACAGGTTACTGAGGCCTGGACTCTTCTCACAGGAACCTCAGCCCTATTAGAAGAAATAATTGCTTTATCTTGAGCCTTAACCCTAGCTGAAAATAAGGCCCTAACTCTAAATATGCCTTTTTGGTTCTACATGCTCATGTTGCTATCTAGAAGGAACATGACTACCTGATGGCCTGAAACAGCCTGATTAAGTATGGACCTCAAATTCTCTCCCTCCTGGACGTAGTCCTCAAGCCTTCCCAGGTAGCAGTGATTTATTGCAGAAGTCACCAGAAGAGTGACGATGAAATAACAAAAGGAAATCAGCTAGCCAATCAGGCTGCCTGATAGGCAGCCCTTCAGTCCTTTGTGATAGCTTGTGCCTTAGTCCCTTTCCTTAGTTCTCTCCCTTCCCTGTCTCACCTGCCTGAGGAGATTAAATGAGCCATAAATCATGGGTAGCACCTAGACCCAGACAGATGGTACCAGAGAGACGGCTTAACTCACCTGCCCCAATTGCTACAATGGAAAATTATTAAACATTTACATGAGGCTTTTCACCTAGAGAGAGATGTCTTATATGAGATTGTTTCTTCTATCTTCTCTGGGAAGGGACTTTACAATGTAGTTAATAAGGTAACATCATCGTGCCCTACTTGTCTGACTAACAATCCTCAGAGAAGTAAGCCACCACCATTGGCCCTTCTGGCTCAGAGACATGGAACATATCCATGGGAAGACTGGCAAATGGATTTTACAATTGTTCATCCTTACCAATGATATAAGTACATTTTGGTGTTCATGGACACGTTTACTGGTTGGGTAGAAGCTTTCTGTACCAGGACAGAAAAAGCTTTGGAGGTAGTCCAGAAGCTTTTAATTGAAATTATCCCTAGGTTTGGCTTTCTATTGTCTCTTCAGAGTGATAACTGACCTGTCTTTGTTTCCCAAATTACTCAGCAGATATCCAAGTCTCTAGATATTGAGTACCACCTTCATTCTTCCTGGAGACCCCAATCCTCAGGAATGGTACAGAGAGCCAACCAACATTTTAAAAATACCTTAAGAAAAATGACCCAAGAGACCTCCCTCATTTGTAAGGAAGCCCTCCCTATTGCTCTTTTAAAGATCAGAACAGCCCCAAAGGCCTTACTTTAACTTAGCCCTTATGAAACGCTGTTTGGTAGGCCTTTCTTATAAGGGAACCTACTGATGGATGCTGACAGCTCTGCCATTACATCTTATATCACCCCCCTTGGAAAATTCCAACAAACCCTCCAGGATTACGGGGTAAAATGTCTTCCTTCCTCAGAGTCTGCTCCTTGCCTTTACTCTCCAGTAACACAAGTACTCATCAAAAGTTGGAAAGATGGCTCCCTGGTTCTCAACTTCAGATGACCTGAAAGGGACCCTATCCAGTCTTGCTCTCTTATGCTACAGTTGTTAAAGTACCAGGGATTACCAGTTGGATTCACCATTCCCAGATAAAGCCCTGGACAGCCACTGAGTCTGAGGACATCTCCCCAGTGAAGTATACCTGTGAACATTGGAGAACCTCCAGGTCCTGTTCAAATGAAAATTGCAAGGTAAGTACATTCTAAATCCATGAACCCACCATTCCCACAGCTGGCAGAAGTAATAGGCCTACTGTATCTCCTGACTTGTCTCATTGTGCCCACTCTCATTCTATTCTGCATATCGTCACAAAATGAATTTTCATGCTGCCTCTTCTTTCCCTAATATGACATCTCTCCTTGCAGTTATTAGACTTTGCTCCTTTCCCTTTATTTCTTCATATTCTTAGCATCTACTGACAACCACTGTAAATCAAGTTGCAAAATTAACCAATAAAACTGACTTTTGGATATGCCCCAAGGGAACCCCAAACCTAGAGGACCTCTACTTATTGGCCCTCCCTACCTCCATCATACAGCTGTATAACTTAGCAGGTCAATATTATGGGATGGATTATCTTTTATATGAGGGCCAAAGCCAGGTAGACCCTGACCCTTTTGCCTTATGCCTAGCTGTCTGTGTAGGTATACCCTCCAAACTTCTAGGAAAGGCACAGCTTTGTTTCCAGAACCTGGAGGGATGGGGACCCATCTTGGACTGGTTAAATGACTCCTTCTGTAACTATACCCTCAACTTTAATTGGACTAGTCTGGGATGGGATCCATGGTCAGAAGAAGATGAATACGATGTACACAAAGGTAATTTCACTTTGTATTAGGGAAACTCAAGGAAAAATTCAACTAAGAAATATATTAGTGAGGACTATATCCCCATAAAGAGATAAGCCCTGGGAACTGAGTACAGATTGGAATGACCACCAGACACTTATTTAACCTAACCTTCCTGCAAAATTGTCCTCCAAAATATAATATAATCCAGTTAATATTCAGAAATTTGTTATGTCAATCCCCCCATCACACTCATAATCAGTCAGAACCCAGATTCTCCCCTCTGCGTACAGATGATTACTCCTCGGGGTTTGGCATTCTGAATATAATCCTAAGCCATGGGACACCAGCCATTTTCCAGAGGAAAACTCCAGACAGGTGAAGGCCTGGCTCTGGGGACCCACAACCAGGGTATTCTAGAGGGCCACCAGATTTTCATTTCCATGTTGTGTCGGGGTATAGCTAGATCTTCCCACACTTTAGAGGGGTACCTGTACAATCACTGCTGCTCTCCCAGAGGCATCTATTATGACTCCAAAGATGCAGCTTCCTCAGGAGATGTTCCCAACCTTGGGTCATTCCTCGAGGAAGCCTTAAAACCTGTCCAAAAGAGACAAAAATGAACTATTTTCTGTGGGGGGCAGGGGCATGCTCATGATAGCCCAGTTCTTGATCGGCCCGAAGTGATCCACATGTTTTTCAGGGAGCTTTTAGGTTTGTGGTATACCCCTCTTAGAGAGGAGCATTCTCAATCTTACCATCATGATCCAGGAATCTTGGAAGGCTACAGCAGAATCCATTGAGGAGCAACAATCAGCCTTAGATTCTCTGGCTGAGGTGGTTTTACAATATAGGAGAGTCCTCAATGTTATGACAGCTAAGGCTAGAGGTGTCTGTGCCCTGCTAAATGAAATGTGCTACTTCTATATTAATACCTCCAGGCAGGTTGAAGAAAACCTTTGGGTTTTAAAGAAAAACATCAAACTAATAGAGGATCTGAAAGAGAGAGCAGGACAAAGCCTTAGCTGGCTTAATTCCCTCCTCTCCTCTATGGATACCAAGATATTGACATGGCCTCCTTGGAACCATTAGTCCTGTTAGTCTTTGTTTTGCTGTTAGGCCCTTGTATCATTAACCTACTTGTTCGACTTGTTTCAGAATGCCTACAAGCTATCTGATTCCAAATGGTTCTGCGAGGTGGCTACTTGTCTGTTCAGCCTAGCCCTGAGACTGAGATCTACATGAGGTCCTTTGATGGTCAGACCACTCCAGGCCACCCCCTTGCTGAAAGAGAGCAAGAAGAAGGATCCAATCAAAACTCTACCCCATACCAGCAGGAAGGCTGTTGCCCATGTCCCGAAGAATTGGGTCCCATACTCTTGAGGGGAAATGTTAGGTAGTTAGACATTAGCAGCAAGGAGGTGACAGTGGTGAGAAACACAAGGAGGAGCAATCATGTCGTACCCAACCATCTGGATTCTCTCCCCTGACTCCAACCAGAATGGGTGAAACTGTGGTCGTGTGGTGGGCAGCTTATCTTGATGAAGAGGAGCACAGTAACATGAGGGAAATTCCCTGGGCTGCACATGTGCAGACCAGACAGGAATATAAACTATAGTAAACACAAACTCATTATACCATCATTAAAGGTGAGAGTATGCACAGTAGTAAACTTGTTACATAGCTCAGGACCATCAATCAAATAATGATCCTCTGTCACTCACCCCCTGCCTCCCTGCAAAATGCTCCTTAAAAGTGTCCTTAAGCCTGTACAGGAATACTGCTCTCAATTCGCAGAAACAGCCCACTCTCTCTCTCTGAGAGTGTACCTATGCTTGATAAATTTTGCTTTGGGCTTGCTTCGCTTTGCTGAAACAGTCCGCTCTCATAAACAGCCCACTGTCGATCTTTCTCTCTCTCTTTCTCTATCTCCCTCTCTGAGAGTGTACCTATGCTTAAATAAACTTTGTTTTGTGCTTGAGCTTAAAGTGGTACTTTTCAATTCTTTGCTTATTATCAAGGGACCAAGATTGCTGGTCCAGGTCTTCCATTGACATCCGCGGTTGAAGCTGTTTTGTTACAACGCACATCAACCTGGTGACAGAAATATAACACTGAATAAAAGGTAAAATAAAAATCCTCACCCATATGTAACTTACAATTTAACAAAACCTGAATTAAGGAATGTTGGTCTTTTGTGGCACTGAGCAGTCATTACTGTTAGTTTTGTTGCCACTTTGAAACATGTTGTTGAGCATACTCAAATGAAGCATATTTGTTTCAAAGTCATTGCTTTATACGTTTGTTTCTGTGTAGAAGTATGTATCTAAAATAGAACACTGGGCTTTGGTTAGTTTTAGCTCTGACAAAATTATATACATATGCCACAATATAACCCATGTGTGTAATTTTCACAGTTTTTTAAATTTATAATAAAGACATCATTGAGAAATTAAAAATTGCTTGCCATATCAGTAAACAAAGGATGTCACGGTCATCAGTGATTGTAGCTGCCCGATGGTTAGCCTAAGGGAACTCAGGAAGGAAACAAAGAATACTTGCCATCCAGCAGTCATCAGACTGCATCCTCCCCAAGGGTGCAGCTTAAGGAAACTAAGGATGTGAAAACACAAAATACTGGCCCCAGATAGCTGAGGTGCATATCAAAGGAATAAGTTCAGTGAGCTTGTACTCTTGCATCTTCCCATACATAGAAAAGTGCTAAATTCTTAACTTGAGGTATCTTGTTTTATTTTATTAATGGTAATGTTTTGTTCCGACTACCTGCCCTTCTTGCAAAACTCCTATATATTCTAGCTCTCTCCTCACCTTCTCTGAGTAGTTTTCTCACGGTTAATTGAGATGCTGCCTCCTAGACTCAAAGTCCTAAGAATGTGCCCTGAATAAAACATAACCCTCAACTTTTAGATTGTGCATTTTTTTCATTCAACAACATGTAGCCTAGGATATGAAAATCTATAATATTATGGAAGAAGCTCTGATAATTTAGAACTTTCAGGTTTTTCAATCATGAGTAAAATACTGTCGTAAGAGAAAAAAAACTACTTATTGAATTATTTCACCTTCATTTCTGTGAAAGTGTACACATCTAAGAAAAAATGATGAAAAATCTAAATTATATGATTCTGAGACAAGAGCTCAGGCTCAGCCTGAGCAGCTGGAGTTTTTCCCCAGTGAATAGATACTCCAAGATGAAGATAATAGCAGGAATGAGAGAGGAGCTGAGACCTGCCCAAATAGAAGGCCACATATTTCTCATTCTCTAGGTCAAGGAGACCTTCCAGACTACACATGCATGGAAAGGCTCCTCAGAAGTCAAAATGGAGGGGACATCACCTCATAGTAAGTTATATCAACCTACCCATATGCCTTTTCTCTAGAATACATCTTGGCTAAGAGATGGAGCACATATGGGAGGATCCTGAGATAAACCAAATAGGGACTCAGAACCAGGCAAAGCAAGATGATTGGTCAAAGGAAAGCCAGAAAAAATGTCCCATATAAGTGATTCAATCTACCACAAGGTCACGACTCTCTCTCTGAGTTGGCCTATGTGTCTATCCACATGTACACTTTTTCCTCCTAATAAGCAACTTTACTTGTTTCACTTCTTTCAATCTCTTCATGGGAATTCATTTCTACAAAGCCTACTGTCCAGGGCCTTTTCACTGGCCACTGATCCACTGGCTAGGATTCAGCACTCTCACTGCTGTGGCCTGATTTCAATCTCTGGCTAGGAAACCAAAATCCTGCTTCAAGCCACTGCAGGTGGAAACAACCCAAGACCAATTCCTTACTTTGTATCATATAGAAATGCAAATGGTATATTATGAAATGTGTGATTTAAAAAATGTTTTTGAACTATAACAAGTACCAATAAAGATTAAATCCTAATGGCAAAAATATTTTCATCTAAAGACTCTTGAGGTACATCTCTCAGTTTTGCACATATATATTTTTCTATCTAAATACTATTATATATTTATATCCTATAAACAATAAGCTATCTTCTATTAGGGTATCATTATTTACTTTGAAAGCAGCTCATATTTTATTCAATTTAGAAAACACTGGAATTTGTCTCATTGCAAATTTAAAATGTTTATTTTAATAACAAGCATCTGCTATATTTCAAAGCCTAATTTCAAAAATAGGTATTGAAAGTAGGAATAAAACATAAACTGTATATTTTGCTAATGGTGCAAACTAGCTTGAAAGAACAGACAGGTTGAAAATAGAAAAGTCAATGGAGTAATCAATAAACTCAAAGAAGGATAAAATAAAGGATACACAAGTCCTATGATTAGTAAGCACACAACAATTCATATAGCATTTCTACACAAAATGTAATCTATTTCTCTAATGTTTGGAGAAGGAATAAATTGTGAAGCTGGACATAAATTCATACTCTCAATCTAATAGGTACATTATTGGAAAAATGAAATTGAATGCATAATCATACATAAGAATTGTGTATGAATGCCAGATTCTATTTAAATTCTTTGTTATCTTTATATGTTAAAATATGTATAATTTCTGAATAAATACTTCAAGTAATTTAGCACTTCGAAATTTCTACCTCAATTAAGCTTTAAAATAATAAATGACAAATATCCATTCTATATAGCACCACTGTGATTCTCAGCCTTTTTTAATTTTTTTTTTTTCTAGTATGAAGGCCTCTCACACTTATGGTCTCTCCCATTGTGGAGCACAGGCTCTGGACGCACAGGCTCAGCGTCCGTGGCTTACGGGCCTAGCCACTCTGCGGCATGTGGGATCTTCTCAGACTGGGGCATAAATCCATGTCCCTTGCATTGGCAGGTGGACTCTCAACCACTGTGCCATCAGGGGAGCCCAGCCCTTTTTAATTTATAGTTATAGATTTATTTTAATTTAACAAAGAACAAAAACGATTTTAAGCATAGATCCAAAAAATGTAGGAGACAATTTCTAATGAGTATTAGGTGTTCTAATTAAATCTTAGATATATATTAAATTTATTCTCAAGGTAACCAAAATACAATCAAATATAACTTTGGCCAGTAAAATATATTTGAGTTGCAATCACATTTATATGAAGATGTAAATGCTAAATAGGGAAAATAATAATAATAAAGTCATGAAATCTAATTCTATCTAAATCTACCTCCTTTATTTTGTGTGTTTCTGTATTATTTGATGACTTAACTGTCTCTTTCTCCCATAGGTTTATTCCTTCAGAAAACAATCTGAAAAGATGTTTTACAGAATAATTACAGAATACTTAATTCTATAAATAAACATAATTATTGGAGAGTCTTTCAAGATAATGGAAGAGTAAGATGTGGAGATCACCTTCCTCCCCACAAACACATCAGAAACATATCTACATGTGGAATAGCTCCTATAGAACAGCTACTGAATGCTGGCAGAAAACCTCAGATTTCCCAAAAGGCAAGAAACTCCCCACATACCTGGGTAAGGCAAAAGAAAAAAGAAAAAAAAAAAAAAAAAACAGAGACAAAATAATAGGGATGGGACATGCACCACTGGGAGGGAGCTGTGAAGGAGGAAAATTGTCCACATACTAGGAAGCCCCTTCACTGACAGAGACGGCGAGTTGTGTTGGGGGGAAGCTTCAGAGCTATTGAGGAGAGTGCAGCAATAGGAGAGCAGAGGGCAAAGCAGAGACATTCCTGCACAGAGGATCAGTGCTGATCAACACTCACCAACCTGAGAGGTTTGTCTGCTCATCCATGGGCCAGGATGGGTTGGGGATGGGATCTGAGGCTCTGGCTTCTTTGAAGGTCAGATCCCAGGGAAGGACTGGGGATGGCTGTGTAAAGACAGCCTGAAAGCTAGTGGCATGTGGGCTAGTGCACCACAGCTAGCCAGGAGGGAGTCTGGGAAAAAGTCTGGACCTGCCTAAGAGGCAAGAGACCATTGTTTCAGGGTGCACGAGGGGAGGGGATTCAGAGCACCACCTAAAAGAGCTCCAGAGACAGGCATGAGCTGCAGCTATCAGTGCCGACACCAGAGACAGGCATACAACACTAACGCTGCTGCCACAGCCACCAAGAAGCCTGTGTGCAAGCACTGGTCACTATCCAAACATCCCCTCCCAAGAGCCTGTGCAACTCGCTATTGCCAGGGTCCTGTGATCCAGAGAACACAAAGCGTGTCCCAGGCTGTTGCAACGTCATGCTGGCCTCTGCCACTGCAGGCTCATCCTGCATTCTGTACCCTTCCCTTCCCCCAGCCTGAGTGAGCCAGAGCCTCCTAGTCAGCTGCTATTTTAATCCTGTCCTGAGTGAAGAACAGATACTCACAGGGGACCTACACGCAGAGGTAGGTCACCTACAAATCCAAAGCAGAACTCCAGGAGCTATGTGAACAAAGTCAAAAAAGGGAAATATCTCCCAGCAGCCTCAGGAGCAGCAGATTAAATCTCCACAATCAACTTGATGTACCCCTGTATCTCTGGAATACCTGAATAGAAATTGGTTTATTTTTACATACATTTCATAAAAAAAAAAACAAAAAAACAACCTTTAAAATGAGTATAAATATTTGTAATGTTTTTCTTAGCTCTATGACCCTGTGTCATGTTCATTTTGAATTTTGGAGCATTTAATGCCACCTAACATTTTCACCTTTCCTCAGATTCATTGACCTATCTTAAAAAAAAAAAAAAAAACAATTAAAACAAAGAACAAGATTATTAGTTATTCATTAAATATCTTTTCAGTTGCTTCCACTATTAATTTGTTCCATATTACTGAGAACTGGTTCCTTGCCTCTCACTTACTTCCCATATCTAGGTTCCCAATTTCTTCCGTGTTTCCAAATATCTGCCTGGTTCAAAGCCCAGTGGCCCAGTTTCCCTCACATTATCATTGAATTTTGTCATAAAATACAACTTTTTTTTTTTTAAATTTGGCAAACATCTGTGTCCTATAACTGTGTCCACCCCTAATACTTGTGGCCATATCGTTTCTGATGGTGTGATTTGAGTGTCTGTTGGGATCTCTTCCCATCCTTCTTGCTACATCTCTTTGAAAGTAAGAGCTAAGCAGCAAGAACTTCCTCCTCCTGCCTGCTATTTGAAATTGATTTACCATGGACCTTTCAAACAGAGCTCAATATGATCTCCTTGACCTAACCAGCCAAACGCTAGTTAAGAAAAAAAATGTCATGGGGAATAACCTCTTCAATACCAGATCTGAAACAATTTCAAAGCACTCAGCACTCCTGGCCCAAGGATATGGATTTTTTTAAAAGCCTTATTTAATGAGGAAAAATGGGAACCATTATTTCATCACTAGATACACATTAAAGGCAAATTAATAGTAATATTATTAAAACAGAATTAATACTGTTAAAACATTAGCTATCATAAATTTAGGTCTTATAGATAAAAGTCAGTATTTTTTATACCTGAAGACCAATTTATAAAACAATATATTTAGGAATTAACCACTTTCAAAGAAAGGAAAGGGAGACAATATAAAAGAGAAAACTCTGATATAAATATATATATGAGATACTTTTAATATTACCTATTATTTTCCTGGAAAATTTTAATAGATTAAGTGAAAATAAGCTTTAGAAGTACAACCAATCAAGTGACTAAAACTATATATTTTGAATTTATAGTTGTTTTTGTTCACCTAAGGCAGAACTCACTAAACTTTGAAAAGAGGAAGATAGAAAATATCCTAGGCTTTCTGGGACATATGATCTCTGGTTTCCTTGCAACTGCAGTAGTCCCCCCCTTATCTTCAGGGACTACATTCTAAGATCTCCAGTGAATGCCTGAAACCACTGATAGTACCAAACCCAATATACAATGTTTTTTCCTCTACAGACATATCTAAAATAATGTTTAATTCAAAATTAGTTTCAATTTCAGTACTTGTGATTAGTCTGTTCATATTTTCTATTTCTTCCTGGTTTAGTCTTGGAAGGTGTACCTTTCTAAGAATTTGGCCATTTCTTCTACGTTGTCCATTTTATTGGCACATAGTTGCTTGTGGTAATGTCTTATAATCCTTTGTATTTCTGTGGTGTCTATTGTAACTTCTGCTTTTTCATTTCTAGTTTTACTGATTTGAGTTCTCACCATTTTTTTCTTGATCAGTCTGGCTAAAGGTTTATGAATTTTGTTTATCTTCTCAAAGAACCATCTTTTAGTTTCATTCATCTTTGCTACTGCTGTCTTCATCTCTATTTCATTTATTTCTCCTCTGATCTTTATGATTTCTTTCCTTTTACTAACTTTGTGTTTTGTTTGTTTTTCTTTCACTAGTTACTTTAGGTGTAAGGATAGGTTGTTTATTTGAAATTTTTGTTTCCTCATGTAAGATATGTATTGCTATAAACTTCCCTCTTACAACTGCTTTTGCTGTGTCCCATAGGTTTTGGATTATCGTATTTTTGTTGTCATTTGTCTCTAGGTATTTTTTGATTTCTTCCTTGATTTCTTCAGTAATCTGTTGGTTATTTAATAACATATTGTATTGCCTCCATTTGTTTGTGATTTGTACAGTTTTTACTGTAATTGATTTCCTATCTCATAGTGTTGTGGTCAGCAAATGTTCTTATATTACTTCAATTTTCTTAAATTTACCAAGGCTTGATTTGTGACACAAAATGTGATCTAACCTGGAGAAGGTTCCATGTGCACTTGAGAAGAAAGTGTATTCTGCTGCTTTCTGATAGAATGGCCTATAGATATCAATTAAGTCTATCTGGTCTAATGTGTCATTCAAGGTTTGTGTTTCCTCATTAATTTTCTGCCTGGATGATCTGCCACTGGTGTAAGTGGGATGTTAAAATCCCCCACTATTATTTTGTTAATGTTTATTTCCCATTTTATGGCTGTTAGCAATTGCCTTATATATTTAGGTGCTCCTATGTTGTGTGCATATGTATTTAAAATTGTTATATCTTCTTCTTGGATTGATCCCTTGACCATTATGTAGTGTCCTTCCTTGTCTCTCCAAAGAATACAAACAGATGGCCAAGAGGCACATGAAAAGATGCTCAACATCACTAATTGTAGAGAAATGCAAATCAAATCTACAATGAGTATCATCTCACACCAGTCAGAATGACCATTATCAAAAAATCTACAATCTGGTCTTCCCTGGTGGCACAGTGGTTGAGAGTCCGCTTGCCAGTGCAGGGGACATGGGTTTGTGCCCCAATCCAGGAAGACCCCACATGCTGTGGAGAGGCTGGGCCTGTGAGCCATGGCCACTGAGTCTGCACATCTGGAGCCTGTGCTCCACAATGGGAGAGGCCACAACAGTGAGAGGCCTGCATACCACAAAAAAAAAAAAAAAAAAAAAAAAAAAAAAAAATCTACAATCCATAAATGCTGAAGAGTGTGTATAGAAAAAGGAACCCTCCTATACTGTTGGTGGGAATGTAATTTGGTACAGCCACTATGGAGAACAGTATGGAGGTTGCTTAAAAAACTAAAAATAGAGGTACCATATGATCCAGCAATCCCACTCCTGGGCCTATATCTGGAGAAAATCATAATCCAAAAATATACATGTACCCTAATGTTCACTGAAGCACTAGTTCCAACATCCAGGACATGGAAGCAACCTAAATGTCCATTGATGGAGGAATGAAGAAAGAAGATGTTGTCCATATATACAATGGAATATTAGTCATAAAAAGAATGAAATAATGCCATTTGAAATCTAGAGTTGTTCATACTGAATGAAGTCAGACAAATAAAGACAAATATACGATATTGCTTATATATGAAATAAAAAAAATGGTACAAATGAATCTATTTTCAAGACACAAATAGAGTCACAGATATAGAAAACAAACTTATGGTTACCAAGGGAGAAAGGAGGGAGAGAGATAAATTGAGAGATTGGTACTGACATATACACACTACTTTATATAAAATAGATAATTAATAAGAACCTACTGTATAGCAAAGAGAAGTCTTCTCAATACTCTGTAATAACCTATATGTGAATAGAATCTAAAAAAAAGAGTGGATATGTGTATATGTATAACTGATTCACTCTGCTGTACAGCAGGAACTAGCACGACATTTTAAGTCAACTATACCTTAATAAAATTAATTTTTTTAAAAATTAAAAATTAAAAATATAATTAGGCACAGTAAGAGATTAGCCATAACTAATCATAAAATACTGTGGAAAAAGTTATGGGAATATGGTGTCTCTCTCTCAAAATATCTCATAGTATAAATTTAATGCCTATCCCATCTTAACTAAGTACTTATTTTGCACTGCAGCCATAACTTTCAGTTTGAGTTGTGACAGCAAAACTAGTTCAAATTTCTTTTTCCTTCTTCGCAATTTCATGGATGGAAGATTTGTTCTTACCATAGATCTCAACAACCTCAGGATATTTTTTTTTTCTTTTCTTTCCTTATTAAGTTGAGAACTTACACCTTTTCACCTAAAGAAGCACTGTACACCTTACCTTTGACATATCCGAATTGCCAGCACTAATGCTCTTGCATTTTAAAACCATTATTAAGTAAAATAGGGATGACTTGAACACAATCAATATAATAACCAAGGGCTACTAAGTGGAATATTCAGAAAAAAGGGATGATTTATGTCCAGGGCAGGTTGCAGGGAATAGCATGAGATTCCATCATGCTACTCAGAACAGTGCACAATTTAAAACTTCTGAACTATTTTTAGAATTTTCCATTCAATATTTTTGGACTATGGTTGAGAACAGGTAACTGAAATGCAGAAAGTGAAACCATGGCAAAGGGCAAACTACTGTATTCAACTTTGCCACTTTAATGTAAAAGCAGCCATACACAATACATAAATGAATGGGAATGGCTGAGCTCCAATAAAACTTTATTTACAAAAAAAGGAGCACCAGACCAGATTTAGATGGCAGGTTAGAGTTTGTTGACCTATTAGAACTATATGAAACTTATAGGAATAATGCTTGAAAATTACATAATATAAAATTTAATTTTATTTCTCCTTAATGGTATTGTATACTTCCTGCTTTAATTTTTTTTTTTTTTTTTTTTTTTTTTTATGCGGTACACGGGCCTCTCACCATTGTGGCCTCTCCTGTTGTGGAGCACAGGCTCTGGACGTGCAGGCTCAGTGACCATGGCTCACGGGACCAGCTGCTCCACGGCATGTGGGATCTTCCCGGACCTGGGCATGAACCCATGTCCCCTGCATTGGCAGCTGGAATCTCAACCACTGTGCCACCAGGGAAGCCCCCTGCTTTAATTTTTATCCTTAATTATTAGATTTTTTTTCCCACATTTCATCTGTTTCTAATATGAAAACTATATGCACATGTTTTAATTCAGTAAGATGAAAAATTGTTAACAATAACTAGACGGCATTTTTATGTTATTGATGCATTCCAATGTATACTTCCTGAACAACATAATTTTTTTAAAAGAATTTAAAAAAGGGCTTCCCTGGTGGCACAGTGGTTGAGAGTCTGCCTGCCAATGCAGGCGACATGGGTTCGTGCCCCGGTCCAGGAGGATTCCATATGCCGCAGAGCAGGTGGGCCTGTGAGCCACGGCCACTGAGCCTGCACATACAGATCCTGTGCTCTGCAATGGGAGAGGCGACAACAGTGAGAGGCCTGCGTACCACAAAAAATAAATAAATAAAAAAAAATAAATTTAAGAAAAGAATAAATTTTGATTTATTTTTGTTCAGAATATTTTTTTCCCAGTTTTATTGAGAAATAACTGACATACAGCACTATATGTTTAAGGTGTACAGCATAATGATTTGAATTACGTATATCATGACCTGATTATCACAAATTTAGTGAACATCCCTTATCTCATATACAAAATTAATTAATTAATTAAATTAAATTTTCTTGTGATGAGAATTCATAGGATTTATTCTCTTAACAATTTTAATATATAATGTAACAGCAGTGCTAATTATATTTATCATGTTGTGCATTACATCCTAGTACTTATTTATTCTATAACTGGGTGTTTATATCTTTTGAGTGCCTTCATCCAACTTCACCTCACCCCATTCTCTGCCTCTGCTGACCACAAATCTGATCTTTTTTTCTATGAGTTTCTTTGTTTTTTTGAAATATAATTTACCTATAAAACTGTGTTAGTTCCTGTTACACAACATAGAGATTGGATATTTCTGTACATTTCAAAATAATAACCATAATAAGTCTAGTTACAGTATACCATAATATAAGGATATTACACTATTATTGATTATATTTCCAACACTGTAAATTTCATACCCATTATTCATTTATTTTACAACTGAAAGTTTGTACCTTTTAATCTCCTTTCACCTACTTCTCCCTTCCCCCAACCTCTTCCCCTCTGGCAACAACCTGTTTGACCTCTGTATCTATAACTCTGTTTCAGTTTTGATATATTTGTTCATTTGTTTTGTTTCTTAAATTCCACCTATATAAATAATATCATAAAGTATTTTTTTTTCTGACTTATTTCACTTAGCATAATACCTTTAGGTCCATCCATGTTGTTACGAATGGCCAGATTTTATTCTTTTCTATGGCTGAGTAATATTCCACATTTTCTTTATCCATTCATGTATTTATGGGCACTAAGGT
Source organism: Inia geoffrensis (assembly GCA_036417435.1). Classification (NCBI taxonomy): domain Eukaryota; kingdom Metazoa; phylum Chordata; class Mammalia; order Artiodactyla; family Iniidae; genus Inia; species Inia geoffrensis. Next base: position 48,626,152 of record CM070916.1, read on the forward strand.
CCCTTCCATATCTTGACTATTGTAAACATTGCTGCAATGAACATAAGGTTGCATATATTTTTCTAATTAGTGTTTTTATTTTCTTTGGATAAATACACAGGATTGGAATTGTGATATCCTGTTCACATTTTTTTAACACTTATCCACTACTATATTTTTGGCACTATATATGCACTAGGAACACAAAGCTAATTAAGAGAATGCCCATACTAAAAGGAATTTACACTAAGTGGCAGCTTTATTTCTCTTTGGAGGATGGGACAGGTAGAAAAGCATTTGTATGAGCAAAGCTACAAAGTTACAAAACAGTTGGGTACCTGCACAGTAAAGGATTAACTCCGCAGGTCTGGGTTGCACAAATTTTGTGCATTTCAAAGAAAGTTTTGGTGTTTGCGTCACTTATGGAAGTTAATCGCTAAACAATTACACTATCCTTCCTGTTAAGAATGGCCTGTCGAGCTTATAGATTCTTGTTCTTTCCAAGTTATTTTGGTCCCCTATGTTTCCTGTTGTATTGACTTAAACATTTAAAATGCACTTCCAATATTTAAATTAAAAAAAAAAAAAAAAAAAAAAAGAATGCCTTTGACATCCCTGTTTATCTGAAGCTTTGGCCATGCTGGATAGTTTATGCTAACAATGTGATCAACGGTGAAGGCTTTGGCCACCTTATTTATATCAGTTTGACCTTGAGAGGGGCTTCAGACTGAGTAACTAAAGTCATCTATGTGGGCAGTCAAGCTGTGCCAACATGTCCAATCCCCAGTAAAAACCCTGGACACCAATTATTAAATGAGCCTCCAGGGTTGTCAGTACTTTATGTATGCGTCTACACATTGTTGTTAGGTGTATAAGCATGGTCTCAGAGACTCCACTTGGAGAGAAAAATTGGAAGCTTGCACATGGTCTCTTCCAGACTCTACCCTATGCATTTTTTTCTTTTGCTAATTTTAACCTGTTTCCTTTCACTGTAATAAACTACAACTGATAGTATGGTAGCTTTGCTGAGTTCTGTGATTCCTTCTAGTGAATCATTTACCCGAGGGTAGTCTTGAAGATGCTCCATAACAATACCTTTAAGGAAAGGTAAGCTGTTTAGAATGGCTAGGCTATAAAGTGAGGGTGGTGGCTAGTAGTCAATGTGAATGCGTATGTAGGTTGAGCAGGTATTGAAGTGCTTTGTAAAACATTCTTAAGATTGTGGAGTTTTTCTTACATATTAGAGGTTGTCAAATCAACCCTGCCATCTTTTTTGTAAATAAAGTTTTATTGGAATATGGTCACGTAGTGGCTGTTATTATGTTCATGTTAAAACAGAATTACATAGTTGTGACAGAGACTGTATGGTACACAGAGCCTAAAATATTTATTATCTGGCTCCCTACAGAAAAAGTCATGAATCTCTTATATATAATGGGGAGCTACTGAAAGATTTAAGCATGGGAGAAATGGGGTCAAATTTAAATTTTATCGCTGGAGCTGAATATTTGTTTTAATTTGGTCTATGTTGCTAAACAATGCCTGTGAAAATATTGCTTATATTAAATGTGGCTACATTAAATGGATGACTAAAGTGAAATAAAACACATTTCACTCTAGTAAAGAACAACATTAATTTAATGAAATTACTTTTTTTGACATTTGAAATGTAAAAGAAATATATAACTGGAATATTGACTCTATCCATTTTCTACCATTTAAATATAAAATATTTGACAAGGTGATAGGAAAAGATGCTTTTTACATCTTTTACAATTATAAAAAGAGTCTAGTTATCTATTTATACTCTAGCCACATATGGCCCTGACTTTGAAATTTAAAAATCAAGTTATCCTGCATAAATTTAACAAGCATACACTAAGTTTTTTTAAAATTTATTTTCTTCCCAAATAAATAATAGGACTTCCTGCTTCTAGTTAAACATGTAGGAAGGCTGAATGCCTCCACTCTGTCCTAACAATAAGCAAAAAGCTGAGCAGACTGAAAATTCACCAATTCCTTTCAAATCCTTAAATAAGGACACAGGGAAAATGGCTGCCTCCAATGGTGGTGAGACAGAGAGAGGTGAATATAGAGAGTCATGGCTTACTGGAGAAGAGACCGATGAGCAGAAACTGCTGTGGGAACCTGTGCTGAGATAGAGAAAACTGAATGGTAATTAAATTTCTGGAGGCTCAGTGTGGACAATTCTAAGAGTTAAAAATTCCAAGGGGACATAGTTATAGGCAGGCTTCCATACTTTTTTGAGTTTTATCTCCAGGAGATTGAATAAGTTCTCACAGTAAATATCAAAGAAAAATCCTTTCATGTTTCTGGTAGGGGGAGTGGAAATGAAACATTTTGAAATATCCCAGGACAACTCTGTTATTCTTAAAAAGGCCTGCCCTCAGGGATAACTAGTTAACCAGAGCCTAAATTCCTGGGATATTATCTGAGCTTAACTAACCTGGAGAAAGGAAATATCCAACTCCAATCCACTCGAGCTAAATGTTGTCCTAAAAACTGGGTTTTTTAAACCTTTGGCAGAAGTTCTAATTCAGGCTTCATGAATTCTTGCAGTGATATCTTGAAATATCATTCAGAGTCATTCTGAGCCATCCTTACTTTGAAAGTAGTTATTGGAACAATGACAAGATCTTGTTAAAGAAGCATATACATTTCTTTATCACAAATTTACTTATTCAATATTTTGTAAGCTATATTTAAATAAAATTATTTTCCTTAATTCTAATTTATTTTATTAAACTAAACTCTTTATTATTCTCAGAAGGGATCCATTGGTTTTACAAGATTGCCAAAGGGCTCCATGGCACAAAAATGATTAATCAACCCTTTTTGTAAGTCAGATATTTGATGACCTTGAGTTTGGGGAGGCTATCTCAGTAATCTGAAGTTTAGGCACTGAAGTCAGCACCAGGAGAATACCCTGAAGTTGGAAGTACATATGTCTACAACTTACCATAGTGTCTGCAATCCATAATAGGCAGGAGAGTGAGCAGGCAATAAAGAACAGGTCTTCTGGAGTGAGAGTGCTGAGTTTGAACTCTAACAACTTAACCTCTGATTCTCCACTTTTTTATCTGAAAAATAAAAGCAATGTTACCTATAGTAGAGTTAGTTTAAGAATTGCATTATTTATGCAAAGCACTAAGAAAAATAACTGTCCTATAATAATCAATTAGTAAACATACTATTTTGAAGAATGAACAATTTTCATTTTATTCAACAATGTATGATTTCTCCCTCAAAATTAGCAATGTTTGATGTTCTTATTAGTATAAAAACACAGTTAAATTTGGGAAGATCACATTTTACATTGTGTCTTATAAGTAGAATTTTTTTTCAATATTTTTGTAACATTTCTTGGTTTGTGAATTATGTTTCATGTTATTTGCTTATTTTTATATTATAGAATTTACCTCTGGTAGTTTTTATTTCTAACAAAGGTTTGTATGGTGAGATTCTCAGAGAGCATAGCTGGAAACAAGTGTTATGTCATACTTATTTTTTGAGGAAATGTAAAATAAAAAAGAGCAAGAGTGAAGAACAAGTGGACAAGAAGGGAAAGAGGAAGTCAGTGCAAGATGGTTATCACTTAATATTAACACTACTGACTGCTTGATCTTATTACATTCTTCTGAGTAACAGTAAAATGGATGCATCTTATCAGAGACTATATGAAAGAGGGAGAGGTAAGAAATTACATCCTAAATGACGTTAGTCAAAGATTTTCACTCCTACATTTTACATTTAACTCACCGGCAAATTTAAGTTTTTCATGCATATGAGCTGAGACATTTTAAGCCTCAAGGTCGACAGGGAAGCCCCAGGTTTCAAGGAAGACCCAGGTTTGGTGGAAAAAGCTTGGCCTGAGCTTGGCCAAGCCAAGCTTACATGAGCTTGGCCTTAGTAAGGACCCATGCATATGAAATCAGGGGCAAGCTGCAAAGTGACAGTTGCTATAGCAATATCTGGGTTGGAACACCTGTCCAAGACCAGGGAGACACAGGAAGATCTGAAGTGGTACACAAGAGATTCTTCATACAAATAACAGGGATGTTAATCTTTTGTCATATATGTTATAACTTTTTCTGAGGTTTCTTTTAAAATCTGGAACATATAAATAGTTAAATGCATATAGTCTGATACCTCTGTTTTAAAAGATGTTTTATTAGGTTGAATTTATATCATACCTAGTTATACATATATATCAATATATCATATTTGGTTACTTAGCATAATCTTAAAACTTTTCCTTAATGTCAATAAAAGGAATTAATAGTTAAGTTTATATTTTTGTCTGTTCAGATTACAATTCTAATATATTTAAACAAAATTGGATACAAAGAGTGGTGCTCTATTACATTTAAAGAAAAACAAGACAATACAGCAATATATCTTGACTGAAATGGAGCTAAATTTAACATAACGTTTCTTGATTACTTGTGGTTATGAATGAAGAATGATGTCTATAATTTTAATTAAATAACATTTTCAATAAGCATTTATTTCATACCACCATGCAGGCATTTTTTTCTTATTTTCCTTTCTTTCTGGAACACATTTTAAAATAAAATTCTGATAATGATAGCACAGCTAAATTTTTTGCCAAATATAATAAAATAAGCATTTTTAAAGAAAAAAATCATTTTTTCTTCCTATACAAAGGTGTTGAATTACCTACTTTGTTATACATAGCATTAGAAATGGAATTGAGTTCTAAAATTACTGCTATAAATTATTTTCTTTTATACAGTTGATATTTTATAGTTGATTGCAAGCTCAATGTCCCATATTAGCAATTCATCATTTTACATATTAATATTCATCTCTACTAAATATGGAAACCTCATATAATCAGCAATATCCTTACCAGTTTGAGGAAAATAATTCATTATTAAGTTAGTATAATATTAACAACAAAATGCCATTTTGGTTTAAAAATAAACAAATCTTGATTTACATACTATGTATAATTTTGCACGTTATAAGAAGAAAGAAAACTTTATAATATAATTTTTATATTACTTTAAAAGGTATCTAACTCATTCAATCTATGCATTAAGTGAAATAGTGGAAGAAAGAATGAAAGAAAGAAATGAGAGAGGAAGGAAGGGTAAACTACAAATAAAGTTTATATTTCTTTCATTCTAAAGTTACCTATACAAACTACGAATGCATTTCTCATTTTCTATGCATAGATTTGTTTTCAGTCTATGTCAATCTTATTTTTTTTGCCAATATAAATACAAAATTAACACAATTTTATCTATTCTAATAAGATAAATTTCTAGAGTTTTGGGGGAAAAAACTATTAATAGCAGAGAAATATATATTTCTATTACAGGAGGATATATGACAAAGGAGGGTAAAATTATGTATATTAGAGTAAAAGCAAGAATCTCCTGCTGCTGAGATAAAGAATAAAGTAGTAGGGGGGCCATTGGGAAAATGGCAGAAGAGTAAGAAATGGAGATCACCTTCCTCTCCACAGATACACCAGAAATGCATCTACACATGGAACAACTCCTACATAACACCTACTGAATGCTGGCAGAAGACCTCAGACATCTCCAAAGGAAAGAAAACCTCCACGTACCTGGGTAGGGCAAAAGAAAAAACAATAAACAGAGACAAAAGGATAGGGGAGGGACCTGCACCAGTGGGAGGGAGCTGTGAAGGGGGCAAGGTTTCCACACACTAGGAAGCCCCTTCACAGGTGAAGACTGGGTGGTGGAGGGAGGAAGCTTCGGAGCCACGGAGGAGAGCACAGCCACAGGGGTGCAGAGGGCAAAGTGGAGAAATTCCCGCACAGATGATTGGTGTCGACCAGCACTCACCAGCCCAAGAGGCTTGTCTGCTCACCCGCTGGGGTGGGAGGGGCTGGGAGCTGAGGCTTGAGCTTCCGTTGGAGCGGAGCGCAGGGAGAGGACTGGGGTTGGTGGCATGAACACAGCCTACAGGGGTTAGTGCACCACAGCTAGCCGGGAGGGATTCTGGGGAAAAGTCTGGACCTGCTGAAGAGGCAAGAGACTTTTCTTCCCTCTTTGGCTCCTGGTGTGTGAGGAGAGGGGATTAAGAGCACTGCTTAAAGGAGCTCCAGAGACTGGCACAAGCCTTGGCTAACAGTGTGGACCACAGAGACGGGCATGAGATGCTAAAGCTGCTGCTGCCACCACCAAGAAGCCTGTGTGTGAGCACAGGTCACTCTCCACACCTCTCTTCCAGGGAGCCTGTGCAGCCCGCCACTGCCAGGGTCCCGGGATCCAGGGACAACTTCCCCAGGAGAACACACGGAATGCCTCAGGCTGGTACAACGTCATGCCAGCTCTGCCACTGCAGGCCCACCCCACACTCCGTACCTCTCCCTTTCCCAGCCTAAGTGACCCAGAGCCCCTGAATCAGCGGTTTCTTTAACCCCATCCTCTCTGAGTGAAGAACAGATGCTATCTGGGGACCTATATGCAGAGGCGGGGCCAAATCCAAGGATGAACCCCAGGAGTTTTGTGAACAAAGAAGAGAAATCTCTGCCAGCAGCCTCAGAAGCAGTGGATTAAAGCTCCACAATCAACTAGATTTACCCTGCATCTGTGGAATTTATGAATAGACTACAAATCATCCCAAATTGAGGAGGTGGACTTTGAGAGCAAGATTTATGATTTTTTCCCCTTTTCTACTTTTTGTGAGTGTGTATGTGTATGCTTTTGTGTGAGATTTTGTCTGAATACCTTTGCTTCCACCATTTGTCCTACAGTTCTATCCATCCATTTATTTATTTTTTCTTTTAAGTTTTTTTTCTTAATAATTATTATTTTATTTTAAAAACTTTATCTTCTTTCATTCTCTCCTTCCATCCCTCCTTCCTTCTTTCCTTCTTTCCTTCCATCCTTCTTTCTTTATTTCTTTCTTTCTTGCTTCCTTGCTTTCATCCTTTCTTTCTTTCTATTGACTTTTTCTCCCTTTTGTTCTAAGCTGTGTGGATGAAAGGCTCTTGGTGCTGCAGCCAGCAGTCAGTGCTGCTCTTCAGAGGTGGGAGAGCCAACTTCAGACACTGGTCCACAAGATACCTCTCAGTTCCACATAATATCAAATGCCAAAAACCTCCCAGATATCTCCATATCAATGGCAACACCCAGCTTCACTCAACGACCAGCAAGCAGCAGTGCTGAACACCCTATGCCAAACAACTAGCAAGACAGGAACACAACCCCAATCATTAGCAGAGAGGCTGCCTAAAATCATAATAAGTCCACAGAAACCCCAAAACACACCACCAGACATGGACCTGCTCACCAGAAAGACAAGATAGAGCCTCATCCACCAGAACACAGGTACTAGTCCCCTCCACCAGGAAACCTACACAACCCACTGAACCAACTTTAGCCACTGAAGACAGACACAAAAATCAAAGGGAACTATGAAACTGCAACCTGCAAAAAGGAGGCCCCAAACACAGAAAGATAAGCAAAATGAGAAGGCAGAAAAACACACAGCAGATGAAGGAGCAAGATAAAAACCCACCAGACCTAACAAATGAAGAGGAAATTAGCAGTCTACCTGAAAAATAATTCAGAATAATGATAGTAAAGTTGATACAAAATCTTGGAAATAGAATAGACAGAATGCAAGAAACATATAACAAGGACTTAGAAGAACTAAAGATGAAACAAGCAACAATGAACAACACAATAAATGAAATTAAAAATACTCAAATGGGATCAAGAGCAGAATAACTGAGGCAGCAGAACGGATAAGTGACCTGGAAGATAAAATAGTGGAAATAACTACTGGAGAGCAAAATAAAGAAGAAAGAATGAAAAGAACTGAGGGCAGTCCCAGAGACCTCTGGGACAACATTAAATGCACCAACATTCAAATTATAGGGGTTCCAGAAGAAGAAGAGAAAAAGAAAGGTACTGAGAAAATATTTGAAGAGATTATAGTTGAAAACTTCGAAAATATAAGAAAGGAAATCATTAATCAAGTCCAGGAAGCACAGAGAGTCCCATACAGGGTAAGTCCAAGGAGAAATACACCAAGACACATATTAATCACACTGTCAAAAATTAAATACAGGGGCTCCCCTGGTGGCACAGTGGTTGAGAGTCCACCTGCTGATGCAGGGGATGTGAGTTTGTGCCCCAGTCCAGGAGGATCCCACATGCAGCAGAGCAGCGGGGTCCGTGAGCCATGGCCACTGAGCCTGCATGTCTGGAGCCTGTGCTCCACAACGGGAGAGGCCACAACAGTGAGAGGTCCACGTACCAGAAAATAAAATAAAATAAAATAAATACAAAGAAAACAAAAGCAGCAAGGGAAAAACAACAAATAACACACAAGGGAATCCCCATAATGTTAACAGCTGATTTTTCAGCAGAAACTCTGTAAGCCAGAAGGGACTGGCAGGACATATTTAAAGTGATGAAGGAGAAAAACCTACAACCAAGATTATTCTACCCAGCAAGGATCTCATTCAGATATGATAGAGAAATTAAAACCTTTACAGACCAGCAAAAGCTGAGAGAGTTCAGCACCACCAAACCAGCTTTACATCAAATGGTAAAGGAACTTCTCTATCCAAGAAACACCAGAAAAGGAAAATACCTACAATTACAAACCCAAAATAATTAAGAAAATGGGAATAGGAACATACATATCGATAATTACCTTAAATGTAAATGGACTAAATGCTCCCACCAAAGGCACAGACTGGCTGAATGGATATAAATAAAAGACCCATATATATGCTATCTACAAGAGATGCACTTCATACATAGAGACACATACAGACTGAAAGTGAGGGGATGAAAAAGTATATTCAATGTAAATGGAAATCAAAAGAAAGCTGGAGTAGCAATTCTCATATTAGAAAAAAATTGATTTTACAATAAAGATTATTAAAAGAGACAAAGAAGGGCACTACATAATTATCAATGGATCAATCCAAGGAGAAGATATAACAATTCTAAATATTTATGCACCCAACATAGGACCACCACAATACATAAGGCAAATACTAAGAGCCATAAAAGGGGAAATCGACAGTAACACATTCAAAGTAGGGGACGTTAACACTCCACTTTCACCAATGGACAGGTCATCCAAAGTGAAAATAAATAAGGAAACACAAGCTTTAAATGATACATTAAACAAGATGGGTTTAATTGATATTTATAGGACATTCCATCCAAAAACAACAGAATACACATTTTTCTCAAGTGCTCATGGAACATTCTCCAGGATAGATCATATCTTGGGTCAAGAAACAAGCCTTGGTAAATTGAAGGAAATTGAAATTGTATCAAGTATCTTTTCTGACCACAATGCTATGAGACTAGATATCAATTACAGGAAAAGATCTGTAAAAAATACAAACACATGGAGGGTAAACAATACACAACTTAATAATGAAGTGATCACTTAAGATATCAAAGAGGAAATACAAAAATACCTAGAAACAAATGAAAATGGAGACATGATAACCCAAAACCTATGGGATTCAGCAAAAGCAGTTCTAAGAGGGAAATTTATAGCAATACAGTCCTACCATAAGAAACAGGAAACATCTCAAATAAACAACCTAACCTTGCACGTAAAGCAATTAGAGAAAGAAGAACAACAAACAACAACAAAAAAACAAAGATAACAGAAGAAAAGACATCATAAAAATCAGATCAGATTTTTTTAGAAAGATGGCAGAAGAGTAAGATTCGGAGATCAACTTCCTCCCCACAGATACACCAGAAATACATCTACACGTGGAACAACTCTTACAGAACACCTACTGAAGGCTGGCAAAAGACCTCAGACCTCCTAAAAGGCAAGAAACTCCCCACGTACCTGGGTAGGGCAAAAGAAAAAAAGAAAAAACAGAGACAAAAGAATAGGGACGGGACCTGCACCAGTGGGAAGGAGCTGTGAAGGAGGAAAAGTCTCCACACACTAGGAAGCCCCTTCACGGGCGGAGACTGCAGGAGGCGGAGGAGGGAGCTTCGGAGCCGCAGAGGAGAGCACAGCAACAGGGTGCGGAGGGGAAAGCGGAGAGATTCCCGCTTAGAGGATCGGTGCCGACCGGCACTCACCAGCCCGAGAGGCTTGTCGGCTCACCCGCCGGGGCGGGCGGGGCTGCGAGCTAAGGCTCGGGTTTCAGTTTCAGACGGAGCGCAGGGAAAGGACTGGGGTTGGCGGCTTGAACATAGCCTGAAGCGGTTAGTGCACCACGGCTAGCCGGGAGGGAGTCCGGGGAAAAGTCTGCTCCTGCCAAAGAGGCAAGAGACTTTTCCTTCCCGCTTTGTTTCCTGATGCGCGAGGAGAGGGGTTTAAGAGCGCTGCTTTAAGGAACTCCAGAGACCGGCGCGAGCAGCGGCTGAAAGCGTGGTCCCCAGAGACTGGCGCGAGCCACGGCTAAAAGCACGGACCTCAGAGACAGGCGCGAGCCGCGGCTAAAAACGGGTATCCCAGAGACGGGCGGGAGACGCTAAGGCTGCTGCTGCCGCCACCAAGGGGCCTGTGTACGAGCACAGGTCAATATCCACAACCCTCTTCCGGGGAGCCTGCGCAGCCCGCCACTGCCAGGTTCCCGGGATCCAGGGACATCTTCCCAGGGAGAACACACGGCGGGCCTCAGGCTGGTGCAGCATCACGCCGGCCTCTGCCGCCGCAGGCCCGCCCCGCACGCCGTGCCCCTCTCTCCCCTCGGCCTGTGTGTGCCAGAGCCCCCAAGTCAGAGGATCCTTTAACCCTGTCCTGTCTGAGTGAAAAACAGACGCCCTCCAGCGACCTACACGCAGAGGCAGGGCCAAATCCAAAGCTGAGCCCCTGGGAGCTGTGAGAACAAAGAAGTGAAAGGGAAATCTCTGCCAGCAGCCTCAGAAGCCGCGGATTAAAGCTCCACAATCAGCTTGATGTACCCTGCTTCTGTGGAATACATGAACAGACAGTGACTCATCCCAAATTGAGGTGGTGGACTTCGTATGCAAGATCTATGATTTTTTCCCCTTTTTCCTCTTTTTGTGAAAGTGTATGTGTGCGCTTCTCTTTGAGATCTTGTCTGTATAGCTTTGCTTCCACCATTTGTCCTAGGGTTCTATCCGTCCATTGTTTTTTTTTTTTTTTTTTTAATTATTTTTTATTTTTTATTTTTTTTCCTTTTTTTTCTATAAGAAAATTTTTTTTTCTTAATAATTAATTTTAATAATTCTATTATGCTTTACCTTCCCTCTTTCTTTCTTTCCTTCCCCCCTTTATACAACAAATTATCCCAAGTGGAGGAGGTGGTCTTTGAAAGCAAGGTTTATGATATTTTCCCCTTTACCTCTTTTCGTGAGGGTGTATGTGTAAGCTTCAGTGTAGGATTTTGTCTGTATACAGTGGCTTTCAACATTTGTCCTAAGGTTATATCCGTCTTTTTTTTTTTTTTTTTCTTTTTTCCCCTAAATAATTATGTTTTAATTCAATAACTTTATTATACTTTACTTCATTCTATTTTACTGTATCTACTTTCTGTCCTGTTTCCTTCCTTCCTTCCTTCCTCCCTCCCTCCTTTCTTTCCTTCTTACCTTCTTTCCTTCTTCTTTCTTTATTCCTTCCTTCCTTCCCGCCTTTCCTTCTCTCTCTCTATCTTCCTAGTTCTAATAATTCTCTCAACTTTCTCTCCTTTTTAATCTGAGCTGTGTGGATGAAAGGTTCTTGCTGCTCCTGCCAGGAATCAGGACTCTACCTCTGAGGGGGGAGAGCCAACTTCAGGACACTGGTCCACAAGAGATTTCCCAGCACCACATAATATCAAATGGTGAAAATGTCCCAGGGATCTCCACCTTAACATCAGCACCCAGCTTCACTCAACGGCCAGCAAGCTACAGTGCTGGACAACCTATGCCAAACAACTAGCAAAACAGAAACACAACCCCACCCATTAACAGAGAGGCTGCCTAAAATCATAATAAGTCCAGAGACACCCCAAAACACACCACCAGATGTGGACCTGCCCAGTAGAGAGACAAGATCCAGACTCATCCACCAGAACACAAGCACTAGTCCCCTCCACCAGGAAGCATACACAACCCACTAGGCCAAACTTAGCCACTGGAGACAGACATCAAAAACAACGGGAACTAAGAACCTGCAGCCTGCAAAAAGAAAAAGGAGACCGCAAACACAGAAAGATAAGCAAAATGAGAAGGCAGAAAAACACACAGCAGATGAAGGAGCAAGATAAAAATACACCAGACCTAACAAATGAAGAGGTAATAGGCAGTCTACCTGAAAAAGAATTCAGAATAATGATAGTAAAGATGATCCAGAATCTCGGAAATAGAATGGAGGCAGGGATGGAGAAGATGCAAGAAATGTTTAACAAAGATCTAGAAGAACTAAAGAACAAACAAACAGAGATGAACAACACAATAACTGAAATGAAAAATACACTAGATGGGATCAATAGCAGAATAACTGAGGCAGAAGAACGGATAAGTGACCTGGAAGATAAAATAGTGGAAATAACTACTGCAGAGCAGAATAAAGAAAAAAGAATGAAAAGAACTGAGGACAGTCTCAGAGACCTCTGGGACAACATTAAACGCAGCAACATTCAAATTATAGGGGTTCCAGAGGATGAAGAGAAAAAGAAAGGGACTGAGAAAATATTTGAAGAGATTATAGTTGAAAACTTCCCTAATATGGGAAAGGAAATAGTTAACCAAGTCCAGGAAGCAGAGAGAGTCCCATACAGGATAAACCCAAGGAGAAATAAGCCAAGACACATATTAATCAAACTGTCAAAAATTAAATACAAAGAAAGCATATTAAAAGCAGCAAGGGAAAAAAAAACAAATAACACACAAGGGAATCCCCATAAGGCTAACAGCTGATCTCTCAGCAGAAACTCTGCAAGCCAGAAGGGAGTGGAAGGACATGCTGAAAGTGATGAAGGAGAAAAGCCTGCAACCACGATTACTCTACCCAGCAAAGATCTCATTCAGATTTGATGGAGAAATTAAAACCTTTACAGACAAGCAAAAGCTGAGAGAGTTCAGCACCACCAAACCAGCTTTACAACAACTGCTGAAGGAACTTCTCTAGACAAGAAACACAAGAGAAGGAAAGGACCTATAACAACGAACCCAAAACAATTTAGAAAATGGGAATAAGAACATGCATATCGATAATTACCTTAAATGTAAATGGACTAAATGCTCCCACCAAAAGACACAGATTGGCTGAATGGATACAAAAACAAGACCCATATATATGCTGTCTACAAGAGACCCACTTCAGACCTAGAGACACATACAGACTGAAAGTAAGGGGATGGAAAAAGATATTCCATGCAAATGGAAATCAAAAGAAAGCTGGAGTAGCAATTCTCATATCAGACAAAATAGACTTTAAAATAAAGACCATTACAAGAGACAAAGAAGGACACTACATAATGATTAAGGGATCGATCCAAGAAGAAGATATAACAATTGTACATATTTATGCACCTAACACAGGAGCACCTCAATACATAAGGCAAAAACTAACAGCCATAAAAGGGGAAATCGACAGTAATACATTCATAGTAGGGGACTTTAACACCCCACTTTCACCAATGGACAGATCATCCAAAATGAAAATAAATAAGGAAACACAAGCTTTAAATGATACACTAAACAAGATGGACTTAATTGATATCTATAGGACACTCCATCCAAAAACAACAGAATACACATTTTTCTCAAGTGCTCATGGAACATTCTCCAGGATAGATCATATCTTGGGTCACAAATCAAGCCTTGGTAAATTTAAGAAAATTGAAATTGTATCAAGTATCTTTTCCGACCACAGTGCCATGAGACTAGATATCAATTACAGGAAAAGATCTGTAAAAAATACAAACACATGGAGGCTAAACATTACATTACTCAATAATGAAGTGATCACTAAAGAAATCAAAGAGGAAATTAAAAAATACCTAGAAACAAATGACAATGGAAACACAATGACCCAAACCCTATGGGATGCTGAAAAAGCATTTATAAGAGGGAAGTTTATAGCAATACAAGCCCGCCTTAAGAAGCAGGAAACATCTCGAATAAACAACTTAACCTTACACCTAAAGCAATTAGAGAAAGAAGAACAAAATAACCCCAAATTTAGTAGAAGGAAAAAAATTATAAATATCAGATCAGAAATAAACGAAAAAGAAATGAAGGAAACAATAGCAAAGATCAATAAAACTAAAAGTTGGTTCTTTGAGAAAATAAACAAAATAGATAAACCATTAGCCAAACTCATCAAGAAAAAAAGGGAGAAGACTCAAATCAATAGAATTAGAAATGAAAAAGGAGAAGTAACAACTGACACTGCAGAAATAAAAATGATCATGAGAGATTACTACAAGCAACTCTATGCCAATAAAATGGACAACCTGGAAGAAATAGACAAATTCTTAGAAATGCACAAACTACCAAGACTGAATCAAGAAAAAATAGAAAATATGAACAGACCAATCACAAACACTGAAATTGAAACTGTGATTAAAAATCTGCCAACAAACAAAAGTCCAGGACCAGAAGACTTCACAGCCGAATTCTATCAAGCATTTAGAGAAGAGCTAACACCTATCCTTCTCAAACTCTTCCAAATTATAGCAGAGGGAGGAACACTCCCCAGTTCCTTCTACGAGGCCACCATCACCTTGATACCAAAACCAGACAAGGATGTCACAAAGAAAGAAAACTACAGGCCAATATCACTGATGAATATAGATGCAAAAATCCTCAACAAAATACTAGCAAACAGAATCCAGCAGCACATTAAAAGGATCATACACCATGATCAAGTGGGGTTTATTCCAGGAATGCAAGGATTCTTCAATATACGCAAATCTATCAATGTGATAAACCATATTAACAAATTGAAGGAGAAAAACCATATGATCATCTCAATAGATGCAGAGAAAGCTTTTGACAAAATTCAACACCCATTTATGATAAAAACCCTACAGAAAGTAGGCATAGAGGGACCTTTCCTCAACATAATAAAGGCCATATATGACAAGCCCACAGCCAACATCATCCTCAATGGTGAAAAACTGAAAGCATTTCCACTAAGGTCAGGAGCAAGACAAGGTTGCCCACTCTCACCACTCTTATTCAACATAGTTTTGGAAGTTTTAGCCACAGCAATCAGAGAAGAAAAGGAAATAAAAGGAATCCAAATCGGAAAAGAAGAAGTAAAGCTGTCACTGTTTGCAGATGACATGATACTATACATAGAGAATCCTAAAGATGCTACCAGAAAATTACTAGAGATAATCAATGAATTTGGTAAAGTAGCAGGATACAAAATTAATGCACAAAAAACTCTGGCATTCCTATATACTACTGATGAAAAATCTGAAAGTGAAATCAAGAAAACACTGCCATTTACCATTGCAACAAAAAGAATAAAATACCTAGGAATAAACCTACCTAGGGAGACAAAAGACCTGTATGCAGAAAATTATAAGACACTGATGAAAGAAATTAAAGACGATACAAATAGATGGAGGGATATACCATGTTCTTGGATTGGAAGAATCAACATTGTGAAAATGACTCTACTACCCAAAGCAATCTATAGATTCAATGCAATCCCTATCAAACTGCCACTGGCATTTTTCACAGAACTAGAACAAAAAATTTCACAATTTGTATGGAAACACAAAAGACCCCGAATAGGTAAAGCAATCTTGAGAGCGAAAAACGGAGCTGGAGGAATCAGGCTCCCTGACTTCAGACTATACTACAAAGCTACAGTAATCAAGACAGTATGGTACTGGCACAAAAACAGAACGATAGATCAATGGAACAGATTAGAAAGACCAGAGATAAACCCACGCACATATGGGCGCCTTATCTTTGATAATGGTGGCAGGAATATACAGTGGAGAAAGGACAGCCTCTTCAATAAGTGGTGCTGGGAAAATTGGACAGATACATGTAAAAGTATGAGCTTAGATCACTCCCTAACACCATACACAAAAATAAGCTCAAAATGGATTAAAGACCTAAATGTAAGGCCAGAAACTATCAAACTTTTAGAGGAAAACATAGGCAGAACACTCTATGACATAAATCACAGCAAGATCCTTTTTGACCCACCTCCTAGAGCAATGGAAATAAAAACAAAAATAAACAAATGGGACCTAATGAAACTTCAAAGCTTTTGCACAGCAAAGGAAACCATAAACAAGACTAAAAGACAACCCTCAGAATGGGAGAAAATATTTGCAAATGAAGCAACTGACAAAGGATTAATCTCCAAAATTTACAAGCAGCTTATGCAGCTCAATAACAAAAAAACAAACAACCCAATCCAAAAATGGGCAGAAGGCCTAAATAGACATTTCTCCAAAGAAGATATGCAGACTGCCAACAAACACATGAAAGAATGCTCAACATCATTAATCATTAGAGAAATGCAAATCAAAACTACAATGAGATATCATGTCACACCAGTTAGAATGGCCATCATAAAAAATCTAGAAACAATAAATACTGGAGAGGGTGTGGACAAAAGGGAACCCTCTTGCACTGCTGGTGGGAATGCGAATTGGTTCAGCCACTATGGAGAACAGTATGGAGGTTCCTTAAAAAACTAAAAATAGAACTACCATATGACCCAGCAATCCCACTACTGGGCATATACCCTGAGAAAACCAAAATTGAAAAAGAGGCATGTACCAAAATGTTCATCGCAGCTCTATTTACAATAGCCCGGAGATGGAAACAACCTAAGTGCCCATCGTCAGATGAATGGATAAAGAAGATGTGGCACATATACACAATGGAATATTACTCAGCGTTAAAAAGAAACGAAATTGAGCTATTTGTAATGAGGTGGATAGACCTCGAGTCTGTCATACAGAGTGAAGTAAGTCAGAAAGAGAAAGACAAATACCGTATGCTAACACATATATATGGAATTTAAGAAAAAAAAAAATGTTATGAAGAACCTAGGGGTAAGACAGGAATAAAGACACAGACCTACTGGAGAACGGACTTGAGGATATGGGGAGGGGGAGGGGTGAGCTATGAGCGGGCGTGGGAGGGGCATGGACATATATATACTAACAAATGTAAGGTAGATAGCTAATGGGAAGCAGCCGCTTGGCACAGGGATATCAGCTCGGTGCTTTGTGACTGCCTGGAGGGGTGGGATAGGGAGGGAAGGAAGGAGGGAGACTCAAGAGGGAATAAATATGTGAACGTCTGTATATATATAACTGATTCACTTTGTTATAAAGTAGAAACTGACACACCATTGTAGAGCAATTTTAACCCAATAAAGATGTTAAAAAAATAAAATAAAATAAATTAAAATACATAAAAAAAATTCAGATCAAATATAAAGGAAAAGGAAATGAAGAAAATGATAGCAAAGATCAATAAAACTAAAAGCTGTTTCTTTGAGAAGGTAAATACAATTAATAAACCATTAGCCATGATCATCAAGAAAAAAAGGGAGACGACTCAAATCAATAGAATTAGAAATGAAAAAGGGGCAGTAACAACTGACACTGCAGAAATACAAAAGATCATGAGAGATTACTACAAGAAACTCTATGCCAATAAAATGGACAACCTGTAAGAAATGGACAAATTCTTAGAAATGCACAACCTGCTAAGACTGAATCAGGAAGAAATAGAAAATATGAACAGAACAATCACAAGCACTGTAATTGAAACTGTGATTACGAATCTTCCAACAAACCAAGCCCAGAACCAGATGGCTTCACAGGGGAATTCTATCAAATATTTAGAGAAGAGCTAACACCTATCCTTCTCAAACTCTTCCAAAATATAGCAGAGGGAGGAACACTCACAATCCCATCTATGAAGCCACCATCACCTTGATACCAAAGCCAGAGATGGATGTCACAAAGAAAGAAAACTACAGGCCAGTATCACTGATGAACATAGATGCAAAAATTCTCAAGAGATGTGAGGAGGGTGAAGGGTAAGCTGTGACAGGGCGAGAGAGAGGCATGGACATATATACACTGCCAAGCGTGGTGTAGATAGCTGGTGGGAAGCAGCCGCGTGGTGCAGGGAGATCTGCTCGGTGCTTTGTGGTCACCTGGAGGGGTGGGGTATGGAGGGTGGGAGGGAGGGAAATGTGGTAGGGAAAATATATGGAAGCGTATGTATATGTGTGGCTGATTTGTTTTGTTGTAGGGCAGAAAGTAACACACCATTGTGGGGCAATTATACTCTAATAAAGATGTTAAAAAAAAATCCTCCACAAAATAATAGCAAGCAATCCACCAGCACATTAAAAGGATCATACACCATGATCAGGTGGGGTTTATTCCATGAATGCAAGGATTCATCAATATATGCAAATCAATCAATGTGATACACCATATTAACAAATTGAAGGAGAAAAAACATATGATCATCTCAAGAGATGCAGAAAAAGTTTTTGATAAAATTCAACACCGATTTATGATAAAAACCCTTCAGAAAGGAGGCATAGAGGAAACTTTACTCAACATAATAAAGGCCATGTATGTCAAACCCACAGCTAACATCATCCTCAATGGTGAAAAACTGAAAACATTTCCACTAAGATCAGGAACAAGACAAGGTTTCCCACACTCACCATTCTTATTCAACATAGTTTTGGAAGTTTTGGCTACAGCAATCAGAGAAAAAAAGGAAATAAAAGGAATCCAAATTGGAAAAGAAGAAGTAAAGCTGTCACTGTTTGCAGATGACATGATATTATACATAGAGAATCCTAAAGATGCTACCCGAAAACTACTAGAGCTAACACACAATTGTAAAGCATTTACACTCCAGTAAAGATGTAAAAATAAGTAAAAAATAAATAAAATAATAAAAATAAAATAAATAAAAAGAATAAAGTAGTCAGGAGTCATTCACAAAATCTTTGTGAGTATATATTAACATTCTATTGCCTTACTGTGTGATTATTGAATACGTAGTTAATTAAATTGCAGTTCATATTTTTTAAAATATAATCTTTATGCTTGTTCACAAAATAGAGCCTGTGCTTATAACTTAGGACTTAAAACAGCCTTTCTCCTTTCTGAAAGAGGCAATAAAGGACGCTTAAAATGAAAAAAAAAAAAAAAATCTAATTGATAACAAAGTTTTACATTGTTTATGATTTTTTTTTGGTAAATAGACAGGAAATAGGAAAGCAGTATTTTATAAGAGAAACATGAAGTAAATAAAATGAATCAAGTACCTCTCCTATAATATAAAAGTTCTCAGTAATTCTTCAGGGTTGTATATGATTTGTTCTTACCTGCCTCGCTACTAAATTTATAAACTCTCACATATAAAAGGACAACCAATGTTTGACAAAGTGGTCAAGAAATCTTAATGGAGAAAGAATAGTCTTGTCAATAAATGGTTTGGAAAAACTGAATAATCACATACAGAAGAATGAAATTAAACCTGTATCTTACATCACAGAAAAATTAACTCAAAATGTATCAAAGACTTAAATGTAACACCTTTATTCATAAAAAATTTAAGTGTAAAACATGTTAAAAGCCCTTTAACATTGAGCTTGGCAATGCTTTTTTTTTTTTTTTTTGATGTGGTAGTAAAAGCATAAGCAACAAAAATAAATAATTAAAAGCTTCAGCCCAACAAAATAAATAATAAACAAAATGAAAAGACAACTTACAAAATGGGAGAAAATAGCGGCAAACTAAATGATAAAGCGTTAATATCCAAAATATAAAAGAAACTCATACAGCTCAATAACAACAAAACACAGTCTGATTAAAGAATGGGCAGAGGAACTGAATAGACATCTTTCCGAGGAAGACATCCAAATGACAAACAGGTACATTAAAAGATGTATGATCTCATTTATATGTGGAATTTTAAAAAGTCAAACTCATAGAAACAGATTAGAATGGTGGTTTCTAGGGGCTGGGAAGATGGAGAAAATGGGGAGATGTTGGTCAAAGGGCATAAACTTCTAGTTATTAGATGAAAAAATTTTGGGGATCTAATATAGAACATGGTAACTATAGTTAGCAAATCTGTATCATGTACTTAAAGTTGCTGAGAGAGTAGCTCTTAAATGAAGAGCTACTTCATACCATGAAGAAAAGCATGGTAATTATGTGAGATGATGGAAGTGCTAAGTAACCCTCTTGTAATCATCATTTTGCAATATATATATATATATATATATATATATATATATATGTGTATCAAATTATCATATTGCACACCTTAAACTTACATGAACTTACATGTCAGTTATATCCCAATAAAGCTGAAAAAATTAAAACAATATTGCTTAAATTAAAAAAAAATAAGTAAAATAGCGTTGTTATGGTCACATGATTTAAAACCTATTTCAATGAAACAAAACAGAAATCACAGAATTAAGTCCACAAATATATTCATGCTTGTTATAGAGATTAGCTTTACAAACCAGTATAGAAAAAAAAACTCAATATGTGACTTGGGACAATATCCTATCCATAGGGGGGAAAAATGAAATTACAACACTATTTCAGAGTATTTCCCAAAGCAACTTACAAATAAATTAAAAATGCTTAAAATTTGAACATACTTCATATTTATCTTTGAGAATTGGCATAGCAAATGTCTGCTTTAAAAAGCATAAACAACACAAATCATAAAATAAAGGACCGATGAGTATTATTACATTTAATAAGCAAACTAGATTAAAAGGCATAATGTTCCAAGACCAGAAACAGACAAGTAATGTGTATTTTCACTGTATAAGAGACATTTTTGAAGTAAGAAATAAAAGGAAAGAAAAATGGCCCAATAAAATTGGACAAAGTTAAAAAAAACAGGAAATTCATCTAGAAATAAATACAAATGGGCAAGGCATATGAAATAATATCCAACTGCACTAGTCATCAAGAAACTAAATTAAAATATGCCACAATTATTAGACTGGAAAAAAATGTTAATGCAGGCTAATGCTCAGTGTTAGTGATGATGTAGTGAAATGGGAATTCTGAAGTTGCTTTCGGAAATATAACTTTGTATAAACTTTTGAGAGGCAAATTTTTACTCAAAATGTTGAAAAATGCACAATCTTGAATTAGTGCATATGTATGTATATATGAGAAATTCTTGTTTATGCAAAGTAGGGAAAAGTGTTCAAAGAAGTACATTGCATCACTATTTTTTTCCAATAGCCTAACTTGGAACTAACCTAAATAGGGAGAATAAAAAAGATCAATATTATATATTCATGTAATGATATTCAAATTAAGAAATAAAATAAATGAAGTAGATCTATGTGTATGAAGAATGGACAGATGTCTAATACAAAAGGTGGAGTGAAAATATAAGTCTTATGAAGATGTCAGAAGTATAATTTTTAAATGTACAGATTAATGCATACATATCATAAAATATACTTTTATATGTAGATTAAAAAGATGTTTTTAAAATTCTTACTGCTAATTAGAGAAATAAAAGAGAAATGGGAATTAATAAACATACAAAATGTATATTATGCCTGCGCAAAAAAAATACATCAACTTCAAACTTTATGTCTAAGTATGTTTATGTGTATTGAGAGTGAAATTTTTCCTTCCTTCCAAGACACTGTACTAAGTGTATGCTATCTATGGCCATTGTTGCAAGCAAAAAGGATTTAGCAATGAATGAAATCCCTCCCCTCAAGGAGTTCATATTTTATTGGGGGAGAAATATAATAATAATATAAGCAAAATATGTAGAATAGCAGGTATAACAAGTTCTATTTTAAAAAATGTAATGGGGAAGAGAGGGTAGACAGTAGTTAATGGGAGGTGAAAATATGACATTTTAGTGTTCAGTGAAGGCTTTAATTATAAGGGAGCATTGGCACTGAATTGTATTTATGCTTTTTTTTTAAAAATATAATCTTAAGAAAATGGGTTTATAATTCATTAAAATTTCCAATTTTTGAAATTGAGCAATTAAAATTTGTTTCATTGTCAATAGTTTCAAAAGCACCACCATTGATTAATGGATAATTTTTGAATGATAGTTGCATGTGAAGATTGCTTCTGATACAACATTAAAATATACATTAGAAATATTTTATTTTTTTTAATTGAAGTGCGGTTGATTTACAATGTGTTAGTTTCTGGCTTACAGCAAAGTGATTCAGTTATATATATATATACTGAATATGTATACAAATATATATACTAAATAAGTATATATATATATATATATATATATATATATATATATATATATATATATATATATATATACACATTCTTTCTCATATTCTCTTCCGTTATGGTTTATTACAGTATATTAAATACAGTTCCCTGTTCTATACAATAGAACCTTTTTGTTTATACATTCTATATATAATAGTTTGCATCTTCTAGTCTCAAACCCTCACTCCAATCCTCCCCCATCCCCCTCTGCCTTGGCAACCACAAGTCTGCTTTCTATGTCTGTGAGTCTGTTTATGTTTTGTAGATTTTTGTACATTTTCATTTTGTAGATTTTTGTGTCGTATTTTAGATTCCATATGTAAGTGATGTCATATGGCATTTGTCTTTCTCCTGACTTACCTCGCTTAGTATGATAACCTCTATGTCCATCCATGTAGCTGCAACTGGCATTATTTTACTGTTTTATTTTA
The DNA here is from genome assembly GCA_036417435.1 of Inia geoffrensis. NCBI lineage: Eukaryota > Metazoa > Chordata > Mammalia > Artiodactyla > Iniidae > Inia > Inia geoffrensis. Next base: position 48,648,805 of record CM070916.1, read on the forward strand.
ATGTCTGAGTAATATTCCATTATATGTACACCACATATTCTTTCTCCATTCGTCAGTGGACATTTGGGTTGTTTACATATCTTGGCTATTGTACATATTGCTATGAACATAAGGGTGGATGTATTTTTTTGAATAACAGTTTTGTCCAGATATATGCCCAGGAGTGGGATTCCTGGATCATGTGGTAACTCTAGTTTTGGTTTTTTGAGGAAACTCCATACTGTTCTCCATATGGCTGCAAAAATTTACATTCCCACCAACAGAGTAGGAGGGTTTCCTTTTCTCCACACCCTCTCCAGCATTTGTTATTTGTAGACTTTTTAATGATGGCCATTCTGACTTATGTGAAGTGGTATGTCATTGTAGTTTTGATTTGCTCTAATAATTAGTGATGTTGATCATCTTTTCATGTGCCTGTTGGCCATTTGTATGTCTTCTTTGGAGAAATGTCTATGTCTTCTGCCCATTTTTTGATTGTTTTTTTGTTTGTTTGTTTTTGTTATTGAGTTGTATGAAGTGTTTGTGTATTTTGGGAATTAGGCCCTGTTGGTCACGCCATTTGAAATATTTTCTCCTAGTCCATAGGTTGCCTTTTCATGTTGTTTATGGTTGCTCTTGCTGTGCAAAAGCTTATAAGTTTGATTAGGCCCCATTTGTTTATTTTTGCTTTTATTTCTATTGCCTGAGGAGACTGACCTGAGAAAATATTGTTACAATTTATGTCAGAGAATGTTTTGCCTATATTCTCTTGTAGGAGTTTTATAGTGTAATATCTTATATTGAAGTCTTTAAACCATTTTGAGTTTATTTTTGTGTATGGTGTGAGGGTGTGTTCTAACTGCACTGATTTACAGACAGCAGTGCAACTTTCCCAACACCACTTGCTGAAGAGATTGTCTTTCCCCCATTGTATGTTCTTGCCTCTTTTTTCAAAGATTAATTGATCATATGTACATGTGTGGGTTTATTTCTGTGTTCTCTGTTCTGTTCCATTGATCCATATGTCTGTTTTTGTGCCAATACCATGCTTTTTTGTTTACTGTAGCTTTGTAGTTTTACCTGGAGTCTGGAAGGGTTATGCCTCCTGCTTTGTTCTTTTTCCTCAAAATTGCTTTGGCCATTCTGAGTCTTTTATGGTTTCATATACATGTTTGGATTATTTATTCTAGAACTGTGATAAAAGTATGGGTAATTTGATAGGGATTGCATTTAATCTGTAGATTGCTTTTGGTAGTATGGCCATTTTAGAAATGTTAATTCTTCCAATCCAAGGGCATGGGATATCTTTCCATTTCTTTAAATCATCTTCAATTTCCTTTATCCATGTTTTATAGTTCTTAGAATGTAAATCTTTCACCACCTTGGCAGGTTTATTCATAAGTTTTTTTTTTTTTTTTTTTTTTTTTTGATGTGATTTTAAAAGAGATTTTTTTTTTTTAACTTTCCCCTTCGATATTTCATTGTTAGTGTAAAGAAATGCAACAGATTTCTGTATGTTGATCACGTATCCTGCTACCTTGCTGAATTTGTCAATCAGTTCTAGTAGATTTTGTGCAGAGTATTTAGGGTTTTCTATATATAGTATCATGTAATCTGCATATAATGACAATTTACCTCTTCCCCTCCAATTTGGATACCTTTTATTTCTTTTTCTTGTCTGAATATGGTGGCTTGGATTTCCAGTACTATGTTGAATAGAAGTGGTGAGAGTGGATATCCTTCACTTTTTCCAGATTTTAGGAGGAAGGCTTCTTGCTTTTCACCATTGAATATTATGTTGCCTGTGTGTTTGTCATAAATAGCTTTTATTATGTTGAGATATGTTCCTTCCATGCCCAGTTAGCTAAGAGTTCTTATCATGCATGGACACTGAATTTTATTAAATGTTTTTTTTTCTGCATATATTGAGATGATCATGTGTTTTTTGTGTTTTCTTTTGTTGATGTGGTTAGTGTATCACATTGATTCTTTTGCATATGTTGAACAATGCTTGTGGCCCTAGGATGAATCCGACTTGCTCATGGTGTATGACAGTTTTTATGTGTTGTTAGATTCAGTTTGCTAACATTTGAGAATTTTTCCATCTCCATTCATCAAAGATAAAGGACTATAATTTTACTTTTTGGTAGTTGTCTGGTTACAGTATCAGGGTGATGGTGGCTTCATAGAATGACTTTGGGAGTGTTTCCTTCTCTTCAATTTTTTGGGAGAGTTTGAGAAAGATTGGTAAAATTTCTTCTTTGTATGTTTGGTAGAATTCCCCAGTGAAGCCGTCTAGTTCTGGACTTTTGTTTTCAGGGAGGTTTTTGTTCTGTTTTTTATTACAGATTCTATTTCATTTCTAGTGGTTGATCTGTTCAAATTATCTATTTCTTCTTGATTCAGTTTTGGTGGGCTGTATGTTTCCAGAAACTTGTCAATTTCTTCTAGGTTGCCCAATTTGTTGACATATAATTGTTCATAGCATTCTCATAGTTTTTTGTTTGTCTGTTTATTTGTTTTTTTGTATTTCTGTGGCATCAGTTGTAATTTCTCCTGTGTCAATTTTATTTATTTACATATATTTTTTGAGCTCTCTTTTCTTAGTGAGCCTGGCCAGAAGTTTGTCAATTTTGTTTATCATTTCAAAGATCCAACTGTTGGTTTTATTAATTTTTTTCCATTGCATTTTTTTTTTTTTTTTTTTTTTTTTTTTGGTGCTATGTGGGCCTATAACTGTTGTGGCCTCTCCCGTTGCAGAGCACAGGCTCCAGATGTGCAGGCTCAGCAGCCATGGCTCACAGGCCTAGCTGCTCCACAGCATGTGGGATCTTCCTGGACTGGGGCACAAACCTGTGTCCCCTGCATTGGCAGTTGGACTCTCAACCACTGCACCACCAGGGAAGCCCTTCCATTGTTTTTTGTACATATTTTATTTTCTCCCTGATCTTTGTTGTTTCCTTCCTTCTGCTGATTTTAGCATTTTTTTGTTCTTTTTCTAGTTATTTTAGGAGGTAGGTTAAGATATTTATTTGAGATTTCATATTCCATTAAAAATTATTACAAGATAATGGTTGTAATTCCCTGTGCTATATGATATGTCCTTTTTGCTTGTCTATTTTATACATAGTAGTTTGTATCTCTTAATCCCATACCCCTATCTTGCCCCTCACCCTTTCCCTCTCCACTTTGGTAAGAACTAGTTTGTTTTCTATATCATCTATTTCTGTTTTACACAAACATTAATTTGTATTATTTTTAGATCCCACATATAATTGATATCATACAGTGTTTGTCATTCTCTTTCTTATTTCCTTAAGCATAATATTCTCTAAGTCCATCCACCTTGCTGAAAATAGCAGAATTTCAGTTTTTTTTTTTTTTTTTTTTTTTTTTTTTTAATAGCTGAGTAGTATCCCAATAATGTATATCACATCTTTATCTATTCATCTGTTGATGGGCACTTGTGTTACTTCTATACCTGGTTATTGTAAATAGTGCTGCTATAAAGATTGGGGTGCATGTATCTTTTCAAATTAGTGTTTTCATTTTTTTCCAGATATATACCCAGGAGTTGAATTACTGGATTATGTGGTAGTTCTATCTTTTTTTTTTTTTTTTTTTTTTTTTTTTTTGAGGAACTTTCATACTGCTTTCCATAGTGGCTGCACCAATTCACATCCCCACCAATGGTGTACAAAGGTTCTATGTTCTCCACATCCTTGCCAACATTTGTTATTTGTAGACTTTTGATGATAGCCATTCTGACAAGTATGTGGCAATATATCATTGCCTTTTTTGATTTGCATTTCCTCCCAGACTTCAGACTATACTGCAAAGCTAATCAAAATGGCATGCTACTGGCACAAAAGCAAACACGTAGATCAATGAAACAGAATAGAGAGTCCAGAAATAAGCCCATGTACCTATGGTTAATTAATCTACAACAAAAGGAGCAGAAATATACAATGGTGAAAAGACAGTCTTTCAATAAGTGGTGCTGGGAAAACTGGAGAGTTACATGTAAAGCAGTAAGAATAGAACATTAGTTCACACCATATACAAAAGTAAACAAAATGGATTAAAGACCTAAATATAAGACTGGAAGCCATAAAACTCCTAGAAGAGAATATAGGTGGAACACACTTTGACACAAATTGGAGTAATAGTTTTTTGGATCTATCCTCTAAGGCAAAAGAAAAAAATCAAAAATAAGGAAACAGGACTTAATTAAACTTAAAACCTTTTACACAGAAAAAAAAAAAAATTAACAAAATGAAAAGACAACCTAGGGTATGGAGAAAATATTTGCAAATGATATGACTGACAGGAGGTTAATGCTCAAAATATATTAACAACTCATACTCTTCATTATCAAAAACAAACAAACAACCCAATCAAAAAGTGGTCAGATGACCTGAATAAACATTTGTCCAGAGTAGACTTACAGATGGCTAACAGGTGCATGACAAGTTGTTCAACATCACTAGTATCCAGTTATTTTTAATACATTCACCATAGTTGTACAACCATTGCAAATAATTTTGAAAATATGTATCCCCCTAGAGGAATCCCCATACCATACTCATCTTTTTCCACCCCACCTATCCTTGACCCCTAGCAACCACTACTTTCTTTTCCTTTCCTTTTATTTGCCTATCCTGGACATTTCATGTAAATAGAATCATATAATATGTAGTCTTTTAGGACTGGCTTCTTTTACTCCACATAGTGTTTTCAAGGTCCATCCATGTTGTATCATGTATAAGTACTTCATTCTTTTTATTGCTGAAAAATATTCCTTTTCATAAATATACCATATTTTTTATGAATTATCAGTTGATGGACATGGGCTCTTTATATTTTTGTCTAGTATGAATAATGCTGTTATAAACCTTCATTTACAAGTTTTTGTTTAGTTGTATATCATTATATCTATTGTCTATGTACGTAGAACTGGAATTGATTAGTCATATGAAAACCTTATATTTAATATTTTGATGAACAGTCAAGATGTTTTTCAAGGAGCTGCATCACTTCACAATTGTCATAAGCAATATATGAGGGTTGCAATTTCTCCACATTTTCCACATTCATGTTTTTATCTGTCCTTTAGGTCATAGCCACACTAGAGGAAGTGAAGTCATATTGATTTGCATTTACCATGTGGGTAATTATTTTGAACATCTTTTCATTGTACTTTGTATACACTGTTTAAGAAATCTCTATTTTTTAATTGGGTGACGTGTCCTTTAATTGTGCAATTGTAAGAGTTTTGTTTTGTTTCTTTTTTTAATATACATTCTGGATGCAAGTCCCTTGTCAAATATAGATTTGCAAACATTTTATCTCATTCTGTGAGTTGTCTTCTCACTTGATGGTGCCCTTTAAATCAAAAAAAAAATTTAATGTTTATGTACTTTTTCTTTTGTCACTTATTTTTTGGTGCCATATCTAAGAAGTAAAATGTACTGATATGGATATATAATAGCAGGAAAAAAACTTTTCCATTACTGAATAACTCTAAAATCTTGGTGAGAATTTTAACAGTTGAAATTACTACTGTCAGCTAATGTAGATTCATTGAATTACCATGGCTTTAAGAAAAACCATTAGTGATAAATGACAACTTAAATGTTTGAACTTACAATACAAAAGCAAAGAAATTAGCTCTTTAATGCTTGACATTTTGTATGAATACTCAGCAGAGTTGGGTACATTAATAGTTGAAATGTTAAGAAGAATGCACAACTTATAATATTATGAGATCTATTAAATAATAAGAATTTTTAAAATATTCTCATTGATTGCTTCAAAAGTAATCATTTGCCAATTATGGAATCTAAAGAGTACTCAGACTGTTACTCTATTAAAAGAGGAGTAAAAATTATTCCAAGACTGTTTAGGAATTTCAGCTGTGTAATTTATCCTTTAAAAAAAAAAAAACTTTTAAATTTATACCTACTTTTCATAAAAAAAATATTTTATCAGCATGCAAACTATAGAAAGTGAATAATTAGATATTACAAAATTTGTGTTTATAAAAATACTAATTATTATTTTAATTGGCTTTATGGACAAAAGTAGTCATGATTTTGAACTAATAAAATACTATTTGTTATGGACTGAATTATAAATTGTGTTCTCCCCAAATTCATATGCTGTAAACCTAATGCCCAATGTGACTGTGTTTAGAGACAAGGTCTTTAAGGAGATAATTAAGGTTAAAAGAAATCATAAGGCTGGGGCCAAAATCAGATTTAATTTGATATATTATATGGAAAAAAAGCATATACAGAACAATCACATATCTGTTCACTTATATGTACTGAAGTCAACTGTATTGCATGGAATGTTTACAAAAATTTTAGAAGTTCATATTTTTTTAATTGAATATGACACTTTAGCAAATTCAGTAATTTTAATAATAACATTTAATCTTTTTCTCTAAAGTATACTTTGTTTTTATCAATCAAAAATCATATTGTATTAGAGTTATTTATCAAATAAATTTCATAAAGTATTAATATTCTGTTAGAAATGTGGTTCCAACAATAGTTACCCAAATACACTGTAGCTTTTATGTCAACTTTGATAAGATCATTATAAAGGAAATTTTGCCATATCCATCAGTCAACAATAGTCAGTAAATGGTATGAACTAGAAGAATTGTGATGAAAAATATTTATAAAATAAAGTAAATGGTCAATATTTCATTATTCTATTATTTTCCTATTTTTAATGGGCAACTTAATTTTTCTCTTCCATCTAATCTCAAACTGTGTTGGATAACTTCCATTTGACCCTCTAGATCTACTCATTACACTTCTTCACCTAAATGTCTGCACTGACATATATGTACTCCATCATTAGAAAATTTTTTGTCTGTTTCCTGGCTACTGGTTTATTTCAGTGAATGAGATCCTAGACAGGATGTCGACTAGAAGTTGGAGCATGATGTAAGGGCATTTTTCCCTCTGGTTCTTTCCCTGCCATGTTAACCTAGTTTGGTTGGGTTCCATGATTGTAGAGCACTGATCTTCACAAGCTATCTGTCCTTTTCTTCCAGGTTTTGGTAATTGCTCCCACCCTTCTTTATCTTAGTTCTAGAAGTGGTAATAGCTTTGCTGTTATAAACTCCCTAGAATCATATCAGCCTTTCTTATTTGCTGTACTCTGCTCACACTTTATAAATGTTCTGTTTATTAATCACTCCCTGCGGTTTTCTATTTAGCAAATCTTTTATGCTAATACCCTGTCTGAAACTTTAAAAACAGATACTTTTCATTTTGAGAGAACTTCTGTAAGCTATGTTAATAATATGATGCTAATGTCCTCAATTTAAAGCATAAAAAAAGTTATTTAAACTGATTTTCTCCAAATTATCTATGTGCCAATTTAGAATTACTAATCTCAGTAATCATAATGTATGAGTCAGATTTCTGTAATGAAACTTGCAGACCTATTCTGGTACTGAAAATTTATTTGGAACCCTAAAAATGTCACAATATTCAACAGAGCAATTAAAGTTTATGACTTACATTCATGAAATTTAGAATTCTATTTGTAGTGACCAAACTGGTGACTTTTAATATTGAGTTAATTTGAGAATATATTTTACGTACCTCACTATATTATGAAAATAATGTTTTGTGAATCAGAGAAAGTGGAAATTTGTTTTCATATTATAAGCAGCTGCATAAAAAGATGATACCATATTTGTAGCAAACATAGAATGCAGGGTACTATATTTACCTAGTCTCATTTCATGGACCTAGGAATGAGAATGTACTGATGCTTACACTTATAATAAAGAAACTAAAGATTTTGATGAGCCAGTTTTGGACATCACTGCTATGCCCAGTCTTTCTGCCATAAGAAAATCTTCTTTCAAGTCTGAGTTTACTTTCTGTTGCTTCTGCACAACTTTCTGTAAGTAACCCTTTAAGAACATTACCTTAGGGAATAAATTATTTCATTCTTGTGCAGAACTTATTCCTTCTTCTGTCCTGTTCCTTCCTCTCCTCTACTATTTGAAGAAAGAAAAAAAAAATTAAAAGGGAAATCATTATAATACAGTGTGGACAATACCGTTAGTGCTCAGAGAATTCCCATCCACACCTCTAAAACCAGTCCTTCATGAAATCAGGTTAGAGCCATGTGACTAGCTCTGTTGTAAAAAAAAAAAAAAAAAAAAAAAAAAAAAATGTGAGCAGGGTATAATGCACAGCATAGGGAATAGAGCCAATAATATTGTAATAATCCTGTATGGTGACAAATGGTAGCTAGACTTATTGGTGTGATCATTTTATTGTGTATAAAAACAACAAAATCACAATGTTGTAAATCTGAATCAAGTATTGTAAATTAATTTACTTTAATAAAAAAATGTAAGTGAATGTGATATAGAAATTAGTGCCAAAAGGAGGGTGTAGCTCTCACAAAAAATAATACCTGGCTTAGTATCTGAACGGATATCAGTGACAAAATTATCCTTGAAGATTAGAATGATGATTATCTGTATCAGGCAATGGTAAAATATTTAGTAATACTGCTATCTGTTCTAAGTAGGAAAGAAGGCTCTTTCTTCCCTCAGCCATGACATATAAGAAAAAAAAAAAAAAAAGAAGTTTAAAAATATGCATTGATATTTATTGACTATGTTTATCAAGGTATTACAAGAAAGAGATGGATTTAGGAAAGAATCAGTGGATTCAATAATTTAAAATAAAAGATAAGTGCCTTATAGAACTAGACAAAACTACTGCTCTTAGATCCTAAATAGGTAGAAAGGGGATTAAAAAAATCTATGAACAAAATAATATAATGATTCAGGGATAAATAGATTAAGGATGAAGACTTTACACCTATTTTTTCCTGATATTTTCAATGTAGACACCATTAGGATGAGAGAGAGGAATGGGGCAAGAAAATAAGAAATAAAGGAGAATTGAGAAGTATATTAGCATTTTGTTACTAGAGTATAAAACTCAATAAGATTAGAAGACAAGTAAGCATTTGTGGGAAAATCTATTTCCAAATAAACTACAAATCTAGGGGCAGAAAATTCTGACCTGAGGCTTACAATCATGTTGAGTCCTGAAGTTGCATTGACAACATAGGTTCTTGGTGTTTCTGTTCCCTCACTTTCTGCTCCCTTTATTCTCATATTAGCTTTTCTCCTATGTTCCAGACTGATTTTGGACCTAGTCTATTCCTTCTACATTTCTTTCATGAAATCAGTTATGAAATCATATAGTTTTATCTAAAAATAGATTATGACAATTTAAAAAGACTGAAATCTGCAAACTCTGTTCTAGGTTTCACAGCATATATTCCAAAGCTTATTTGACTTTTCCACTTAAGTAGACCTCAAATTTAAAATGTCCCAAAATGGAGCTCTTGTTTCTCTCACTACTCATTTCACCATTTTCGGCTTGTCCTACTCTCAGCTTTCCCATCTCAGTAAATAGTACCACAATCAAACCAGAGTTTCATTAAAAAAATAAAATATATATGTATATTATAAATAATATATTTAATATAGTATTTATATTTATTTCTACATAATATTTATTTATGTATTGTTATTATATATTTGTAAAAATCTCTTCTGAGACAACAACTTTAGAATCCTATTACTCCCACAGTATCCAGAGAAGTCATGTAATTTCCCCACATATATACCTTTGTCAGCCCTTGGAACTTGGAATAAACTCCTTACTATTACTTTCTATATAGTGTATAATTTTCAGCTTGATTAAATATCCAATTTATTCAGCTCCTTGCTTTTAATGCCTTTGTTTCAGCCATATCAGTTGGTCTCTCTTATTTTCCTTAATCATAATGCACTCCTCATATTCCTCAAATTAGTATTCTTGCTTCTATAGTTGATACATTTTCATCCATCAGGTCTCAGGTCATCTGACACCTCCTCACGGAGGTTTTTAGATCTATTTATATAAAATAGTATCATCATTCCTTTGAAATTTCATTACTGTATTAATTTCCTTCAGCATTTATTAAAATTTGAATTATCTTGTTTATTTATTACTAGTCTCCACAGCTTGGTAATGACCTACATGTGGCCAGTCTCTTGATATTGTTGGCCACTACCGTGTCCCTAAATGCCTCACTTTGGAAAAAAAAATGTTGAATGAAATAAGGAAGATAATGAATAGATTGAGTATATCTAACCAATATTTACTCCTCACTCTATTATTTTAGAATAAGCCATTAATATGATGACTATGACTATCATTCTTTTCTCTTTGACCTAAGTGCAATTCTATTATGAAATTGCATGAAATTTAACTTTTTTTAATTTTTAATTATATTTTTTTATTATATAAAAATTTGGAAGCCTCTATTGGGAACAATACCCACAGTCCAGTAATAATTAATGTTTAGAAATCCATAAGTAATGTTTTTAAGAGACTCTCCATACCTAGTCATGTATAAATAGCTATATGCACTTGCTAATAACTGTGATAATGAACCTACCAGCCAATGAAAATAATATGTATATCTCTTGCCTTGTAATAACTTCTCAGTATAGGAAAAATATTCACTATATCTAAGGATATATATTAGATGTTTGTATTTTTCATAAGAAGATAACATTAACTCTATAACTGTTAATTTAGGTCTTCTTATTACATCAAATGAGAGATGAGAGAACAGAGTAGTACCAAGGAATCAAAAAGCAATGGGACACAAGATAACTAATCCAGAGACCAATGATTCAAGTAAATAGTAACAGCTTAAAACATCCTCTCTTATTACTATAAAATGTCTACAGTCACATAACAGTTGATACCAAAACCAACAATAATTTGCCAAATGTTCTGTCAAACATTTGAAATGAACATTTAACAACTTTACATTTATAATTTTATTTATAAGTTTCTACTTATCTCATTGAGTTATTGCAAGAATCAAATGAGTAAGCACACACAAAGGCATTAGGAACTCATGCCACTCAATCATACTAGTTTAAATCTATATTAAAATGTAGTTTTCCTTAAATTTTATATTAGAGGTATCATGTCTGAATTTCAATTTGCAGTTCTGTAAAAAACCAAATACCTGTCAAAGTAAGGACTGAAACTACATAACAACTTTACCTAGACATCTGCTAAAATAATCTATTACCATATTGAGTCTCTGTTTCTTATTTGTAAATTAAAAAATATATATATTGGAAAAATAGAGCTACTGGAGAGTACAGGATTTTAGCATTTCTGAATATATGCTGCACTTGTAGGAAGTATAGTTATATTGTGTAGTTCCAAAAGAAGTCCATTGTAACCATTGATTTAATATGGGGAGGGGGAAGGGTAAGCTGTGACACAGTGAGAGAGTGGCATGGACATATGTACATTACCAAACGTAAAATAGATAGCTAGTAGGAAGCAGCCTCATAGCACAGAGAGATCAACTTGGTGGTTTGTGACCACCTAGAGGGGTGGGATAGGGGCAGTGGGAGGGAGGGAGACACAAGAGGGAAGAGATATGGGAACATATGTATATGTATAACTGATTCACTTTGTTATAAAGGAGAAACTAACACATCATTGTAAAGCAATTATACTCCAACAAAAATGTTAAAAAAAAAAAAAAAAAAAGAAAGAAAGAAAGTTCTTGAGGAGCCTACAAAGAACACAATGTATGCATTCTGACTTTAAAAAAAAAATCTATTCAATATGAGTTTATGGCTTGATGATATATCCAACTTCTTTCTAATTAATTAAATGTGTTATTAAAAAAAAGGTTTATCACTTAAACTCTAAACATTATTTCCAATGATAAATCTAAATATTTTCCTAAATGTTGCTGTTGATAAGAACCACAGAGGCATTACTTAAAAGAAAGAGGAGAGAGGCTTCCCTGGTGGTGTGGTGGTTGAGAGCCCGCCTTCTGATGCAGGGGACGGACACAGGTTTATACCCTGGTCCGGGAAGATCCCACATGCCACGGAGCAGCTGGGCCCATGAGCCATGGCCACTGAGCCTGTGCTCCGCAACGGGAGAGGCCACAACAGTGAGAAGCCCGTATATCAAAAAAAAAAAAAAAAAAAAAAAAGAAAGAAAGAGGAGGGAGATGGAAAGAAAGAAATAGAGAGAAAGAAAGAAAAGGAGTTGGGAAGAGAAGGAGGAAAGAAAATTTTAAATCTTGGAATTTCTGTTTCAGTCGGTATGCAGTGGTACCCAGAAGGGTGTGTTCTCAAGTCAGATATATGCACAAGTTACTATAAGAAAGCTGCTTAACTCATAATGGTTTATGAAACAGATTTTAAAGGATCATTAACAAATTAATATAAGGACTAAAGTTCAGCCTCAACCTCTTATTTTACAATAGTATTTGTGAAATAGCTTTATATTTTTAGATGTAGATTTTAGCTTAATTATAATTAATTTTTATTTAGAAAGAAGACATGTTTCAATTAAATATTTTTTTTTAGCCTCTTGTTCATGTAGCTGAGTGATCAAACTATATAAGGATATATCTTGATTCTATTTCTTTAACTAGCTAATGCAAATTCTACTTAATTGACAGCAAAAAGGGTGTATATTTAGGCATGTATGCTTAAAAATATGGAATATAAAATAAACATAAATAAAATATATTTTTGTATAGTCTATGTGATTGTCTAAGGAATCTCTTTAACATATGAAATAATATTTTATTCATCATTTTATGGTGCATAATACTTTGGAATTTAGTAATGATCATAAAACCAAATTTTTTTTTTTTTTAAATGCTACTGCTTGTATGTCATCCAGTTCAAACACAATGGTTTGTAGATTCAGAAACTGAATTTGGGAGATGTAAAATGGTTTGTCTTTCAGAGATTCAATTCCAAGTCACCATATCATACAGCATATTAATATAATCTCCATATATGTATATACATTGGAAGATTTAAAATTAATACATAGGAGTTGTGTTATATTAAAAAGTTTTTAAAATTACAATTTTATAATACATGTTTCAGAATCTTAAAAAATGCACACAGTTACAGAAACTCATCATATGATCACAAAGATTTTTAAGCTGTTAAATGAACTTCAGGTCAGATGCAGAGAACATGTAAACCTTAGAGAAGATAACGTCTAACAATAATACAAATCCTTTATGGTACATTAACACCTTCAGAAATGAGTAATGTTCTAAGATTAACTCCACAGAAAGTTACAAATGAAGGTCAAAATAAAATGTAGTTTCATGAAACAAAATCAGCCATAGAATCCATCTAATATTCTATTATGCCTGTTGCAATTAATATTTTCCAATAAACATAATTTAAGATATGTCTATGATGGATGATATTTATTTCTTTCAGAATCTGGGATATTTTGCTATTTATCTGAATTAGAAATATTATGTATTCTATTCCTCATTATGTGCCTAATTAATTCACTGTATTAAAAATTTATCTTAGTTTGTTCAGATCAGGCAAGCTAAAAACTTTTAATTTCATTGTGCTCAAAAATTAATTATTTCTGCTACTTTAAGGACAGATAACTTCTTCATATTCCTCAAATCATTAGAAAGTATAATCTTACTCAACTTTTTGATGAAACTAGAAGACTTCTTGAAGTGTTTTTCTTCTTGCAAAATACTCAAATTTAATAATAAATAGTTTAGAATAGTAAATCAAATAATGCAATAGTTTATTTCATATGTGATTTGTATTGTTTATTGCATTATTATGCAGAACAATGTAAATAATGACTTTATGAAGCTAGATTTCCAAAGACAAATTCTAATCATTTTAAAATACAAATGAATCCTTAGATTAAAATTTCCATATATTTTATTGTAAATATTTTAGAAAGTTATCTCCTGTTTTCTTCATCTCTATGAATAAATTGGAACAGACAAAATAAAAGTTTGTTAATTCTAAATAACAATAATTTATCAAAACAGCAATCACATGATAGTGTTTGAATATTGCATAAAGTTGTTATAAGTAATACCAAAAGAACTGTCTCCCATTAGCTATCTGTCCCACAGAAGCATTTAGCTCTCCAGTTGTTCCATTAGAGTCTTGGTACAAAAACAAATAAGCTAAATGTAATTATAGACTTAAGGTTTTAGAAAAATCAGTGTCTTTGCCTGTTTATACACTATCCTTTTCATTGAGTGATTCTAGTGGTTAGAATTATTCATTATCTCAAAGGCTTTAGGTTGCAGAATAGAAAATACAAATGGAATCAACTCTTTATGTAGAAAAGTCCATCATTAGTGAAACACTATTTTTTTTATTATACTGAATACTTTTATTGGTGTGGTATGAACTTGCTTTTTAATATCCTGTGAATTTGCCTACTTGCCTTTGCTTTCACAGTTGCCTATAACTCCTTTCTTGTGAAACGTCCAGAATAGACAAACCCTTAAGGACAGAAAGTGGATTAGTGATTGCTAGGGTTGGTTTGCAAGAGAGGAATGGGAAATGAGTAATAATATCTATGGGCTTTTTGAGGGGAGTTATAAAATATTTGAAAGTTAGAAAGTAATAACAATAACAAAACTCTGTGGATATACACCAAAATCCACTGAATTGTATAATTTTTAAAGGGAGTATGTGAATTATACCACAATAAAGCTGTTATAAAATAAATTAACTTTGAAACTTTTTCTGAAATGAGAACTCTGTGGTGATGAGAAGTAGGAGAACACATGAGAAATGTACCAGTATAACATGAAAAATATAATCTGGCAGGAAACTTCCAGCATGGGGAAATGATAATTTGAAACTGTACAAATTAGTAAGTGTGAAGCAGGGAGACAATTTTGTTGTATTCTAAAAGCATAAGTTCATAATCTTTTTTCCTGATGGAAGTGGGATTGAGTATGGAATATAATATAGGACCAAAGAATGGCTTAAAAATGAATTTTGTTGTCTAAGGTAATCTTAGAACAATATGGTAAATGTTATGTATATTAAAGCTTAACAGCATATAATAGGCCAGTTCAATTAAATATATCACCTATATAATTTTCAACTGGAGCTTCTTTTGTGGTATCAGCTGAAATTCTTAATGAAAAATGGAGATAGTCATAAATTTCTGTGTATGTGTGTGTGTGTGAGAGAGAGAGAGAGAGAGAGGGAGAGAGTATTTGTAGAGTGGTAACTGCCATGTTAGGTTGGGAAGGAGGTGGCTAGATCTTTGGTTTAGGTTCACACATTACATACCTGCTATAGAAGTAAAACGTTAAATTACTAAACATGACAGAGAAGAATTTAATATTGTGGGGCTTTACAACTTGACAAAAATTTAAGAAAAGAGTAAAGTTATAAACAAGGAGAAATATAAGGTTTACATTCCAATAAAATCCTGAATTCAAATTTGCTTTTTTCAAATAATTTTCATAATTTATACTTTTTCATTTGAAGATCAAGAAAATATTATCTCTTGCAAGTTTCCTATATCAAATCTGACACCAAACCTCTCTGACACAGTGGCAGAACCAAATTATTTTTTAAGCAGTTATGCCCTGCATATGTTATATCTCAAGCAGAAATTAAATTTATGAACAGAAATTCAGTTGATTTTATAACAATTCAAATGTATTCCTTTATAGAGAACCTGTAGATAATCAGGATACAGATATTTATCACCTTATCTCCAAAATTGAATATAGATTCTATAATGAAGGTGGCAATGAGAGTGAAAAAGCTAGTAATTAGGTTAAATGTGGTATATATATATATATTTTTTTTATTAAAATTACTTTGTTTTGTGTGCTATGATATCAGTTAGGTTAAATTGTTATGTGGTGGTTAACAAAATTTAACCCAAAATCTTATTGTCTAAAAACAACAAAGTTTATTGCTCATTTACACCACATGACCAAGAAGGGGCAGACAGGTCACAAAGGGATAGAGACTAATGAAGCCCTCATATCAATGCAATTATTCACCTGTGCTTTGACATGGAAATGTGTACTGGCACTTAATGAATATTTCAACAGGGTACTGATATCTATTTCTTGTTCTTGCATTTCACTGGCCAATGTAACGAATGTGCTTATCTTCAAAAGAGTTGGGAATGTGCAATCCTATTATGTTCCAGAAAAAGGAAATAGGGCTTATAAGGTGAAGAGCATTAATGAACCCAAGCATATCTCAGAGATATTTCAGGTTCAGTTCCAGACCACCACAATAAAGTAAATACCACAATAAAGTAAGTTCATGAATTTTTTGCTTTCCCAGTGCATATAAAAGTTATGTTTACAATATACTGTAGTTTATTAAGTGCAAAATAGCATGTCTAAAACATAATACACATACCTTAATTTAAAAAGCCTTTATAGTTAAAAATGCTAACCATCATCTGATCCTTCAGTGACTTGTAATTTTTTGCTGGTGGGGTGTCTTGCCTCAATGTTTTGTTTTGTTTGGTTTGTTTTTTTTAGAGCACAGCAGGATTTTTCTTTTTAACAGATTTTAAAAGGTTCCTTTGGCAGAGTTCCACACTCTCCAAATCGTTGGACTGATCTCCAGAGCACCTTCTTGCACTGCCTATAACTTGGGTTTGCCTCTCCTACAGGTCACTCATGCAGTGAGACTGTCCTGTCTGCCTCTCAGGCTGGAGTGTTGTCCCAATGTTGATGGCTGCTGACTGATCAAAGTGGTGGTTGCTGAAAGCTGGCATGGCTGTGGCAAAGACAACAGTGAATTTTGCTACATTAACTCTTTCTTTCACAAATGATTTCTCTGTAAGTTCTTTGATATCATTTTACCTCCTGTCAAACTTCTTTCAAAATTGGAGTCTATCCTCTGAAAACCTGCCCCTAATTTATCAGCTAAGTTTAGTAATATTCTAAATTCTTTGTTTGCATTTCAACAGTCTTCATTTGTAGTATATTCCCTCTCAAGAAACCACTTTCTTTGTTCGTGCATAAGAAGCAAATAATTTCCAGAAAGTTTTCAATCGACTTTTTCCTGATCCATCAGAAGAATCACTATGCAGCTATAGCCTTGCAAAATGTATTTCTTAAATAATAAGACTTGAAAGTCAAAAGTACTACTAAATCAATGGGCTGCAGTATGATTGTTGTATTAGTAAGCATGAAAACACAATTCATCTCATTTTATATCTCCATCAGACCTCCTAGGTGACCTGGTGCACTGTCACTGAGCAGTAATATTTTGAGAAGAATTTTTTGTTTTTTTCCTTTTCTGAGCAGTAGGTCTCAAGAGCGGGATTCAAATATTTAGTAAACCATGTTATAAATAGATTTGCTGTCATCAAGCCTTTGTTGTTCCATTTATAGAGCACAGGCAGAGTAAATTTAGCATAATTCCTAAGGTACCTAGGATTTTCAGAATGGTAAATGAGCTTAAATTTGCTTAAATTTCAAGGCACTAGCTGCATTAGCCCCTAACAAGAAAGCCAGCCTGCCCTTTGAAGCCAGGCGTTGACTTCTCCTCTCTAGCTATGAAAGTCCTAAATGGGGACTTCTTTCAATAAAAGGTTATTTCATCTACATAAAAAAATCTGTTGTTAGTGTACCTACCTTCATTTATTGTCTTAGCTAGATCTGGATAACTTGCTACAGCTTCTGCATTAGCACTTTCTGCTTCATCTTGCACTTTTATATTATGAAGACAGCTTCTTTCCTTAAACCTTATGAAACAACCTTTGCTAGCTTAAGCTTCTCTTCTACAGCCTCCTCACCTCTCTTGGCCTTCATAGAATTGAAGAGAGTTAAGACCTTGCCCTGGATTAGGTTTTGGCTTAATGAAATGTTGTGGCTGGTTTGATCTTCTATCCAGACCACTAGAATTTTCTCCATATTAGCAATAAGGCTGTTTCATCCACATGTTCATTGAAGTAGCACTTTTAATTTACTTCAATAACTTTTGGTTTGTATTCACAACATGCCTAACTGTTTGGCACAAGAGGCCTAGCTTTCAGCCTGTCTCAGCTATCAACATTCCTTCTTTGCTAAGCTATTTCTAGCTTTTGATTTAAAGTGAAATATGGACAAATCTTCCTTTCACCTGAATACTTAGAGACAATTGTATGGTCATTAACTGGCCAAACTTGATTATTATTTTGTCTCAGGGGACAGGGAGGTTGAGGAGGGGAACAGAGATAGACAATGGAGTATAAGGGGAGCAGTCATAACATACCTTTATCAATTAAGTTTGCCAGTTTTAATGGGGGTGGTTTGTAGCTCCCTGAAACTATTACAACAACATCAAAGATCACTGATCACAGATCACCATGACAAATACAATAATAATTAGAAAGTTTGAAATCCTATGAGTATTATTAAAATGTCACACAATGACAGGGAGTAAGAAAATGCTGTTGGAAAAATGGCACCAATAGACTTGCTTGACTCAGGGTTGCCACAAACCTTCAGTTTGTAAAAAAATAAAATTAAAAAAAAAAAATTAAAAATGCAATAAAATGAAGTATACCTGTACTCAATAATTTCTGAGATAAAATTTTAATGTGCTAAATTAAGACTGAAAATAACTTTTATACTCATCTACCTTGTAAAAAGTTGAGAATTTGCAGAATTTTAGGAGCTTTAAGAAGTTATTGATAAAAGTTCACCACACCACCAAAAACATTTTGTTAGGGCTAAACTTAAGGCTAGGTTTTCTAAGTATGATAAAAAGTAGTTAAAACAACTAAATATCTGTATAATAAAAATATGTTATTGTATTTCAGTGATAAAAGTAAATGTAATAAATATACCTAAAATATATTGCATTTCAGTTTTGTTAATTGGTATAAAAACAAGGTGCTAAAAAAATAAAGCCTGGATAAATTTTATCTCTTAGCCTTTGGAGTATTAATTGAGATAAGTGTTTATCACAGAAATGTCTCATAGCAAATATTCATAAGTAAAAGTTAAAATCATAAATAAAAATTTTTAACACATTTATTCTCAGTTCATAAACAAGTCAAAGTTTGTTTTAATGAATGTATTATTACATTAATTAGTTAATAACAGTGTATTAATTTCCTGTAGTTGCTGTAACAAATTACCATAAACTTAGTGGATTAAAACAACACAGATTTTGTATCTTTCAGGTAAGGAGATCTGAAGACCTAATATCCATGTGTTGATAGGCTATACTGTGGAAGCCCCAGGAGAGAATCTCTTTCCTTGTCTTTTACAGATTTTAGAGGTTAGCTGCATTCCATGGATCATGGCCTCCTTCCTCAATTTTCAACACAATAATACAACATCTTCAAGTTTCTCTTACTTCTGCTTCCATCATCATGTTCACTACTCTTTCTCTGACCTTCTTGTCTCCTTCTCATCAGAAGAGAATAACTTGTTCACATTATATTGAATTTCCTTAGACTAGTTTGTTTTGAATTTTAAAAACTTTACAAATTATTCTCAGTTAAAATACTTTTCTCAAATTAAAAAGTAATTTTAGTAGAATTTTCATTTTTGATGGTATCAAATTTACGAATCATAACATTTTATTAAAAGTTTGATATAGACAGATTTAAATGTATCAGGGGATTGACTAAATAAAGTCGGTACATAATAATTGAATGTGGTATTTTCCTCCAATGAACTCTTTCACATTATTTTTAACAAATCTGAAATGAGATTTTCTTTCAAAAACAAACATGTAAAAGCAAAGGAATCTAGTAGTTGTTTAGCAGAAATACTTCACCTTATCCCTGTTAGCCTAAGGTGAAATAGAAATACTTTCACAAAATAACTGTCCCAATGATATAGAAAATTAAAAACTGAAGTCAATACTATAAATAGTCCTTGGAAACAAACTAGTAGCAAATAGCCAGTCTTGTTCATTGATATAATATATTCTTTTCAATTTATACTTTTTATCATTGCTTTGTTATTTGAGTTTATCATAATTGATACTAATGAAATCAAGGAGCTGGACTCTAGTTTTTACATGCTACTAGAATCACTTCTCTACTGAGAAGTCTCTGGCAAAATAAAAGTTTCTGACAGACATGCTGGAAATTGAAGTAAATGTAAGGTAATCTTGGCATAAAATTATTATAAAACTGCAATGCATGACACAAATATTAACCTTTTAGCAGGAATATTAGTAATGATTCAAACATTCATATATATTACAGCTTAATACAGGTTAATGGTATGGAGAGTGTATATTAATTTGAAAAACAATATAAAAATGATATCAAAATCAGGCATTATGCAAAGTGGTAAGTGATGTGAGATCAAAGAGAAGTTTAAAATTTTAATATGTGAATTTCTGAAACTTGTTGTCCATTTAGGAAGAAGTGAATAATGAGGAACTATTTGGAGAACCATGAAAAGCTCAGTGTTACTACATAGACAATAACTATTACACAAATTAAGTCTTAAAATGCAAAAAGAAATTTGGAGCAACTTTAAACAGAAAAGATGAAATCTGAATTTTCTTAAAGTGTTGGTTTAGAGATACTGCTTAGCACATATTTTGTAAAAGTAGAAATTATTTTTATGTGAATATACATTTTGTTATATGTACCAATGATTAGTTAAGTAGTATATGCATATGTGCTTCAGACAATTACTGTATTACACTGAGCACCAAAGAGCAACATGAATAAATTTAAGGATTTCTTCTTGTAAAAATATTAGGAAGTTAATAACTTCCCCAAATTATTGTGTAATAAGTGTAATCAATTTTTTTCTACATCTGGTTACTTTAAAGAAAAACTCAGTTACTAATATGTTCATTTTGTATTTAAAACCTGGAGTACAATTTATATATTCACATAAATGTACGCACAATCTATTGCCAGGCACACCACACAATAACCTTATGACTACTTAAACTAAAAATGGAGTTACCATATGATGTTGCAATACCAGTCCTGAGTGTATATCCTGAGAAAAACATGGTCTGAAAGGATACATGCACCCCAATGCTCTTTGCAGCATTGTTTACAATAGCTAAGACAGGGAAGTAAACTATGTGTCCATCAACAGAAGAATGGATAAAGATGTGGTGCATATGTGCAATGTAATATTATTCAGCCATTAAAAATAATGAAATAATGTCATTTGCAGCAGCATGGATGGACCTAGAGACTGTCATATGGAGTGAAGTAAGTCAGAGAAAGAAATATTGTATCATATCACTTATATGTGGAATCTTAAAAAAAAATGAGGGCTTTCCTGGTGGCGCAGTGCTTGAAAGTCTGCCTGCCAATGCAGGGGACGCAGGTTCATGCCCCAGTCTGGGAAGATCCCACATGCCACGGAGCGGCTGGGCCCGTGAGCCATGGCCGCTGGGCCTGCACGTCTGGAGCCTGTGCTCTGCAACGAGAGAGATCACAACAGTGAGAGGCCCATGTACCACTAAAAAAAAAAATGATACAAATGAACTCATTTACAAAACGAAAACAAATCACAGACTCAAAGAATGAACTTATGGTTACCAGAGGGCAAGGGTGATGGGGTAAGTGAGGGAGTTTAGGATTGACATGTACAAACTGATATATATGAAATGGTTAACCAACAAGGACCTAATTTATAGCACAGGTAATTCTGCTCAATATTACGTAAAGACCAATATGGAAAAAGAATTTGAAAAAGAATAGACACATGTATACATACAACTGAATCACTTTGATGTACACCTGAATCTAACACAAAAGTTTTAGTCAGCTATATTGCAATATAAAATAAAAAGTTAAAACAAAAACACCTGATGGAAACTGAAAACAAAAATCTACAATAAGCATATGCACACCAAAAAGCAAAAGAATAAAAAGCACCACACTAAATCTAGTCATCAACACAATAGTAGAGAATAAAAGAGGAAAGGAAGAAAAATGACCTAAAAAAAAATCCCAAAGCAATTAACAAAATGGCAATAAGAACATATATATTGGTAATGACCTTAAATGTAAACGGATTAATTGCTTCAACCAAAAAGCATAGATTGGCTGAATGGATACAAAAATAAAAACAGTATATATATATATATATATATATATATATATATATATATATATATATATATATATATATATATATAATCTCCTGTCCACAAAAGACCCACTTCAGATCCAGGGACACATTCAGACTGAAGGTGAGGAGATGGAAAGAGTATTCCATGCAAATGGAAACCTAAAGAAAGCTGGAGTAGCAATACTCATATCAGACAAAATAAGCTTTAAAATAAAGACTGTTATAAGAGGCCAAGAAGGACACAACATAACCATCAAGGGATCAATCAAAGAAGAAGATATGACAATTTAAATACATATGCACCCAACATAGGAGCAATTCAATTTATAAGGCAAATCCTAACAGGCATAAAAGGAGAAATCAACTGTAACACAATAATAGTGGGGGATTTTAACACCTAACTTACATCAATGGTCTGATTATACAGACAGAAAATCAATAAGGAATCACAGGCCCTAAATGACACATTAGACCAAATAGATATTTATTGATAATTATAGATATTTATTGATATTTACAGATCAGTCTGAAAGAAACAGACTACACATTCTTCTCAAGTGCACATGGAACATTCTTCAGGATAGATCACACGCTGGGCCATAAAGGAAGTCTTGATAAATTTAAAAAAATTGAAATAATATCAATCGTCTTTTCAAATCACAAAGATATGTGTTTAAAATCAACTACAAGAAAAAAACAATGTAAAAAACACAAACACATGGAGGCTAAACAATATGCTACTAAACAACCAACAGATCACTGGAAAAATCCAAGAGGAAATCGAAAAACACCTAAACAATTGAAAACAAAACCATGGTGATCCAGAGCCTATTCAATGGAGCAAAAGCTGTTCTAAATGGACATTTATAGTGATAAAATCTTATCTCAGGAAACAAGCAAAATCTCAAATAAACAACTTAAACTTGTACATAAAACAACTAGAGAAAGAAGAACAAACAAAGCCTGAAGTTAGTAGAAGGGAAGAAATCATAAAATTTAGAGCAGAAATAAAAGAAATTTAGATGAAGAAAACAATAAAAATATCAATGAAACGAAAAGTGGGTTCTTTGAAAAGATAAATGAAATTGATAATCCTTTAGCCAGACTTATCAAGAAAAAAAGGCAGAGGACTCAAATCAATAAAATTAGAAAACAAAAAGAAATTACAACTGACACCACAGAAATACAAAGGATCATAAGAGAGTAATACAAGCAACTATATCCCAATAAAACGAACAACCTCAAAGAAATGGACAAATCTTTAAAAAGGTTCAATCTCCCAGGACTGAACCAGGAAGAAATAGAAAATATAAACAAATAAATCATATGTAAATTGAAACTGTGATTAAAAATCTCTTAACAAACAAATGTACAGAACACAATGGTTTCAAAGATGAATTCTATCAAACATTTAGAGAAGACCTAGCACCTATCCTTCTGGAAATATTTCAGAAAATTTCAGAGGAAATAACACTTCCAAATTCATTGTATGAGGCCACCATCACCATGATACAAAAACCAGACAAAGATACTACAAAAAAAAGAAAATTACAGACCAAAACACTGATGAACACAGATGCAAAAATACTCAACAAAGTACTAGCAAATTGAGTCCGATGAAACAGTAAAAGGATGATATACCATGATCAAGTGGGATTTATCCCAGGGATGCAAGCATTCTTCAATATCCACAAATCAATCAGTGTGATACACCACATTAACAAACTGTAGAATAAAAACCATATGATCATCTGAAAACATGCAGAAAAAGCTTTTGACAAAATTCAATACCCGTTTATGATAAAATCTCTCCAGAAAGAGGGCAGAGAGGGAAATTATCTCAACATAATAAAAGCCATATATGACAAACCCACAGCTAAAATCATATTCAATGGTGAAAAGCTGAAAGCATTTTGTCCAAAACAGGAACAAGACAAAGATGTCCACACTAGCCACTTTTACTCAGCATAATTTTGGAAGTCTTAGTCATGCCAATGTGAGAAGAAAAAGAAATAAAAGGAGTCTAAATTGGAAAAGAAATAAAACTGTCAGTGCTTGCAGATGACATGATATTATACATAGAAAATCCTAAAGATGATACCAGAAAACTACTAGAAGGCTTCAATGAATTCAGTAAAGATGCAGGATACAATATTAATCCACAGAAATCCCTTGCATTCTTATACACCAACAATGAAATATAAGAAAGAGAAATTAAGGGAACAGCATTTACCATTGCATCAAAAAGAATAAAATACCTGGGAATAAACTTACCTAATGAGACAGAAACCTGTGCTTTGAAACTGATAAGATGCTGACAAAAGTAACTGAAGATTACACAAACAGATGGAAAGATATATCATGTTCTCAGATTGGAAGAGTCAATATTGTCAAAATGACTATACTACCCAAGGTAATCTATAGATTCAATGTAATTCCTATCAAATTGTCAATGCCATTTTTTGCAGATCTACAATTTAAAAATATTAAAATTTGTATGGAAGTACAAAAGACCCTGAATAGCAAAAGCAATCTTGAGAAAGAAAAACAGAGCTGGAGGAATCAAGCTTCATGACTTCAGACAATACTACAAAGTACATTAAGCAAAACAGTATTATACTGGCACAAAGACAGACTTATAGATCATTGATACAGGATAGAAAGCTGAGGAAAAACCCATGCACCTATGTTTCAATTAATCTATGACAAAGGAGATAAGAATATACAATGGAGTAAAGATACTCTCTTTAATAGTAGTGCTGGGAAAACTGGACAGTTACATGTAAAGGAATGAACTTTTCACATTCTCTAACTTCATATACAAAAATAAACTCAAAATGAATTAAAAACCTAAATGTAAGACTGGTTACTATAAAACTCTTAGAGGAAAACATAGGCAGAACAACCTTTGACATAAATTGCAACAAAATCTTTTTGTATCCACCCCCTAGAGTAATGAAAATAAAAACAAACAAACAAAAAAAAACAAGTGGGATCTAATTAAACTTAAAAGCTTTTGCACAGCAAAAGAAACCATAAAAGAAAATGAAAAGACAACACACAGAATGGGAGAAAATATTTAAAAACCCTGACACTGACAAGAGATTAATATTTAAAATATGTAAACAGCTCATGCAGCTAAATATCAAAAATAAATGAACAAACAACCCAATAAAAAAATGGGCAGATGATCTAAAAAAATATTTTTCTAAAGAAGACATACAGATGACCAAAAAGCACATGAAAAGGTGCTTAACATCATTAATTATTAAAGAAATGCAATTCAAAACTACAATGAGGTATCACCTGACACTTGTCAGAATGGCCATCATCGAAAAGTCCACAAATGGACTTCCCTGGTGGCACAGTGGTTAAGAATCCGCCTGCCAATGCAGGGGACATGGGTTCAATCCCTGGTTGGGGAAGATCCGACATATGAAGCAACTAACTCTATGTGCCACAACTACTGAGCCTCCACTTTAGAGCCCATGTGCCCCACTACTGAAGCCCACATACCTAGAGCCCATGTTCAGTAACAAGAGAAGCCACTGTAATGTGAAGCCCCCTCACCTCAATGACGAGTAACCCCCACTCACCACAACTAGAGAAAGCCTGCGCAGCAACGAAGACCAAACACAGCCCCAAAAATAAAATTTAAAAAATCTCAAAAAAAAAAAAATTTGGGCTTCCCTGGTGGCGCAGTGGTTGGGAGTCCACTTGTTGATGCAGGGGACATGGGTTCGGGTCCCGGTCTGGGAGGATCCCATGTGTCGTGGAGCGGCTGGGCCCGTGAGCCATGGCTGCTGAACCTGCACGTCTGGAGCCTGTGCTCCACAACAGGAGAGCACAGCAGTGAGAGGCCCACATACCACAAACAAACAAACAAAAAAAACAGTCCACAAATGATATATACTGGAGAGGGTGTGGAGAAAAAGAAACCCACCAACACTGTTGGTGGGATTGTAAATTGGTGCAGCCACTCTGGAAAACACCATGGAAGCTCCTTAAAAAGCCAAAAATAGAGCCACCATATGATACAGCAATGACACTCCTGGGCATATATCCAGAGAAAAACATACTTCAAAAGACACATGCACCTCAATGTTCATTGCAGTACTATTTACAGTAGCCAGGACATAGAAGCAACCTAAATGTCCATTGAGAGATGAATGGATAAAGAAGGTGTGGTACATGTATGCAACAGAATACTACTTAGCCATAAGAAGAATGAAATAATGCCATTTGCAGCAATATCAAGGGACCTAGAGATTATCATTCTCAGTGAAGTAAATCAGACAAAGAAAAATATCATATCACTTACACGTGGAATCTAAAGTTGCAAATGAACTTATTTATAAAACAGAAACAGACTAAGAGACTTAAAAACAAACATGGTTACTAAAGGGAAAGGTGGGGGAAAGGGAAAATTAGGATGTTAGGTTTAGCATATACACACTACTATATATAAAATTAATAATCCACAAGGACTTACTGTATAGCACAGGGAACTCTACTCAATACTCTGTAATAACCTATATGGGAAAATAACCTGAAAATGAATAGTTATATGTATAGTTATATGTATATGTATAACGTAATCAGTTTGGTCTACACCTGAAGCAAACAACATTGCAAACCAACTATACTCCAAGATAAAATTAAAATATTTATTGTGTTACTATCAATTTCCCCTTTATGTTAATATATACCTTATGTATTGTGTTGCATAAATATTTATAATTGTTATGTCTTCTTCTTGGATTGAACCTTTGATCATTATGTAGTGTTCTTCCTTTTCTCTCATAACACTTTTTCTTTTAAAGTCTAGTTTATCTGGTATGAGCATTGCTACTCCAGGTTTCTTTTGATTTCCTTTTGCATGGAGTATCATTTTCCATTCCCTCACTTTCAGTCTGTATGTTTCTCTAGGTCTGAAGTGGATCTCTTTAGACTGCATATATATGGGTCTAGTTTTGTATCCATTCAGCCAATGTGTGCTTTTCTGTTGGAACATTTAACTCATTTACATTTAAGGTAATTATCAGTATGCATGTTCCTATTACCATTTCCTTTATTGTTTGGGGTTTATTTTATGTATGTATGTATGTATTTATTTATTTTGTGGTATGTGGGCCTCTCACTGTTGTGGCCTCTCCTGTTGTGGAGCAGAGGCTCCAGATGCACAGGCTTGGCGGCCATGGCTCATGGACCCAGCTGCTCTGTGGCATGTGGGATTTTCCTGGACCGGGGCATGAACCCGTGTCCCCTGCATTGGCAGGCAGACTCTCAACCACTGTGCCACCAGGGAAGCCCAGGGAGGGTTATTTTTGTAGGTCTTTTCCTTCTCTTGTGTTTCCCACTTAGAGAAGTTCCTGTAGCATTTGTTGCAAAGCTGCCTTGGTGGTGTTGAATTCTCTCAGCTTTAGCTTGTCTGTAAATCTTTTGATTTCTCCATCAAATCTGAATTAGATCTTTGCTGTTCAGAGTAATCTTGTTTGTATGTTTTTCCCTTTCATTACTTTAAATATATCTTGCCACTGTCTTCTGGCCTGCAGATTTTCTGCTGAAACATCATTTGATAACCTTATGAGGAATCCCTTGTATATTATTTGTTGCTTTGCCCTTGCTGCTTTTAATATTTTTTCTTTGAATTAAATTTCTGTTAGTTTGATTGATATGTGTCTCAGTGTATTTCTCCTTGGATTTATCATGTATGGGACTCTCTCTGCTTCCTGGATTTTGGTGGCTATTTCCTTTCCCATGTTAGGGAAGTTTTCAACTGTAATCTCTTCAAATATTTTCTCGGATACTTTCTCTTTCTCTTCTTCTTCTGGGACCCCTATAATTTGAATGTTGATGTTGTCCCAGAGGTCTCTGAGACTCTTCTCATTCCTTTTCATTCTTTTTTCTTTATTCTGCTCCTCAGCAGTTATTTCCACCTTTCTATCCTCCAACTCACCTATTCATTCTTCTACCTCAGTTATTCTGCTATTGATTCCTTCTAGTGTAATTTTCATTTCAGTTATTGTGCTGTCCACCACTGTTTGTTTGTTCTTTAGTTTTTCAATGTTCTTGTCAAACATTTCTTGTATTTTCTCAATCTGTGCCTCTATTCTATTTCCAAGATTTTGGATCATCTTTGCATAATTACTCTGAATTTTTTTTTTCATTTAGATTGCCTATTTCTTCTTCATTTATTTGGTTCTGTAGGTTTTTACTTTGCTTCTTTTTCTGTAACATACTGTTCTGTCATATCATCTTTGTTGATGGGTGGGACTGTGTTCCTATCTTGCTGTTTGTTTGGCCTTAGATGTCCAGCACTGGAGTTTGCAGGCAGTTAGGTGGAGCCGGGTCTTGGTGCTGAGATGAACTCTTGGAGACCTCACACTGATTAATAGTCCCTGGTACCTGAAGATCTCTCTTTGTTCTGTGGCTTGGACTTGGTGCTTCCACCACAGGCCTGGGAAGCAAGATCCCACAAGCCCTGTGGCACAGAAAAGAAAAGAAAGAAAGAAAAGGAAT
Organism: Inia geoffrensis; assembly: GCA_036417435.1. Classification (NCBI taxonomy): domain Eukaryota; kingdom Metazoa; phylum Chordata; class Mammalia; order Artiodactyla; family Iniidae; genus Inia; species Inia geoffrensis. The sequence continues at coordinate 48,677,254 of CM070916.1, forward strand.
AAAAGCAAAAAACAGAAATGAGCAGAACAATAACAAAGAATAAAAAATATATATAAAATTAGAAAAATTAAAATATATTAGAGAAAATAACAATAAAGAAGTAAAAACAACAAAACAAAACAGAACCGCAACAGCAAAGAAAAATAAAAAATAAAATAAGGAAAATTAAAAGATGAAAAAGAATAAAAAGAAAAGAAAAATTTTAAAAGTTTAAGAAAAATTTTTAAAAAATTAAATTAAATATTAAAAAATTCTCTGGTGCCTCCTTTATTAGTGTCCTTGTGGTCACAGTGAGTTATAGCCTACCCCTGCCTCCACAGTAGGCCTTCAAGACTTCTAGGTAGGTCTCTGGACCCACTGTGTCAGTCCCACCTCTGGATGTGTCCTTCTCACCAGCATCTGTTTCTGGAAATGGTCCTTAGCACATGTACCCATGTAAGCCAGCTGGTGCACAGGCTTACACAGCCATGCCCACCTGGATCACACAGCCAGAGGAAGCCCTGTGAGGAGTGGCACTTGGGTTGCCAGGACCCACAAAGCCAGAGGAAGTTTTGGTGGAGGCAGGCCTCAGGACTGGGACCTGCTCAGCTGGAAGTGGCTTTATTGGGCCAGTGCACAGGCTTTTGCAACCCAAACAGCTTGTGTAGCCCTTGTGGAGGGTGGTTCTCAGGTCAGCTGGGACACACGCAGCCCGTGGAGGCTTTGGCAGGTTTGGGGTTCAGACCCAAGACCTGCATGGTTAGAAGAGGCCTTGGCAGGAGAGGGCTCAGACCCAGGACCCATGCAGCCATGGGGAGCCTGGTGGGGGGCTCAGCTCAGGCCCAGGACTCATGTGACCAAAAAAGACCTTGGCAGGGAGAGCAAGTGGGCTCAAGCCCAGGACCCCTGCATCCAGAGGTGGTCCCAGGAGTTGGGGGTTCAGACCTGGGACCTCAGCAGGCTCACTGAGGCATGAGAGGGTGGGGGAGATTCTGGCCATGTTCGCATCTAATCCCCCAACCCTCCAAAGGTCCCTCTCTGTCCCTGATGATCCTCTCACTGTGAGTGGGCCCTTCTGTGTGTAGGAACCTCACTCCTCACCCATCCCCCTTCAGGGGCACCAGTCCCATCCTGCCTCCACTCTTCTTCCCCCATCTTTCTTTCTCACTTCCTACCTGGTTGCACAGGGATTCCTCCTATCCTTTTAGATGTCTGAGGTCTCCCACCAGTGCCTAGTATGTGTCTTAGTTTTCACTGTTTATTTTCTTCTTATTATTTTTCCCCCTTCCTTTATCTATTGATTTTCATCTAAGAATAGGCCAATTCTTGGAACTGGACATTGAATGCAGATTGCAAAAAATCAGAGAGAAAGCTACACTTTCCAGCTAGAGGAGTAAGGAAAAGGGTCTATGTATTCAAGAGAGTGTGGGAGAAAAAACTTTTTTCTCAAACCACTTTCAAAGTCAGGTCCAAGCAACAGGCCACAGCATTACATATTAATAAGACTCATAGTTGTTAAAAGGTACAAACTTGCAACTTGTAAAGAAATAACTTCTGGATATTTAATGCACTACATAGTGATTATAGCCAAAAATACTGTATTATATACTTCACAATTATTGAGAGACTGCATTTTAATTGTTCTCACCACAAAAAAGAAAATTAATATGTGAAGTGATATAGTTGTTAGATAAAGCTAAGGTGGTAATCACGCTGCAATATATAAATGCATCAAATAAACATATTATTTACCTTAAACTTACACAATATTATATGTCAACTTATCTCAATTTAAAAAAAGACAGAGAGAGCTCATCTCTCTATGAAGAGGAACTAGGAAAGGGGCTCTTGTGATCCATGGAGTGTGAGGGAAATCTGTGGTATTTTTTCTGTCTTTTCTCTTACCACTTCAACACAAGACACTCCCCCCAAATTTCATGGAACTGTAAGAGAGCAGGGAAGGGTGAGCATGGCTAAAATTCTGAGATAACCCCTGCTTTCTAACCAGTGAACCAGTAAGAGTGCCCATGGGAGCCAGGGGGTGAGAAATAATCCCTGGAGTGGAGAGATAAACTGAAGGAAAACAATGTCCTGTAACATCATAATCAAAGTGCTAAATCAAAGAACTGATAACTCAAAATTTTATGAACAGTTTTCAACTTCATAAGAGATAAGATGAAATAACAATCTTTGCAGATTAGGGGAAGGTATGAGAATTTGTGACCAACCAACCTGCTCCAAAAGAAATGCAAAAGAAGATTTCCAAGATGAAGACAAATTATACCAGATAGAAATTAGGAATTTCAGGAATAAAGGAAGAGCAGCATAACTGGTAGGTATCTGGGTAAATATAATAGACTACATTAGGAAGCAAAAATTATTTTATTGTCTGAAGAATTGTAATATATGCGGGTATGGTACATGTGAGAATAATCATAATATTATTAACAATAATAAAGAGAGAAGAGTAAAGGAACATATGATTTGTCAACAACAACCAAAAAATTCAATTTCTTTCAGTCTAATGAAGTAATCAAAAATTTTATTTGAGCCAATTTGAGGATTATAACTTGGGATACAGTGTTTCAATAAGCTCTGAGGACTGTTTTATCCCTTAGTGATCAAAGCATATTATATATATTTTCAAGACAGAGGATTACACATTAAAGTAACTTACTGATAGTTTACATAATCCAGGTCTGCACATACATGGTGAGTCATCATGATCCGTTACAGGATTAAGAAAGGAATTATCTCCTAAGGGCTTACCGTGCTGGCACCAGAAAATTGCTCTTTTTGGTCTAGTAGGCATGCTTGTTTCTTCTAAGGAGATCTGGTTAGTGTATAATGCAAATACACATTGCACACTAAAAGTGAGGAAGTAGTGGCCCACATGGACAGAGAAAAATTTTATGTTTGACTTTTTTTCTTGTTCTGCCTTAAAATAATTTTATTTCATTAGCTCATAAACCTTCTAAGTTTTAGTTAACTGGTAAAATATTACCTGCAAATAGCCTGTGAAAAATTAAGTATGCAGGTTATAATATCCATGCAAAAGTAATAATAAAAATAAAAGTAGAGATAGTCAAATAGCAAACAAAATAAAATTAGAATTAAAAATAATGTAACTTACCAAAACACAACAATTTAAAAATAGAGCTGATTGGTGAGATCAGATAAAAATATAAGAATTATATGTTGTCAACAGAAAATAAAATTTAATTACAAAAGTATCAATAAATTAAAAACAAAAGATGGGAAAAGATATACCATGCAAATACTAACCAAAAGAAAGCTGGAATGTATATATTAAGAGCATACAATATTACTTAAGAACCAGGAAAATTACCAGATATAAAGGGTGACATTATACAAATATGGGCAATTGATTTTTGAAAAAAAATGCAAAAGCAAGGATATTATTTTTAATTGGACATGCAAATATAAACCTCAATATGCACCTTAATATTGTTAAAAATAAAAAAATAGCACTAAATATAACAAATAAAAAAATAAAGTTTTAGAATAGAACATAAAGCAACAAGTTCTTAGATGTAACCTCAAAACCATGGTTTAAAAGAAAAAACAATAAATCACATTTCATCAACATTTGAAGTTTTTGCCCTGAAAACTACAATGCTAAGAGAATGGAAAAAAGTTAAAAATGGGAGAAAATGTTTTCAAATAACGATGAATATATTATATATATATATATATATATATAAGACTATAAAAAGAAAGTTCACAACAATAAGACAACCAACCATACAAAAATGTGGGAAAAAATGAACAAATACTAATTCAAAGAAGGCATACAGATAACAAAGATGTCCATGAAAAGTTGCTTAATCTCACTAGCTATTCAGGAAAAATACAGTAACACCACAATGAGACATCAGTGAAATAGACAGCTGTTAGAAAGGAGAAAAAACTTGATAATATTAATTACTTGTGAGGACATAGGGTAACACAAAAACTCATGTGTTGATAGAGGGAATATAAAATGGTATATCAGATTTGGAAAACAGTTTGGAAGTTTCTTATAAACATGTATTACCATATTACCCAGCAATCCCAATTCTAGGTATTTACACAAGTGAAATAAAAGACTATGTTTATACACAGATACACACATAGCCCACAATTATCAAGTGTTTATAGTTGCTGTACTCATAATTACTAAAAACTGGAAATAACTGAAATGTTCCAATAAGGTGGTAAATAAATAAGCTGTAGTATATCCAATTAAATTCTCCTCAGCAATAAAATGGAATGAACTGTTGATAAAAACAACAGTATAGATGAGTTTGAATGAACTTTGCCAAATAAAAGAAGGCTCAAAACGCTATGAATCTAATTTTATCACATACTGGAAAAAACAAAACTTTAATGAAGGATAAAAGATCAGTGGTTGCCAATGATAAAGAGAGGTGATTTGGATTATTATAAAGTTGGTAACATGAGGGAGTCATTGTTGTGGTGATTATTGAACTGTTTTCTCTATTTTGATAGCAGTGATGGTTAAATTTGTCAAAATTTATAAAACTGTATACCAAGAGTGAATATTATTGTATAAAATTTAAAAATAAACAATTTTTTATAAATATTACCAATGTTTTCTTAGGTCAGTCTCCCAAAGCTATAGAAATAAAAGTAAATGGGACATAATCAAACTTATAAACTTTTGCACAGCAAAGGTAACCATAAATAAGATGAAATGACAATCTATAGACTGGAAGAAAATACTTGCAAACAATGCAACCAACAAGGGGTTAATTTCCAAAATATACAGAAAGCTCATATAACCCAATAACAAAAAACAAACAACCCAATCAAAAATTGGGCCAAAGGCCTAAACAGACATTCCTCCAAAGAAGACACACAGATGGCCAACAGGCACATGAAAAGATGCTCAATATGGTTAATTATTAAGATATGTGAATCAAAACTACAGTGGGGGGTATCACCTCACAGCAGTCAGAAAGACCATCATCAAAAATCTATGAACAATAAATATTGGAGAGGTTGTGGAGAAAAGGGAACTCCCCTATACTGTTGGTGGAAATGTAAATTGGTGCAACCACTATGGAAACAGTATGGCGGTTTCTTATAAAACTAAAAATAAAGTCTTGCCTGGCAGTCCAGGGGTTAAGACTCTGTGCTTCCACTGCAGGGAGCATATGTTCAATCCCTGGTCAGAGAACTAAGATCCCACATGCCATGAATTGGGGCCAAAGGAAAAACAAAAAACTAAACATAAAGCTGCCACATGATCCAGTAATCCCACTACTGGGCAAATACCTGGAGAAAACTGTAATTTGAAAACATACATGCACTACAGTATTCATACAGCATTACTTACAATAACCAAGACATGGAAGCAACCTAAAGGACCCTTGACAGATGAATGGATAAAGGGAATACTACTCAGCCATAAAAAAAATGAAATAATGCAATTTACAGCAACATGGATGTACCTAGAGTCTATCATGCTAAATGAAGGAGAAATAAGTCAGAAAGAGAAAGACAAATACCATATGATATCACAATATGTAGAATTTAAAATGTAATACAAATGAACTTTTTTATGAAACAGAAAGACTCAGAGACATAGAAACAAACTTGTGTTTACCAAAAGGGAAAGGGGGTGGGGTAGGGATAAATTAGGAGTTTGGGATTAGCAGACACAAACTACAATATATAAAATAGATAACAAGATCCTACTGTATAACACAAGGAAATATATTCAATATCCTGTGATAAAACATAAGAGAAAAGCATATATATGTTCACTTTGCTGTAGACCGGAAACTAACACAACATTGTAAATCAATTTAAAAAATAAAAAAATGTATATGCATATGTGTATTTGTTTATGTGCTTTATATGTATGATATATATATATATATATCATTATATATGTTATACACATATTCCCAAAACCACTATAAAATAATACAAAGAGAAACAGACAAAGAAGCCAATATCTAAATTGAAGTGGAGCACTACAAATATTCAAATAATCCCAAAGAAAGGCAGGAAAGGGGAAACTGATCAAAAACAGACCAGACAAATGCAAAACAAACAAAATGGTATACCTAAATCCAACCACATTAATAAGTATTGCAAAGAAAATGATCGAAACACACAAATTAAAAGACAGATTTTCCGGGCAGATTAAGAAGATACTACTCAACTACATGATGTAAATAAGATTAATATTTTAATAGTGAAAATTATATTGATAAAATAAAAGGACTAAAAGTGATATACTATACAAATATAACCCACAGAAAGCTAGAATGGTTCTATTGTATCAACAATGTAGTCATTGAGATGATGAAAATTACCATGGAAAAAAAAATTATTAAAATTGATTTAAAAGTTCAATTTACCAAGAAGATATAACAATTTTAAACATGTATGTACCTAACAGCAAAGAAATTAGACAACTCTGCAAGGTAAGCATCTCTTAGTAATCAGTAGAACAAGTAGGTGAAAAATCACGAAGGATGTAGAAGACCTCAATATCTCTATCAGCCAAATTTATCTAATTGACATGTATAGAGCATTTCTTCCAGCAACAGTAACTTGCTTTCCTTTGTCCACTGGATGTTATAATAGAGTACACAATGGAAAATATATGAAGAATAGGTTAAAGAAACTTCTAATGAAACCCGGCCTTGAGGACTAAGGGTTAAGTTTCTTTAGAAAAGAGAACAAATTGTGCAAACATGCATGTCTTATCAATTTGGGAAGTAATATATCAATATCACTTGTTTAGTCCAAATTTTGAGGTCAGTGATTAGAGCTTTTTCTAGCCCTTATTCATAAACACACCTTGTCACCAACTGTGGTCTTGTATTGTACTGACTAATTGACTATGTCATCATAGGACCAAAACCAATGCATTGTTTATAAATACATTTGAACAATAAGGGGGCTTTCGTGTTGACACAGATGCCACTACAACAACCAAAGAAACTATACACTCTGGAATACAAAACTACTCAAGTAGTGGAAATTCTTAACAGTCCTAAGTCCTTGTCCATGTCCCAACTGTTACTTTATGTTTATCTTTAAATAAATCTTTTTTTTTCTTTTTTTCTGTGAAAGTCAACCTACACAATGTAATAGGTAGGAATTTATGCTGCAAAAGGAAGTGCCAGATAAAATTTTAATGCAAAATAAATATTTTTGCAACAGCTAAAAAATTATCACACAGTTGGTCACATCACAATCCTGTCTCTGAAATCAAAACTATTTTAAGAATTCTTTAGATTTGTACAGAAGTGATTCTGCTACAAATTAAAAATTACTCCTTTTGGCATTGCTCTGATTTAATGATTCATTGCTGGTAAGGATATTCCTAATCATTTCTGGAAAAAAAAAAAAGACAGATAAGCAAAATTTACTTTGGTTCCACCATTCTCTGTCATGTCATACCCTCTTCCTTAATACAATGTCCAATTTCTCTACCTCATCTAATTTATTATTACACTTGAAGAGACCATTTCTTCCAGGATTAAAGCCTGGTCTCATACTTTATTACTGTGACTGGAATCCTGAATCTGGGTTCTTGCTTCATTGATCACATTAAACTCTTATCCCCATTGTTATATTCAACCTATTGACTTTTTTGATTATTCTTGCCATAACTACTTCAAACAATGTTTTATTATACTGCTTCAAGTTGGTTTCTGTCTTCTACTTTCTGATTATGATTTCTTATTTACTAAACATTTTGGCTCAGATTTATCTTAATTTCAAAACACAAGCATTACATTCTTCCAATATTTCATACCCCTTCAGAGCTGTTTGTTATATGATATATAAATTTGAAAAATATCTGTAAGCACTACAAAGTTTTAAAAGGCTAATTGCACATAGACTTCTTGAATTCTAGAACTACATTGACCCAAATAAAATATATTTAAAAATGTTAAGCATGTTTAGACATTAGAATAAAGATACCTATTAATTAATACCAAAAGCATTAATAAAATTTAAACATTAAATTTTAATGCTTTTAAAATTAAACATTAATTAAACATGTTTAATTAAACATTAAACATTAATGCTTTTAAAATTTAAAAGCATTAATAAAATTTAAAAAAAAATTTAAAAACATGGGCCTCTTACTGTTGTGGCCTCTCCCATTGTGGAGCACAGGCTCCAGATGCACAGGCTCAGCGGCCATGGCTCATGGGCCCAGCCGTTCTGCAGCATGTGGGATCTTCCCAGACCGGGGCATGAACCTACGTCCCCCGCATTAGCAGGTGGACTCTCAACCACTGTGCCACCAGGGAAGCTCTCCTCAGATAGTTTTATTTAAAGTTTAAAAAAGTCAAAGTCTACATTTTAAAAATATTTTTTTTTTCCTTGAAATCATTAGGGTGATAAATATTTTTCTCAGATTCTTTCTGGAATAATTAAGATCTGATGATTCTTGGTTAATTGCTCTTTTTTAACTACAAAACAAATAGAAACGCTAGTGAACATCTATCATTGATTTTCTACTTAAAAGGTATTATAATATTGTATTAAATAAAGAGATATCTTATCATTAATCCATTTAGCATTTTATACACACAGACACCTACACAAGTGGAAGGAAATTCTTTATTGCATCCTTTCTTATAGTTTTTCTGTTGAAGTGACAAAATAGTTCAGAATGAAACGTATGCATAATGAAGTAATATAGAAAATCCATAAAAGCAAGCACTCTAGGTATATCTTGCTTACCAAATGAGTGAAAAATAATTTTACTACCAAAAGTATCAACTTTTATCCCAAGAAAATTGTTTAATTATTTTATCCACTCTTTAACATGTTGTGCTGAACCTTTCACATATTTTGAAGATCATCTTATATAAATATAGAAATAAAACTATTAGAAATGAAATTAAGTACTAGAAATAGAATGAACATTAAAAATAATTTTTTTTCTAAATTATCAATTTTATTAATGTGAATTTCTTTTTATTAATGTACTCCAGATTAATTTATTCCCTTACTGTGAGAACATAGGTAGTGTCTAATTTCTGCTAAGTACAATGCTACAATAATATACTTATACACACATCATTTTTCACATTTGTGAGTGCACCTATAGAGACAAAATACTTGGAATTTGTGCAGTTGGATAAAAATTATATGCATGAACATATGCTTTAAAATTTTTATGGGTAAATACCTTGGAGTGAAATAGTTGAATATTGCATAGATACCTATTTAACTTATTAAAAACTTGCCAAGTCATTTTCAAAGTGTTTGTACCATTTTACATTTCCACTAAATATATATATATATATATATATATATATATATATATATATATATATAAAGATATATATGAACATTCATAGTAGTTTTATTTGTAATAATAAAGAACAGGAAACAATCCAAATATTCTTCAACAGATTAATGGATAAAGAACCTATAATAACACATAAAATGGTATTAAATTCAGCAATTAAAGGAGACAAATATTATATATACCCTAAGAACACTGATGTATACTAAAGTAATCATGCTGAAAGAAACAAAAAAATAAAAATATATACATACAGTATAATTTCATTTGTATAAATTTCTCATAAATACAAACTATTCAGAAGTCAGATTAATGGCTGTCTAGAGATGCAAGAGTGGGAGGAAAGTATAACAAAGGGACAGGAGGAAAATTTGAAGGGTGATGAATATACTCATGAGCTTGATTGTGAAGGTAATTTCATAAGTGTGAACATAGGTCAAAACTTATTAAACTTTATGCTGTAACATTTTGCAGTTTTCCATATGTCAACTATACTTCAAAAATCTGTTAAAATGTATAAAATATACTTCAGTACAAAGCAGAATAAAATAAGTTGTCTAGAGCACTGTTATTCAAAACAGCAGCTCCATGTACTCTTTGCTATAAGTCTGTAACAAGGAGTATTCATCAGAATATAGTGCAATGTCCTGTTCCAATAATTGAGAAAGTTTTGCTATAAAAGAAAAACATACTAACTGAACGAAGTAGTCAGCATATTACACACCATCTCTATTGTTAAAGACCAACATCAAAGGTTTCCACTGATCTTTCACCTACTTACTAGATTCTACCTCAGAACTTAATTTTTTTGCATTGATTTCTCTTTCTCTTTACACTCCATTACCATATTATTCCAAATATTTAAACAAGTTTTAATATCAATCAGGGTTTATACATTGCTACTATGTTTTAAAAAATTGCCTGGCCATATTTGTTTTTTATTCTTCCAAAATAATTTTCAAATGAGTAACTGCAGTTCCAAATATAGTTTTATTGCAATCATATAAAACTTCTTATATTGGCTTAAAGAGAAATTGACATCTTTTATATTGAAATTTCAGGAGAGTATTTTTACAAATTAATTCAAGCTTTCTTCTATTTCAATAAGACTATTTTAGGGTTTCTTTTCTCACAGATATCAATATTGCTTTGGGGCACTTAATTATATTCTTGGCATTACAAATGGCTTCACTAATTATGTATTTTCTGATATGTTGCAAATTAATTTATTTATTCAACAAATATTTTTAGGTATCTATTATGTTCCTGGTACCACTCCAGGCACTGGGGATAAACCAGGGAACAAAGCAGATAAACATTTCTTCACCCAGGCAACACTTAGTCCATCAGGGCAACAGATGATAAACAAAAGAAATATGTTTATGGTTTGCAGTTTTACATAAGGAGGCCTGAAAATGCTTGACTGAGAAGGTGAGTTGTGCAAAAGGAACTGATTAAATGTGCCACATAGCCACCTAGTTATCAAGAGAAGAATATTCTAGGAAGAATAAAGATCAGATATAGGAAATATATTCACTGGAAAATGGCAGGAACATTAAGAAAACCCATGTAGCTGGAACAGAGTGAGCCAAAGTGTAATGCTGGATTCTAAGGAGTACTCACAGGTGGGAAATGTAACACTTTCCATCTGACTGAAATGGGAAATCAGTAGAGTTCTTTGAGCAGAAGAGTAGCAATATCTAATTTATATACACAGAGGAAAGGCCATGGGAGGAAACAGCAAGAAAGTGGTTTTCTGTAAGCCAGGATGAGAGGCCTCACCTGAAACCAACCTTGATAGCAAATTGATCTTGGACTTCTGACCTCCAGAACTGTAAGAAAATAAATTTATGCTGTTTAAGTCATTCAGACTGTGGTATTTTGTTATGGCAGCATCAGCAAACTAAAACTGTGGTCACCTTAATTATCTTATATTTAAATAGTTTTTCAACTAAAATGATATCATTTGCAAATATACTTTATTTTTTTCTTTGCTATCATTGTTGGCTAATATCTTTAGTGTAATAAAAAATGATAAAAAATATAATGGATATATCTATCTTTTATTGATTTTCAAAGGAATACTTTCATTTTCCCAGTAAATACAAAGCTGGCTTTCAGTTTGAGATATATAGTTTTATGTAATTGTCAAAGCATCTATCTAAGTTTATTTCATTTATTTTTTAATCAAGAAAGAATGAATAATTTTAACAAATGTGCCAGTACATATGGAGATAATCATATGATTTTTTCCAAAATATATCAATTAATATAACATATTTTACTTAAGATTACCTACTGTTGACATCCATTTTCAGCTCAAACATAGAGAAAGCTGAAAAAGAGCAGATCTCACACTTACAAGAAAAAAGCTAGACAGGCAACAAACAAAAAAATTTCTGTGCAAGTTGGTTACAGGAGGCTAAAGACATTAGACCCATATAAAAACACAGAAACAACTAGAAATTTTGACAACTGCTAGAGGCTGAATATCGGCTAGTGTGAGAGTATAAAAATCTTAGATCCCCATTACAGAGGATTTCTCATCATTTTGCAGGCTTTTCCCCCAGGAACACCACCAAAGCCTCACAAAGAGGATTTAGAAGAACTTGATGAAAACTCACCCAGTGGTGCTTAAGGGAGTGAAAAGGTGGGATGGGGTGGGGTTTGAGGACAGCAGACACTGGAATCTTCTCAGAAACATGTCCCTTATAAAACAAAAGACTTAACTATGGGAGAAAAATTCCACTGGAGGAGAATTGTGACATTCCAATGCAGATATAGAAAGGGAATATTGCCAGTAATGGCCTTCCTAGTTCTTAGAAGAAGAAACAAAGACACATTAATTTTTCCTACTGTATAGCACAGGGAACTCTACTCAATGTTCTGTGGTGACCTAAATTGGAAGGAAATCCAGAACAGAGGGGATATATGTATACATATAGATCACTCACTTTGCTGTACAGCAGAAATTAACACAACCTTGTAAAGCAACTATAATTCAATAAAAATTAAAAACAAAAACAAAAAATTTTTCAGGGAAGGACTTCAAAGACATAGATTAAAGCACTGGAAAATCACTGCTGCAACTAGGAGAGAGTATTGAGACAGAGATAAAAAGGCTCTGTCCCTGAAGAAGGTACAGAACATTACAGAGGCAAAGATACAGTCCCATTGTGCACTCCAAGACTGAGACTTAATCGGGACAAAAAAGAATGTGCTGCCCTTCCTCCACACTACCACTATGCTAACAAGATTCCAGTAATAGCAAGGCATTACAGGTGGGAAACATGCAAAAATAGACTTTTTAAAGAGCAGCACAGTGGGAAGATGACAAGTCCAGATGGGAGGAAAAAAAACAAGGATACTAGAGAAAATTCAAGCTTTGTTGCCTACAGCTACAAAAAACATTACAAAAAAACATTAAACAGAGTCAAACTCCCTGTCAAATTAGCATAAATGCTCACACTAAAAGCCTTTTTTTTTTTTCTTTTTTACCTCAGTTCCTATTATCTGGCTTTCAAAATAAAACTACAAGGCATTTCAGAAGACAAGGAAAAATGAAGAAACAGAGAAATTATCACAACCACACTCAAATGTGACACACGTTAGAATTATCAGGCAGGAATTTAAAGCAAAACAAAACAAAACAAAATTAATATGTTAAGGACACCAAAGGAAAAGGTAAGTAACAAGCAAAATCAGAGGTAATTTGTGCAAATATATGGAAGCTATAAGAAAGAATCAAATGGAAATGTCAGAAATCAAAATTGCAGTAATAGAAACGAAGAATACCTTTAATGGCTTTCAAGTAGACTTGATATGGTTGAAGAAAGAATCAATAAATTTGACAACAGGGCAGTATAAATTACCCACTAAGACACAAAGAGCATAAAGAGTTTGAAGAAAACAACAATAGCAGTGCAACAACAACAGAAAACAGTGACAGTCTTTGGGACAATATCAAATGGTATAACATACATGTAATTAGAATCCTACACAGAAAACAGAACAGGAAAGCAAAAAGGTTTGAAGAAAAATGGCCAAAATTTAAACAAAATTAATGACAAACACATTTATTTTTATTTGTTTGAGCAGAGTGTATCTATAATGATTTAATTATTTCTCTGCTTATTTTCATATTGTTAATTCTACTCTTGGATATAAATGTCTCCATTCTACTTCTTGATTTGCTTAACTAGAATTTATTATCCTATATTTATTCTTTTTTTTTCCCAAGTAAATATCTCTTTGTTTAATTATTTGTATTTGCCTCTCATGTTTTTCTAGTGGCTACATCCCCTTATGTTTTTTTTTTTTTTTTTTTTTTAACATCTTTATTGGGTTAAAATTGCTCTACAATAGTGTGTCAGTTTCTACTTTATAACAAAGTGAATCAGTTATATATATACAGACGTTCACATATTTCTTCCCTCTTGCGTCTCCCTCCTTCCTTCTCTCCCTATCCCACCCCTCCAGGCAGTCACAAAGCACCGAGCTGATATCCCTGTGCCAAGCGGCTGCTTCCCACTAGCTATCTACCTTACGTTTGTTAGTATATATATGTCCATGCCCCTCCCTCGCCCTCCCATAGCTCACCCCTCCCCCTCCCCAAATCCTCAAGTCCGTTCTCCAGTAGGTCTGTGTCTTTATTCCTGTCTTACCCTTAGGTTCTTCATAACATTATTTTTTTCCTTAAATTCCATATATATGTGTTAGCATACGGTATTTGTCTTTGTCTTTCTGACTTACTTCACTCTGTATGACAGACTCGAGGTCTATCCACCTCATTACAAATAGCTCAATTTTGTTTCTTTTTAACGCTGAGTAATATTCCATTGTGTATATGTGCCACATCTTCTTTATCCATTCATCTGACGATGGGCACTTAGGTTGTTTCCATCTCCGGGCTATTGTAAATAGAGCTGCGATGAACATTTTGGTACACGCCTCTTTTTCAATTTTGGTTTTCTCAGGGTATATGCCCAGTAGTGGGATTGCTGGGTCATATGGTAGTTCTATTTTTAGTTTTTTAAGGAACCTCCAAACTGTTCTCCATAGTGGCTGAACCAATTCACATTCCCACCAGCAGTGCAAGAGGGTTCCCTTTTGTCCACACCCTCTCCAGCATTTATTGTTTCTAGATTTTTTGATGATGGCCATTCTAACTGGTGTGAGATGATATCTCATTGTAGTTTTGATTTGCATTTCTCTAATGATTAATGATGTTGAGCATTCTTTCATGTGTTTGTTGGCAGTCTGCATATCTTCTTTGGAGAAATGTCTATTTAGGTCTTCTGCCCATTTTTGGATTGGGTTGTTTGTTTTTCTGATATTGAGCTGCATAAGCTGCTTGTAAATTTTGGAGATTAATCCTTTGTCAGTTGCTTCATTTGCAAATATTTTCTCCCATTCTGAGGGTTGTCTTTTAGTCTTGTTTATGGTTTCCTTTGCTGTGCAAAAGCTTTGAAGTTTCATTAGGTCCCATTTGTTTATTTTTGTTTTTATTTCCATTGCTCTAGGAGGTGGGTCAAAAAGGATCTTGCTGTGATTTATGTCATAGAGTGTTCTGCCTATGTTTTCCTCTAAAAGTTTGATAGTTTCTGGCCTTACATTTAGGTCTTTAATCCATTTTGAGCTTATTTTTGTGTATGGTGTTAGGGAGTGATCTAAGCTCATACTTTTACATGTAGCTGTCCAGTTTTCCCAGCACCACTTATTGAAGAGGCTGTCCTTTCTCCACTGTATATTCCTGCCACCATTATCAAAGATAAGGTGTCCATATGTGCGTGGGTTTATCTCTGGGCTTTCTATTCTGTTCCATTGATCTATCGTTCTGTTTTTGTGCCAGTACCATACTGTCTTGATTACTGTAGCTTTGTAGTATAGTCTGAAGTCAGGGAGCCTGATTCCTCCAGCTCCATTTTTCGCTCTCAAGATTGCTTTAGCTATTCGGGGTCTTTTGTGTTTCCATACAAATTGTGAAATTTTTTGTTCTAGTTCTGTGAAAAATGCCAGTGGCAGTTTGATAGGGATTGCATTGAATCTATAGATTGCTTTGGGTAGTAGAGTCATTTTCACAATGTTGATTCTTCCAATCCAAGAACATGGTATATCCCTCCATCTATTTGTATCGTCTTTAATTTCTTTCATCAGTGTCTTATAATTTTCTGCATACAGGTCTTTTGTCTCCCTAGGTAGGTTTATTCCTAGGTATTTTATTCTTTTTGTTGCAATGGTAAATGGCAGTGTTTTCTTGATTTCACTTTCAGATTTTTCATCAGTAGTATATAGGAATGCCAGAGATTTTTGTGCATTAATTTTGTATCCTGCTACTTTACCAAATTCATTGATTATCTCTAGTAATTTTCTGGTAGCATCTTTAGGATTCTCTATGTATAGTATCATGTCATCTGCAAACAGTGACAGCTTTACTTCTTCTTTTCCGATTTGGATTCCTTTTATTTCCTTTTCTTCTCTGATTGCTGTGGCTAAAACTTCCAAAACTATGTTGAATAAGAGTGGTGAGAGTGGGCAACCTTGTCTTGCTCCTGATCTTAGTGGAAATGCTTTCAGTTTTTCACCATTGAGGATGATGTTGGCTGTGGGTTTGTCATATATGGCCTTTATTATGTTGAGGAAAGGTCCCTCTATGCCTACTTTCTGTAGGGTTTTTATCATAAATGGGTGTTGAATTTTGTCAAAAGCTTTCTCTGCATCTATTGAGATGATCATATGGTTTTTCTCCTTCAATTTGTTAATATGGTTTATCACATTGATAGATTTGCGTATATTGAAGAATCCTTGCATTCCTGGAATAAACCCCACTTGATCATGGTGTATGATCCTTTTGATGTGCTGTTGGATTCTGTTTGCTAGTATTTTGTTGAGGAGTTTTGCATCTATGTTCATCAGTGATATTGGCCAGTAGTTTTCTTTCTTTGTGACATCCTTGTCTGGTTTTGGTATCAAGGTGATGGTGGCCTCGTAGAAGGAATTGGGGAGTGTTCCTCCCTCTGCTATGTTTTGGAAGAGTTTGAGAAGGATAGGTGTTAGCTCTTCTCTAAATGCTTGATAGAATTCGGCTGTGAAGCCATCTGGTCCTGGGCTTTTGTTTGTTGGAAGATTTTTAATCCCAGTTTCAATTTCAGTGTTTGTGATTGGTCTGTTCATATTTTCTATTTCTTCCTGATTCAGTCTTGGTAGTTTGTGCATTTCTAAGAATTTGTCCATTTCTTCCAGATTGTCCATTTTATTGGCATAGAGTTGCTTGTAGTAATCTCTCATGATCATTTTTATTTCTGCAGTGTCAGTTGTTATTTCTCCTTTTTCATTTCTAATTCTATTGATTTGAGTCTTCTCCCTTTTTTTCTTGATGAGTCTGGCTAGTGGTTTATCTATTTTGTTTATCTTCTCAAAGAACCAACTTTTAGTTTTATTGATCTTTGCTATTGTTTCCTTCATTTCTTTTTCATTTATTTCTGATCTGATTTTTATAATTTCTTTCCTTCTACTAAATTTGGGGGTTTTTTGTTCTTCTTTCTCTAATTGTTTTAGGTGTAAGGTTAGGTTGTTTATTCGAGATGTTTCCTGCTTCTTAAGGTGGGCTTGTATTGCTATAAACTTCCCTCTTAGAACTGCTTTTGCAGCATCCCATAGGTTTTGGGTCGTTGTGTCTCCATTGTCATTTGTTTCTAGGTATTTTTTAATTTCCTCTTTGATTTCTTCAGTGATCACTTCATTATTGAGTAATGTATTGTTTAGCCTCCATGTGTTTGTATTTTTTACAGATCTTTTCCTGTAATTGATATCTAGTCTCATGGCGTTGTGGTCGGAAAAGATACTTGATACAATTTCAATTTTCTTAAATTTACCAAGGCTTGATTTGTGACCCAAGATATGATCTATCCTGGAGAATGTTCCATGAGCACTTGAGAAAAATGTGTATTCCGTTGTTTTTGGATGGAGTGTCCTATAGATATCAATTAAGTCCATCTTGTTTAGTGTATCATTTAAAGCTTGTGTTTCCTTATTTATTTTCATTTTGGATGATCTGTCCATTGGTGAAAGTGGGGTGTTGAAGTCCCCTACTATGAGTGTATTACTGTCGATTTCCCCTTTTATGGCTGTTAGTTTTTGCGTTATGTATTGAGGTGCTCCTGTGTTAGGTGCATAAATATTTACAATTGTTATATCTTCTTCTTGGATTGATCCCTTAATCATTATGTAGTGTCCTTCTTTGTCTCTTGTAATGGTCTTTATTTTAAAGTCTATTTTGTCTGATATGAGAATTGCTACTCCAGCTTTCTTTTGACTTCCATTTGCATGGAATATCTTTTTCCATCCCCTTACTTTCAGTCTGTATGTGTCTCTAGGTCTGAAGTGGGTCTCTTGTAGACAGCATATATATGGGTCTTGTTTTTGTATCCATTCAGCCAATCTGTGTCTTTTGGTGGGAGCATTTAGTCCATTTACATTTAAGGTAATTATCGATATGCATGTTCCTATTCCCATTTTCTAAATTGTTTTGGGTTCGTTGTTATAGGTCCTTTCCTCCTCTTGTGTTTCTTGTCTAGAGAAGTTCCTTCAGCAGTTGTTGTAAAGCTGGTTTGGTGGTGCTGAACTCTCTCAGCTTTTGCTTGTCTGTAAAGGTTTTAATTTCTCCATCAAATCTGAATGAGATCTTTGCTGGGTAGAGTAATCGTGGTTGCAGGCTTTTCTCCTTCATCACTTTCAGTATGTCCTGCCACTCCCTTCTGGCTTGCAGAGTTTCTGCTGAGAGATCAGCTGTTAGCCTTATGGGGATTCCCTTGTGTGTTATTTGTTGTTTTTCCCTTGCTGCTTTTAATATGCTTTCTTTGTATTTAATTTTTGAGAGTTTGATTAATATGTGTCTTGGTGTATTTCTCCTTGGGTTTATCCTGTATGGGACTCTCTCTGCTTCCTGGACTTGGTTAACTATTTCCTTTCCCATATTAGGGAAGTTTTCAACTATAATCTCTTCAAATATTTTCTCAGTCCCTTTCTTTTTCTCTTCATCCTCTGGAACCCCTATAATTCGAATGTTGGTGCGTTTAATGTTGTCCCAGAGGTCTCTGAGACTGTCCTCAGTTCTTTTCATTCTTTTTTCTTTATTCTGCTCTGCAGTAGTTATTTCCACTATTTTATCTTCCAGGTCACTTATCCGTTCTTCTGCCTCAGTTATTCTGCTATTGATCCCATCTAGTGTATTTTTCATTTCAGTTATTGTGTTGTTCATCTCTGTTTGTTTGTTCTTTAGTTCTTCTAGATCTTTGTTAAACATTTCTTGCATCTTCTCCATCCCTGCCTCCATTCTATTTCCGAGATTCTGGATCATCTTTACTATCATTATTCTGAATTCTTTTTCAGGTAGACTGCCTATTACTTCTTCATTTGTTAGGTCTGGTGCATTTTTATCTTGCTCCTTCATCTGCTGTGTGTTTTTCTGTCTTCTCATTTTGCTTATCTTACTGTGTTTGGGGTCTCCCTTTTTTTTTTTTTTTAGCAGGCTGCAGGTTCGTAGTTCCCGTTGTTTTTGATGTCTGTCTCCAGTGGCTAAGGTTGGTCTAGTGGGTTGTGTATGCTTCCTGGTGGAGGGGACTAGTGCTTGTGTTCTGGTGGATGAGGCTGGATCTTGTCTCTCTGGTGGGCAGGTCCACGTCTGGTGGTGTGTTTTGGGGTGTCTCTGGACTTATTATGATTTTAGACAGCCTCTCTGTTAATGGGTGGGGTTGTGTTTCTGTTTTGCTAGTTGTTTGGCATAGGTTGTCCAGCACTGTAGCTTGCTGGCCGTTGAGTGAAGCTGGGTGCTGGTGTTAAGGTGGAGATCCCTGGGAGATTTTCGCCGTTTGATATTATGTGGTGCTGGGAAATCTCTTGTGGACCAGTGTCCTGATGTTGGCTCTCCCCCCTCAGAGGCAGAGTCCTGATTCCTGGCAGGAGCAGCAAGAACCTTTCATCCACACAGCTCAGATTAAAAGGGAGAGAAAGTAGAGAGAATTAGTAGAAATAGGAAGATAGAAAGAAAGAAAGAAAGGAGGGAAGGAAGGAAGGAAGGGAGGAAGGAGGGAGGGAAGGAAGGAAGAAAGAAAGACGAAGGAAAGAAGGCCAGAAAGAAGGAAAGGAGGAGGGAGGAAGGAAGGAAGGAAAAAGGACAGAAAGTAGATACAGTAAAATAGAATGAAGTAAAGTATAATAAAGTTATTGACTTAAAACATAATTATTTAGGGGAAAAAAGAAAAAAAAAAGAAAAAAGAAAAAGGATGGATATAACCTTAGGACAAATGTTGAAAGCCACGCTATACAGACAAAATCCTACACTGAAGCTTACACATACACCCTCACGAAAAGAGGTAAAGGGGAAAAAATCATAAATCTTGCTTTCAAAGACCACCTCCTCCACTTGGGATGATTCGTTGTATAAAGGGGGGAAGGAAAGAAAGAAAGAGGGAAGGTAAAGTATAATAGAATTATTAAAATTAATTATTAAGAAAAAAAAAAAACAATGGACGGATAGAACCCTAGGACAAATGGTGGAAACAAAGCTATACAGACAAGGTCTCAAAGAGAAGCGTACACATACACTTTCACAAAAAGAGGAAAAACGGGAAAAAAATCATAAATCTTGCATATGAAGTCCACCACCTCAATTTGGGATGAGTCACTGTCTATTCATGTATTCCACAGAAGCAGGGTACATCAAGCTGATTGTGGAGCTTTAATCCGCGGCTTCTGAGGCTGCTGGGAGAGATTTCCCTTTCACTTCTTTGTTCTCACAGCTCCCAGGGGCTCAGCTTTGGATTTGGCCCCGCCTCTGCGTGTAGGTCGCTGGAGGGCGTCTGTTTTCCACTCAGACAGGACAGGGTTAAAGGAGCCTCTGATTCGGGGGCTTTGGCGCACACAGGCCGAGGGGAGAGAGGGGCACGGCGTGCGGGGCGGGCCTGCGGGGGCAGAGGCCGGCGTGACGCTGCACCAGCCTGAGGCCCGCCGTGTGTTAAAAGTCTCTTGCCTCTTTGGCAGGTGCAGACTTTCCCCCGGACTCCCTCCCGGCTAGCCGTGGTGCACTACCCCCTTCAGGCTATGTTCAAGCCGCCAACCCCAGTCCTTTCCCTGCGCTCCGTCTGAAACCGAAACCCGAGCTTTAGCTCGCAGCCCCGCCCGCCCCGGCGGGTGAGCCGACAAGCCTCTCGGGCTGGTGAGTGCCGGTCGGCACCGATCCTCTATGCGGCAGTCTCTCCGCTTTCCCCTCCGCACCCCTGTTGCTGTGCTCTCCTCTGCGGCTCCGAAGCTCCCTCCTCCGCCTCCCGCAGTCTCTGCCCGTGAAGGGGCTTCCTAGTGTGTGGAGACTTTTGCTCCTTCACAGCTCCCTCCCACTGGTGCAGGTCCCGTCCCTATTCTTTTGTCTCTGTTTTTTCTTTTTTTCTTTTGCCCTACCCTGGTACGTGGGGAGTTTCTTGCCTTTTAGGAGGTCTGAGGTCTTTTGCCAGCCTTCAGTAGGTGTTCTGTAAGAGTTGTTCCACGTGTAGATATATTTCTGGTGTATCTGTGGGGAGGAAGGTGATCTCCGCGTCTTACTCTTCCGCCATCTTTCTTAATCCCTTCCCCCCTTATGTTTAATAATTCTTTTAATTTGAATGTTGGATATAATAAAGGAAAAATGATCTACAAGTATTACCCCCTCTATATGTTAGCTTAAGAACTCTGGAGATTAATAAAAATAATAAAAAGATTTTCAAGTTTCCTAAATATGAAGAAGACAAATTTAATTTGGTTAACTCACATGAGCAGTATCACCAGCTAGTTGCAGCTTCAATTAGCATGCAGGGCATAACCTGAGGCTACTCAGGTATCAGAAGGATGATGAGTTTGTAAATGTCAAATTAAAACATGATTGTGCCAATCCCTGTAATTTTACCAATACGTATTCATCAGCTATGGTTGATGAAACCAGGCACAGCAACTTATTCAGGACAGGCCATGTCAGCAAGGATTTTTTGTTTTTATATCACATGGATGGGGATAATAAACATAGTGGCAGGTCAGAAGCTTGCAGCAGTTGAACCTTGATTTAGGCAACAGTGCTGCCTCTAAGGGGGCAAAAATAGCTTTAAGTGCTTGCCCCCACACCCACTGCTTACCCCTTGTTGCTCCCTGCACAATATAGGGTCTAAGGTCTTGATTCCTTTGTTACTAAGGTTGTTACTTTCCCTTCACCTTCACAAAATTGACGAGTCCAATTCCAGTAGCTGAAAATTCACATTTTTTTCTGATCATCTCTTATTGGATTCATCAAGTTGATGATGATTACTACCAAGGACCAAACTGCCATAGCAATATGTGTAGACCAGGATGAGGTGAATGCAATAACCAAGCCTTTCTTTCCAATTTTTTTTTTTTTTTTTTTTTTTTTTCGGTATGCGGGCGTCTCACTGCTGTGACCTCTCCCGTTGTGGAGCACAGGCTCCGGACGCGCAGGCTCAGCAGCCATGGCTCACGGGCCCAGCTGCTCCGTGGCATGTGGGATCCTCCTGGACTGGGGCATGAACCCAGGTCCCCTGCATTGGCAGGTGGACTCTCAACCACTGCACCACAAGGGAAGCTCACCCCAATTTTTTTTTTTTTTTACAATATCAAATACCTGTAGTTTGTAGGCAGCTTAGAATTTTCCATTGAATGCTTTACCTGTAAAATAATTGCTGGTTGACTTTTATAACAAAAGATGCACCACTGTCAAAGTGTAGATGTTCTTGAAAGACAGAGACATGACAGAGATAGGTCTCAAAGGCCACGATTCTGTGGGTGGAACTAGCCAATCTGATTTGTGAAAAAGCAAATGTGGTAAGACATCACTGATTAACCCAAGAGGGAATCAAGACCTAACTAAAGAATTTAGCAGGAGCATGTTGGGCCAACACCTTCTATAATGACCTCCATTATCACAAGACAAATAGGACAGCTTTGGAACGAGTCACAAGTCTGGTATATGGGGTAGCTTTTGCATTAGAAATATAGAGTCTTTTCTTTTATGCCCAGTATATGATGGTGGATATGTCACCATTTTTGGTGTTATTCTGATCACTGTAGGCTTGATCAGAACTTGATTCCAGTTTGTCTCATCAAAGAACAGGACCTTAATATGGACATCTATGTGATTGATTCAGTCAATCCAATTAGCAGCAGCAATTTATTTTCAGTTTGGGGCCCCAAAGAAGAGTATCTTTAATCTCCCATTCTGTAGTATTTTAAGTGGCATTCCAGAGCTGTAAGCCATTGAAAACAGCCTCACAGTCAGCAAAAAATATAACATGATTCATCAAGAGAAGCATTGGCCAGAGGTATGAAAATGGTCTTAAATTATTCCCATTGACTGGAGCAACCATGTCTATTTGTGATTCTACATAGCTGGTATTGATGTTGAACTGGATCCTTTAATTGTGAACCTTCAAATCCAATTTGACGCACCTCAAAATGAGAACATTAACCCAGAGAGTCACAGGCCCTCCATAGGCAATTTATTCAATTTCAGAGGAGCTCTTTAACAAGCTAATAGCCATTTTTAAAAGGTGTGTATTTGTTAGCTGTATTGAGAGGCAGCAATCTAAAAGCCCAGGAGCAGACTGGGAGGAGTGGAGGCTGCCTCACTAACCAGAGGTTCCAATAGACAAAATAATGTTGCACTGACTTGTACTTGTACCAAAAAGTACAATAATCTGCTGATCCTCCTTCCTGGTGATGGTGAGGCACCAAAGAGGCAGCAGTTTTTCCTTATCTCCCAGAGGCCAGCATTGTGAATTTGTTTACATAGTCTCAAGAAACTTTGACAAAGCTATCCCTAAATTTTGTTAGGTTTCTCGAACACCACTGGTGATAGAGGTGTGACAACACCAGTCTAGCCATTGAGACCCAGGCTTCTGACTTGCCAACCAGAAGGACATAATGTATCTATCTCTGCATGTATGTATGTATTTATATATGTGTGTGTGTACGTATCTATCTATCTACCTATCTAATCTATTTTCATCCATCATCTATCAAAATCTTTAGAAATCAGAAGGTACAGAGGCATTTGCACTAAACTCTGACTCACCCACTGTAGGAAAATGGTAGAAGAGCTTGCTCCCACTGCATGTGGCAATGTACTGAATGGGAGATTCATCTCTCATTTTATCAGCATTTACAGGACAAGCATGTAACACATCAAAAGCTACTATATATTTCTACAACAGTACATTCAATTTTCCCAGAGGACACACCCACAAAATAGCTTTTCTTTTTCTTGGCTGAAAGTTTTGATCAAACACTAACAGTTGAATATGGGCATTTTTTAAAATTCCCCATAGGAACATAGAGCAGGGAGTTTAACACCTGATCTTGAGGACATATAACAGCTGTCAGGAAAATACATCATCTCCTGTTGGGAGCTTGGGGAATACAGCAAGCCAGAGGAAGCTGGCTTGTAAGGGATGGCTGGTATTTACTAAAGAGGTTTCTTTCTTTTGTCTCTTTACTCCTTATACATGACTTCTCCTCCTTAGTGCACATTTCATCATCCAGAAAGCCCTAGATTCAGGGGCTCCTTTGCTTTGTCCCTGTATATACCACAGTTCCTCCTCACAGTCCTCAGCAGTTTCAGATACTCTGAGTCCGGTGACTCTTCCTCCCCATGAGAGAGGATATGTTAGTGACCTGGGTGACTATATCCAACAGAGTTGTAAAAGTTTGAGTCCCTCTATTCCCTGAATTTCCCCAACATACTCAACTTTTTCCTTAAGGTAACTGACGTCAGAGTAGAGAAGGAGAACTGTATCAGAAGGCTCAGAGGGAGGGAGAGAGAAGCCCAGTTCCAGTAAACAAAAATTTGCATGTAGTTTCAGTTTCAAGTGACTGCACACTGGAACTCAGCAAAGGAGCTAGTTTTGGTTCAAATAAATGGTTTTGTTCCATTCAAACCTCTATGTCTTTATTGCTGACACCTCTAATTTTAACTTTGGATAAATTTTGATAGCCAAAGCCATATTGTCATTACTTTGTGGCCTCAGCCTATTGTTATGATAACATCCTTCCTTCCTCCCAAATGAGAGTGAGTAACTAACCAAGCAGAGTTATAACAACCAATTAAGGAGATGGTCTCAATCGTACCACTCCTTGCTTAGCCTCTAAACATTTGTTAACAATAGGACAATGGAGCACAGTCACTCTGCCCTTTTTTATCCCTGCACTTGACTGATAACATTCAATATCCAATTCTGGGGAGTCTTCTCATGTCTATCTTCTCCATCCTTTCTCTTCTAGGAAGCCATGTCTCTGTCAGCAATCCATCCTTGTCACCAAGACTGCCCAGAACTTTGCAGGATCTGAGATTTTATCTTTAAAATCTTAAAAGCTAACAAGTTCACCACTTTGTGGATGCTGAAAGAAGACATGAGACTTCTGGGTTAGAGACAAACACTTTACAACTCATGGCAAAAGTAGTAGCCAGAGTTCTTGTTGACTAGTGTCAGTTCCCCATGCTTCTCAGAGTACCTCACAAAAAGCTCATTGTTTATGCTTGCACACAGAGTAAGTTGTGTTACAGAAGTGGAGTACTGAACTTATGGAATTATCATTTTCATAGTGAGTTGAGGCAAGCCTACTCTTTATCAGGGAGTAGAAAAGGCTTTGCATTTTTGGCTTTCCCAGCAAAAAATGTGCAAGAACAGTGAGCTATCCTAGCAAATTACCTCTCCCAACAAAGAGATGGGCTAAAGAAACATAATGACAAAAGGAATCTAGTTGGTCAGCTTTGGGCAATTCTATCTAGGAAAATAAAAGTGATGCTAAATCATGTAACTAGGGTAGAAGTCTGGAGGCCTTATTTTGATACCTAGGAACATAAGCATTCATCTTCAGATTTAACAAAAGAGTTGTAGAGTCCAGACACATTGATATAGTGAAAACGTATATGTATCAGGTATATCAGGGATCAGATGGCTATGGACACAGCCCAGTTGCCTGTTGTTTTGTAAATACCAAGCAGTTTTAATGGAACAGAGTCATGCCAATTCATGTACTTATTGTGTATGCCTGCTTTTTTTTTTTTTTTTTTTTTTTTTTTTAAATAAGGACAGAGTTATATAGTTGCAATAGAGACTGGATAGCCTTAGATTTAAACCACTATTTGGCTTTTAGGTAAAACATTTGTTAACCTCTGATGTATAAGTCACATGTATATAATGGGGAATGAGAGATTAAAAAACTGATATAATTTGCTATACTTCTCTAAATGACATTTTAAGGTATAAAACCAGATGATAAAAAAAACAGCTCTATATTCTTTTTCTTCCTTAGCTTTATTAAGGTATAAC
Organism: Inia geoffrensis; assembly: GCA_036417435.1. Classification (NCBI taxonomy): domain Eukaryota; kingdom Metazoa; phylum Chordata; class Mammalia; order Artiodactyla; family Iniidae; genus Inia; species Inia geoffrensis. The sequence goes on from CM070916.1 coordinate 48,702,913, forward strand.
TGACAAAAATTGTGTATTTTGAGGTATACAAAATGATGATTTAATATTCATAGACACTGTGGAATCAACCAAGCTAATTAGTACATCCATCATTTCACCTACTTAACTTTTGTGTGTGTGTGTGTGTGTGTGTGTGTGTGTGTGTGTGTGGTAAGAACACTTAAAATCTACTATTGTAGCAAATTTCAGGTATATTATACAGTGATTGACTATAGTCACTATGCTGTACATCCAGAACTTATTCATCTTTTAATTGAAAAATTTGTACCCTTTGACTTACATTTCCCCCACCCAGGAGCCCCTGCTCTCTGCTTCTCTGAGTTTGACTTTTTTATATTCCATGTCTAGGTGAATCATTTAGATGAATCATCAATGCCGTAATCAATACAAAATTAGACAAGAGTTAAAGCTGATCAATATTTAGGCATTTTGGTTACCTGTATCTTTCAATCCCACAGATAATATCATCTCTGAAAGAAATGATATGTAATGCTGAACTGATTTGGGTAGTCTGTTAATGCAAACAGCTTGAAAGAAGCCTGAGGTTAGACAAAGGTCAAAGCCACTAATATGAACTAAAATCATCAGTAAATGAGATTTCTTATGATATTTTAATTAGGCTCACTCTGTCACAGTATGAATTGTAAATGTGACCTTTAGAATCAAATCAATTTATTAGATACATTTGGCATTTCCTTCATACACATTTTAAAATTAAAAAAAAAAAAAATTGTATTCCTCATGCTATTTCAAAAGTAAGATCTTGATTTAGATTGGCAGTTTTGATTTTTATATATTTTTTTTACATTAAATGAATCTGTAATACACACTGGATTTCTATTCTAGAGCATGTGTGATATGATTTGGAATATGTTCACTCTTAGAAATTAAGCCAGTAACAAAGATATTTTCTGTTTAGAGGTTTAAGTAATAGTCTAATGTCTTTTCAAGGAAAAATGAAGTAAGTAGAGATGACTCCTGTTGATACTAGATTCTATTTCTTAAATATATATATGGAAATATATATATATATATATATTCTTCAATGTTCTAAGGAATTTTCTTGTTTCCTACACTGCAAGCCACAGACTTCACTCTTTTCTAGAAGTTTAGAAAAACAATTCTTTGGAATTCTTACCAAGGGAAAACTTCATGATTTTTTAATAACTAAGAAGCCCCAAAGGACTGTGTTTTCTGACCTACTATATATTTTCATAATGAGACAAATAAATCTTGTTACATAGTGAAGCTAGACTTCCTCTATAGGGAAGTTCCCATCTGTTACTGTATACTTAACAAGATATTACAGCCAACTTTAACATTAATAATCACAGAAAATAATCACATGCCTGATGACAATATTCAGATCTGCTCATGTTTCAACTGTTTACATACTCAATATATTTTATGTAATGTAGCAATACATTTTAAAGGAAAGTTCATATTAGTACATCTATATGTGGTGCAAATTAATGAATCCAATCAAAATGATGAGACTGTTTATGAGATCGAACAGTCATAAATATTGCTTTTATTTAGTCATGCTCTTGTCCATATCCTACATAAGTTATGGGGAAATAAGCCTAGAGCACAGACTAACAGATTCTTAGAATTCTACCACTGTTGGTTTTTGTTTATTTTTGCTATATCCAAGAACATTTCTTCTTAATAAGGTTCTCAAATAATGGTGATATCATAATATCTCTTTTACCACTTGTTATCAGTGGTCCTCTTCTAATGTAAACTTTCAGAGTTTATCATTATCAAGCTAACTGATGGAAACTGAAGAGACAATATACATCATGTGATGATAATTTGCATGCTTCTTGAAATAATTCTACAATATCCAGGTAAATATATATTAAAAGTATAGTGTAAGCTTGAGCATGAAAGCATAGTTGAATCCTCTTTCCTCCAGTTTTCTCTCACAGACCATTGGGACTAAATTCATGATAACTCACAAATAATATTCTTTCAGCACTAGTTAATACATACTTTTTATTGTTCAACTTCTACCCTCATAATCTTTTGTAATTTTCTTCTCTTTATCTAAATTTACACCTTTCTCTACTGTAATCCTTCCTTGTACTTTGCAGAGTGTCACTTCTAATTTATTTTCTAATATCAACTCCTTTTAAAATATTGCCTCCTTTACATCTCTGTGGAAAACTTGCTGTCTATCAGTATGTCCACCGCAAGACCCTGGCTTTTTTTATAACACTTTCCAATGGAGGATATTTTTATTCTTATTAATGTGACTGCAAATTGCTTAGTGTGATGTGTTTCTCCTTCTTAGTCACCATTAATTTTCCAAAAATCTAATGTATTTAGGCTCAGACATCTGACTATAACCTCTTTCTTATTTATTTTGCTTTCCACTAACCAAATAACCTTCACTTAATTAATATTAAACTTTAACAACTAATTCAAATACTTCCTTTGGAATTCAGTTTTGTCCATGCACCAGGGTGACTATATAGTGAAGATATCATCTAAATAAATGACCCATTCTACATACAAGACTCACAGCTCTCAATCTCCTATGTGACCTCCATTCAATTCTAATTTATTTTAACAATTCACTGCAATAATGACTCAGAAAATTGCCATAATTCAAAAATCCAATAAATCAAAATCCTTCTCTAGTAACTCCTTCCAATTCTTCCACCTTGTTAGCTCACACATAAATATATATATATATATATATATATATATATATATATATATATATATATATATATATATATATAGTTGATTTATAATACTGTGTTAGTTTCAGGTGTACAGAAAAGTGATTCAGTTATTTCTTTTTTACATTCTTTTCCATTATAGATTATTATAAGATACTGCATATAGTTCCCTCTGCTCTACAGTAAGTCCTGTTGTTTATCTATGTTTATACATAGTAGTGTGTGTCTGTTAATACCAAACTCCTAATTTATCTCTCCCCCCATTTCCCCTTGGTAACAATAAATTACCTCCCCCATTCTATGATTTTAATACCACTCAATAAGATTAGAATTGTTCCAGTTGTAAGATTTATAAGAGAGAAATCAATAAATGTATTTAAAGAATAACAGCTTAAACTATGAGATTTCTTTGTAATATCAGTAAACTGAGACAGCTTTCAAGTGTACACCCTCTGATTCACAGTTGCCAAACAAGAACCACATCTGTGAAAGATTAGTTATAATGTCAACCTACAATATAATGTTTCCAGGAATTGTTTTGTTGAGAAAAGAGCTTCTCTTCCTAGGTGTGATTTAATAGGTGATACTTTTGGCTACCTGGCCTGTTGTGGTTGTGACCATCTAAAAAGCTGTTTGTGGATTGAGTTCAATTAGCTCAGAAATCAACTGAATTATTACAATGTACTGACAATAAAGAAGGAGGGTGACACCTAAAGGATAGTGGGTAGAAACTCAAGAATTGTTTCAACTGTATATTTTATTCAATTTACATGAAAATTTGAAGCTAGATTTTGGACTCATACCAAGGAGTGACTAGAGATGCATATAAGAGTATTAGTGATAGACGCCTCACTAAAGTCACAGTTAATGTGTGGTAAGTGACTGTTAGCCATTTATATATTGAAACAGAAGAAATAAATATGAATTATTAGTTAGGAAAAATTAACAAAAAAGATCATGATGGTTGAAATATGAATATCTATGGTATTATTTATATGTGTCATGTTTAGGGGGTCTTGAATAAAAGTTGTTTACTTCATACAATCATTTAATGGTATGTAAAGAGACAAGAATTTTTACTCTCTTTTTGTTGTTCAAATCATAATGAAATGATAAAAAACAGTAGTTAAATATCTCTTGTTAATACCATTTTAATTTATTGATGAATTAGACAGATGTGGTTATATGTAGTAAATTAAATTTTCATAATATTATAGATTGGATATTATATTTCCAAATAAAGAAATCTCCCAGTATTATGTCTTTCTGTTGTAGACTGCTTTGTAATCTCTAAAAAATATTATGTGGGAAATTAATTTAAAGGGCTATATCCATGGTTAAGTATCCTAAATGTTCTTAGTAACTTAATTAAAAATAAAACCTGGATTGGAAAAAATTAGTTATTAAGGTTTCTTTGTAAAAATAGGAATAAAATGCTTCATTTTTAAAGTTGAAAAATTAGCTCAGTGTAAATTAAAATCATTGATGCAACTTTCCCTAGATTGCCTGAAAATAAATTTAATTTTCTTTGCTTGTTTTCATTCATTTGTATAACAAAATACTTATAAATTATCCTGTGTACTGTTATTTAGTAAACGTTAATGAATTAGGATTATACCAAGAGGCTATTTTGAGTATATTTTTGGCAAGAATTAGGGAAAATATACATTCTTTTTATAATAAATTTGTTCCTGAAATTTCTAAAAGAAAACAAAGTAAATGGAATTGCTACTTTTAAATGAGCTTGAAGTTTTGCCCTTATACTCTAGAGCAGAATTCCTTGGAGAAATCATTATCAAGAGAGAATTTCCCCCAAACTACAAAAAGTGAAGGAGGAAACTCTCAAGAGAGGGCTGGGCATCCTACTCAAATACAGTTACATCTAACTAAGAAACTGGTTGTGATAGGGCTGTTTTGCCAATCTGGACACATTGAAAGTAGAGAACATAAGAAAAGTTATTAATTCAAATACTTCAGATTTCAACTGGGAAGTTTGTACTTGTCTTTTGCTATAAAACCCGTATTTGATAAATTTAGTTATAACTTATGAGAATAAAATCCAAAAAATCTGGCTCTAACATTTTCCCATTTTAGAGCTTCCATTCAACATTTTAATTGCACATCAAAGTCACATTCCTAATATTCAACAAGCATCACATATTAAATATGTTGAAATTGGACTTCATTTTTTTTCATTTTGGGGGCTTTTTTTTATCTTATTTACTTTGATTAATGGTGTAGCCAGCAACCTTATGACTTTCTCTTATAAATAAAATATAATGTGTAAGTATTTTTTTTCTTGTCCCCCATCTCTAGGCAATAAAACATTCTGCTGATTTGTTCTCCACCATAACTCTCATAGATAGGTATTCATAAACACTGCCATTCTTAATAACATAGTTATGTTTATATTTTAATTCAAAATGGTACCAAAACAGGACACTATAAAACTCTTAGAGGAAAACGTAGGAAAAACACTCTGTGACATAAACCACAGCAAGATCATTCTTGACCCACCTCCTTGAGTAATGAAAATAAAAACAAAAAATAAATATATGTGACCTAATTAAACTTAAAAGTTTTTGCACAGCAAAGGAAACCGTAAACAAGATGAAAAGACAGAGGGGAGGAACTTCAAGATGGTGGAAGAGTAAGACATGGAGATCACATTCTTCCCCACATATACATCAGAAATGATTCTTCTACATGTGAAACAACTCCTACAGAACACATGCTGAACACTGGCAGAAGACCTCAGACTTCCCAAAAGGCAAGAAACTCCCCACGTACCTCGGCAGGGCAAAAGATAAAAGGAAAATCAGAGACAAAGTACAGAGACAGGACCTGAACATCTGGGAGGGAGCTGTAAAGGACTAAAAGTTTCCACACACTAGGAAGCCCCTTCACTGGCACAGATGGGGGCTGTGCTGGGGGTGTGGAAGCTTTGGAGCCATGGAGGAGAGTGCAACAGGGGTGCAGAGGGAAAAGTGGAGAGATTCCCACACAGAGGATCAGTGCGACCAGCACTCACCAGCCCAATTGGCTTGTCTGTTCACCCACCAGGGCAGGTGGGGGCTGGAAGCTGAGGATAGGGCTTCAGAGGTAAGATCCCAGGGAGAGGACTGGGGTTGGCTGCGTGAACACAGCCTGAAGAGGGCTAGAGCACCACAGCTAGCTGGGAGGGAGTCTGGGGAAAAGTCTGGAGCTGCTGAAGAGTCAAGAAACATTTTCTTCCCTCTTTGTTTCCTGGTGCACGAGGAGAGGGATTAAGAACACCTCTTAAAGGATCTCTACAGATGGGTGCAAGCCATGGCTATCAGCATGGACCCCAGAGATGGGCATGAGACACTAAGGCTGCTGCTGCCTGTGTGCAAGCACACATCACTATCCACACCTACCCTCCCAGGAGCCTGTGCAGCCTGCCATTGCTAGGGTCCCGTGATTCAGAGACAGCATCCCCAGGAGAACACACAGCAAGCCTCAGGCTGGTTCAATGTCACCCTGGCCTCTGCCATCGCAGACTCACCCCAGACTCTGTACCCCAACCTCCCCCTGGCCTGAGTGAGCCAGAGGCCCTAATCAGCTGCTCCACTAACCCTGTCCTGTCTAAGCAAAGAACAGACACACTCAGGTGACCTACACACAGAGGCAGGGACAAATCCAAAGCTGAATCCCAGGAGCTGTGCAAACTGAGAAGAGAAAGGGAAATCTATCCCAGCAGCCTCAGGAGCAGCGGATTAAATCTACACAATCAACTTGATGTACCCTGCAACTGTAGAATACATGAAAAGACAACAAATCTTCCCAAATTGAGGAGATGGACTTTGGTAGCAATGTATATATAAATTATTTCCCTTTTTTGCCATTTGTGAGTGTGTATGTGTATGCTTCTGTCTGTGATTTTGTCTGTATAGCTTTGCTTTTACCATTTGTCCTAGGCTTCTGTCTGTCCATGTATTTTGTTATTTTGATTTTAGTATAGTTCTTAGCATTTGCTATCAATGGTGGATTTGTTTTCTGGTATGTTTGCTCTCTTCTTTCTTTCTTTTTCTTTTTTATTACTTTTTAAATTTTTTAATAATTATTTTTTATCTTAAAAACTGTATTATATTTTATTTTATCTTTTTCTTTTTTTCTTTCTTTTTTTCTCCCTTTTATTCTGAGCTTGTGGATGACAGGCTTTTGGTGCTCCAATCAGGCGTCAGGGCTGTGCCTCTGAAGTGGGAGAACCAAGTTCAGGAAATTGGTCTACATGAGACCTTCAAGCTCCACAAAATATCAAAAATCTCCCAGAGATCTCCATCTGAATATCAAATCCCAGCTCCACTCAACAACCAGCAAGCTACAGTGTTGGACACCTTATGCCAAACAATTAGGAAGACAGGAACACAAATCCACCCATTATCAGAGAGGCTGCCTAAAATAATAATAAGGCCACAGACACTCCAAAATACACCACCGGATGTGTACCTGTCAACCAGAAAGACAAGATCTGGCCTCATCCAACAGAGCACAGGCACTAGTCCCCTCTACCAGGAAGTCTACACAACTCACTAAATCAACATTAGTCACTGGAGGCAGACACCAAAAACAATGAGAAATACAAACCTGCAGCCTGCACAAAGGAAACCCCAAACACAGTAAGTTAAACAAAATAAGAAGCCAGAGAAACACACAGCAGATGAAGGAGCAAGGTACAAACCCACCAGACCTAACAAATGAAGATGAAATAGGCAGTCTACCTGAAAATGAATTAAGAAAAATGATAATAAAGATGATCCAAAATATTGGTAATAGAAAGGAGAAAATAAAAGAAACGTTTAACCACAACCTAGAAAAACTAAAGAGCAGACAAACAATCATGAACAACACAATAAATGAAATTAAAGATTATCTAGAAGGGATCAATAGCAGAATACCTGAGGCAGAAACATGGATGAGTGACCTGGAAGATAAAATAACAGAAATAACTAAGAATAAAGAAAAACAAAAAATGAAAAGAATTGAGGACAGTCTCAGAGACCATTGGGACAACATTAAACACACCAACATTCGAGTTATAGGGGTCCCAGAGGGGAAGAGAAAATGGAAAGGGACTGAGAAAACATTTGAAGAGATTATAGTTGAAAATGCCCCTAATATGGGAAAGGAAATAGTTAATCAAGTCCAGGAAGTGCAGAGAGTCCCATACAGGATAAATCCAAGAAGAAACACAACAAGACACATAGTAATAAAACTATCAAATATTAAGTACAAAGAAAAAATATTAAAAGCAGGAAGGGAAAAACAGCAAATAGCATACAAGGGAATCCCCATAAGGTTAATGGCTGGTCTTTCAGCAGGAACTCTGCAAACCAGGAGGGTGGGACAGGATATTTAAACTGATGTAAAGGAGAAACCTACAACCAAGATAGCTCTACCCTGTAAGGCTCTCATTCAGATTTGATGGAGAAATTAAAACCTTTACAGACAAGCAAAAGCAAAGGGAATTCAGCACCACAAAACCAGCTTTACAACAAATGTTAAAGTAACTTATCTGGCAGGAAACACAAGAGAAGGAAAAGATCTAAAATAACAAATCCAGAACAATTAAGAAAATGGTGATAGGAACATACATATCGATAACTACCTTAAATGTACATGGATTAAATGCTCCAACCAAAAGACATAGACTGGCTGAATGGATACAAAAACAAGACCTGTATATAGGCTGTCTACAAGAGACCCACTTCAGACTTAGCGACACATACACACTGAAAGTGAGGAGATGGAAAAAGGTATGCCGTTCAAATGGAAATCAAAAGAAAGCTGGAGTGGCAATTCTCATATCAGACAAAACAAACTTTAAAATAAAGACTATTGCAAGTGATAAAAAAGGGACACTACATAATGATCAATGGAACAATTGAAGAAGAAGCTGTAACAATTGTAAATATTTATTTACCCAACATAGGGGCACCTCAATACATAAGGCAAATACTAACAGCCATAAAAGGGGAAATCGACATTAACACAATCATAGTAGAGGACTTTAACACCCCACTTTCACCAATAGACAGACCATCCAAAATGAAAATAAAAAGGAAATTCAAGTTTTAAATGATACATTAAACAAGATGGAGTTAACTGATATTATAGGACACTCCAGCCAAAAACTACAGAAAATACTTTCTTCTCAAGTGCTCATGGAACATTCTCCAGGATAGATCATATCTTGGGTCACAAATCAAGCCTTGGTAAATTTAAGAAAATTGAAATCATATCAAGTATCTTTTCTGACCACAATGCTACAGGATTAGATATAAATTATAGGAAAAAATCAGCAAAAAATACAAACACATGGAGGCTAAACAATACACTACTAAATAACAAAGAGATCACTGAAGAAATCAAAGAGGAAATTTAAAAATACCTCAAAACAAATGACAATGAAGACACGATGACCCAAAACCTAAGGAATGCAGCAAAAGCAGTCCTAAGAGGGAAGGTTATAGCAATACAATCCAACCTTAAGAAACAAGAAACATATCATATAAATAACCTAACCACACACCTAAAACAATTAGAGAAAGAAGAACAAAACAACACCAAATTAGCAGAAGAAAGAAAGCATAAAGATCAGATCAGAAATAAATGAAAAAGAAATAAAGGAAACAATAACAAAAATCAATAAAAATAAAAGCTGGTTCTTTGAGAAGATAAACAAAATTGATAAACCATTAGCCAGACTCATCAGGAAAAGAAGGGAGAAGACTCAAATCAAAAGAATTAGACATGAAAAAGGAGAAGTAACATCTGACACTGCAGAAATACAAAACATCATGAGAGATTATTACAAGCAACTATATGCCAATAAAATGGACAACCTGGAAGAAATGGGCAAATTCTGAAAAATGCACAACCTTCCAAGAGTGAGCCAGGAAGAAATAGAAAATATAAACAGACCAATCACAAGCACTGAAATTGAACCTGTGATTAAAAATCTTCCAACAAACAAAAGACCAGGATCAAATGGAGTCACAGGAAAATTCTATGAAACATTTAGAGAAGAGCTAACACCTATCATTTTCAAACTCTTCCAAAATATAGCAGAGGGAAGAATACTCCCAAACCCATCCAATGAGGCCACCATGACCCTGATGCCAAACCCAGACAAAGATGTCTCAAAGAAAGAAAACTACAGGCCAGTATCACTGATGAACATAGATGCAAAAATCCTCAACAAAATACTAGCAAACAGAATCCAACAGCACATCAAAAGGATCATACACCATGATCTATTGGGGTTTATCCTAAGAATGCAAGGACACTTCAATATATGCAAATCAATCAACATAATACACAATATTAACAATTAAAAGAGAAAAACCATATGACCATCTCAATAGATGCAGAGAAAGCTTTCAACAAAATTCAGCACCCATTTATGATAAAAACCCTCCAGAAAGTAGGCATAGAGGCAACTTTCATCAACATAATAAAGGCCATATAAGACAAACACACAGGCAACAATGTCCTCAATGGTGAAAATCTGAAACCATTTCCACTAATATCAGGAACAAGACAAGTTTGCACACTCTCACCAATATTAGTCAACATAGTTTTGGAAGTTTTACCCAGAGCAATCAGAGAAGAAAAGGAAATAAAAGGAATCCAAATTGGAAAAGAAGAAGTAAAGCTGTCACTGTTTGCAGATGACATGATACTATACATAGAGAATCCTAAAGATGCTACCAGAAAACTACTAGAGCTAATCAGTGAATTTGGTAAAGTAGCAGGATACAAAATTAATGCACAGAAATCTCTGGCATTCCTATACACTAATGATGAAAAATCTGAAAGTGAAATTAAGAAAGCACTCCCATTTACCTTTACAACAAAAAGAATAAAATATCTAGGAATAAACATACCTAAGGAGACAAAGGACCTGTATGTAGAAAATTACAAGACACTGATGAAAGAAATTAAATATGATACAAATAGAATGAGAGATATACCATGTTCTTGGATTGGAGGAAGCAACATTGTGAAAATGATTATACTATCCAAAGCAGTTTACAGATTCAGTGCAATCCCTATTAAATGACTGCTGGTATTTTGCACAGAAATAAAACAAAAAATTTCACAATTTGTATGGAAACAGAAAAGACCCAGAATAGCCAAAGCAATCTTGAGAAAGAAAAACGGAGCTGGAGGAATCGAGCTCCCTGACTTCAGACTAACTACAAAACTACAGTAATCAAGACAGTATGGTACTGGCACAAAAACAGAAATATAGATCAATGGAACAGGACAGAAAGTGTAGAGATAAACCCATGCACATATGGCTCACCTTATCTTTGATAAAGGAGGCAAAAATATACAGTGGAGAAAAGACAGCCTCTTCAATAAGTGGTGCTGGGGAAACTGGACAGCTACATGTAAAAGAATGAAATTAGAACACTCCCTAACACCATACACAAAAAATAAACTCAAAATTAATTAAAGACCTAAATGTAAGACCATATACTCTCAAAATCTTAGAGGAAAACATAGGCAGAACACTCTATGACATAAATCACTGCAAGACCCTTTTTGACCCATCTCCTAGAGAAAAGGAAATAAAAACAAATATAAACAAATGGGACCTAATGAAACTTAAAAGCTTTTGCACAGCAAAGGAAACAATAAACAAGACAAAAGACAATCCTCAGAATGGGAGAAAATATTTGCAAATGAATCAACAGACAAAGGATTAATCTCCAAAATTTACAAGAAGCTCATGCAGCTCAATAAAAACAAACAAACAAATAAAAACAAACAACTCAATCCAAAAATGGGCAGAAGACCTAAATAGACATTTCTTCAAAGAAGATATACAGACTGCCAACAAACACATGAAAGAATGCCTAACATCATTAATCATTAGAGAAATGAAAATCAAAACTACGATGAGATATCATCTCACACCCGTCAGAATGGCCATCATCAAAAAATCTAGAAACACTAAATGCTGGAGAGGGTGTGGAGAAAAGGGAACACTCTTGCACTGCCCGTGGGAAAGTGAATTGGTACAGCCACTATGGAGAATGGTATGGAGGTTCCTTAAAAAACTACAAATAGAAATACCATATGACCCAGCAATCCCACTACTGAGAATATGCCCTGAGAAAAGTATAATTCAAAAAGGATCATGTACCAAAATGTTCCTTGCAGCTCTATTTACAATAGCCAGGAAATGGAAGCAACCTAAGTGTCCATCATTGGATGAAAGGATAAAGAAGATGTGGCTCATATATGCAATGGAATATCACTCAGCCTTAAAAATAAATGAAATTGAGCTATTTTTAATGATGTGGGTGGACCTAGAGTCTGTCATACAGAGTGAAGTAAGTCAGAAAGAGAGAGACAAATACCATATGCTAACACATATATATGGAATTTAAGAAAAAAAGTGTCATGAAGAACCTAGGGGTAAGACAGGAATAGAGACACAGATCTACTAGAGAATGGACTTGAGCATATGGGGAGGTGCAAGGTTAGGTTGTGAAAAAGTGAGAGAGTGGCATGGACATATATACACTACCAAATGCAAAATAGGTAGCTAGTGGGAAGCAGCCACCTAGCACAGGGGGATTAGCTTGGTGTTTTGTGACCACCTATAGGGGTGTGATAGGGAGGCTGGGAGGGAGGTAGACTCTATTAGAAAGAGATATGGTAACATATGTATATGTGTAATTGATTCACTTTGTTATAAAGCAGAAATTAACACACAATTGTAAAGCAATTACACTCCAGTAAAGATGTAAAAATAAGTAAAAAATAAATAAAATAATAAAAGTAAAATAAATAAAAAGAATAAAGTAGTCAGGAGTCATTCGCAAAATCTTTGTGAGTATATATTAACATTCTATTGCCTTACTGTGTGATTATTGAATACGTAGTTAATTAAATTGCAGTTCATATTTTTAAAAAATATAATCTTTATGCTTGTTCACAAAATAGAGCCTGTGCTTATAACTTAGGACTTAAAACAGCCTTTCTCCTTTCTGAAAGAGGCAATAAAGGACGCTTAAAATGAAAAAAAAAGAAAAAAATCGAATTGATAACAAAGTTTTACATTGCTTATGATTTTTTTTTTTGGTAAATAGACAGGAAATAGGAAAGCAGTGTTTTATAAGATAAACATGAAGTAAATAAAATGAATCAAGTACCTCTCCTATAATATAAAAATTCTCAGTAATTCTTCAGGGTTGTATATGATTTGTTCTTACCTGCCTCGCTACTAAATTTATAAACTCTCACATATAAAAGGGCAACGAATGTTTGACAAAGTGGTCAAGAAATCTTAATGGAGAAAGAATAGTCTTGTCAATAAATGGTTTGGAAAAACTGAATAATCACATACAGAAGAATGAAATTAAACCTGTATCTTACATCACAGAAAAATTAACTCAAAATGTATCAAAGACTTAAATGTAACACCTTTATTCATAAAAAATTTAAGTGTAAAACATGTTAAAAGCCCTTTAACATTGAGCTTGGCAATGCTTTTTTTTTTTTTTTTTGATGTGGTAGTAAAAGCATAAGCAACAAAAATAAATAATTAAAAGCTTCAGCCCAACAAAATAAATAATAAACAAAACGAAAAGACAACTTACAAAATGGGAGAAAATAGCGGCAAACTAAATGATAAAGCGTTAATATCCAAAATATAAAAGAAACTCATACAGCTCAATAACAACAAAACACAGTCTGATTAAAGAATGGGCAGAGGAACTGAATAGACATCTTTCCGAGGAAGACATCCAAATGACAAACAGGTACATTAAAAGATGTATGATCTCATTTATATGTGGAATTTTAAAAAGTCAAACTCATAGAAACAGATTAGAATGGTGGTTTCTAGGGGCTGGGAAGATGGAGAAAATGGGGAGATGTTGGTCAAAGGGCATAAACTTCTAGTTATTAGATGAAAAAATTTTGGGGATCTAATATAGAACATGGTAACTATAGTTAGCAAATCTGTATCATGTACTTAAAGTTGCTGAGAGAGTAGCTCTTAAATGAAGAGCTACTTCATACCATGAAGAAAAGCATGGTAATTATGTGAGATGATGGAAGTGCTAAGTAACCCTCTTGTAATCATCATTTTGCAATATATATATATATATATATATATATATATATATATATATGTGTATCAAATTATCATATTGCACACCTTAAACTTACATGAAGTTACATGTCAGTTATATCCCAATAAAGCTGAAAAAATTAAAACAATATTGCTTAAATTAAAAAAAAATAAGTAAAATAGCGTTGTTATGGTCACATGATTTAAAACCTATTTCAATGAAACAAAACAGAAATCACAGAATTAAGTCCACAAATATATTCATGCTTGTTATAGAGATTAGCTTTACAAACCAGTATAGAAAAAAAAACTCAATATGTGACTTGGGACAATATCCTACCCATAGGGGGGAAAAATGAAATTACAACACTATTTCAGAGTATTTCCCAAAGCAACTTACAAATAAATTAAAAATGCTTAAAATTTGAACATACTTCATATTTATCTTTGAGAATTGGCATAGCAAATGTCTGCTTTAAAAAGCATAAACAACACAAATCATAAAATAAAGGACCGATGGGTATTATTACATTTAATAAGCAAACTAGATTAAAAGGCATAATGTTCCAAGACCAGAAACAGACAAGTAATGTGTATTTTCACTGTATAAGAGACATTTTTGAAGTAAGAAATAAAAGGAAAGAAAAATGGCCCAATAAAATTGGACAAAGTTAAAAAAACAGGAAATTCATCTAGAAATAAATACAAATGGGCAAGGCATATGAAATAATATCCAACTGCACTAGTCATCAAGAAACTAAATTAAAATATGCCACAATTATTAGACTGGAAAAAAATGTTAATGCAGGCTAATGCTCAGTGTTAGTGATGTTGTAGTGAAATGGGAATTCTGAAGTTGCTTTAGGAAATATAACTTTGTATAAACTTTTGAGAGGCAAATTTTTACTCAAAATGTTGAAAAATGCACAATCTTGAATTAGTGCATATGTATGTATATATGAGAAATTCTTGTTTATGCAAAGTAGGGAAAAGTGTTCAAAGAAGTACATTGCATCACTATTTTTTTCCAATAGCCTAACTTGGAACTAACCTAAATAGGGAGAATAAAAAAGATCAATATTATATATTCATGTAATGATATTCAAATTAAGAAATAAAATAAATGAAGTAGATCTATGTGTATGAAGAATGGACAGATGTCTAATACAAAAGGTGGAGTGAAAATATAAGTCTTATGAAGATGTCAGAAGTATAATTTTTAAATGTACAGATTAATGCATACATATCATAAAATATACTTTTATATGTAGATTAAAAAGATGTTTTTAAAATTCTTACTGCTAATTAGAGAAATAAAAGAGAAATGGGAATTAATAAACATACAAAATGTATATTATGCCTGCGCAAAAAAAATACATCAACTTCAAACTTTATGTCTAAGTATGTTTATGTGTATTGAGAGTGAAATTTTTCCTTCCTTCCAAGACACTGTACTAAGTGTATGCTATCTATGGCCATTGTTGCAAGCAAAAAGGATTTAGCAATGAATGAAATCCCTCCCCTCAAGGAGTTCATATTTTATTGGGGGAGAAATATAATAATAATATAAGCAAAATATGTAGAATAGCAGGTATAAAAAGTTCTATTTTAAAAAATGTAATGGGGAAGAGAGGGTAGACAGTAGTTAATGGGAGGTGAAAATATGACATTTTAGTGTTCAGTGAAGGCTTTAATTATAAGGGAGCATTGACACTGAATTGTATTTATGCTTTTTTTTAAAAAATATAATCTTAAGAAAATGGGTTTATAATTCATTAAAATTTCCAATTTTTGAAATTGAGCAATTAAAATTTGTTTCATTGTCAATAGTTTCAAAAGCACCACTCATTGATTAATGGATAATTTTTGAATGATAGTTGCATGTGAAGATTGCTTCTGATACAACATTGAAATATACATTAGAAATATTTTATTTTTTTTAATTGAAGTGTGGTTGATTTACAATGTGTCAGTTTCTGGCTTACAGCAAAGTAATTCAGTTATATATATATATACTGAATATGTATACAAATATATATACTAAATAAGTATATATATATATATATATATATACATTCTTTCTCATATTCTCTTCCGTTATGGTTTATTACAGTATATTAAATACAGTTCCCTGTTCTGTACAATAGAACCTTTTTGTTTATACATTCTATATATAATAGTTTGCATCTTCTAGTCTCAAACCCTCACTCCAATCCTCCCCCATCCCCCTCTGCCTTGGCAACCACAAGTCTGCTTTCTATGTCTGTGAGTCTGTTTATGTTTTGTAGATTTTTGTACATTTTCATTTTGTAGATTTTTGTGTCGTATTTTAGATTCCATATTTAAGTGATGTCATATGGCATTTGTCTTTCTCCTGACTTACTTTGCTTAGTATGATAACCTCTATGTCCATCCATGTAGCTGCAACTGGCATTATTTTACTGTTTTATTTTAATGTCTGAGTAATATTCCATTATATGTACACCACATATTCTTTCTCCATTCAGAAAGAAAAAAAGGAAATACTGTATGCTAACACATATATATGGAATCTAAAATATATATATAAATAAATAAATGGTCTTGAAGAACATAGGGGCAAGACTGGCATAAAGACACAGACCTACTAGAGAATGGAATTCAGAACACTGGGTGGGGGAAAGGTAAGCTGGGACAAAGTGAGAGAGTGGCATGGACATATATACACTACCAAATGTAAAATAGATAGCTAGTGGGAAGAGGCCACGTAGCACAGGGACATCAGCCTGGTGCTCTGTGACCACCTAAAGGGGTAAGATAGGGAGGGTGGGAGGGAGGGAGGTTCAAGAGGGAAGAGATATGGAGATATATGTATATGTATAGCTGATTCACTTTGTTATAAAGCAGAAACAAACACACCATTGTAAAGCAATTATACTCCAATAAAGATGTTATAAAGAAAAAAGAATATCTGATTTAATAAAATCACTCTGAACTTAAAAAAAAAAAAAAAAAAAAAGGTGAAAAGACAACCCTTAGAATGGGAGAAAATATTTGCAAATTAAACAACTGACAAAGGATCACTCTCCAAAATATACAAACAGCCCATGTGGCTCAATATCAAAAAAAACAAACACCCCAATTAAAAAATGGGCAGAATACCTAAATAGACATTTCTCCAAAGAAGATATACAGACTGTCAACAAACACATGAAAGAATGCTTAACATCATTAATCATTAGAGAAATGCAAATCAAAACTACAATGAGATATCATCTCATACCAGTCAGAATGGCCATCATCAAAAAATCTAGAAACAATAAATGCTGGAGAGGGTGCGGGGAAAAGGGAACCCTCTTGCACTGCTGGTGGGAAAGTGAATTGGTTCAGCTACTATGGAGAACAGTATGGACGTTCCTTAAATAACTAAAAATAGAGCTGCCATATGACCCAGCAATCCCACTAGTGGGCATATACCCCGAGAAAACCAAAATTCAAAAAGAGTCATGTACCAAAATGTTCATTGCAGCTCTATTTACAATAGCCCAGAGATGGAAACAACCTAAGTGCCCATCATTGGATGAATGGATAAAGAAGATGTGGCACATATATGCAATGGAATATTCCTCAGCCATTAAAAGAAACAAAACCGAGTTATTTGTAGTGAGGTGGATGGACCTAGAATCTGTCATACAGAGTGAAGTAAGTCAGAAAGAAAAAAAAAAAACAAATACCTTATACTAACACATATATATGGAATCTAAAATAACGGTACTGATGAACCTAGTGGCAAGGAAGGAGTAAAGACACAGATATAGAGAATGGAGTTGAGGATATGGGGGGGAGGGATGAAGTGAGTCATCGACATATATACACTACCAAATGTAAAATATATTGCTATTGGGAAGCAGCAGCATAGCACAGGGAGATCAGCTCGGTGTTTTATGACGACCTAGAGGTGTGTGATAGGGAAGGTAGGATGGAGGTTTAAGAGGGAGGAGCTATGGGGATATATGTATGCATATGGCTCATTCACTTTGTTGTACAATATAAACTAACATGGCATTGTGAAGCAATTATACTCCAATAAAGATATATTAAAAAAATGAAAAAATGAAATGGTACCATAATTAAAAGATAAATTATTAAAAAGACAAATGAAATACCTATATTATCAAGTCCTAAGTCTAAACTAATATTAACATTTAACCACATGCATTTCAGAAATTTTAATGAAGTAACATGTTTCCATTTTCTGGCAAAAACAAGCAAACAAAAGTCAATTGCTGACTGCCTTTCCTGAATTATAAACTGAAGACATAATTAAAGGACTGTAGAAAAATCCGCGAAAATAATGAAAAATTTTGAGGAATGCTTAAGAAAGATTATTTGCTTCCCAGGGTAGAAGGGCTGGAAACTAGTGGAATAAGGAAAGCTTTTTATTTATTTGCTCTTTCCTTCCACCCAAGTTATTTATAAAATAGTATTTTTTAAGGTTTTAAAAATAATTTGTTTCTAGTAAAAATACAATGATAATGTGAAGAAAAAAAGAAATACAAAACCTCAGAAAGTTTATGTACTATGTCAACAACACTTCTGGAGCAAAAGGAGAGAGGGAGAAGGAAAGGAAGAGAAAGAGAGGGAGAGGGAGAGGAAGATATTGCTGTTACTCCCTTTGGCTCAGGAAATTCCTCAAGTTTCTATAAAGCTTCAATTTAAAAGATATCCCTACTATCTGATTTTCTATTTCTGTCTCCATGTTTTACACTTGCACACCCCATCTCTCCCTCTCTTTCTCTCTTGCTCTCTGCCTTGCCTCTAACATTGACATTTCATGTTCTATATCTCTATCTATCTATCTATCTATCTATCTATCTATCTATCTATCTACCTACCTATCATCTATCTCTAAGTCTCTCCCTTCCTCTTTTCCTCCCTCCTCCCTTCTTTTCTACCTACCTACCTATCTGCTTACTTTTTATTGAGGTATAGTATACATACAATAAAGTACTCAAATTTAAATTTCATTTATTTTTGATTGTTTACATTTATGTATAACTTTTAACCCCCACCCAGATGCCTGAGGCAGTGTTGCATCTAATTAGAATATTTTGCAAATATGTATGATATAATTTTCTAACTGGAATGTTTGAAAGTTTTGTTATATATTTAATATTAAACTAAGAACTGTTTTAGCTGCATGTACCTCCCCTATCTACATTATTTAATGTAAATAAATTGTAATTTGAAGAGTAATGGAATGAATCAACATTACAGTATTTAGATATAAAACTGAGAAACTCCACAGTTCTTTGCTAACTCTTTCTGTGTACAGTTAACAATTGCCTCCTCATGCCAAAAGCACCCCAGTATGAAAATGGAGGCTCAGGGAGCTGATTCTAATGGATAAATCACCTCTCATTGTGGGAAATGGTGTTGCATGTTTCTGTGTGCTTTGCTAATCATTAGTAAAACTGTACTGGATAAGACTGATTTTTTTTTAGTTTGTTTGAAAATTTGGACTTTTAAAAAAAATTTATTTTATATTGGAGCAATATGGACTTTTTAAAAACAGGTGAACAAAAGAAATGTCTCTCAGACCCACGATACATAATTATACAATTTCTAAGATATTCATTGGAAGAAAGAGCAGGGGAAAATAGACACAATGCAAATTTGATATTCAAGTAGTTGTCAACCTATACATAATTTGCAGTGGCTAAATCTTTGTGACAGAACATAGGGCACATACCTTATTAATGAAATTTGTTGAGATAAATTCAAAGTAGGGAGATTAATAAATTGATGGACAAGGATATACCCATTTCTAGTACAGATGCATTCAATGATCAAAGTGCTTAATATAAGGGTTTGATTTGTTGAAAGAGGGAGAGTGAAAAATAATTTTCATCTGATTTTTTCCAGCTTTATTGAGATATAACTGACATATAATATTTTGCAAGTTTAAGTTTTGCCTCATTGATGATGCATGCATATATTGCAAAATGATTACCACAATAATTTGCAAAAATGATTACCACAATAAGATTCATTAATACATCCATCACCTCACATAATTAAAATTTGTGTGTGTGTGTGGTTGAGAATATTTAAGGTCTACTATGTTCACGAGTTTAAAGTATATAGTACAACGTTGTTCATTATAGTCACCATGTTGAAAATTAGGCCCCCAGAGCTTATTTATTTTATAACCAGAAGTTTGTACCCATTGACCAACATGTCCCCATTTCCTCTACCCTCCAGCCCCTAACAACCACCATTCTACTCTGCTTCTATGAGTTTGGCTTTTATTAGATTCCATGTATAAGTGAGATCTTATAAGTATTTGTCTTTCTCTGTCTGATTTAATTCACTTAACATGCTGTCCTCAATGTTCATTCTTATTGTCACAAACAACAGAATTTTCTTCTTTTTTTAAAGGCTGAATAATATTCCATTGTGTATATATACATTTCCCAGACTGCTAGCAATTGATATATGGATTCATAATCACCCTAGACTAGGATGTTCTTATACCAAGAACAAAGAGCTTTATTTTTCTGATACAGATGTTACAGCTGTATGCCAGACTTGTAAATCTTGCCAGAGTTGACCAAGTGAAATTGAGGGCCTCATATAGTCAATTTATATAGTGAATTTGCTTAGAGATTTGGATTGGAGGAGAGGGCCACACTTCCCTCTAAAGAACAGCTGCCACTTTCCATGCATGTAAAGCCAAGGCATCACTAAGACCAAGTTGGCTGCTTTCTTTTCCATTTGATATTCACAGTTGACAAGTAAAGCTTAACCTTACCACATTTTTAGTCATAGAGTCTCACTTGACCTCACCCCAACATGGGACTACATGGGACTACTCTACTACTGGAGAATCAAATGACATGAATGAATGGATCAGATGTTTAGCTTAGACACATATCTAGTATAAGTCATCACTTTTTTTCCAAAGAGGTATATCAAAGCTTTCACTTTCCAGTTCTGCATGTAAGGACCTTGGAAGTTGGCACTCCATTCTAACAAGTAAAATGCTACCCCAAGATTAGAGGGACAAGTTAATACAGGAAATTGTGGTTCACCTGAGCAGACTCAAAAGTGGAAACCACCAAGGGAACCAATGCCTAGTAGGAATATTTGCACTCTAATTAACAAATTGCTGGAGGCTCAGTGTGGACAAGTCTGAGAGTTAAAAAGTCCAGGGGGACCTAGTCATAAAGGAGGCCCCAACAATATTATAAGATTTATCTCCAGGAGCTTGACCAGGTTCTGACAGAAAATATTGGTAAAAAATTCCATCTTGCTTCCAGCAGGGGGAAAGCAACTGTTTTAAAATATGTCAGAGCAAGCTTAGTGAAGCTTGCCATCAGTCAAAACTAGTTAACTAAAGCGTAATGTACTTGGATATTTTCAGAACCTAACTGAACTGGCAGATGGTAAAATCATCATTAGTGCTCCATGAGAGAGTTCTATGAGAGAAGGGATCACATAGAGTCTTTGTCTTTCTCTGACTTATTTCATTAACCTCATTAACCATAATATTCTTGAGGTCCATTGACATTGTTGCAAATGGTAGAATTTCATTCTTTTTTATGGCTGAGCAGTATTCTATTTTTATATATACCACATCTTCTTTATCCGTGCATCTGTTGATGGACCCTTCCATAGATTAGGTTAGATTAGATTGCTTCTATATTTCTGCCTTTATAAATTATGCTGCTATGTACACTGGGTGCATGCATCTTTTAAAATTAGTATTTTCATTTACTTTGGGTATATACCAAGAAGTGAAATTGCTGGATCATATGGTAGTTCTATTTTTAGATTTTTGAGGAACATCCATATTGTGCTGCATAGTGGCTGCACCAATTTACATTCCCACCAGCAATGTACTATGTTTCCCTTTCCTCCATATCCTTGCCAATATTTGTTATTTGTAAACTCTTTGATGATACCCATTCTGACAGGTGTGAGTTGATATTTCATTGTAGTCTTGTTTTGCATTTATTTAATGATTAGGAATTTTGTGTATCTTTTCATGTGCCTGTTAGCCATCATTATGTCTGTCTTTGAAGGTGAAAAATGTCCATTCAGAAAAAAATTGTCCAAATTTTTATTTTTAAACATATATTGAGTTATATGAGCTGTTCATATATTTTTGATACTAACTCCTTATAGGTTATATCATTGGCAAATATTTTCTCCCATTCAGTAGATTGTCCTTTCATTTTGTCAATGCTATCTTTTGCTTTGCAAAAAGTTTTAAGTTTAATTATTCCCCATTTGTTTATTTTTGTTTTTATTTATTTGTCTTAGGAGACAGATCCAAAAAAAATTTATTGTTATGATTTATGTAAAAAGAGTGTTTTGACTATATTCCCTTCTAGAAGTTTTGAGGTTTCATGGCATACATTTAGTCTTTAGTCCGTTTTGAGTTTATTTTTGTATATGATGTGAGGAAATGTTATAATCTCATTCTTCTACATGTAGCTGACCAGTTTTCCTAGCATCAGCACCATGAAGAGACTCTCTTTCCCCAACTATATGTTCTTGGCTCCTTTGCCATAGATTAATTGACCATAGGTAGATGGCTTTATTTCTGGGGTCTCTATTCTGTTCCATTGATCTATGTGTCTGCTTTTGTTCCACTACCATGCTGTTTTGATTACTGTAAAGTTGTAGTATAGTCTGAGTCAAGGATCGTGATACATCCAGCTTTGTTCTTTTTTCTCAAGATTGCTTTGGCTATTAGGCATTGTTTGTGGCCCTATACAAACTTTAGGATTATTTGTTCTAGTTCTGTGAAAATTTTCATTCGTATTTTGATAGTGATTGCAGTAAATCTATACATTGCTTTGGGTAGTTAATTTTTCAACAATATTAATTTTTTAATCCAAGAACATGAGCTATCTTTCCATTTTATTGTATCATCTTCAACTACCTTTATCAAAGTTTGATTTTCTGAGTATAGGTCTTTCATCTTCTTGGTTAAATTTATTCCTAGGTATTTTATTCTTTTTGTTGGGATTTTAAAGAGGATTTTTTTTTGCTCGCTTTCTTTTCCTGATAGTTCCTTATTAGTGAGTAGAAGAGCAATAGATTTCTGTATATTAATCTTGTATCCTGTAACCTTACTGAACTCATTTATGAGTTCTAATAATTTTTTGGTGGAGACTTTCAGGTTTTTCTATATATAGTATCATGTCATATACAAATTGTGACAGTTTTACTTCTTCTTTCCAATTTGGATGGCTTTTATTTCTTTTCTTTGTTTGACTACTGTGGCTAGATTTTCAATAATATGTTAAATAGAAGTGGTGAGCATGGTCATTCTTGTCTTGTTCCTGATTTTTGAGGAAAGATTTTCAGCTTTGCTCTGTTGAGTATGCTGTTAGTTGTGGGTTTGTCATAAATGGCCTTTATTATGTTGAGATATGTTCCCTCTATATACCAACTTTAAAAAAATATATATTAGAGGGCTTCCATGGTGGTGCAGTGGTTGAGAGTCCGCTTGCCGATGCAGGGGGACACAGGCTTGTGCCCCAGTCTGGGAAGATCCCACATACCGTGGAGCAGCTAGGCATGTAAACCATGGCTGCTGAGCCTGTGCAACGTGAGCCTGTGCTCCGCAACAGGAGAGGTCACAACAGTGAGAGGCCCGCGTACCACAAAAAAAAAAAAAAATATATATATATATATATGAATATAGTTGATTTACAGTGTTGTGTTAGTTTCAGGTGTACAGCAAAGTGAATTAGTTATACATATACATATACATATACATATACTTACTTTATTTTTTAGATTTATTTTTCCATATAGACCATTACAGGGTATTGAGTAGAGGTCCCTGTGCTATACAGCAGGTACTTATTAGTTTCCTAGTTTATTATATACCAAATTTGATGAGAGTTTTTATCATGAATGGATGTTGAAATTTGCTAAATGCATTTTCTGCATTTGTCTATTGAAATGATCATGTGCTTTTTATCTTTCCTTCTGTTAATGTGGTTTATTACATTGATTAATTTATAAATATTGAACTCTTCTTGTATCCCAGTAATAAATTCACCTTGATCATGGTGTATGGTCCTTTTTATACATTGTTAGATTTGGCTTGTTAATATCTGTTGAGGATTCTTACATTTGTATTCATCAGTGATATTGGCCTGTAATTTTCTTTTGTGGTAATGTCTTTGGTTTTGGTATCAAAGTAATTGTGGCTTTGTAGAATGGATTTGAGAGTGTTCCATTCTCTTCAAATTTTTGGAATAGATTGAGGGTAGATATAAGCTTTTCTTTATATGTTTGGTAGAATTCTTCTGTAATATCATCTGGTCCTAGAGTTTTGTTTGTTGGAAACTAGTTTTACTAAAGATTCAATTTCACTACTAGTATAGGTCTGTTCAGATTGTCTATTACCTCCTAGGTGAGGCTTCACAGGTTATATGTTTCTAGAATTTTGCCCATTTCTTCTAGGTTTTCTGATTTGTTGGCATATAACTGTTCAAAATATTCTCATGATTTTTTGTGTCTCTGGTTATCAGTTGTTATTTATCCTCTTTCATTTGCTAATTTGTTCATTTTGGTCTTCTCTTTTATTCTTGAGGAGCCTGGAGAAAAAGCTTTTTATCATTTTTTTTCTTAAGAAAAAACAGCTATTGGTTTCATTGATCTTTTATATTATTTATTGTCTCTATTTTAATTATTTCCTCTCTGGTTTTTATTATCTTTTTTTTTCCTTTTGCAGACTTTGGACTTTGTTCTCCTTTTTCTAATTATTTTAGGTGGTAGATAGGGTGTTTGAGATTTTTCTTATTTCTTGAGATAGACCTGTATCACTATAAATTTCCTTCTTAGAGATGGCTTTGCTGCATCTTATGCTTTTTAGTAAAATGTTTAGTCTCCATGTGTTTGTGCTTTCCCCATTTTCTTTTTCTAATTGAGTTTTAGTCTCATAGCATTGAGGCTGGAAAACTTTCTTGAAAAATCTATACTTTTAAGTTTGTTGTGACTTGTTTTGTGGCCTGGCATGTGATCTATCCTGGAAAACATTTCATAGTGAAAAGAATATATATTCTGCTGGTTTTTGATGGAATGTCTTCTAAATATCTATTAATTACAACTGGTCTGTTGTTACATTTAAGACCATGTTGCTTTATTGATGATTTCTTCTTTGATTTCTTCATTGGTTTATTAGCATCAGGTTGTTTAGTCTCCATGTTTTTTTTTTTTCCCATTTTTTTAATTATGTAACTGATTTCTAGTTTCATACCATTGTAGTTGGAAAAAAGTTTGATATAATTTTTATCCTCTTAAATTTGTTGAGACTTGTTTTGTGGCCTAGCATGTGATCTATCCTGGAAAACATTCCATGTAGATTTGAAAAGAATGTGTTTTCTTCTGTTTTTGGATAAAATATTCTTCAAATTTCTACTATATCCAACTGATCTATAGTATCATTTAAGGTCACTGCTGCCTTATTGATTTTCTTTATGGATGATCTTTCTATTGATATCGGTGGGTTGTTAACACCTCCTACTGTTATTGCATTGTTGTCAATTTTTCCTTTTATGTCTGTTAATATTTGCTTTATATACTTATGTGCTCCATATGGGTGCTTATATGTTACTGAGTATAATATTCTCTTATTGTGTTGATCCGTTTATCATTATATAATGTCATTCTTTGTCTTTTGTTACAGCTCTTTTTTAAGTCTATTGTGTCTAATATGAATATTGCTACCCATTTCCTTGTCATTTTCATTTGCATGAAATATCTTTCTCCATACCCTAACTTTCAGTCTCTGTTTGTCTTTAACTCTGAATTGAGTCCCTTATAAGCAGAATATAGATGAGTTTGTTTTTTGTCCAATATCCACCTTACATCTTTTGATTGGAGCATTTAGTCCAATGACATTTAAAGTGATGATTGATAGGTATGTACTTATTGTCATTTTATTGCTTGTTTCCCAGTTGTATTTGTAGTTCTTCTCAGTTCTTTTCTTCTTCTTTTTGTTCCTCGCCTTGTAGTTTGATGATTTTCTTTAGTGGTATACTTATCCTTCTTTCTCTCTAGTTGTATGTGTCTACTGTATATTTAAATCAAAATTTGTGGTTACCATAAGGGTTATATATCTATTTATTTTAAACTGGTAATCATTTAAATTCAAACGTATTCTAAAGGATCTACATTTTTACACTCCACACGTTTTGTGTTTCTGGTGTCATATTTTACATCTTCATATTTCTCTCTTCACTATTTATTGTAGTGGTAGTTGTTTTTAATTTTTTTTTGTCTATTTATCTTTGTACTAGCTTACTTAACTGGTTGATCCTCAGCCTTTACTATATACTTGCCTTTACTAGTGTTATTTTTCCTTTTCTATACATTTGTACTTCTTTTTATAGCCTTTTCCACTTAGAAGAAACATTTTAACATTTCCTTGAGGGTGGGCTTATTATTGATAAACTTCTTTAGTTTTTGCTTCTCTGAGAAGTTATTATCTCTGGTTTGTCCAGTATCTTCTTGTCTGTAAATTTTTGCAGAAAAAATCAAGTAATAGTCTTATGGTGGTTCCCTCATCTATGACTCTGTTTCTTTCTTGTTGCCTTTAGAATTCTCTCTTTATGTTTCACATTTGCCATTTTAATTATGATATGCCTTCGTTTGGGTCCATTGGAGTTCATCTTGTTTGGGATTCTCTGTGTTTGCTGTATGTGGATATCTGTTTCCTTCTTCAGGCTTGGGAATTTTCATCCATAATTTCATCAAACACATTTTAGACCAACTTATCTTTCTCTTCTCCTTCCTATAATACAAATGTTGGTGCACTTCATATAATTTGAACAATCTCTTAAATTATTCTCTCTTAATTTGTTTTTTTTTTTTTTTTTTCTTTTTGCTGTTCTGATGGCATGATTCTCATTATTTTACCTTCCAGACCACTTTTGTGTTCTTCTTTATCACTTGGTATGCTAGTAATTCCTTATAGCGTGGTTTTTATTTGTTATTGTATTCTTCAGTTCTGACTGGTTCCTTTTTATAACTTCTAGTTCCTTTTTGACTTCTTTATCTTGTAAGTTGTTATTTCTATTTCATTATTTGTTTATTCATGAGTTTTCTTTTGCTCATTTAACGGAGACCAATTTCTCTGTCTTCCAATTTGGCATACATTTCTTTGTCTCTATGAAATTTAGTGAAAGAATTACCTATCATGGTCTTGAAGTGGTGCCTTATGTGGAAGCAAATCTTATAGTATGTATTTTCCAACTGGCTTTGGTGGGAGAGCTGGATTTGACATGAACACAACTCATGTCTTTCTTCAAGGAATGCTGGCAGCTATCCTCTTTTCAGGAAGAGGGGATGGAGACAGAGGAACCAGGGTCAAATCCAGGTGTGAGCTGGGTTTTCACCCGTGCTCTGTGCCATCAATGCACCATCAGGGGAAAATTCTGTTCCCAAATTTCTATAGCAGAAGCCCTGAGAGTTGGGTCTGGCCTAGCTCTGTTCCCTTTAAGTGTGAGCTCTCCCCACTCATTGTACATGCACCCTTGCCCAAAGGGGAGCATTGCTTTAGCAAGAGGAGCCCATGTGATCTCTTAGTGTGTGATGGGGGATGGGGTGTTTCTGTCTGGCCACAGACAGATGTTGGGGTTACTTCTGATGTGCTGCCTGTGCAAGTATCAGTCATAGCCCTTCCCGTCCTGTTCAGTGCTGCTTTGGGTCTGAGTCTCCTTCGTATGTCACAGCCTATCTCCCCACTAGGTTTCTGCTGCCCCTGCCCTGATGTGGAGCTGCATCTCAGGAGAGGTGGGACCAATGTGGTTCTTGACCTGTGTCAGGGTGTGGGCTGTGGCAGTCTGGCTAAAGATAGACTTCAGGGCTGCTTTGGAAGTTTACAATGTTGTGTTAATTTCTGCTGTACAACTAAGTGAATCAGCTATATGTATACATATATCCCTTCCCTCTTGGACCTACCTCCCACCCTCCTATCCTACCCATCTAGGTCATCACATAGTACAAAGCTGAGCTCCTTGTGCTATACAGCATGTTCCCACTAGTTATCAATTTTACGCATGGTAGTGTGTATATGTCAATCCTAATCTCCCAGTTTGTCCCACCCTCCTCTTCCCCTTGTGTCCAAATGTCTGTTTTCTATGTCTGCATCTCTATTCCTGCCCTGAAAATAGGTTCATCTGTACCATTTCTCTAGATTCCACATATATGTGTTAATATACAATATTTGTTCTTTCCTTTCTGAATACTTCACCCTATATTACAGATTCTAGGTCCATCCACATTATTATAAATGACCCAGTTTTTTTCATGTTTATGGCTGAGTAATATTTCATTGTATACATGTATCACATCTTCTTTATCCATTCATCTGTTGATGGACATTTAAGTTGTGTCCATGTCCTGGCTATTGTAAATAGTGCTGAAATGAACATTGGGCTACATGTGTCTTTTTGAATTATGGTTTCCACAGGGTATATGCTCAGTAGTGGGATTGATGGGTCATATAGTAGTTCTGCTTTTATTTTTTTTTAAGGAATCTCTATACAGCTCTCCACATTGACTGTATCAATTTACATTCCCATCAACAGTGCAAGAGGATTCTCTTTTCTCCACACCCTCTCCAATATTTATTTTTTGTAGACTCAATGACCATTCTGACCAGTGTGAGTTGATATCTTATTATAGTTCTGATTTGCATTTATCTGATAGTTAGCAATGTTGAGCATCTTTTCATGTGCTTTTTGGTCATCTGCATGTCTTCTTTGGAGAAATGTCTATTTAGATCTTCCATCCATTTTTTCATTCTTTTTTAATATTGACCTGGGGCTTCCTTGGTGGTGCAGTGGTTAAGAATCTGCCTGCCAATGCAGGGGACATGGGTTTGAGCCTTCGTCCAGGAAGATCCCACTTGCCGTGGAGCACCTAACCCCATGCACCACAACTACTGAGCCTGTGCTCTAGAGCTGCAATCCACAACTACTGAAGCCTGTGCACTTACAGCCCATGCTTCACAAAAGAAGCCACTGCAGTGAGAATCCCATGCACCACAACAAAAAGTAACCCCCACTCACCACAACTAGAGAAAGTCCATGTGCAGCAATGAAGATCCAAGGCAGCCAAAAATAAATTAATTAATTAAAATATTGAGCTGCATAAGCTATTTGTATATTTTGGAGATTAATCCCTTGTTCGCTTCATTTGCAAGTGTTTTCTCCCAGCCTAAGGGTTGTCTTTTTTGTTTGTTTTTTTTTGTTTATGGTTTTCTTTTAAGTTTTATTTATTTTTATTGTTTTATCCTTTAAGTTTAATTAGGTTCAATTTGTTTATTCATTTTTTTTTTTTTAATTTTAATTACTCTAGGAGGTGGATTCATAAAGATATTCCTGCAACTTATGTAAGAGAATGGTCTGTTTATGCTTTCCTCTGAGGGTTTTACAGTGTCCGACTTTGCATTTAGGTCTTCAATCCATTTTGAGTTTATTTTGGTGTATGGTGTTAGGACATGTTCTAATTTCATTTTTATTTTTTACACTTAGCTGTCCAGTATTCCAAGCACCACTTGCTGAGAGACTGTATTTTCTATATTGTATACTCTTGCCTTCTTTGTCATAGATTAACTGACTGTAGATGTGCAGTTTTATTTCTGGGCTTTCTATCCTTTTTCATTAATTTATATTTCTGCTTTTGTGCCAATATTGCACAATTTTGCTTACTGTAGCTTTGTAGTATTATCTTATGTCAGGGAGTCTGATTCCTCCAGCTCCTTTTAACTTTCTCAGGATTGCTTTGTCTATTCAGGGTCTTTTGTATTTCCATACAAATTTTAAAATATTTTGTTCTTGGGGAGGCTTCAGAGCTGTGGAGAAGAGCGCAGCAACAGAGTGTGGAGAGCAAAGTGGAGAGATTCCTGCACAGATGATTGGTGCTGACAGGCACTCAGCCTGAGAGCCTTGTATGCTCACTCACCTGGGCAAGCTGGGGCTGGGAGCTGAGGCTTGGGCTTCAGTCAGATCACAGGGAGAGTACTGGTGACGTGAACACAGACTGAAGGGGTTAGGGCACCATGGCTAGCCAGGAGGGAGTCCAGGGAAAAGTCTGGACCTGCTGAAGAGACAAGAGACTTTTTCTTCCCTCTTTGTTTCCTGGTGCATGTGGAGAGGGGATTGAAAGCATTGCTTAAAGGAGCTCCAGAGACGGGCGTGAGCTGTGGCTAAAACCATGGACCACAGAGATGGGCCTCAGATGCTAAGGCTGCTGCTGCCAACACCAAGAAGCCTGTGTATGAGCACAGGTCACTATCCACACCTCCATTCTGGGGATCCTGTGTAGCCCACTGCCAGGGGCCTGGGATCCAGGGACAACTTCCCCGAGAGAACGCATGGTGCACCTCAGGCTGGCGTTATGTCTCTCCAGCCTCTACCACTGCAGGCTCGCCCCGCACTCCGTATCCCTTCCTCTCCCTGGTCTGATTGAGCCAGAACCCCTGAATCAGCTGCTGCTTTAATACCATCCTGTCTGAGCAAAGAACAGACGCCCTCCTGTGACGTACATGAAGAGATGGAACTAAATCCAAAACTGAGCCCTGGGAGCTGTGCAAACAAACAAGAGAAAGGAAAATTTCTCCCAGCAGCCTCAGGAGCAGCGGATGAAATTTCCACAATCAACATGATGTACCCTGCATCAGTGGAATACCTGAATAGACAACAAATCATCCCAAATTGAGAAGGTGGACTATGAGAGCAAAATTTATGATTTTTTTTCCCCTTTTCCTCTTTTTGTGAGTGTGTATGTGTATGCTTCTGTGTGAGACTTTGTCTCTATAGCTTTGCTTTCACCGTTTGTCCTAGGGTTCTGTATATCTTATTTTTTTTTTTAAACTTAAAAAAATTATCTTAATAATAATAATTATTATTATTATTATTTTTGTGGTACATGGGCCTCTCACTGTTGTGGCCTCTCCCATTGTGGAGCACAGGCTCCTGACATGCAGACCCAGTGGCCACGGCCCACCGGCCCAACTGCTTCGTGACATGTGGGATCCCCCCGGACCGGGGCACGGACCCACGTACCCTGCATCGGCAGGCAGACTCTCAACCACTGCGCCATGAGGGAAGCCCATATTTTTTATTTTAATTATTTTATTTATCTTATTTTATCCTCTTTCCTTTTTTCTTTCTACATTTTCTCCTTTTTATTCTGAGCAGTGTGGATGAAAGGCTCTCCATGGTGATCCAGGAGTCAGTGCTGTGCCTCTGAGGTGAAAGAGCCAACTTCAGGACACTGGTCCACAGGAGATCTCCCAGCTCCATGTAATATCAAGTGGCAAAAAGCTCCCACAGATCTCCAACTCACACCAACATCCAGCTCCAATCAATAACCAGCAAGCTACAGTGCTGGACACCCTATGCCAAACAACTAGCAAGACAGGAACACAAACCAATTTGTTAGCAAAGAGGCAGCCTAAAAGCATAATCAGGCCACAGACACCCCAAAACACACCACGAGATGTGGACACGCCCACCAGAAAAACAAGATCCAGCCTCATCCACCAGAACACAAGCTCTAGTCCCCTCTACCAGGAAGCCTACACAACCCACTGAACCAACTTTAGCCACTGGGGAGAGACACCAAAAACAACGGGAACTATGAACCTACAGCCTGCAAAAAGGAGACCCCAAACACAGTAAGATAAACAAAATGAGAAGACAGAAAAACATACAACAGATGAAGGAGCAAGATAAAAACCCACCAGACCTAAGAAATGAAGAGGAAATAGGCAGTCTACCTGCAAAAGAATTCAGAATAATGATAGTAAAGATGATCCAAAATCTTGGAAATAGAATAGAAAAAATTCAAGAAACATTTAACAAGGACCTTGAAGAAATAAAGATGAAACATCTGTGCTTTATGGCACAGAATGTGATCTAACCTGGAGAACGTCCCGTGTGCCCTTGAGAAGAATGTGTAGTCTGCTGCTTTCAAATGGAATAATCTATAAATATGAATTAAGTTCATTTAATCTAATGTGCCATTTAAAGTCTGTATTTCCTTATTGATTTTCTCTCTGGATGATCTGACCATTGATGTAAGTTGGGTGTTAACGTCCCACACTACTATTGTGTCAATGTCAATTTTTCCTTTTATGGCTGTTAGGATTTGCCCTATATATTGAAATGCTCTTATGTTGGGTGCATATATATTTACAACAGTCATATCTTCTTCTTTGATCCCTTGATTGTTACATAGTTTCCTTCTTTATCTCTTGTATCAGTCTTTATTTTAAAGTCTATTTTGTCTGTTATGAGTATTGCTACTCCAGCATTCTTTTTTCTATTTACATGGAATACCTTTTTCTATTTACATGGAATACCTTTTTCCATCCCCTCACTTTCAGTCTGAATTTGTCCCTAGATCTGAAGTGGGTCTTTTTAGACAGTATATATATATATATATATATATATATATATATATATATATATATAGTTATTGTTTGTGTATCCATTCAGACAATCTGTGCCTTTTGGTTGGAGCAATTAATTCACTTACATTTAAGGTAATTACTGATATGTGTGTTCTTATTGCCATTTTGTTAATTGCCTTGGATTTATTTTTGTAGGTCTTTTTTCCTCCCTTCCTCTTTTTTTCTGTCCTCTTATGATTTGATGACTATCTTTAGCATTGTGTTTGGATTACTTTTTCTTTCTTGTGTATCTGTCTATTGTAGATTTTTAGTTTGTGGTTCCCATGAGGTTTTAATATAGCAGTTTATATATATAAAGCTTGTTTTAAGTTGCTGGTCTCTTAATTTCCAATGCATTTCCAACATTCTGTACTCTCATCTCACAATTGCTGATTCTGATATCATACTTGTGTGTGGATGATTCCCTACATTTACTTTATGTTTGCCTTTACCATTGAGGTTTCCCATTCATAATTTTCTTGTTTCTAGTTTTGGCCTTTTCTTTTCCACCTAGAGAAGTTCCTTTAAGAGTTGTTCTAAACCTGGGTTTGGTAGTGCTGAATTATCTTAGCTTTTGCTCTTCTGTAAAGTTTTTTATTTCTCCATCAAGTATGAACAAGAGCTCTTCTGGGTAGCATATTCTTGGTCAGTTACATATAGATGTATTTTTGATGTATTCATGATAAGAGGTAATTCTATGTCTTGCTACTTCCCCATCTTGATCTCCTCTCTTTATATTTTTCTTTCTTGTTTACATAACAAGTAGTTTGACATGATATCCAACCATTACTTCTTTATCTCTACAACTAATACTTAACACTTTTCTGCCTTATCTAACAAATAAATTTGTTGTGAGAATAAATGTGAGGTGGAAGTAACGTTAATAAGCCTCACTATATTCTGGGTAACTTATTAGGTTATTTTACTCATTATGAAGTTAAATTTAGAGAACCAATAATTATCTAAGACATACATCCACTAAGTGTAATATCAGCTCTAAAGTCCAAACCATTTCCACCTGAGTACCTATCATCTAATGAACAATGAGATTAGATATCAACTACAAAGAAAAAAAAAAAAAAAAACTATAAAAGAAAGCAAACACATGGAGGTTAAACAATATGATACTAAACAGCCAATGGATCACTAAAGAAATCAAAGAGGAAATCAAAAAATGCCATGAAATATAAGCATAACATATTTTAAAGAGGTAAACAGAAAAAGGAAAATAAAATTTTCTAAACAATAATATAAATAGTGTTTATACCAATTGTTGACATTGCAACTATTGGGACCCAATAGAATTTGGCAAACTTTTCTTTTTCTGTAAAGGGCTAAATAGTAAATATTTTAGATTCCATGGGCTATATAGTCTCTTTTGCAACTTCTCATTTCTTCTGTTATAGTGTAAAATCCATCATATATAAAACGTAAATAAATGAGCATATGCTGGGTGCCAATAAACCTTTATTTCAAAAACAGATGGTGAGGCTGATTTGGACTATGGTTTCATTTGCTGCCTTAGGTAAACTTCAAACTTGTTTTAAAAGCAATGTGTGGTACTTCTCTGGTGAAGCAGTGGTTAAGAATCCTCCTGTCAATTCCAGGGACATGGGTTTAGTCACTGTTCCAGGAGCATCCCACATGCTGTGGAACAACTGAACCTGTGCACCACAACTACTGAGCCTGCTCTCTAGAGCCTGCAAGCCACAACTACTGAGCCCACACACCACAACTACTAAAGCCCACATGCTCTAGGGCCTGCATATCACAACTACTAAGCCTGAGTTCTGCAACCATTGAAGCCTGTGTGACTACAGCCTGTGCTCTGAAAGAAGAGAAGCCCCCACAATGAGAAGCCCACACACCACAACAAAGAGTAGCCCTCACTCACCACAACTAGAGAAAGCCCATGCACAGCGATGAACACCCAATGCAGCCAAAAATTTAAAAATTATTATTTTTTTTGTCCTGTGACATAATGTACAGAATTCTACTACAGTATTAAACTATCTTTAAAATAAATAAATTAATTAATTAATAATTAAGTAAAAGCAATATGTATATATTGTTATTGTTATATTGTTATAACAGCAAACAAAAATTAGTTTTTGGTCTAAAATGAACATTTCTTTAATAATAATAAATATAATAATAATAATAATATTTGACTTTTTTTTATCATTTTCTACTTGTCTTAAGGACTTGTGTAAATCTTGTAAAATCTTTCTGAAGTAGGTACATTTCATAGGAAAGAAATTAAGAAAAATTTCCAATCCACATCTAATCAGCAATAAACCCAAACCCAATTAACCTGTTACTCAGCTTCATCATCTTAGTCTTTACACTCTACCTTATCTTTACTAAATTCATTGACCTTTTATTTCCACAGATAATGTTGGTTAAATTTTAATCTCAGCACCATAAACACTGTTGAGGTTGAATAACTCAACCCCTCTTCATGCTAGTGTTGCTTTAAAATAAAAAAAAAAAAAAAAGATTATTATATATAAGGAACTGTTGATTTTAATGTGGGAGAGTCACCAAGTAGTAGTAAAACTCATATCACCATATACTGATTATTTTATCTGAAATAATATTTAAGATTATTGACCAAAAAAACCCCAGTCTTAATTGAATTATAAATATTATAAAAGTGCATAGATACATAATTTTACATTATTAAGTTCAATTCTATAAGGTTTGGGATGTTTCTGTTTCACAGGAACAAAATCTAGATTGCAAAGTGTAAATTCTTTACTGTTCTTTGCAATGATGTAATCATGTCATATTTACTTTAAAGTAGAAATTAACTAATCATTTGACCTCAGAAAATAATTTTTCCATCTTCAAGTGAAGGTTGGTTTCTACCAATTTATATTCAAAATGGTAAGGCATGTTAATATTATTTATTATTAAGGTTGGTAATAAGAAAATATTTTTAACAAGAAAATATTTCATTTTGGAAATAGGGACTTGAAAGTTACTAAATTCAGTATGCTTGTTAAAATTATAAGTTATATACTGGCATATGTTGGAATGCTTCTATTGCTAGAAACAAGGAAATTTTGCTTTATGTAAAGGTTTTTAGTAAGCCATAGCCAAATTTTGAGTTACATTTTAAGGAGACTACATAAAATATTCTTTATTATCAACACTGATATTACATTTAATTTGAAAGTCCTATAAAATATATTTGTAATCCTAAGAAAAAAAAATATTTTATTTCAAATCTGATTAAAAAGTAGCAGTTACTAAAAATTAAAGATGTTGAATTCTTATTAAATTTCAACAAATTGATACAAAATTAAAAAAAAAAAAAGTTTATTTCACATTACTCAGTAGTTTTTGAGTAGACATTAATTATATTGTTATGTTACAAATCTCAACACATTATGCTGGGAAGGCTTGGGAAAAAATCTAGTAAACTCCCATCAGTTAAAATCACCATCAAGGGAACAGAAATAAGAATGTGTTCGTAAACTAAGTATTGTAGGCCACGGGAACATAATACTTTCTATGTGTAGGGACAAAACAGCAAGTCTTTCCAGTAAAAAGGAGACAGAGGGAAAACTTGTGATCACAAAACAGAAAAGCCTACTGCTGATCAGACATAAGTATTTGAGATTTCTGCAACCTCAACCTGTACTTCTCCCAACAAAAATCTCATACTAATTTACACAAGGCAATTTTAGTTGCACAGCTGGAAAGAACTGTGAAAAATGAAATTAGCTCTTCTTTTACTAGGGATAATTCATTGCAAACTTCTGAAATGCTGTTCTATTTTGAACTCTGTTAAAATAGTTGACACCAGAATTGCTTTATATAGTAATTTCTTAAAAAGAGAGAACAGTGCTTTTAAAAATACATTTGTACATCATCTTACTCTTTTCCATGATAAGTAATTTTCATGAAATTCCTATGTCTAAATGAAAGGAAGATTAAGCCAGACTTCTAATATTGCTTCGAGCCTACAACCTAGCCTTGCTCTACTTAAATCTCTACCATCACCCATAGAAAGACTATTCTTCATTCTGGAAGTTGAGTGTAAACAAGAGGGATTGTAAAGGGAGTGGAGTGTAAACAAGAGGAATTGTAAAGGGAGTGGAGTGTAACAATGTATCTCATGAAAATCATCTTCTTGATGGACTTCTCATTTTTCTATTGTTTCTTGGCCCAAATATATAGATTTTTCACTTTGACATGTGAGTAGAAAGGGATATTCTTTCAATGTCTATGGTGTTTGTAACTTCATGAATTTAAATTAAAAGGAAAATAGTTGATTCAAACCAATTATGTTGAAATAATCCTATAGACTGTAATATGGGCTGTTTCTATATATTTATTATTTTCTGGAAGTGATTCAAAATTGGCTATATTAGCCTGACATGGATTTATCTGTGGATTATCATAATTCCAATTAGGCTCATTCTTCCCCAGATCTGGAAAACCCAGAGAGAATTTGCATCTGGAAAAGTGAGGAAAATGAACATTCAAGAGTGAGTTCACAAAAGAAATTAAGGGGATTCTGACTTTCATTTACATATTTATTTCATTCAGTCTCAGTTGAATTAATTATATTTCTATTATTGGAGTTACTATTGCACAGGACTTTTTTTTAATTAATTAATTAATTTATTTTTGGCTGTGTTGGGTCTTCATTGTTGTGCATGGGCTTCTCAATGTGGCTTCTCTTGTTGCAGAGCATGGGCTCTAGGCACGTGGGCTTCACTAGTTGTGGCATGTGGGCTCAGTAGCTGTGGCTTGTGGGCTCTAGAGCTCAGGCTCAGTAGTTGTGGCACATGAGCTTAGTTTTTTCACAGCATGTGAGATCTTCCTGGGCCAGGGCTGGAACCTGTGTCCCCTGCATTGGCAGGCAGACTCTCAACCACTGTGCCACCAGGGAAGCCCCCACACAGGATTTTTTAACTGGTATTTTTGTTTTTGAAACTAATGCACTTGCTATTTCTGTAAACCAACAAATCATTACCCATTTTGAAAATATTCCATATGGGATTTCTACAGCTAATAATAGTGATATACAACATTCACCATATACAGCGTGCCAGGAAATATGCTCTGCCCTTACACATCATATCGTATCCCGTTTAATTATTTGAAGCTTCTATACTTTAGCTTTAAATGTGACCTTTTAACAGATAAGATATTGAGGCTCAGGTATTTTAACAAAATCATCTATATGCCTCAAGCATTGCACTTATTGAATTTAAAATCCATTTCTGGAAACTAAACTTTACATATATAGTTTCTCAACTCCATAGTTGCTAGATGGCCTTTACTCTTTTTTATTTGTTACTACCTCAATTATTACTATACAATTGTCATGAAATTCTGTTCAAGAGACTGAGGGTACCATCCAAAATGTAGCCTTCAGCTAAGCATTCAATGATCAAACTTGTAGACATTTAAAATCTCATTCTCTCTTGAGTCTCTGACATAAATGTCTAACAAGTC
Source organism: Inia geoffrensis (assembly GCA_036417435.1). Taxonomy (NCBI): domain Eukaryota; kingdom Metazoa; phylum Chordata; class Mammalia; order Artiodactyla; family Iniidae; genus Inia; species Inia geoffrensis. The sequence continues at coordinate 48,740,666 of CM070916.1, forward strand.
ACTCCAGTGAAAGTAATTCATTTTCTATTCTCTAAAATTTTCACTTCCTTAGCCACCTGAAGAAAGCTCCAGATACTCTAAACCTGTTTTTCTATGATGTATTCTAAGAACTACACAAGATTTATCATTGTTTAAATCGATTGCAAATGGGGCAGTAAAAATTTTTCCCTTTTCTCATCATGTACTAATACTTATTATGCTAAAATAATATTGAGATATGTATTCAACAGAAGATCGCGTATCTCTTTTGTAGAACTACCTTCATTGATTACTTAAAATAATTTGAAAGGGTGAAGAAAGATGGAAAGAAGGACTGAAGAAAGGGAATCCTAAAAATATTCACAAAAGAATTCATAAAATATTTTAATTTGTTTCTTTATCATAGTTAAGCCATCCCCACTATCTATATCTATCTCTACACTTACATATATAATTAGTCTTTGAAATATGACTACACGTTTGGATAATGCCTTATAAAGGAAAGTAAGCTTTCTAACTAAGATACTCTTCACACTATTAACAGAATGTTTTGTAGATTTTTCAGTATAAAGATCATTTTCTTATGCATTATAAATTATAATATAAAAATAGAAGTAGTAAATGTTGTATAGTGGATAAGAACAGTTGCTCTGGAATTAAAATATCTTTCAATCCTTCCTTCAGTACTTACTAGCTATGAGACCTTAGACTCACTATCTCACCTCTCTGCATTTTAACTTCCTTCATGCTAAAATATACCTGATTTTAAATTATGTCCCATTGAGTTATGATAATTAAATGATATAATGCATAAAAAGTGCTAAGCATGGGGTCTAAATGTATCAAGAACCCCTAAGATGGTAACCATGATCATTACTATTACTAATAAACATTTTTGCTTTTTTAAATGTATATCAGAACATGCTGGATTTCACTCTCTCAGATGGTTGTTGACTTCTCTTTCTTATTTAAACCATTTTGATATTTGTGACACCACCTTTATTTGGATCTCCTCATAGCTGGTTTTCAGCCTGTAAGCAGAAGTATGGACATAATAATTGCTAAATTTTGAAATGATAAATTTCATTTTTGACAAATAATACAATGTTTTATGATATACTACATTATATATTGTGATATTGTCATACACAGTTGACTCTCCAACAACATGGGGTCTAGGGGCCCTGACCCTCTGCACAGTCAGAAATTCAGTTATAACTTTTAGTCAGCCCTATGTGCAGTTTGGTTTCTCTGTATCCATGGATCCACATGCATAAATTCAACCAATGTGGGATGGTGTATTACTGTAGTATTTACTATTGAAAAGAATCTGCATATAAGTTAACCTGCACAGTTCAAGCCCATGGTATTTAAGGGGCAAGTGTGTTTATTAATAATTTAAATTCTGAAATTTTCATAGGGTTTCATGTCAATCACTGATGATTTGGTTCCTGTTGTAATATGATTTAGTTGATAACAGAGAAAATGAATGTATAAAAATTTTGGCTAGTATCATAAGGGCTAGGAAAAAAATCAGTGGGTTTGCCATAAGTTCAACAGAAGCTAAGAGAAGAGTCAGTGCAATGACATTCCTGATTTTAACTTTAAATCTTTATGAGGAACAGAAGTAACCTAATGATATTCTCTGGTAAGTGTTGTACAATCAGGTAAAGTGGCGGGGATGCAGAGTAAGGGAGGTGTGGAAGTGGTCAGGATGCAGACTCTGCCAGGATGCAGTCAGGGAGGTGTGTGTATACGCAGCTCTTGTTCACTGTTCCTAAGGTGTCCTACCTTGATGGGGGCTGTGGGGCAGGTGACAGGACCAGTGACAGTATTGTTTCTGGGGGTCAAGGTAAACATTTTCTAGGTCCAAGTGACATAGAAAATGTTGACAGCTAGGTATGTAGATATAACATTTGCCACCACCTGCAGCCTCTGGAGACCTAATGGCTATCAGTTCAACAGTTGGAAGGATTTCACACAGTTTCCAATATCAAATTCTATCTCAGATAAGTAAATATTTTAACAATAAAATTCACATAAAATTTTCTAAAAATTAACAAATGATTTGAACATTATTAGATAAAATAAGAATTTATACTACATTTCATACTGCTTAGTAATTACATATACATGTATAGTTTAGTTTTGTAGTGAATAAAAATTTTCTATTTTTAAATTCATGAGGAATATATGTAATCAAATATTAATTTATACAATTCTATCTGCTATTGTTTTTTAAAATATTCACATGGCTTTCTGTACAGTCTTCTGAATACTGCTGAAGCTTCTTTGTGGATTCTTTCACTTCTGTTACTTCCTTTGTTAACTTTTGTACATTTTGTATATGTCTAGATCATATTTTGGGAGGCACTTCTTTTTTTACCACCTGGTGATTTTGGCTGACTATTGATAAATTCAAAACCTGACTATGGATAAATCTATGTATATGTCTGAAAGACACCTCAGTCCAAATAGTGAGCAAAGTTCTTTCACTCTTCCTTCCTTTCTTCTTCCCTAGTTCTCCCCTTCCCCCCTTTCTTCATTTATCACTTGTAACTGCTGAGGCCCATGCTTCAATTACTTTGGTTAAAAAGGTCTGCTAGCATCTGTTAATTCTAAGTAAATTGCATAAGTTTGTGGAAGCCCTATTATAAAATATCCACATGTGAGTTGGGGAAAGCAGAGATGATTTTGGGAGACACATCCAAATCAAAATAATAGAATGATTTATGGCTTAAAATTTGTCACCCTGAAAAGTTAATGATAACCTCACATAAAGGTGACTGGGGGATACAATTGTGAAAATATATCTTTTAAATAATTGGTGTTGGTCAATAGGGTAAGAAGAAATATGGAAATTCATCTTATCACATATATACACAAAAGTTAATTTGAATGGATTGGAGATTTAAGTGTGAATAGTGAAACAATAAACATTTAGAGGAACAAAGGAGGGAAAACAATTTTGTTAACTTGAAATAGGCAGAGGACATTTAGGATAAAACATATTGAGGGTGATCAAAATAGAGATTAACTGTAACACTCATACATTACTGGGTGGCATGCAAATTGATAGTATATTTAGAAAGCTGTCAGTATTTACCATAGATAAGTGTATATGTATTCTTGACTCCTATTCATTTAGCTTCAGTCTCCCGTTTTGTCATCTGCTGAAAGTCTTCTGTTTTCCCTCCTACTAAATCCTCCTTATTTTTCTAACCTTCTAGTGTCATAGACTTCAGGTGGAATTTTTTTTTCTCTATCTGCACTTGCTCCCAGAGTAATACAATCCAATCTAATGTGGGTAAATTGATGTATATGATAATGACACACATAGTTATGTTTCCTGTCCATATGTTTTCTAAACTCCAGACAACTTCTAGAATTATAATATGTAATGTGGCTTATATACATCTTTTTGTCTTGGTTTATGCTTATTGTCCTGGTGTACTTATTAACTTATTGTGACTATATCCATATTCTTTATTACCCTACACAAACTTCATCCTTCCCAAGTATTCCTTATTTTAATAAACAACATCTCCATTAATCTTTCAAGACAAAATCTACCTAATACTGGGCACTTTATTTTCTCCCAACTCCTTTACATCTAATATAACTGGAAATCCTGATGACCACTTCAATAAAATATATATTAAACATGATCATTATTCTCTATAGTCACTTCTAAAACCCTCATCTAATCTATCATCATTCTTCACCTAAAACATGGAAATTAAACCTTACTTGACACTCTGCTTCCTCTTTTATTTCCTTAGAATCCATTTTTTTCACACAGAAGCCAAAATATTTTTTTCAAAATATAAATCTGTACTCAAAACATTTTATCATAACTGTCAATAAAACCCACATCCATGGCTTGACTTGGAAGACCTTATATATCACAGCTTCTCATTTCTGCATATATCTCATCTCTCTTCATTTTTACTTTCACTCATCTTACCTCATCCACACTGTTTCTATATAGTTCCACAAATATATCAAACAGTTTTGTATTAAGACAAACAAATTTCCCTCTACCTGCAATGCAGCTCCCTTAGATATTAATATGGCTAAGTCCTTCAATTTAGTGAAGGCACTACCCAAATATCACCTCTAAAGACAAGGAATTTTTAACCATTTCTTTTAAAATCAAACTCCCATAACTAGCTTGTGGTCTTTAACAGTATGAATTCAAAGCAATTATAACCATTTCATTTTACTGATCCCTTAGTTAAAGTGCATCTTCCTCATTACACTATATACACTGTGAGGGCAAATTCTTTGTCTGTTTTATTAAACATTCTACACCAAGGGCCAAGAAACAAGCAACCATTAAAACATTGGGCATGTAGGGGGTATTCAATATATGTTTTTGAATGAATGAATTTAATACTCATTAATTTAAAGTATGGTATAGATACATCTAATTTTGATAGCTATATGGAGTTATAACTGATACACAAAGAACTGCACATAATTAATGTATACATTTTGATGAGTTTGCACATATGGAAACATCAATGATACCATTACCAAAGTCAAGGTAATAGATAATATCCAACACTTCTCAGAGTTTTCTCATGTTCATTGATTGATTGGCTGATTGTGTGGTAAGAACAGTTAACATGACAGAAAACTAATGTGCAGTGATGCAAAGAGTTGTCATTCAAAAGTATTTCATAAGTGTCTTATTTCTTAAGTACTGTGTTCAGTCTTTGCACTTCAATAGTAAGCATTATATAAGAGAAGAAAGACTTTAATCAATAATCACAAACAACAAGTTCAAGATGTTCTAAGTTAGTGGTATTTAATTAAGTCAGAGAAGTCTGGATTTGCTTTCTTGTAGAAACAATTATTTAACTTATACATTATTGATATTTAGAAGTTATTAATATCAAGAGGTATAAAGGAGAATATTCCATTTAAAAATGTGGATATTGAGATGTGAGAAGGTTTACAGAAGGTTTCATTGAAAGCACATAATAGAAAAGACAGGCAAAAGACTAAAGAAGAAGGCAAACGAGTACAGCTATTTGTTGGCAAGTCTGAGATTGATCCCAATATTTTTTTTTTTATTCTAAAATTCATGCTCTGAGACCTTCAAGACAGTGGAAGAGTAAGATGTGAAGATTAAATTCCTCCCCACAAATACATCGAAAATACATCTACATGTGGAACAAATCCAGCAGAACACCTACTGAATGTTGTCAGAAGACCTCAGACTTCCCAAAAGGCAAGAAACTCCCCATGTAACAGGGTAGGGCAAAAGTAAAAAGAAAAAAAACAGAGACTAAAGAATAGGGATGGGACCTGCACCACTGGGAGGGAGCTGTGAAGGAGGAAATGTTTCCACACACAAGGAATCCCCTTCACTGGCAGAGATGGGGGGTGGCGGGGGAAGCTTTGGAGCCATGGAGGAGAGTGCAACAACAGAAGTGCAGAAGGCAAGAGGAGAGGTTACCGTACAGAGGATCAGTGTCAACCAGCACTCACCAGCTTAAGAGCCTTCTTTGCTCACGGGTCAGGACAGGTGGGAGCTGGAAGCTGGGCTCTAGATTCGGAGGTCAGATCCCAGGGAGAGGACTGGGGTTGGCTGCATGAACACAGCCTGAAGGGGGCAAATGCGCAACAGCTAACAGGGAAGGAGTCAGGGGAAAAGTCTGGAACTGCCTAAGAGGCAAGATACAATTGTTTTGGGGTGCAGAAGGAGAGGGGATTCAGAGCACCCACCTAAACAAGCTCCAGAGATGGGCACAAGACACAGCTATCAGCAAGGAAAACAGAGACGGCCATGAAATGATAAAGCTGATGCTGCAGTCACCAAGTAGCCTGTGTGAAATCACAGGTCACTATCCACACTTCCCCTTGTGGAAGCCTGTGCAGCCTGCCACTGCCAGGGTCCTGTGATTCAGGGACAACTTCCCGGGGAGAACACAAGACATGTCTCAGTCTGTTGCAATGTCACACTGGCCTCTGCTGCTGCAGGCTCACCCTGCATTTCATACCCGTCCCTCCCACCAGCCTGAGTGAGCTAGAGCCCAGAAATAAGCTGCTAACTTAACCTCATCCTGACTGAGTGAAGAAGAGATGCCCTCAGGTGACATACATGCAGAGGAGGGACCAAATCCAAAGCTGAACCCCAGCAGCTCTGCAAACAAAGAAGAGAAAGGTAAATCACGCCCAGCAGTCTCAAGAGCAGCAGATTAAACCTCAACAATCAACTTGCTGTACCCTGCAACTGTGGAACACCTGAAGAGACAATGAATCATCCCAAAATTAAGGCAGTAGACATTGGGAGCAACGATATATATATATATATATATATATTTTTCCTTTTTCTCTTTTTTTGAGTGTGTATGTGTATGCCTCTTTGTGTGATGTTGTTTCTATAGATTTGATTTTATCATTTGTTGTAGGATTCTGTCAGATTATATATATATATTGCTGGATCATATGGCAACCTTATTTTTAGTTTTTTAAGGACCTCCATACTGTTCTCCATAGTGGCTGAACCAATTTACATTCCCATGAACAGTGTAGGGATGTTCCCTCTTCACCTTCTCCAGCATTTAGTATTTGTAGACATTTTGATGATAGCCATTCTGACTGCTCTGAAGTGATACTCAATTGTAGTTTTGACTTACATTTCTCTAATAATTAAGAATGTTGAGCATATTTTCATGTGCCTTTTAGCCATCTGTATGCCTTCTTTGGATAAATGTCTATTCAGGTCTTTTGCCCATTTTTTGATTGGGTTATTTTTTTAAATATTGAGCTATATGAGCTATTTGTATATTTTGGAAATTAATCCATTGTTGGTCACATTGCTTGCAAATATTTTCTCCCAGCCCATAGGTTGTCTTTTCATTTTGTTTACAGTTTGCTTTGCTGTGAAAAAGCTTATTAGCTTAATTATTTACTATTTATTTTTTCCATTACTCTAGGAGATGGATCCAAAAATATATTGCTGCAATTTATGTCAAAAAGTGTTCTGCTTAGGTTTTCTTCAAGAAGTTTTGTAATATCCAGTCTTACATTTAGGTCTTTAATCCATTTTGTTTATTTTTGTATATGGTGTTAGAGAATGTTCTAAATTTATTCTTTTATATGAGCACAGTTTATCTTTTTATCATTCATTTTGTCTTCAGTTTCTTTCATCAGTGCCTTATGGTTTTTCAAGTACATTTCTTTTACCTCCTTAGTTAAATTACTCTGAATTTTTAATTTTTTTGATGAGATTGTAAATTGAGTGTTTTCTTATTTTTCTTTTTGATAGTTAATTTTTAGTGTATAGAACAAAAGAGATTTATGTATGTTAATTTTTTACCCTATATTGATAAGTTCTAGTAGTATCTTGGTGGTGCTTTTAGAATTTTCTATGTATCATATCATGTCACCATCAAAAGTGACACTTTTACTTCTTCCTTTCCAATTTGGATTATTTTATTTCTTTTTCTTGTCTTATTGCTGTGGATAGGGTTTCTAAACCTATATTGACTAAAAGTGGTGAGAGTGGACACCCCTGTAAGCTTCCTGATGTTAGAGGAAATGCTTCAGCTTTTCAGCAGTGAGTTGATGTTAGCTGTGAGCTTGGCAAATATGGCCTTTATTATATTGAGGTATGTTCCCTCTACACCTACTTAGTTGAGAGTTTTTGTCATAAATTGATGTTGAATTTTGTCAAAAGCTTTTTCTGCATCTATTGAAATGGTCATATGATTTTTATTCTTCAGGTTGTTAATGTGGTGTATTACATTGATTGAATTGAAGATATTTGAACCATGCTTGCATACCTAGAACAAATCTCAATTGATCATGGTGTATGATCCAATAAAATGAAAAATCTGGAAGAAATGAACAAACTACTAGAAATATACAATCTCCTAAGACTGAACCAGGAAGAAATATAAAATATGAACAAACAAATTACCAGCAATGAAATTAAATCAGTAACAAAAAAAAAAAACAAAAAAACAAAAAACTCCCAACAAAAAGAATCCAGGACCAGAGTGAATCCCGATAAACATTTAGAGAAGAGTTAAAACTTATTCATCTCAAGCTATTTCAAAAATCCCAGAGGAAGGAAGGTTTCCATAGTCATTCTACAAGGCCAGCATCACTTTGATCCAAAACCTAAGATATAACACAAAATGGAATTTAGAGTCCAATGGGTTTGAGAAATATAGATGTAAACATTCTCAACAAAATATTAATAAACTGAATTCAACAATACATTAAAATTATCATAAACCATGATCAAATAAAATTATTTAATAGCTTCTATTCAGCTATAGGTGAAGGTATAAAGGAAAGTCAAAAATTGTGATCAATTTAGAATTACATTATGAAAAATGATTCCAGCAGTGATCATATATGGATCATGAAGCTATTTAGTAAAATACTGATGGGAAGCATTTCAGCTGTGAATTAGATTAACAGTACCCAAACTTACTGAGCACTGTTAACAACTAAAAGTGAGACAATCAGATCAATAATAAATAATTATTTCAATAAGAACTCATTCCACATATTAGAAGTGTTACTTACTATAATTCCTGTAGTGTGTTGTATCTCACAGTTGTGTCTGGCAGTGTGTGTTCCCAAACAAGAAAAGAATCCATCTTGTTTCTTCTGCTGATACTAGTGAGTTACATCTTCTGTGAACCATGTTTTGTTTTGCTTTTGTTTTTCCCCAGAATTTTGTATAAAGTTTGGAGCAGCTGTAAAAATTTTTCATTTTAAAATACCACAAAGACAAGCAATCACTACTGTACTCTGTGGGCTATGTTACACTGCTGCCAAATTGTGATGTAAAGACAAAACTTTGATCACAGAAACTCCAAGTTATGAAATATCTTTCCTACAGATTGGATAGAATATCATGATATGAGACCTATTGGGAAATATAAGTGGGCAAGTGAGATAACAGTGACTTGTCTTCTATAAAAGTACTACGTGAATGGTAATTTATCTGAAAATGTATTCTAGTATACTTTCTACCTTCACCTTTAAAAACATAAAAAGTACCTAAAATTCTGACTAACTCTAGACCTAAATGAAAGTCATTTAATATCTCATAATGGATCTTGTTACAGTAAACCTGAAAGGTTTTGATTACAGTAAACCCTCTTGAAGAAATTTGTTTTCTAAATGTGACCTATAAGAAGAGTGGACTTCACACAATTTTGTCTTAGAAAAGAAGAGAGTGAATTCTTTGAGACTAGGAAAATAAAAGCAATACTGACATTTTAGTCCTTCTGAAGAAAATTGCTGGCTGAAATAGATTTTGTAGACTGACTCTGTCAGTATACACTGCAATCTCACAGGATAAATCACTCTAATATGACTTGTCTCACTCCCAGTCACTCACATTTAGTTTGAGAAAGAAATATTTAAGACATTCCCAAGTGCTTACCTCTTATGTTTTCCAGTGTTTCATGGTATAGTTAACAAAACAAATCAATAGACCATGATTTTCTCCAAACTTTATTATAGCAGGCAGTTTTTTATGACATAGCTCTGCAGCGTTCTATTCAGAGGCTAGTAATGAACCTTCCAAAATCATCATAAGGAACTTGGTCAGTAGCTCTGTGCCATTTTGGCAGAAGTCCTGGTTGAGCTTTTTAATGATGAATTCTAATTGGATGATTTGCTCAGTATATTTCATTTACCTGATATAATTATGGGAGAACTGTTGAGTAATTTTTAAAAGTTGAAGTGCCTACTGATCCTGCAGAAGCTTTTCTGTATTTCTGACTCCAGTCTTAGATGCCAGTGAATTCCCACACTCACAAAAAAAGGTTAATTCCATTAACTCTTATAGAATCAGTTGAATTTAGAGTAAGAACATATGTTTCATGTTTGATAAGCCATGGTTACTACATCAAAGGGGAAATTACAGTCAGCCGTAATTTAAATCCCCAAAATACTTATATCAACTTTTCTCTCAGTATCAAGAATATAACTATTTTCTCATAAACCATACACTCAAAGTTTGAATTTTCAGCAGTGTTTTACTTTAGAATGCACATAGCTCTAAGATAGTTTTCACATTGAGAATGTTGCTCTCTGGCAATGCTCCTTCTTAATTAGTTTATTCTCATAATTAATAATATTATGGAATTCTTCAGGTACAAATTGTTGTGCCTTTGAAATTCAAGGTTTTCTTTAATCAACAGGTTATAGAACTCCTTATATCATCACTTAAGTTTTCAATTTTAAGCCATGTTTTCTCTACACTAAACTTATTTTCCATTCCTATATTACAGATGAGAAAAGTGGTACAGATGCATTAAGTAATTTATGCAAAGTTACAAATATATTAAGCAATATGTCTAGGATTCAAATCTAGGAAGTGAGGCACCAGAACCTAGGTATTTAGTCATTATTTTATAATGCCTCCCTATTGTGACCTTTAGTTTTGTGTTATTATTAATATCAATATAGTTAATTGTCACCCATGACATAACTATTTCAGATAGGTTAAGTAGGAACATTTTAATAAAGACATTGTGAAAGATATTTGCTGTTAAAATGTGGTATCAAAAGAAAGATTACCCTTAAAATTGTTTTATCAAGATCTGTTCCTACTCACGAGGGTCATCTTTTATTTGAACATGCTGAAATCAAAGAATATATTTTGTAATTAAAATTAGTCTGAGACCAGGGCTTCCCTGGTGGCGCAGTGGTTGAGAGTCTGCCTGCCAATGCAGGGGACATGGGCTCATGCACCGGTCTGAGAAGATCTCACATGCTATGGAGCGGCTGGGCCCATGAACCATGGCCACTGAGCCTGCGCATCCAGAGCCTGTGCTCTGCAACAGGAGAGGCCACAACAGTGAGAGGCCCATGTACTGCAAAAAAAAAGAAAAAAAGAAAAAAAAAGAAATTAGTCTCAGACCAAATTAGAATCACAAACACATTTATTTTTAAATTAATCAAAGACACTGAAAGGAAGTGACAAAGTGAGACAAAGAATAAAGATAAGTATGTTGGAAATAAAGCTAAAATAGCTATGAAAATAATTTTTTTCATATCTTTTCTTTTTCAGCTCATAGTGTCACAATTAAATGTAATTGTTTTGAGTATTTTCCCAATAGATAAATATTATTTTGTTTCCAACTTCACATTAGAAAGAAACTAATTGGATGGAGGTTAAAAAAATGTGTAATAGATCTTAACACATAGCTCACAGAGATGATATACAGTTGGTAAATAAGCATATGAAAAGATGTTCAGCATCATATGTGCTTAGGAAATTGTAAACTAAGAGAACAAAGAGAAACCCCTATAAACTTATTAGATTTGCTAAGATCCAAAATAGTGACAACACAAAATGCTAGCAAGAATGTGGGGAAACAGGAACTCTTATTCATTGCTGGTGGGAATGCAAAAAGATACACACACTTTTCAAATATTTGGCAGTTTTTAACAAACTACTTCAGAAAGATTGCTAAATAATCAATATATCAAATCACGTATATGTATACTAGTATGGTACTGGCACAAAAACAGAAATATAGATCAATGCAACACTAAAGAAAGCCCAGAAATAAACCCCACACACATATGGTCACCTTATCTTTGATAAAGAAGATAAGAATATACAATGGAGAAAAGACAGTCTCTTCAATAATTAGTGCTTGGAAAACTGGACAGCTATATGTAAAAGAATGAAATGAGAACAGTCCCTAAAACCTATGCCCCAAAATAAAACCAAAATGGATTAAAGACCTAAATGTAAGGCCAGAAACTATCAAACTCTTAGAGGAAAACATAGGCCAAAACTCTATGACATAAATCACAGCAAGATCCTTTCTGACCCACCTCCTAGAGAAATGTAAATAAAAACAAAAATGAACAACTGAGACCTAATGAAACTCAAAAGGTTTTCACAGCACAGGAAACCATAAACAACATGGAAAAACAACCCTCTGAATGGAGAAAGCATTTGCAAATGAAGCAACTGACAATGGATTAATCTCCAAAATTTACAAGCAGCTCATGCAGCTCAATATCAAAGATACAAACAACCCAATCCCAAAATGGGCAGAAGAGCTAAATTTCTCCAAAGAAGATATACAGATTGCCAACAAACATATGAAAGAATGTTCAACATCATTAATCATTCGAGAAATGCAAATCAAAACTACAATGAGATATCATCTCACACCAGTCAGAATGGCCATGATCAAAAAATCTATAAATAATAAATACTGGAGAAAAGAGAATCCTTTTGTGCTGTTGGTGGAAATGTAAATTGATACAGCCACTATAGAGAATAGTATGGAGGTTCCTTAGAAAACTATAAATAGAACTACCATACCACCCAGCAATCCCCCTACTGGGCATACTCTGAGAAAACCATAATTCAAAAAGAGTCATGTACCATAATGTTCATTGAAGCTCTATTTACAATAGCCAGGACATGGGAGCAACCTAAATGTCCAATGATAGATGAATGGATAAAGAAGATGTGACACATATATACAATGGAATATTACTCAGCCATAAAAAGAAGTGAAACTGAGTTTTTTGTAGTGAGGTCGATGGATCTATAGTCTGTCATACAGAGTGAGGTAAGTCAGAAAGAGAAAAACAAATACCATATGCTAACACATATATATGGAATCTGAAAAAAAAAAAAAAAAAAGATCATGAAAACCTAAGGGCAGGACCTACTAGAGAATGAACTTCAGGACACAGGGAGGGGGAATAGTAAGCTAGGATAAAGTAAGAGAGTGACATGTACATATATACACTACCAAATGTAAAACCAATAGCTAGTGGAAGCACCCACATAGCACAGGGAGATTAGCTCGGTGTTTTATGACCACCTAGAGGAGTGGGGTATGGAGGATGGGAAAGAGGAAAATGCAAGAAGGAAAAGATATGCAGATAAATGTATATATATATGTATATGTATATATATAGCTGATTCACTTTGTTATAAAGCAGAAACTAACACACCATTGTAAAGCAATTATACTCCATTAAAGATGATTAAAAAAAAAAGAAAGAAAGAAAGAAAAGAAAAGGAAAGGAGGAAGAAGCCTCCACATTGGCTTGGTGGTCTTGGGATGAAATGGATGCAGAAGACAGCTTGATTGTCAAACTGGAAACTTTTATTTTCCTTTTCCTTTTCTTTTTATGTTTCTTATCAGGGCTTCTGTCCACTTCCCACCCCCTTCTTTCAAACAGGAAAGATGCTAATTAGCTGCTTTTTTTGGGTAAAACAACTGTTGTTTTAGATTTCTTGTTCAGTGAATGTTATTGTTTTTACTGCCAAATGAGCTTTGGCGGTTGATGTAGGGGATCTCTTGGGAACTTAACTTTTTCCCAAGTTTAAGTGTAAAAGCTTTTTTGTTTGAATTGGCTTTTAATAGGTGCTTCAAGATTTGCTCTTGGCTCTTTGATGCAGGACTGAATAGCACTATGTTTCCTTTGAGCTTCCAATAAATAAAGGATCCCATGTCCTCCTGGGCACTTTTTGGTGATTTTGCTGTGTGTGGTCTCTAATAGCCAGATGCAGAATCCAGGAAAATGACTTATAAATGAATATAAGTAATCTTATATTTTAGAATTTGCTTTGGCCATACTCCTGGTCTCATTCTACTTCTTGTAGCAGATGGCTTTAAGGAGCATTAGCTATGTATATATTAAATATAATATAAATGTACCTATATTAAATATATTGATGTATAAGTGTAATATATTAATATTTATATTAAAGTCTAACAATTATGTATATTAAAATATAATTTTTCATAGCATATATTATATACAAAGTATATGACTAATGTAATGTATTTCTATGTTTAATATATTCATAATATTAATATGATATATTATGTAATATTGATTATAACATAATTATATCATAATATATAGAGATATAATTATTATCCGATATAATACATATTTAATATATTCTATATAACACAATATATTGTGTATTATTATAAGAATGTTATTATTATAAGATAATATATTATTATAATGTATTATTATAAGAACATTATATTATATAATTTAAATATAATACATATATAAAACTATATATATTTTAATTATACATTACACATACAAGTATGTATAGCTATTTATAAATTTATTTACATAGGAATATCTTCATCATAACAACTGATGTAAAAATATGCTATATTTAAATCAAATAGGCCATAATCTCACTACTTACACATAACTACTCTTAAAATCTTGAACCCTGTCTAAATCATACTTACATATCTCTCAACCTGTTTTTCTACACTTGCACGTATGCAATCATTTATACACAATATATATGTATACTACCAGTTTTCACTTCAATGTATATAAATATATGATATATATAATTATATTCCTGTGTATATATACAAATATTAATCAAAGGTATGTGTATATGTATGTATATCATATGTTTATATAAATATATCATACAAATAATGTACGTGTATATAAATACACGACTATATACATACATACACAGAAATATACTTATTTAAACAAAAGGGTCCTAAATAATCATAGTTCTCTAAGAATAAAAATAGTTATGTCTCACTGTTTCAATAACAGTTTATACTTTTCTACTATATGTGCTTCTATAATTGTTATGAACAATCCCAATTTGTTGAATGTTAAGTTGTTTTAATTTTTAGCCATTATTAATGAAGCTATGAAAAATTTTAAAAAAGTCAATATGAAAAAGAAAACAATATTAATATCATTACATAGAATAAATCAGTAGTGATAATATTTTGGTCTACTTTGCTCCTAGTTTTCTTTCTCTATGAGACCTGATTATTTTATTACTAAATTATGACTACCTAATACATATATCTTAAAAAAATTTTTATTGTGATGTAATTGACATATAACATTGTATTAATTTTGTCATAGTTACAAGTTGGTGTATCTTCTTTTTAATAAGTTATATATTACAAACACAATATTCATTCATATGATTTGTAAAAGCTCATTATTTGCAATCATGTAATTATATCAACATGTTTATACATATTTTTTAATGTTGGTAGTTTTAGCTATTAACTTTATAATATTGATAAATACTTATCTAAATATATATTTGAAGACGTAAAATATTATACCTTTCTATCTATTATATTGAAACAATATGTTTTGCTAAATTTCCACAATTAATAGTTTTTAGTTACTAGCTTTATCCACACTTTCTAGTCTTTCTGGAGTACACACTCTCCAAAGGAGAATACCTTTGTTATGGCCAAAACAACATAGAGAAGTTAGCTACATATGATGTGGAAAATTGGAGATTTTAAATGGAACAAAGACTTTATTAATTCTGTATATACATACATATGTTAATTTACATATTGAATTGTTTCTTTAAATTAACAGGTCTTTCAACTATTTTTGGATTATGTTTTAAAAATGTTATCTTCCTTTTGGTAGATATGTCAAGATGGTTTCTACCCCATACCTTCTTATGAATACATACTCACACACTTATGAAGTCAAAGTAAAGTATGGTATAGTCCAGGGGAGAATAATACTAAGTTTGGTCTATAGTGTTAGGTAAAAGGAGAACATTCAACCAATAAATGCTGATGTATTTTGGCTAGAGAACCAACGTTTTAGACATGGCAATATTTGTGCCTCTCAAAGAAAATGAAACATAAAAAACAAGTAAAGTTTATTTAAATATATGATTTAAATTTACAATAGTATAAATTAGATAAAAAATAAGACAAAATACATCAGAATAACTTGTCTTCTGTGCCACATTGTGATTTAAGTGGTTTTTTAAAGCTGTCTCTTTTTAAATAACCACCACAACAATATTTGATAAATCCTACCATATCCTAATTCTCATATGAGGAAATTTAAGCATAAAATGATGGCACTACTTTCTCAATGTCACATACCACAATTCTAACTCCATAAGTAAAGAGAACAAGAAGAAATGGAATATGATGTAAGTCTGCAAATAACCATTGAGCACAATTTGAAAATTAACTATACAAGATGAGAAAACTTATTAATACAGAGACTATGAATATTGTGGCATACATAAAGAACTGAGATTCATCTATTAAAATTTCTTGCTTAAAGATTTAAAAATAGAGCTGAAACAATATTCAATATTACAGTTGAGGAAACAAATTTAAAAAGAATATTCCTAAGTGGAGGATGAAAATAATTTACCATGTACTATATAAAAAATATAACACACACATTTATTAAAAAAATGTCAGCCATAACAAAATCTCATGCATTTTTTATCAAGGAGATTAAGATGTTATCTATAAATGGATGGAGACCTTTCTCCTGTTTGCAGATTCCCCTTCAGAACTGGGAAAAATTATTTCTCAAAATTTTCACCAGGGTAAAAAAAAAAAAATCCAAATTAAATGTCATTCACACATTAAAACAGCAATAAACTATTGTTAGATGCTCAAGGATTTAAAAAGCATACCATTCATCTACACATATTCTTAGATTTTCTTTTTTTAACTAACCAAATAATAAATCAAAATACAGTCCTCAAAAAAAAAATTGTATAATTAAGAACTGATTGAAAGTACTTCAATGTGTAATTAAAACTAAATTACTATAAAAATACACTGAACATATGGTCCATGAATCTTACTCCTAGCTATTTATTTAAAAGAAATGAACACACATAGTCACACAAATACCTATAAATGAATTTTCACAGCACTTTTATTTTCTTAATAAGTCAAAACTGAAAACAATCTAAATATCCAATAACTGATGAATGGATAAATGAATGATAGTCCATCTATAAATAAGTTGTATGCAATAATAAACAAAGAAATAAAAACCATTGAGATATACAATGTGGACATATATCCAAAGCCCTATAATAATTGAAAAGTTTAGATACAATGTCTCTGTATTTATGTGACATTCTCCAAAAGGTAAAACTATAAGAAAGAACACAAATCAGTGGCAACTATGGACTTGAGGGTACTTGTGAAGGTCATTGGAAGCAAAGAGGAAAAAGGAGTGTATGGAGAGTAATAAAAATATTCTGTATCTTAGTTTTGATTATATTACTCTATGAATCTGTCAAAACTAATTGAATTGTACACTAAGAAATTGTCAATATTATTGTAAGGAAATTATAAAAATAACTTTTAAAAAGATTTAAAAATACAAAAATCCCTACTCCTCTACTCTGTAGCTCTTGATCTGTGCAAGTCACTAATAATTTTAACCATTGATTTTATCATCTGTTAAATGGGATAATGTTGAAGGTAGAAGTAAATGAAACATATACATCAATATTTGATGCACAGTTTATGCTAGAAAAATTGGTGACTATTAATGTATGTGTAAAGTGATGATGATGATGATGTGTAAAGTGATAATATATGTGTAAAGTGATTTTATATACTTATAATTCCAGGAGACAGTCCAAATACAGACATGAAAATCCGAATAGGCCCTTAAGAAGTCTCTGTACCCTTTCCGCATAATTTTACATGATCTACATATTTTTTCTGCATGAGTGGACACAGTAGGTGATATCAGTTTGAGCCTGGGATAGTCATACTGACATAGCTTTCTTGGGAAGACCCAAAATATGGGTTGGGTTGAAAGTAAGGATCTAGGAAAGGAAGTGCAAAACTGTTGGTGAACTAATGTTGAGTAGGAGGGAATGCTCATCTTTTAGCATCTAATTATCACCAGTAAAGAGAGGTAGGTGAAAAAGTATAAAATATGCAAAGATCATAATAAAATTATTGTGGAATTAAAATTTTAAACTCACAATCTCTTAATTCCAAAATAGTTGCATTTTTTCTTTTCTAAAAGTTACTTTATGTTAGGAATTCCATAGGATAATTATTGACTTAAAAGCAAATATTCACAGCCAGAAACCTGGCTGGCCCAAAATATGACTGATAGTTTCTTGATTGATATTCAGTATATATATATATATATATATATATATAAAATGTAGAAATGTAAATTTTAGACATGATTAAATATTAAAAGGTCATATTATTTAACAGAAAAAACTATTTTTAATAAAGCACAGGGTTTAAAATCCCTTTAAAGTAAAATGATTTTTTTATGATTTGAATATTTGTATATATTATTATAAAATTTTAACTTTTGACATTTTTCCAGTACCTGTTACTTCCTAAGTTTTCCCCATATTAATAAAAACATTTGCATTCACCTAGGTGCTCTTCCAGAAATCCAAAATTTATCCTCAATAAATCATTCTCCCACTCACAAATATGTTATTGGATCTTATCTATTTTATTTCCAAAAAAAAATTGTTAAGCATCTAGGCTATAACCACCATATAGGTTTTATGCGCATACCATTTCTATCCAACATAGTACTGGAAGTCCTAACCACAGCAAATAATAGAAAATAAAATAATTAAAAGTCATCTAAATAGAAAAGAAAGTAATAAAATTATCTTTATTTGCAGATGACACAACCTTATATGTAGAAAACATAAGGACTCCACCAAAACCAGCAACAACAACAAAAACTGTTAGAACTAATATGCAAATTCAGGAAATTAACAATTCAGCAAAGTCTTAGAGTACAAAATCAATACACACAAAACAGTTGCATTTCAGAGGTGGTTCAGACATAAAGCTGCACCTGAGAAAGACAGGGGTAGCCATTACTGGTACTTACAGAGAGAGCATATCAGAAGCAGCCTTCAGCTCTCTCTGAAGCTGGACCAACACAGCCTGTGCAACAAACCATGCTGACAGCCCACGCAGGACCCACCTTCCCTGCTGTGCTGCCCCATACCAGGGAAAGGATGGCAGAGACTGAGGGGAGAGCTCAGTTGTGAGAGAAAAGAGAGGTTCAGGCAAAGAAGCATCTGAACAGGCAGTCATTACTGGCATTACACGAGCAGCACATCAGAAGAAGTCTGGATCTTGGACACAAGCCAGACTGCCACAGCTAGTGCTCCAACCTGTGCCAAGTGCCCACATCAGTCCCTCTTGCTCCAGTACTGCTGCCCTCTACATTTAGTGTTCCAGTGTTGGGATGGAAGAAAGCACACACTTAAAGGGAACTCAGCCAGCTTGACTACAACCTTCAGGGATTTAGCTACTACTTGGGAGCAGACCCCACCCCCAATAAGGCAGTGATGGCCACTAAGAAGAGGGAAAGCCCTCTTTCACACCTGGATTCAGCCCTAGCTATTTCTCCAGCTCCACCTCCTACCAAGATTCCAGCACACCCTGAAGAAAGATATGGCTTGTACTCATATCAATACTAGCTCTCCCACAAAAGTGACTGGGCACATGCAGACTGTAAGGGATCCTCTCATATAAGGACACCCCTAAGAGACTGCAAAAGGTAATTATTTTACCTAATTTCAGGCACAGAGAAAGGAAAACAAGATAACACAGAGAAATTGGCCTTGACTAAACAAGCAAGAGAAAACCCCTGAAGAAATAAATAATGGAACAAAAATATACAAATTGCCAGATAATAAGTTCAAGGCATTAGTAATAAGAATGCTAATTCAGTTAGGGAAAAGCATAGATGAACACAGTGAGAATTTTAACAAGGAGCTAGAAAACATAAAAAGAACCAGTCAGAACTGAAAAATATGATTGAAATGAAAAACAATCTAGAAGGAATTAATAGGTGATTCAGAAGAATGCATAAGTGATCAAGAAGAAAGAATGAAAATCCCATGATCAGAAAGAAAAACTAAAAACAAATTTAAAGAATAAGAACAGTATAAGAGACCTCTAGGACAAGATCAAACATACATTCCCAGTATAGAAGTCCAAGGAGAAGAGCAAGACAAAGGGTTCAAAAATGTATTTGATAATATTATTGCTAATTTTATTTTTCAAACCTGAAGAAGGAAACATATATCCAGCTACAGGAAGAACAGAGGATTACAGACAGACCCACACCAAGACATTATAATTGAAATGGCAAAAGTGAAAGATAAAGAGAGAATTCTAAAGGCAGCAAGAGAAAAAGAGTCATATACAAGGGAACCACCATGAGACGATCAGCTGATTTTTCTGCAGAAACATTGCAGGCTAGAAGGGAGTGGTATGGTATATTCGAAGTGTTAAAAGGGAAAAAACATGCAATCTAGGATAATTTACATAGCAATATTAACATTTACAGTTGAAGGAGAGAGAACTTCTCAGAGAAACAAAAACTAAAGGAATTTATCAATATTAAGCCAACCCTAAGAGAAATGTTAAAGGGTCTTCTCCAAGTGGAAAAGAAAAGACAATAACAAGAAGTAAAACTCTATAGGAAAGAAAAAAGAAACCCTAATAGTAAGGGCTGAATGTCAACTACTTAAATAAGCTAGTACAAAGATTTAAAGTCAAAAATTGTAAAATCACCTAAAGTAATCAGTAAAGAAATAAACTTGATGTAAAATATGACATCAAAAACATGAAATTTGGATGAGGGGAGAACTACAAAGACAATTAGAAAACAAGCAATAAAATGGCAGTAAGTACATACCTATCAATCATTCTTTAAATATCAATGGACTAGGGCTTCCCTGGTGGCACAGTGGTTGAGAGTCCGCCTGCCGATGCAGTGGATGTGGGTTCGTGCCCCGGCCTGGGAAGATCCCACATGCCGCAGAGCGGCTGGGCCCATGAGCCATAACCGCTGAGCCTGCGCATCCGGAGGCTGTGCTCTGCAACGGGAGAGGCCACAGCAGTGAGAGGCCCGCGTACTGCAAAAAAAAAAAAAAAATCAATGGACTAAATGTTCCAATCAAATGCATAAAGGTGGCTGATGGTGGCTGATGGAATTAGAAAAAAAGACCCCACTATATGCTGCTTAGAAGAGCTTCACTTCAGAGCTAAAGACACACAGAGACTGAAAGTGAGGGCACTGGATTAAGATAGTTATTAGAAATGGAAATAACAAGAAAGCAGAGGTAGCAAAATAAACTTTGAATCAGAGTCTATAGCAAAAGAAAAAGGAGGACATTATAAAGGGATTGATACAAGAAGATACTCCTTAGTATATACATACCCAACACAGGAACACATAAATCTGCAAATCAAAAATTAACAGACATAGAGGGAGAAATTGACAATGATACAATAATAGTAGGGAACTTTAACACTCCACTTGCATCAAAGGACAGAGCATCCAAACAGAAAACCAATAAGGCAACAGTTGTATTAAATGAAACAGTAGACCAGTTGGACATAGTAGGTATCAACAGGACATTCCATTCAGAAACGGCAGAATGCACACTTTTCAAGTGCACATAAATGTTCTCCAAGATAGATCACAGGGTAGGCCACAAAAGAAGTCTTAACAAATTTAAGAGGATAGAAATTATATCAAGCATTTTTTTTGTTACAAAAACAGTATGAAACTAGAAATCAATTATAGGATGAAAAATGGGAAAAGCACAAACAAATGGAGACTAAACAACATGCTATAATAAAACCAATAGATCGGGCTTCCCTGGTGGCGCAGTGGTTGAGAGCCCACCTGCTGATGCAGGGGACACGAGTTCGTGCCCTGGTCCGGGAAGATCCCACATGCCGCGGAGCGGCTGGACCCGTGACCTTGCGCGTCCGGAGCCTGTGCTCCACAACAGTGAGAGGCCCGCATACCGTAAAAAAAAAAAAAAAAAAAAAAAAAACAAACAATAGATCAATGAAGAAGTCAAACAGTAAATCAGAAAATACCTCAAGACAAGTGAAAATAGAAACACAACATCCAAAATCTATGGGATACAGCAAAAGCAGTTCTAAGAAGGAAGTTTATAGTGATACAGGTCTACCTCAAGAAACAAGAAAAATCTCAGATAAATAACCAACCTACCATCTAAAAGAATTAGAAAAAGAGAATCAAAGCTCAAAGTCAGTAGAAGGAAGGAGATAATGAAGATCAAAGAGGCAATTTTAAAAATAGAGACAAAAAGATAGGAAAATCAATGAAACCAAGAGTTTTTTTTTTTTTTTTTCCTTTTTGAAAAAGATAAACAAAATGATAAACTTTCAACCAGGTTTACCTAGAAGAATAGAGAGAACCCAAATGAGCAAATTAAGAAATGAAAGAGGAAAAATAACAAGTGACAAATAAAAAAAAAAAAATCATGAGAAAAGAAATGGATAAATTTCTAGAAACATATAATCTGCCAAGACTGAATCAGGAAAGAATACACAATATGAACAGACTAATCACTAGCAGTGAAATTGAATTTGTTAGGAAAAAAAAAAAAAAAAAAAAAAATTCCAGCAAACAAAAGTGTGAGGCCAGATGGCTTCACAGGAGAATTCTACCAAACATATAGACAAGAGCTAATACCTATCTTTCTTAAAATATTCTAAAAAATTGAAAAGAACATTCCCAAATTCATTGTAAAAGACCACCATTTGGTATCATTACCCTGATATCAAAACCAGACAAAGACACTACAAGAAAAAAAAAAAGAAAGAAAATTACAGGCAAATATCTCTGATAAATACAGATAAAAAAATCCTCAACAAAATATTAGCAAACCAAATCTAAAAATATATAAAAAATATCATACACCATAATAAAATGGGATTTATTCTAGTGATGCAATGATGGTTGAATATTCACAGATCAATCAATGTGATACATCACATTAACAAAAGGAAGGTTAACAATCGCATGATAGTCTCAATGGATGCAAAAAAAAAAAAAATTGACAAAATTCAACATCCATTCATGATAAAAACTTTCATCATAGGTTGTATATATTAAGAGATACAAACTACTAAAAATATTGAATTACTGTTTTACACTTGAAACTAATACAATATTATAAATCAACTATACTTCAATTTAAAAAATATAATAGGAAAAATTCATGATCAGAAGTAATATCCATATTGAAAAAAAATACTCGTGTTCCAGAGAAATCAATGCACAAAGGCACAGACAAGGATGTAACCTGGGAACAGTTAATTCATAAGCATACAAAAAAACTTTCACAAGTATATAAGTGGAGGAAACAGATTACCTAAACTAACAAAAAAACAAACAAGAGCTGGCCAGTTGTGGCTTTTACTCTGGAAGCTTAAATATGGAAAAAAATGCAGTATCATACAGAGTTTTGAGAACAAAAGCTTTCAATTTACTGTTATCATAACCAGCCTAGTCACCTTTAACTTGTGAAATATCAAAAAGACATCTCAGCTATACATGGACTCAAAAATACGTGCCCTCCTTGAAAACAATTATTGAAAGAAAAGCCTAAGAATGGAGAACTAGAAAAGGATTGTCCTTAGGTCTGAAACCAGTTAAAATAGGGATATGTCCAAATCAGTTTAGCAAACTGTTTAGCAAATGCTTTTTAGTCATAAAATTCTTTATCTAGAAGAACTCATTCTTGAAAACCCAAAATATAAAAGAGCTACAATTGTCATTTTCTAGTTAAAGAGGTATAAAGAACCAAGGGATCCACTCACTGGCAACCTCTGGGCTACTTTTCCAAACCTGAGGACTCAATGGAATAAAATTTGAAAACAACTGCACACACACACAAAAAAAAAACTATTGTAAATCTGCCTATAGAACTAAATGCAGATGTCAAAAGTAATTGTCAAAGGAGATTTATAATGGATAAATACATTTGAGAATTTAAAAAATGTCACTTGTGTTTCTGTACACTAACAAAAAGTAATCCCATTTACAATAACACCAAAAAGATTAAAACACTTAGGAATAAAGCTATCCAAGAAGTTGAAAGATTTGTATTATTGAAATTATTAAAAAATTGATGAAAGAAATTAAAGCAGACACAAATAAATGGGAAGACACTCCATGTTCAGAGTTGAAAGAATTAACATTGTTCAAACATCAATTCTACTTAAAGGGCTTTGCCTGATAATAATGTGTCAATATAGTTTCATCAACACTAACAAATGTACTACTCTGGTGAGTAATGTTGATAATGGTGGAGACTGTTTGTGTGGTGAAAGGGGATAAATGGGAAATCTCTCCAATATTTCTGTGAACCTAAAACTGCTATAAAAAAATCTTTAAAAACGAAATTTCCATGGAGCCACAAAAGCCCCTAATAGGCAAAGCAATTTTGTGCAAAAATAAAGCTGGAAAATCTCATTTCTTGGTTGCAAAATATATTATAAAGCTACAGTAATCATAACAGTATGATACTGCCATAAAAACAGACATATAGTCCAATGGAACAAAATAGAAAGCCCAAGAATAAACCCACTGATATGCTGTCAACTGATCTTTTTCTTTTTTTTTTTTTTTTTTTTTTTTTGTGATACATGGGCCTCCCACTTCTGTGGCCTCTCCCGTTGCAGAGCGCAGGCTCCGGACACACAGGCTCAGCGACCATGGCTCATGGGCCCAGCCACTCCGCAGCACATGGGATCCTCCCAGACCGGGGCACTAACCTGTGTCCCCTGCATTGGCAGGCAGACTCTCAACCACTGCACCACCAGGGAAGCCCCTGTCAACTGATCTTTGAGAAGGAAGCTAAGATACACAAAGGGGAAAAGATAGTTTTCTATCTTTCCTAATATAACATTAGGAAAACAGAGTATCCACCTGCAAAATAATGAAATTGGACCCTTATTTTATACTATCCATAAAAGTAAACTCAGAATGAAATAGAGACTTATATGTAAGACCTAAAACCATAGAAGTCCTAGAAGAAAACACAGTAAACATTTCTTGACATTGGCCTTAGCAATGTGTTATTGGATATAACACCAAAGGCACAGGCAAGAAAAGCCAAATGAACAAGTGGGATTGCATCAAACTGACAGCTTCTGTGAAGCAAAGGAAATAATCAATAAAATGAAATTTCAACCTACAGTTAGGGATAAAATTTTTTAACACTTTCTATTTACTCATTTGTTTCAAGTGTTTTTAATTGCCTATTAAATCATTTTTATCATAGATGATTAAAATATTTTTCAGATAATTCTAACAACTCACATCTTCATTTTGGCATATATTGATTTTTTTTTTTTTTTTTTTATTCTTTTGGAAATCTTCATGGCTCTTTGTATAATTAATGATTTTCAATTGAGACCTGTACATTTTCATGTTATGTTATTAATTTCTGGATTTTATTTAAATGTTCTATTTTAGTTGACTCTCTTTGACACAACTTCAGCAGGGGAAGAATGTTGTTTCATTAGTTCCAAGAAGAGGTAGAAGTCCAGTGTGGTAAAAAGAATAATGCCCACTCCTCCAGGAAGCCCATGTCCTAAAACCTGGAACATCTAAATATGTTCTATTACATGGCAAAGGGTGATTAAGATTGCGTAAGATTGCAGATAACATTGTTTGCTAATAGACCATGAGATGCAGAGATTATACTAAGTGGGCCCAGTATAATCACAAGGATACTTGTAAATATAAGAAGGAGGCAAAAGTGTCAGTACCAATGATTTATAGATGCTATATTTCTGAAATTAAAGATGGATGAAGATTCCATGAATGAAGAAATGCAAGAACATCTAAACACTGGAGAAGGCATAGAAACATATTCTCCCACAGAGATTCCAGAAGGAATTCCATCCTGACAACATCTTGATTTTAGCCCAGCAAGATTCTTTTCATCTTCTGAATTCCAGAATAGTAGCTAATAAATGTACATGTTTTAAGTCACATCTGTAGGAATTTGTTACATCAGCTATAGGAAACTTATATTTTTTTTAATTGCCTCTTTACCGGTTCCTTAGAGAGAGTGGAATTTTGTTGAATCTTCTTTTCCTGTGGCTATTAATATTCCCAAATACCAGCTTCTCTAGCTCCAAGTCCGGAGTATATGAGGCAAAAATAAGACCACTGAACTCTTTACTGTGTCATTCCTTATGTCCTGAAGTCCCCAGCCAAGCTGTTCTCACCACCTTTAAGAGTCTTCTTATGTTTGTTTTACATATAATATCAACAGTTTATAGTTGAAAATGTTGGCAATAATAGAGAAAATTATATCTACTTCTTCTTTCTAGAAGCAGAAGCCATCCTGCAATTAACTATTAATAGTTAACTACTTAAAGGTCAGTAGGTTTCAAACCTGACTACAAATTTTGTCATAATATTACCAACTTTTGAGTGTAAAATTTTAAATGAGAGAATGTTTTCAAGAAATCATTAGGGAGAAAAGAGGAGTCTACAAAATATAAAAAAAAATAAATAAATAAATTTTACAAAAATGTAATGCTAAATATAAAGAAACATAGTAAAATATACTCAAGATAGGTAGATAAAATTAATTAAGTAGGGAGAAGTGGAAAAATATAGCATCATAATGAGAGTTCTTAACATAATTCTCTTGATTATCAAAGATGAAGCCAACAAAAACTCTAATATAAAAAAAGTATTGAGCAGTATGGTTAGTAAAATCCAACAAGTAGGCCTATACAGAGTTTTGTATTCAACTACTAGAGAATATACATATTTCTCAAGCATACATTGGATACTATAAAATTTGATCACAGTAGTAGGCCTTGGTACAATTATTAGTAAATGAAAAAATAATTATTATGTTGAACATACCATACATGGCTTGATGAAAATGCAATCCAACTGAAATTAAAAAGAGAAAACATTTTTTTAAATCCTCATTTATTTGGAAATTAAGTAATACAATGTTATATGTCTATGAATCAAAAATAAATCCTAATAGAATTTTTTCAAATATTTAAAACCAAAGAAGATAAAAACATTGCATATAAAACTTGTAGGATGAATCCAAATCAACATTTTGAGGTAAGTTTATTGCCTTAAATATTTACTTTAGAAAGAAAGCCTAAATATTAATTACTTACAATTTAAAAAGTTAAAGAACAACACAAAAATTCATATATAATAAGAATAAGACAAAAAAGAACTGAGATCATTTTCTTATTTTGGCAGCACCCTGCCAGAACTGAGGCTATTTAAATATTAAATTATTTAATTTATATTATTAAATTAAATTATTTAATATTAAATTATTAAAATAGCTGAGGTTATTTAAATATTAATTTAAATAGCTGGTAATATGCTTCTTAAAGAAATGCCAAGTTCAAATTGCTTTACAGGTGAATTCTGCCATGCATTATATATTTAAGCACATATTCTAATCTTACTGAAAATTGTTTGGGAAATATACTATGGAGGAATACTCCAAAATTGTTTACATAAGGCTATTATTATCTGTATTTCCAAAACACATAAAAACTGAAAGAGAAGGAATATTACAATCACTTTTCTCTATAGATGAATTCCAAATAAAATAATAGTCAGCTAATCTGAGTGTATTAAAGAGAAAACCCTTCATGAAAAATGTGAGACTAATTCAGGAATACAAGGACTATTTACTGCTGGAAAATTCAGATTTTTCACTGCATTCAAAAAGGATATGACCTATGCATTCTTTCCCACCTAAAAAAATCATATCTCCCAGGCTGCTAAAGAATATTATGATGATCCTCCATCACAATTTTTATTCTTTTATTTCTTATTATTTTGTGTTCTGAATTACATAAATTGACTATCCATAATCCTTGTTTTATAACATACATCATAATTTTTCCATGAATGGTCTTGTTTTACCCCTGTGCTGCAATCAATGAAAATTTTGTGGTAGGATTTCATTTACACACACACATCTGCATATAGATTTTTCACTTAAATGGTGTTTATTTTTCTTAGTTTCAAGCTTTTTATTCTCTCTGGTTCTTACCATCCATCAAACTTTATTGCCAGAAGGGTTCTCAGGACCCAACAGTTCTGGGAGAGGCAGGCACAAAGTCTTTTTTGGGAGGACTGCCCATCTATCCTCCCTCACTGCAGATGATAGAAACACAGTGTCAGGGTAGGATGGCAGATTCAGCTAGTACTTCTTTTTGAGAACAGGTGGCATGAAACAATCCCCCATGTAGGGATAGCATCAGGTAAACTGCAAACTTTTAGAGTGCTGTTATGGGGGATGAGCAAGTCTGGCTGGATCCTTTCGGAATTTCCCTTCTCCACATACTATTCTGAGGAATGTTAATGCTTCCAGTGGGCACAGTGAATCCACTCAGGGCACAAGATTCTGTGGAATGGCTCCCAGGATGGCATCCATGACTAGATTACACAGCATTCTTCTGTGCTTTACCTTATTTTTTTTTACTTTGTTAAATTACTGTGAAACAATGCAAAATAGCTATTATAAGTTATTCTTGGAATCTAGTTAGTAATCTAGCATTCACTGTTGGCATTTTAACTTTTTATTACGACTAAATAACTATTCATATTAAAGGTTTGTGAGAAGTTTTGCCATCTTTTCCCAGCAAGATAGCTTTTTAAATTGAAAATAATAATGAAATATTTGAAATTACAAAAATGTTAATGAGGTTACCTGAGTTAGCTTTGGTCACAAACCACTATTGTGAGCATATTAAGGTTAGACAGCATGAACAAAAGAAAGTGATGTAAGAAGGCTAATATAAACTAAGACATGAAGGTAAAGCAAATTGAGTAAAAGTAAAGGAGTGAGATGCACTATGATAGAGAAAGCATATGTAGATTTAGCTATGAATCAAATACAAAAGTCAAGTAACAAATTATTTGAAAATGAATTATGGAATTCAGGCAAAAACAAAAAAATATATGGTGAATAAATACTACAAAATGATGATGTAACCTACAGAAGAGGAAAGAATGTTTAATCATTCATTTATTCAAAAAAATATAAATTGCACTTCAGCAACACACAATACAGTAGGTACAGATGAATGAATGAGCCCTGCTTTCCTGATTAGGACACTAAATGAGAAAAAGAAACAATTAAACATACATGTAGTAATAATAAGAATAGGGTGTGTGAGACTCTGTAAAGGAAAGAATATATTTGTATGAGTAGAGTAGGATAAATTTTTCTAAGGAGGTGATATGTAAGCAGGATAAGATAAGGAGAATAAATCAGTCATAACAGCTCTTCAGGCAGAAGGTAAAAGCATCTGGAAAGAGTATAAATTCTTTAAAACTACTGTGTATGGAGGTTATTAAAAGAAGGGAGAGAGGTAGACAATGTGAAGTTGATGAGTTAGGCAGGATTCAGCTCATTTAGTGCTTTGTAGTTCACTTGAAGAAAACAGAATTTTGTCCCATGTGTAACAATAAACCTTGAAAAATTTCAATCAGTAAGTGGCATACAGAGTTTAACACATTAGAGAAAAACTCCTGGTTGCTGTGTGAAGAAAGCAGAAAAGACAGATCAAAGTGAGGAGACAAATTAGAAAGTTGTTGCATTAATCTCCACTCTACAAAGAAATAGTGACTTAGACTGAGGTAATGACATTGGTGGCATAGTAAAGATATGACTAGGATCAGGATATATTTACAAATAAAATCAACACAATTTGCTTATGGACTAGGCTATAGAGGATATAACAAAGCGATGTTAAAAACAACTTGAAGGGTTTGCCTTGAACAGTATGTATACTAAGTGAAAGAAGTTAGGCAAATAGTAAAGAAGGGCACAATAAAATTTCAAAAATGTTGCATTTGAGACACAAAGTTGGAAAAGTTCAGATTTCATATGGTACTGTATGTGTCAGCTCAGAGGAGATACCTGCATTGAATTTCAAATGATAATTAACACATTAACAAAATTCCAAAGCTTATAATGATAAAAGAAGCCTTAGAAAATTCCTAGAGTTCAGGAATCATTTCAAAGGAACCAGGGCAAAAGAATCTTTTTTAATTAAAAATTAGAAATTAGAAGGAGAAACAGCAGCTAGAGGGAACTAAGCAAACAAAAATAATATGGTGTCAAGAAAGTTATTTGGCAAATGAAAGCAGTGATATTAACATTGTGGGTCAAATTATAGGAGCTAATTTGAGCCTGAATCAGTTAAAGAGTAAATGTAAACTGATGTGGTGCTTTAGGCAAAACATCTTTAATGTAGTAGCTACAAGGGAATGAGTTCTTTAACCAAAAAAAAACACAAAAAACAACAAATAAAATACAAACCCTCTGTAGGGTTTTGCTATAACATATTTGTGTGTTTGTGAAAACATTACACTAGAACAGGGAAAATTTGAATATGTAAGAGAGACAGAAAGAGAAGCTAAAGTACAGTCTATGTTAGGGTAACAGTAAATGATGAGTTGGTAGGTGAAAATTAGACAAGAAATAAATCATTCTTTTTTTTTTTTTTTTTTTGCGGTATGCAGGCCTCTAACTGTTGCGGCCTCTCCCGTTGTGGAGTACAGGCTCCGGATGCGCGGGCTCAGCGGCCATGGCTCATGGGCCCAGCCGCTCCACGGCATGTGGGATCTTCCCCGACTGGGGCACGAACCCATGTCCCCTGCATCGGCAGGCGGACTCTCAACCACTGAGCCACCAGGGAAGCCCAAAGCATTCATCTTTACTCAGTCCTGGGAAAAGAGTATCAATTGCTGAAGAATGCAGTTTTACTCTTCAATTTTCTTTGAGGAGAAAATTGCAGATAATACAGGGATTTTAAGAACTGTACTTTAAGTTGAACTTGGGTATCATGGAACAAAATAAGAGTTTTCATAAAATTAGTAGTTTTTATAAAAGTATACTTCTTATGCCTTATGCTACAGTTTATTATCATTTAATATAATAATTTATTAAATAAAATAATGATTAAAATCCATAAAAATACAAGGTTCCCAATTATGGCAAGAATTTAAACAATACATATATATGTGTATATATATGCATACATTGTATATATATATATATATATATATATATATATTCAATCTGAGATACATTGATCACAAAATAACAAAATTTAGTAGTTTGAAAGTAATATTTACAAATATCAAATTTTCTAAACATTTCTAATAAAAATAATAATAGTTATCAAAAACCCTATTTTCTGAATATTGAGGAGATTTTAATATTGAAATAATTTTTTAGAAGACAGATTAAAAATAAAAAACACTATATGTACTGTTAAACATATTTCAGAATCTTTAAAAATTCCTGCCTATTAATATGCTGAAGAGAATATTAAAGAGAATAGATGGATACT
Organism: Inia geoffrensis; assembly: GCA_036417435.1. Lineage (NCBI taxonomy): Eukaryota > Metazoa > Chordata > Mammalia > Artiodactyla > Iniidae > Inia > Inia geoffrensis. The sequence continues at coordinate 48,771,643 of CM070916.1, forward strand.
ATTTATGAAAGTTTGAGAGGCTTATAAAATGTGATTTATTGTAAATAATTCATGATGCACTTTGCACTACTAAGAAATATATATATATTTTTTTTTTCAAATTCACTCTTTGGATATAAATAGCCATGCATGATAGTCAAACTTTAAGAGATAATTTAATATTTTGTGTATTTTTTTCATCTGTTTGCCTCTGCATAAACAAAACATGTAAAATTTCTCCAGAAAATTTTCATATATTTTCTGTTATGGTTCCAAAAAAATGATATTAATCTCTTCAAAGTTTATAGGAATTTAATTTTACCTAGAAATTGTTTTATTTTATTATAGAATCAGTTTTGTTGCTTTTGGTAAATTTGTGACTAAATGGAATAAGTCAATGAAAAAAAAATAATCAGGTAAATATTAAAATTAACCAATTCAAATAGGCAATGTTATAATAAATAACTCTCCTTTCAAATCTACATAGACAATAACACAGACAGGGGATAGAGAGGTGAGTCCAGAAAATTAAAGCCAAGAAATACTGCAATAGAAAAAATATATACGTAAGTAAGGAACAAGATAATTCAAGAGTGATAATATAAACATTTTTTAACTTTAAAATTGTGTCTTGGAGGTGAAAACATCATGGACTTTTTTTGAGATAATTTCTATAATGAAAGGACTTTAAAGAAGGACACATCACACTGCTGGTTCCCATTGTGTATTATTCTGGATAGCTAAGGTTATGTTGAGGCTTAAAAACAAACAACAGTAAAAACAAAACTACACAGTAATTTCATATTATAACAAAGTTTTGTTTCTCTACTATGCAAAGTCAACTGTGACTCCAAACAATTTTCAGGCAGTTCAAAGACACCTGCTTGTGTTTCTACCCTTTTACTAAGAGTCATCGTACATGATTATTCCAGGAGAGAAGGAAAGTCTCACATAGGAAATCAGATCCTTGGCTTGGAAGTTGTTTACATTCACAAACAATTAGCAAGAATTTGTCATGCAGCCCCACCCAGCTGCAAGGGGACCAAGAAATGTACTTTTCTATGTATCCACAAGAGAAAGAGAATCAGATATTGTAAACCACAGAACCCCTATAACAACCTAAAGCATATGGATATGGATATAATGGTTTTCTCTGTATATTCAGTCTCTCTGGGAGTATCATGCTATATTGCAACTACTAGCATTTATAATTTTTTTCCTAACCTGTCCTGAAAAATCTTACTATGATAATAATGATCTTTAATGTAAAGATCCATTTCTCAACAGTGACCCCACCCTAGAAAAATCAGGAATTCAAATGTCATGTATAAACTTTAAAACTGTGTGATCATGACATGAAAAATTGCATCCTTTCACTCGTTATAACAAAGTTGAAATTGTGTGTTTGTCATTTCTATCACTGGATGTGTTATTTGAACACCCTGATACTGATTACTGAGCACATTATTCCCTCTAGAGCTTGACCTTCTAGAGTTTCTTTTCCCATTCTTTCCCATCTATCCATCTCTCTTTTATCCACATTCAAATTTCTTTCAAACTATGTCTCAGAATCACTTTTGTATATGCAAAATTAGTGCTATGGATGAGAATGTATGCAGTGCTCTGAAATTGAGGGTATTTTTTCTTCTCTTTAAAAATCATCTCACTTCCTTAGAAATCAGTTCTAGGTAACACTGTGTTAGTGTTGGGTAGTTTAAGTTTGTTCCTAAATAAAATATTCTTTAAGCAGATCCTGGCATAAAACTATAAAATTTATGTTAGTTATTATTGTTGTTACAAACAAATAGCATTCCATATGCTTTTACTCTTATTCAGCCCTTTATCACATGTAAAATTTTGTCAAAATTAAATTGTATTTTTCTCAAATTTTATTGAGATTTTTATAGCAGCTTGTATTTTAAGAGTTTTCAACATCTTATTGTTTCATACTTATGTTAGCACCACTTATTTAGACTTTTTGTAAATGGTACCAAATTCATTGATATTCTATGTTTATTTTACAAATATTTTTCCCATTGTTGTCAATTCATATCCTGTAGTCTCTATTTTTTTCCTAAAAGGATTATAGAAATAGCATACTTTCTGACTCCTTGCATGTCAGTGAATGCCCTTTTCTCATCTTCCCTGAGCAGGTCATAACCTGTCACAGAGGGCATGCAAACATTTTCTTCACATAATGCTGATAATCACCTCTTATCTTCTGACATTGTGTTGAACAATCTAATGTCAACCTCATCATTTCTTCACTTTGATTGTAGGGTTTCTTCTTTCTTTTTTTTTTTTAAAGCACCAGTATCTAATTACAAATTTGTCTTCATCGATATTACCTATCATTGTCAACTCATTTGATCTCTTTACTAAAATCTTTGTTCAGATAGAGAACTTTTAATAAAAAAAAAGTCCATATTTCCTTGTTTATGCTAATTTTTATTTGGTTACCTCTCCTAACACTCCTTACCTATTCACTTTTTTCAGGCATTTTGTTTTTTTCTCAGACACTTCAAACACATTCTTGCCTAAAGGTCTTACATTTACTTTTGCTTTTGTCTGTAACACTCCACTATTTGATAGTCACATGCCCAGTTTCTATCAGTTTCTGCTCCAGTGTCACTTTCCGATAACACAGATACTTTAACAAAACTAGAAGATCAACATTCATTTACACAAATATTCACACTCCCAATACTCTTTATAACCTTGCCTTTCTTAATTTCACAGAACTTCTCATATAACCCTCCTGTTATATGTTTATTTTAATTTTTTGTGTAATTATTCCTGCCATTGCATACACAAGATGAGCTCCTTAAGACTACTTTCATCATTTTTTTTTGTTCTCAAGTTTATCATGCTATCTCCAACTCTGAGAGAAGTTTCTGGAATATATAAATACTTTTAGATGATATGAACTGATGAATGGATGTATGAATGAAAAACAGATGGGTGAATGAATTATTTCCTCACTTTACACCTGACAGAATACAAATTACACAAGTGTAGGATCTCATCGTTTTTCTTCATATTTGTTCATTTTACCATAATTAAAAAATGTATTTTGGGAGTTTCCTGGTAGTCCAATGGCTTGGACTCTGTGCTCCCAGTGCAGGGGACCTGGGTTCAATCCTTGGTCAGGGAACTGGATCCTACATGCTGCAATGAAGATCCCGAGTGCCACAACTGAGACCTGGTGTAGCCAAAAATAAATAACTATTTTTTAATGTATATTTTTCCTTTGGTTATGGAAAATAGCTCCACCTGGCCCTTCTCATTACTATTTTTTTTGTGTGTGTGGTACACGGGCCTCTCACTGTTGTGTCCTTTCCCATTGCAGAGCACAGGCTCCGGATGCACAGGCTCAGTGGTCATGGTTCATGGGCCCAGCCACTCCGTGACATGTGGGATCTTCCCGGACCAGGGCATGAACCCGCATCCCCTGCATCAGCAGGCGGACTCTCAACCACTGTGCCACAAGGGAAGCCCTCTCATTAATTTTTATTCTCCAGTTTGCTGCTGATTTATGCTAATGCATTTTCGTATTTGTCTGTATGTTTTTTATCTATAGGGAATCTATCCATAACTCAAGTTATTGATTATGTAGCCTTATACTTTTACTGTGTTAATGCAATGTCTCCTTGAGCAAAGTTGAAAATACGAATTAAAGTGAGATTACAAATGAATCCAAGTGGTAGAGTGAAACCTGATATAATGGATCAATCATTGCTAAAACTTTGGACTTTGTGTTTATGCTCTTTTAGAGGTCCCATCATTACTTTATTCAATAAATATTTATCTTACAAGAATATCCTCACAAAGAATCACCATTTACTTAGTGCATCATCAATGTTAATTTGAAAAGTCACAGAGACCACAATGGTCTAATTTCCATTAACTCCAGCACCAGAATTTTTTCTAATCAAATTAGAAAAAAATTGATTTGTCTTTTTAATTTAATTTAATGTTAACTGTTAATTTGACTAACTGTTCCACAGTTTACAGTAGTCTCCAACCTATGAATTTCTAAATTCAGTAATTTTGTGAGATTTTATCAAGTATCTAAAATAGACTTTTCCTTTTTATATGGTACATCATTAACTGGTTTGAAATTTCCTGTCTCTGATCTTTCCAGTTTTGTCAAATTGACAATATGGCCAGATTTAAAATAGAATAAGAATGTAAAATTTTTGTAATAAGAGAAGAAATTTAATATCTACCACATGTCCAGAGCATAATAGGTCAAACTTTTAAAGTAGTGGCCATAGATAAAAGAGTAAAAAAATTAACAATTATAACAGCTAATATGTACTGACCCTTAAATAAGTTACAACTTTTATATGTAAAATAAAATTCATATTTATTTTTTTCATTAAATACTTATGATAATTCGATGGAGAGTGTTTCATTTTTTTTACTTTTTTTACCTTACGAAAGAGGGTAGTTAGGGTCATGAAATATAAGTAATGGGAACAAAGCACAAAGTAATGATTTTGTATCTGGCAGCACCATATTTTGAATTCAGATCTGTCTCCATATAGAACCCATGTTTTATTTACTTCCACTTACCCAATTTTACCTATTATACTGTTCCATATAATCATTCATTTATTTTACATGACGAACAATTGTTTCAATATTGATGATATAAAATCTTACTTTTAATGTGAATGTCTTTTTTTAACACTTTTTTTTTTTTTACATCTTTATTGGAGTATAATTGCTTTACAATGGTGTGTCAGTTTCTGCTTCATAAAAAAGTGAATCAGTTATACATATACATATGTTCCCATATCTCTTCCCTCTTGCGTCTCCCTCCCTCCCACCCTCCCTATCCCACACCTCCAGGCGGTCACAAAGCACCAGGCTCATCTCCCTGTGCCATGCGGCTGCTTTCCACTAGCTAGCTACCTTACGTTTGGTAGCGTATATATGTCCATGCCTCTCTCTCGCTTTGTCACAGCTTACCCTTCCCGCTCCCCATATCCTCAAGTCCCTTCTCTAGTAAGTCTGTGTCTTTATTCCTGTCTTACCCCTAGGTTCTTCTTGACATTTTTTTGGTGAAAGTCTTCTTTTCTCTTATTTGAGTAGAAAAATTATAGAAGGAAAAATGTAGTTCCAATAAAAGAAATTCAGGTTCTCAAATACTATGAAGGACTACTCAGGAAATGCAAACTAGGATAAGTTTTTCAATTGTTTTTCATGTAAATAACAATAATAACAGCAATAATAATAATGATTTTTTTCATTTATTGAGAATTTATTGCGTCATATATTAGTCAATTATTCTAGTATAGCTCCCTTTCAGCATTTAGTATACCTTACAAGAAATTTAATATTTTATAGATTAAGAAACTCAGACACAAATGTGTGAGAGTTTGTGTGTGTGTGTATTCACATTCACACATTCCCTTTTTCTTACTTATGGAATATACCAAGTTTTCTGCTTCTTAACCTGAATGGTACAAATGAGTTTATATATCTGTGCCAGCACTTTGGTGTACTATGAACAGTCCAGTAGTTAGTGGACTAACAAATTTTGACCAATGTTCTTTGTTTGTTTTGGCTACAACTAAGAATACATTCTGACATAGGTACATCAGGTATAACATTGCACTAACCAGATTGTATAAAGAGATAAACAGTGTAATAAAACTATAAAACTCATGTCTAGGATCAAAGAAATAATGTACATTACATAGGACATAGAAAATTTTGTCTGACAGTATATCAGAAATTACAGGCAGAACAGTAAAAAATTCTAGGGCATAGTTGCACAAAGCTGAAGTGTATTTAAACTAACCATGAATGCTTTAAAAAGTTTATGAAAAATCATATTACTCTCATAATGATTATTACATGTACACGTTGTTTTTAATATCATGCTGCACTGTTATGTTCTATTTATTAATGTTTTGTTACTTTAAAGTATCCTGCAAAGTTTTTAACATTCAAAGAGGTCAAAGATGATAAAGAAGCAAAAATTTGTCATGGTGTATAATCTACAATATTCCTGATTATCTTTGAAGGGGTTTCAACAACATCTTAGATGGACAAGAAACTGTCTTAATCCTGTGGTTTATAAATTAACTTTTAATATTATTAAATTTGTGTATTTTTCTTCAAAGCATTGACTTTGCCAAGAACAGTTACCCTCCAATATCTTGATTTTCAAACTCATATTCCTCACAGAAAACTTAAGTAGTTTTCTTATCAATACAGAATGATGACAAAAAATTAATCGAGTCAATAAAGCATTAAGTAATAGCTATTACCAAATGATTAAGATAGTCCAATCCCCAGAGACCAGTCATATTTGAAAACATTTTTTATAGCATTCACTTTCTCTTTCCAACTTAGGAGCCAATGCTTAAAACCCTCCTCATCTTCTCACTTGTTAGACTTTTATTTTGGATTCAACCCTGAGTAATCTATTGTCAAACAAATGGAATATTCAGAAAAAAAATTATTTTGCAGATATGTTAATAAGTGGAAATAGGTAATGTTCTTTAAAAATCATAGTTTATTAATCACCTGGAATTTATTCAAGTCCTTTATACATCTGACAACAAAATTAGAGTTGTTCATAGTATCTTTTTCTCTGAAAAATATGATATGTGCCTTTATAATAATTATTGTTAGTAGTTCTAGTCATCTGAAGTTAATATAATTTCATGTATTAGTTTTCTAAAAGCTACATCTCTAAAATTAGAAATTATTTCTTTCATGAAGAAATCGAATTTCAACAACATAATTTAATATTTTGAAATATAAAATACTAAATAATTTGGTATTATATTGGAGAAAATAGCTAACATTTGAGTAGATGTTATAATATGAGCAGTTTAATGTATCGGTTGAAATCTCAGGATTTGAATTCAAACAGATCTTGGTTTAATTTGAAGCCATATTATTTTCAATTTCCACACTTAATTCTATTCATTAATTAAATGGGACTAACTGTCCTATAATGTGAATTATTATAATAATGCACATGTATGATATGTTATTATTATACATTATTTGATTGTACACACATATATCCTACACAATATTCATTTATGTATTAATTTCTTGTTACTGCTGCAGAAATCACCACAAACTTATTGGCTTAAAACAAGACAAATTTATTATTTTATAATTCTGGTTGTCAGAAGTCCAAAATGGCTTTCACTGGGCTAAAATCAAGGTGTTGACAGGACTGTGTTTCTTTCTGGAAGCTTTAGAGAACAATCCACATTCTTGTTTTAACTTCTAGAGGCCACCTGCATTCCCCATCTTGTGGGTCTCTTTCATCTTTTAAGTCAGCAATAGCAGGTAAAGTCTTTTTCACATTACATCACTCTGATACTGACAACACCTCTCTTGCATCCCTTTTTCATTTGTAAGGGCTCTTGCAATTACACTGTGCCCATGTGGAATCCAAGTTAAAAGATTATTTGATCCAACTTAGATGATTAGCAACCTTAATTTTATCTTCAACCTTAGTATCTGTGATACTATAATGACATTTTTTTCTATTTTTTAAATCACAATAATGGAGCTACAAACCCCAGCATCAAACCATAATAGAATCTATTGCTCTCATATCTGGGAGAGTTGTCAAAACAGCTCTGCTGCTCTTGGTTAAGCTCATTCAAATGTTATTAGTAAGCTATTTCTGGTCTAATCTGAAATGACTTTAGCTGGAACACTCTGGACATATCTATTTACATGTTTTTATTCTCCATCAGACTACCTAGGGAGATTGTCATAAAAATGCCTGATAAGAAGGAATGAGAGCAAGTGCAGTCAGATGTTTGTCTATTAGTCTTCTGTTTAGGTCCTATTTGCTAACATCTCATTGATAAAAAAGTGACGAGACAATATAAGATCAGATTATCTACAAAGTTATATGGTGAATGGCGAGAGGAAAGAAAGAATGAGGAATTAAGGCCATTTTTGCAATCTACAACTAAGGCATTTAGCTATATTAAAGACTTTTAACTTAGAAAGGTAGCATATTTAATGCTATATATATATATATATATATATATCAGGCAATTCTAGGAAATAGGGAATCAATTATGTTAAGAAAAAGTAATTTTAGTTAATATTACTTTACTTGGATGATTAAACCATCACTTTATTGTGTTTGATCTTTTCAAAGAACTGGTTGATTTTCTTTATGTTTCATTTATTTCTGAACTAAACTATTATGTTTTTCTATCTTGTTTTAGGTTTAGTTTGTTCTTTATCCAATGTATTAAGGTGAAAGATGAGGTTGTTGTTTTGAGATCTCTCTCTTTTTCTCTCTCTCTCTCTACATAGATGTTCACAGCTATAATTTTCTCTCTAAACATTGATTTTATACTGTATTCCATAATGCTCTCCATAAATTTTAGTATGTTATGTTTTTATCTTCATTCCTTCACTCATTTCAAAGTATTTTCTAACTTTCTTTTCTAACTTGGCTTCTTCTTTGACTCATTGGTTATTTAGGATTATTTTTAAAATCTCTAGTTATATGTGAATTTTCCCAATTTCCTTCCATTATTGATTTCCAGTTTCATTCTATTTAGGTTAGAGAATATACTTTCTATAATTCCAATCTTTCCTATGTTTTTCTGAGTTTTTTTGGTCTAATATATACTCTATCCTAGAAAATGTTCTATGTACACTTGAGAAAGAACATGTATTCTACAGTTGTTAGTTGAAATGTTTTATTGACTTCAGTGAGGTCCAGTTGTTTATAGTTTATAGAAATGGCTCATTTCTTTGCTGTTCTTTTGCTAGTTATTCAATTATTGAAAGTGTGGTATTGAAGTCAACAACTTATATTACTGAATTGTCTACTTTTCCCTTTAATTCTGTCATCTTTTGTCTCATATATTCTGGGGCTTTATTGTTAGGTATACATATGTTTATAACTGTTATGTTTTATGGATGGATTGATGCTTTTTATAATAATGATAAGATGTCATTTTTCTCTAGCAACAACAGTTATTTTAAAGTTTAGGGGTTCTTCTATTCCTATTCATCTACCCACTGAATTTGTTTTTTTTTTTTTTTTTTTTTTTTTGGTTGCTGTTTGCATGATAGATTTTTACCCATCTTTTTACTTTCAAACTACTTTTTCCTTTAAATCTCAGGTGTGTATCCTGTAGACAGCATATAAATGGATGATGTTTTCTCATCCTTTTGGCCCATCTCTGCATTTAATTGGCATATTTAATCAAATTACATTTAATACAATTACAACATAAGACCTTTTTTGCCATTTTGCTACTTGTTTTCTTTATGTCTTATGTGTTTTTCTTCCTCTATTTCTCCATTGCAGTCTTCACTTGACTTCATTTCAAATTTTTTGGTTAATTTCCAGTTTTCTGAAAATCTTACAAAATTTTTGTAAGTGTATATGTTACTTCTATAAGTGGAATTTTTTGGAGGTCCTTACACCAACATTTTGTATAATGTCATTTATATCATTAGATTTTGTTTTTTACTCTCTACTGCAACACCTTCTACAGTATTAATGCATACTGATATTTTTCCATCTTATGAGATAAATACTCTTGAACCCACTATCCTGACAGCTGTTCTCCAATACTTTTAACAGCTCCTCAGAATTTCTTTCCATTTTTGCTCTTCTCTATCATTCTCCTACTATCTTCTCTGAAATCAGGTATTCTCTTTCAGCCCTCCACCAAAATGGCACCTGTAATGGTCATCTGAACTGCGTGTTACTATATAAAATATTTATATTTTGGAACATATTTTACACATTATACTTAGTTCTTATCTTACTTAACTACTCAGTAAAATTTGGTGAAAAGCAGCACTTTCTGCTCCTAGATAAAAATTTTAGTTTGTCTTCTGGGACACTCCACTCTGGTGGTTTTCCTTGTGCTACACTTATCACTCCTTGTAGATATTATCTAATTGTTCTCTCTCTTTGTCCCAGTGATTTTTACTGAAAAACACTGAGGATCAGTGCTTGATCATCACTATGTATACCCTCTCTTAATGATGACATTCTCTCATGTTATGTATATGCTGACAACCTGCAAATTATATACCCAGCCCAGGTTTTTCTCTCATATTTAGATAAATAACTGTTCTATCTGCACTTTTCCTCATTTTACATAATGGTAACTATATCCTTCAAGTAACTCAGATCTTTCTTTTCTTGACATAGTTTCATAGAGGCTGACAAAAGACACAGACTCTGGAGTCAAATAAAAATAACTTTAATATTCATAGCACAGTAAAGAGCATGAACTTCATGTTGACTTTGGTTGTTTTTTTTCCCCAAGTATATTCAGGGAAATATGGATAAAATACTAGAAGGGTGATGAAATCACAATGATTTTGTATTACAACTGAGGAACCCAAAGATTTTATACAGTGATACAAGGAAGAATGCCTTGCCTTTGTCTGGAAGGAAAATATTTTTACTATAGTTTCCAGGAAATGAGTCTATTTTCTCCCCAAGAAAGAGGAATTTTTTAATTGTTCTTCAAAAGTAGAATGCATAAGTTATGTTTTTTTCATACAATAAAATATTATACATGTATGCAAGTAAATAAACTGTAAGTGTAAGCAACATATGATGAAACATTTTTAATGTTGAAGAAATGATCATGACACAGGAAATTATGAGTTTATTAATTAACTTCGGGTTAAAACAGGCAAAACCTAAAGCTGTTTACCATCCAAATATGTATAAATAATTAGTCCAGAACAAACGCAGGTGCAAGATATATATATATGCCAGGTAGAATTTTCTCCCAACAGAGTGAATGTACAAGTATTTATTCATCTTTATAGTGGGTTTCATGTGTTTTTTTTTATAGTGATTTATAATGGTTTCTGATAAGCTATGGATTATGTATTTGGAAAATTTTGTTTATATATTTTTTTGGTTCCTTTTATGCTCTGCTCTCAAAGACTATATTCTTGAAGATAATTCTAAATGAAAACCTTAGATCATAATCTACCTATTGGGAAGGACATATATTTTAATATTCAAAACCCTAGATTTAAATCCTAACTGATATTGTATAATTTATGGCATATGTTTATAAACCCTAAACATTATTTGATGAATAAGACTAACAATACACGTTTACCAATATTCTTGTTAGGATAAAAGGAGATAGACTTTACAAATGCCCAACTTAAAAACAGTGTTTGAATTGCAATTACATTCTAGAAAACTTTAATTATTTTCACATTTGTAGTTAATTGGTTTGCAGTGGAAGTTTCCTAACATATACTAGCAAATTGCTAAGCACAAATCCTAGCATAAATGACAGCAAAACAGACAAAGCAAAAACCAAAGAAGTCACAGAAAAAGAAAACTACAGGCCAATATCACTGATGAACATAGATGTAAAAATCCTCATCAAAGTCCTAGCAAACAGAATACAACAGCACATTAAAGGGATCATACACCATGATCAAGTAGGGTTTATCCCAAGAATGCAGGGATCCTTCAATATATGCAAATCAATGTTATATGCCATATTAACAAGTTGAAGGATAAAGTCATATGATAAGCTCAATGGATGCAGAAAAAGCTTTTGACAAGATTCAACACTCATTTATGATAAAAACCATCCTGAAAGTGGACATAGAGGGAACTTACCTCAACATAATAAAGGCTGTATATGACAAAATCACAGCCAACATCATTCTCAATGGTGAAAAACTGAAAACTTTTCCTCTAAGATCAGGAACAAGATACAGTTGCCCACTCTCACCACTATTATTCAACATAGTTTAGGAAGTTTTACCCACAGCAATCAAAGAAGAAAAAGAAATAAAAGGAATTCAAGTCAGAAAAGTAGTAAAACTGTCACTGTTTTCAGGTGACATGATACTATACATAGAGAATCCTAAACAAGCTACCAGAAAACTACTAGAGCTAATCAATGAATTTGGTAAAGTAGCAGAATATAAAATTAATGCATAGAAATCTCTTACATTCCTATACACTAACAAGGAAAAATCTCAAAGAACAATTAATGAAATACTCCCTTTTACCATTGCAAGAAAAGAACAAAGCACGTATGAATAAACCTACCTAAGGAGAAAAACACTCCTGTATGCAGAAAACTATAAGACACTGATGAAAGAAATCAAAGGTATCATGAACAGATGGAGAGAATACCATGTTCTTTGATTGGAAGAATCAATATTGTGAAAATGACTATGCTACCCAAAGCAATCTACAGATTCAATGCAATCCCTACCAAATTACCAATGTCGTTTTTCACAAAACTAGAAAAAAAAAAATTCATAGTGTGTATGGAAACACAAAAGACCCCAAATAGCCAAAGTAATCTTGAGAAAGAAAAATGGAGCTGGAGATATCAGGCTCCCTGGCTTCAGACTATACTACAAAGCTACAGTAATTAAGGCAGTATGATACTGGCATTAAAACAGAAATATAGATAAATTGAAAGAAAGATAGAAAGCCCTGAGATAAACCCACACACATATGCTCACCTTATCTTTGATAAAGGAGACAAAAATACACAGTAGAGAAAAGATACCCTCTTCAATAAGTGGTTCTGGGAAAACTGGACAGCTACATGTAAAAGAATGAAACTAGAATATTCCTTAACACCAAATACAAAAATAAACTCAAAATGGATTAAAGATCTAAATGTAAGGCCACATACTATAAAATTTTTAGAGGAAAACATAGGCAGAACACTCTAGGACATAAATAGCAAGATCCTTTTTGACCCACCTCCTAGAGAAATGGAAATAAAAATAAACAATGGGACCTAATGAAACTTAAAAGCTTTTGCACAGCAAAAAAAAAACCCAAAAAACAAACAAAAAAAAAAACATAAAAAGATGAAAAGACAACCCTCAGAATGGGAGAAAATATTTACAAGCAAAGCAACTAAGCATTAATCTCCAAAATATACAAGCAGCTCATGAAGCTCAATATCAATTAAAAAAAAAGAAAAAAAAAAACAATCTAAAAATGAGCAGAAGACCTAAATGGACGTTTCTCCAAAGAAAATATACACATGGCCAAGCGGCACAGGAATGGATGTTCAAAATCATTAATTATTAGAAAAATGCAAATCAAAACCACAGTGAGATATCAGCTCACACCAGTCAGAATGGCCATAATTAAAATATCTAAAAAAAAAAAAAAAAAATGTTGGAGAGGGTGTGGAGAAATGGGAACCCTCTTGCACTGTTGGTGGGAATGTAAATTGATACAGCCACTATGGAGAACAGTATAGAGGTCCCTTAAAAATCTAAAAATAGAACCACCATATGATCCAGCAATCCCACTACTGGGCATATACCCTGAGAAAACCATAATTCAAAATGAGTCGTGTAGCACAATATTAATTTCAGTACTATTTACAATAACCAGGACATGACTATGTGTCCATCAATAGATGAATGGATAAAGAAGATGTGGCACATATATACAATGGAATATTACTGAGCCATAAAAATCATGAGATTGAGATTTTTGCAGTGAGGTGGATTTACCTAGAGTCTCTCATACAGAGTGAAGTAAGTCAGAAAGAGAAAAACTAATACCATATGCTAACATATAGGTATGGAATATAAATATAAATATAAATATAAATATAAATATAAATATAATATATATATATATATATATATATATATATATATATATATATATATATATATATATATATATATATATATATATATATATATATATATATATATATGGTTCTGATGAACCTAGGGGCAGGACAGGAATAAAGATGCAGACATAGAGAATGGACTTGAGGACACTGGGTTGTGGGAGGGTAAGTTGGAGAGAAGTGAGAGGGTAGTATTGACATATATACACTATCATATGTAAAATAGATAGCTAGTGGGAAGCAGCTGCATAGCATAGAGAGATCAGCTGGGTGCTTTGTGACGACCTGGAAGGGCGGGATAGGGAGGGTGACAGGGAGGTTCAAGAGAGAGGGGATGTGGGGATGAATGTGTACATATAGATGACTCACTTTTTTATACAGCAGAAACTAGCACAACATTTTAAAGAAATTATACTCCAAGATGTTAAAAAAAAGATAAATAAATAGGTAAATAAACAAACAAACCTATCTTATGGCCAAGCAATTATACTGATTTTTTTGTTGTTGTTGTTTTCTCAAGGACAATGAAAACCTATGTACAAAAATTATCATGCAAAAAGTAGCATGGCAACTTTATTCACAATAGAAAAAACTGAGGGCAAATATCCTTTAGGGAAGATAAGAAAGCACATTGTGCTATGTTCATGCAATGGGTTGTTATGCAGCAATTGAATGGAACCAATGCTGATACTCAACAATAGTATATTCAATAGAAGAAGCCAAATACAAGAGTACTCCTTATGTGATTCCATTAATATGAAGTTGAATATAGTAGACCACACTAATCTGTGACAGTAGAACTCATAACAGTGTATGTTTCTCAGGGTTCAGCAAGAAATGGCTAGAAATGGTGTACAAGAGCTTTCAGAGTTGATGGAAATGCTCTACACGATCATGAGGGGTTAGTGGTTATTTAGTTGTATTTATTTGTCAAAATTCATCAAGCTGTACACTTAAATACATATATTTTGTCACACATATATTACACATAGCTTGCAAAAAATTTAGATAGACAAAGAAAGAAGATTTTCCAGGAATGGATATTTTGTCATTGACATTGTTCACAATTGTCAGAACATTGTTATAAGAAAAAGCAGGACAATTTTAGTTAGATTTATTGTTGTCTTTAAACACTTTAGAAATAATTTACTTTCTGTTACCTGCTCCTTGGGCAGATTTTCCCCTCTCTCCTGCACTGTGTACATCACTGCCAATTCCCCACTTCTTGAATTGGTCAAAAAGGAACTTCATAATATGTCTCCACTCTGGCCTCATAGCCTCACATTCAACTGATTCCTCAATGTTTTGAAGGACAAAACATTCCAGATGGGATTAACTCCATCCTTTTTCTAGCAGTGAGAACCATCTTGGTTTAGGATGTATCATCCAGAATGATCACACTCCTCATTAGCATAGTGATCCAGTCAGAATGAAGAACAGAATTTGTGTGGTAGAGAATTAGCTTTAACTTGCTTAGGGTTGTGGGGTCTACGGACACGAGGTCTACAAATGCCTAAGCCATTATTTTGCTATCTGGTAATCTGGAATCAAGTGAGAAGAGAGGAAAATATAGTCAAAATAACCACAGAATAATTGACTTAGACCCTAGTCTATTTGTGACTAAATCTAGTCATACCTTCAGATTTTTGATACAGACTGTAATAACTCCTTATTCTTTGAGCTCGGTTATGTTGTGTTTTCTGTTATTAGTTAAACTAGGAGTCATAACTACTCCAAAGAGAAGTTCTGACTTATTCAACTGTATACTACCAATATTTTTTTTCATAGAATGTGCTTTTAAATTAATGAATTTAATCCAGAAGGATTTTTCATGAATTCAGATTTTTTTTTTTAAATGATTTTTTTTTCAAGTTCTTCAAAACTCACTGAAATAGTATTTTATTTAAAGGCTTGGTTGTTCTAAATTTTGTGTTTGGTTATGAAATGTTAAAAGGTAATACTTAGTATATAAATACCATACCAAAAAAGATTTGCCTTAGCTTTGTTGATTTCTATTTTCATCTAGTTAATGGAACTTATCTAGCTATATCTTTTACATTTCTACAATTTTTATGTTTTTATCATTTATAGTTATCTCCTTTGCATTTTTTCCTTGACACATGAACAGCCCACTTTTACAATTATAGCTTTATTTCATAATTAATTATGTGGTTCCTTGGTGCAGAGGTAGATCACAAGAAGTAATAGTAAGTTTGCCTCTTATTTTACTTCTGTTCTTATCTCTGGATGCTTATACCCAATTACAAATTTAACTAAAAGAGTTGAAGTTTTACCTCCAGTGATCAGCTTGATTTTGTGTGCTGATCACAAGCTGGAGGTCAACATCCAGCTTGCTGACATTTTCATTAAAAAGGGAAAAAAAGAAAATGAAAAAACTTTCAGCTTAAATGGAGACACCATGACTCATAAACAATATTTTGCACCAAAATCCCAATAAATTTTCCTGTTTTTGCTTATGGACCAACACACTATTATGATTATGATTATGATTTGATGCATACTCTTTTATACATACTCTGAGATCCCAAAAAAGCTGTTATACATTTCTATTTTGGCCATATGACTGTGAATACTGACTGAAACCAGAGATACTCAATAAAGTTTCTGGATATTTTCCTCAAACATTATCATTTTCTAAAGAAAAACATGTTTTCCATATTCACCCACATGTTTAATAAAGCTACTAGTCCCAAATCCCAATTTATTTATTTTTCTTCATTTAACTCAAAATAAAATAATACCTTTATGTACCTAAGTCTATAAGTCAAAAGATGATTCAATTATTTGTGTAATTATTTTGAGACCAAATCATAAGTTCATTTTTATATATCTACATATATTTATTAAAAATATTTAATTTACAGCCTGCATACATATGCTCTAATTTTATTTTTTCAATGTTCAGAGAGTAACATGGGGTAATTTTATCTAACTACAGAGCCTATGTTTTCTATTCTTGTATTTTCCTTCTTATTTATACCTATCACCATTGGTCAGCTCTTATTTACTTCCATCTCCATCCCACAACACTCTTATTAGCTAAATAAATATCCTCAAACACAAGCCTCCATCATTCTAAATTTGTGAGTTTTTCATTCCATAATTGTGCTGTTGGCTGGAAAAATAATCTTTTTAAATAAATGGCCATCTACTACTGGACACTTCTAGCAGCAATACTATACTTCTTACTCAGCTATTTAATTTCTTTTGTACAGTGGTACACTTCCTTAATCATCTCCTTTCCAAGTTCCACTTCCATTCAAAAGTTGATTTTACAAGTCAATTCCAAAACACACAGGCTTTATGCATTATACTGAAGTTCACCATAGTTTTAGAACATCTGAATGGGCTAACATTATTCTCATATTCTCTAAAGTTTCTATGAAAGATAAATCATTTCAATTGGTTTTGACTCAAATGTCCTCTTCCCATCCTAGTAACCATCCTAGTAGCTTCACTCAGAGTTTTCCAATTAATATCTAGCATGTGCAAACATATTCTTTACTCCTTTTTTTCCAATACAGTTTAAATTTGCACACATTTCCCACCTTAAACAACCAAAATGTTGTCTTCCATTCAAAATCAAGATTACTGAGAAAATATCTCATTTAATAATCAACTAACAAAGATGGATTCTACTATATCTACTCTGCTCCTTAAAGTAACTCTGGCCAAAATCACCAATCTCCTTGATGCTAAATTGAACAGAAAGTCTTTAGGTCTACTCTTACTTAAATTTCTGTTGCATTTGACAAATTTAATCAAATCTACATCTTTGAGTAGATTATTCCATTGGATGAATGAAAATAATATTTCTCCAATGTTTTGTTTAAATATGATGTTAACTATTTGAAGTATGTCTCCCGCAAAATATGTTGAATTTCTGTTGTCTCCTATTTATGAATATAGTTTTATTTAGGAATAAGATCTTTCCAGATAATCAAGTTGAAGTCATTGTGGTAAGTCTCAGTCAAATATGATTGGTATTTTTAAAAAGGCGGACATGTGCACACAGACACAGACATGCACGATGGTAAGATGATGTAAGACAAACATGTGACAACAGAGAGACAGAGATTGATCCAATGATATGCAAGCCAAGGATTGCTGACCACCACCAGAGGTAGGATGAGACACTGAAAGAAGGATTCTACTTCCTTGTAGAGTTTCAAAGGGAATATGGCCCTGTTCACACCCTGAGTTCAGATTTATGATATCTCCAGAACTGTGAGACATAAATTTCTGTTTTGTTAAGCATTCAGTTTGTTTTCTAGCAAAAGATGGTGTTTCTTTGACATATGTCCTTGGTTTTCTTCTGTTCTGAATCTTCCTATTCTCCAGTTCTCATCTTATCAATTACAGTGGCTATAATTACCATCGATACTGGGAAAAATCTTTACCTGACATTCAAGTCTTTTATTGTTCCAGACTTGTTTTAGAGGTTCATTACTTGACCTGTGCCCCCTGTACTCCACATTCTAGGCATGCTAGTATTTTGCCCAAGGACTAAGAGAATTGTATCTTACATCAGAAACCAGCTCTAAAAGCTAGTTGTCTTTGGGAAAGCCACTAAACTTTTAAGTATCAGTTTCCAGATCTGCAAAATGAAGTTAGAAAAGTATCCAACAATGCTATCCTATCAGTCCTCTTACTTCCACCTTTCATTTGCAGAGCATAACTAGGATTTTCCAATTCTGAGAACTGGGTGTATTGAAAAAAGATCAACCCTCTAAATGAAGGTAGAAAAAATTTATTACATACACCACCATGTATTTCTATTTCTTAATTGCTCCCTCATCTTGCACTTCATAAAGATCCAGATTAAAATGACTAATTAGAGAAATAAAGTGTTGACAGAAGCACAAATTTCCAAATAGCTGATTATTGTTGACCTCTAGCAATATTTTTTACATGTAACCATGTAAAATAGCTTGATTTATGATTTAATCATTCCCAATGAATATTAAAAATTGAAAAATTAATATGTATCTATTTTGATGCATTTAAGAGATTTCTACCAAGACACAATTCAATATTTATCATCAAATATGTTAATACAGTTTCTGAATATGACATATTTTTTCCTAATTGTTCAAAAACTGCATATTCTCTCTTGATATATTTAAACTACTCAGAATTTTGTTGATGATTATATTTTGTTTGTTTTTGCACTAGTATTTGTCCTCAATATTGTTGGATCAGTAATTATTCAGTTTTTGAAGCCCATGCACAGAGTTAATGAGTTTAATTGTTGAACTATTTCCAAGAAATTTAGTTGGAGCTTAGAAGTATATACATATAGGACAAAATAAAAATGCATTAATAGAAATTATAAAGTTTACTGGTACCACCTAGTGGCAATGCAAAGCAAATTAAAATTAAAATTATCACTAAAATTATATTAAAAGGTTATAAAACCTTTTAAAAGTTTACTTATATGACCTTTCTATAAAGGTGGATATTCAATGTTGAAAATAATACCCACTATTTTAAAAACGCATATAAATGAATTTTGGGTTTCTATAACAATTCTTTTCTAGTAAAATAAAGTTTTTATTATTTTAGAAGAGCTGTCTGAGTAATAAAAAAATAACTAAAATAGTATCTCTTGGTAATTATAGATTTTTATGTTTTAATTTTTTCTACTAATTAAGAATCTGTTTTCCCTTCTATGTCTATTAAATGCCATTCATTCAACTGCTGGGACCTAAGTAAATAGCCAGAAAATATCTGTAAATGATCAAACACAAAAATACATAAGTCTGGAAGATAATATAATACTTCTTTTACAGAAATTCATCTTTATTATGAGCTAATAAAATATATGAAGTACTTTCAATAGCTAATCATTTTACTAGCAGAAGCCCTGTATTTTCTACAAAATAATGTTCAAGCAATAAATATAATGATTTAAATAAATTGTTTCCTTTAAATTGAATAATCAGTTATGGTAAACTCTCTAATTTATTTATCATCAAAAATATGATAAAACAATGATATATGAATAAATTCCAGTATAAATGTGTCTGAATAAAATCCAGTATAAATTTAATTTTTTTCCAGTATAAATATCATTAGAACATGTGTCATAGAAAAGTGTTTTTCTTCTGCTTTGAAAGCACATTTGGGATTCTTATGAAAGCTATTCATGTGTTAACAACTAAATACATTTTTATTGTCTCTTTAATGTCTGCAAAACATCAAACTGCACATAGCATGTTTTACCATAGAGAAATCTTTCCAGTTTAGTTATGTTAGACTAAATTTTATATGATATGTGAAAATATCTGATCTATATATAAAATATATTGCTAAGGAAAAGAACCTTACCATATATTGCTAACTAACATTTTAGATATTTTAAGAGAAGAAAATAAAAGTAAAACTACAACTGAATATTCTTTTTTTCAGATAGAAATAATATGCTACATCAAGCAAAAGTAATAAAATCCTCAGTATGTCAAATTTCAATATTGCTTCTTTAATTAATTTTACATATAAAAGCAAAACACTTAACAACCATTCTGTGGTTGCAATTTACTTTACCATTTTTACCTTTACAGCTTGCTGTAGATAAGCAACCCACATCCTTTTACAGCTATCACACTGTGAGGATTTAATGTTGCTGCTATTGAACATCAGAGGAGAAATAATGGGTGAAAATATCATTACCATTTATTCTTATCATAATTTTATATTAAATAACATTTAATCATGAAGGGTCCAAGCAAAGGTACATAATGTCATTTGGACTTATAAGAATACTAATCCATACACTTAATTAATGTATTATGGATTGCTTATATTTCATTATATATGTATAATTGATGTTCATTTTAAAATCATATTGTGTAATCCTATTACTTGATGACAAGGAAAATTAGAAATCTAAATATCATGACTAAGGAACCTTCAAGATGGCAGAGGAGTAAAAGGTGGAGATCACCTTCCTTCACACAAATACATCAAAAATACATCTACATGTTTAACAACTCCTACAGAACACCTACTGAAGACAGGCAGAAGACCTCAGACTTCCCAAAAGGCAAGAAACTCCCCACCTATCTGGGTAGGGAAAAAGAAAAAAGAAAAAATAGAGACAAAAGAATAAGGACAAGACCTGCACCTCTGGGAGGGAGTCGTGAAGGAAGAAAAATTTCCACACACTAGGAAGGCCCTTCACTGGTGGAGATGGAGTAGTGTGGGGGCATGCTTCAGAGCCATGGAGGAGAGTTCAGCAACAGTGGTGCAGAGGGCAAAGTGGAGAGATTCCCGCACAGAGGATCAGTGTCAAACAGCACTTACCAGCCTAAGAGGCTTGTCTGTTCACCCACTGGGGAGGATCAGGGCGGGGAGCTGAGGCTCAGGCTTCAGAGGTCATATCCCAGAGAGAGGACTGGGGTGGGCTGCATGAACACAGACTGAAGTGGGCTAGTGAACCACAACTAGCCAAGAATGAGTCCAGGAAAAATTCTGGAACTGCCTAAGAGGCAAGAGATAATTGTTTCAGGATGTGCAAGGAGAGGGGATTCAGAGCACCAACTAAACAAGCTCCAGAGATGGGTGCGAGCAGTAGCTTTCAGTGTGGACATCAGAGACAGGCATGAAACACTAAGACTCATGCTGCAGCCACCAAGAATCCTGTGTGCAGGCACAGGTCACTATCCACATTTACCATCTCAGGAGTCTGTGCAGCCGGCCACTGCCAGGGTCCTGTGATACAGGGACAACTTCCCCAGGAGAACACATGGCATGCCTCAGGCTGTTGCAACTTCACGCTGACCTCTGCTGCTAAAGGCTCACCCTGCATACCGTACACCTCACACTCCCTGGCCTGAGTGAGCCAGAGCCATGCAATCAGTCACTTCTTTAACCCCCTCCTGTCTAGGTGGGAAATAGATGCCCTCAGTCGACTTATAGGGAGAGGACAAAGTTTAAATTTGGAGCCAAATCCAAAGCTGAACCCCAGGAGCTGAGCAAACAAAGAAGAGAAAAGGAAATTTCTCCCACCAGCCTCACGAGCAGCAGATTAAATCTCCACAGTCAACTTGATGTACCCTGCATTTCTGGAATACCTGAATAGACAATAAATCATCCCAAACTTGATGCAGTGGACTTTGGGAGCAACTGTAGACTTGGGGTTTGCTTTCTGCATCTAATTTGTTTCTAGTTTTATGTTTATCTTAGTTTAGTATTTGGAGCTTATTAACATTGGTAGATTTGTTTATTGATTTGGGTCCTCTCTTCTTTATATATATATATATATAGTTGTTGTTGTTTTTCCTATTTCTCTTTTTCTGAGTGTGTGTGTGTATCCTTCTTTGTGTGGTTTTGTCTGTATAGCTTTGCTTTTACCATTACTCCCAGGGTTCTCTCTGTCTGTATTTTTATTTTAGAATAGGTTTTAGTGTTTGTTATCATAGGTAGATTTTTTTTCTTTTGTTTTGTTTTTTTTCATTTTGTTGCTCTTTTCTTTCTTTCTTTTATGTTTATTCTATTTTTTCTTACTTTTTAATTTTTTAATTTTTAATTATTTTTTATTTTAATAACTTTAGCTTAGTTTCTTTCTTTCTTTCGTTCTTTCTTTCTTTCTTTCCTTTTTTCTCCCTTTTCTTTTGAGCCGTGTGTCTGACAGTGTCTACATGTTCTGGATGTGGGTCATGCCTGTGCGTGTGACGTTGGAGAGCCAAGTACAGGACATTTGTCCACAAGAGACCTCCTAGCTTCATGTAATATCAAATGGTCAAATATCTCCAACAAATTTCCTTCTCAATGTTAAGACCCAGCTACACTCAATGACAAGCAAGCTACAGTGCTGGAAACCCTAAGTCAAACAACTAGAAAGACAGGAAGACAACCACACCCATTAGCAGAGATGCTTCCTAAAACCATAAAAAATTCACAGACACCCCAAAATACACCATCGGTTTTGGTCATGCCCACCAGAAAGACAAGATATGACCTAATTCACCAAACCACAATCAACAGTCCCCTTAACTAGGTACCCTATACAACAAGTGAACCAGCCTTACCAACTGGGGGCAGAAACCAACAACCAAGGGAAATTTGAAACTGCAGCCTGTGAAAAGGAGACCCCAAACACAGTAAGTTAAGCAAAATGAGAAGACAGAGAAATACACAGCAGTTGAAGGACCAAGGTAAAAACCCACCAGGCAAAACAAATGAAGAGGAAATAGGCAGTCTACCTGATAAAGAATTCAGAGTAATGAAAGTAAAGATGATCCAAAATCTTGGAACTAGAATGGAGAAAATATAAGAAAATTTTAACAAGGACCTAGAAGAAATAAAGAGCAAACAAACAATGATGAACAGCACAATAAGTGAAATTAAAAATTCTCTAGAAGGAATCAATAGCAGAATAACTGAGGTAGAAGAACGGATAAGCGAGTTGGAAGAGGAAAGAGTGGAAATAATTACCACAGAGCAGAATTAAAGAAAAAAAAAAAAAAAAAGAAAGAAAATAAATGAGGACAATCTCAAAGAGCTCTGGAACAACATTAAAGGCACCAACATTCAAATTATAGGGGTCCCAGAAGAAGAAGAGAAAAAGAAAATTGGACTGAGAAAATATTTGAAGAGATTGTAGTTGAAAACTTCCCTAATATGGGAGAGGAAATAGCCAATAAATTCCAGGAAACACAGAGAGTACCATACAGGATAAATCCAAGGAGAAGCATGCCAAGATACATATTAATCAAACTATCAAAAATTAAATACAAAGAAAACATTTTAAAAGCAGCAAGGGAAAAGCAACAAATAATGTACAAGGGAATCCCTAGAAGGTTAACAGCTGATATTTCAGCAGAAACACTACAAGCCAGAAGGGAGGGGCAGGACTTATTTAAAGTGATGAAAGGGAAAAACCTACAACAAAGATTAATTTACCCAGCAAGGTCTCATTAAGATTCGACAGAGAAAGTAAACACTTTACAGACAAACAAAAGCTAAGAGAATTCAGCACCACCAAACCACCTTACAACAAAGGCTCAAGGAATGTCTCTAGGCAAGAAACACAAGAGAAGGAAAAGATCTCCAATAACAAAGCCAAAGCAATCAAGAAAATGGCACTAGGAACATACATATTGATAATTATGTTAAAGGTAAATGATTAAATGCTCTCACCAAAAGGCACAGAATGGCTGAATGGATACAAAAACAAGAACCATATATACACAGTCTAAAAGAGAACCACTTCAGATCTAGAGACACATATAGACTGAAAGTAAGGGGATGGAGAAAGATATTCTATGTAAATGGAAACCAAAAGAAAGCTGGAGTAGTAATTCACATCAGAAAAAATAGACTCTAAAATAAAGACTATTAGAAAAGACAAAGAAGTACACTACATAATGATCAAGGGATCAATCTAAGAAAACAATATAACAATTATAAATATTTATGCACCCAACATAGGAGGACCTCAATACATTAGGCAAATACTAAGAGCCATAAAAGGGGACATCAAGAGTAATACATTCATAGTAGGGGACTTTAACACCCCACTTTCACCAGTGGATAGATCATCCAAAATGAAAATAAATAAGGAAACACAAGCTTTAAATGATACATTAAACAAGATGGACTTAGTTGATAGTTATAGGACATTCCATCCCAAAACAACAGAATACACATTTTTCTCAAGTGCTCATGGAACATTCTCCAGGTTAGATCATATCTGGGGTCACAAATGAAGCCTCGGTAAATTTAAGAAAATTGAAATTGAACCAACAACAATGCTATGAGACTAGATATCAATTACAGGAAAAGATCAGTAAAAAATACAAACACATAGAGGGTAAACAATACACTACTTAATAAAGAAATGATCCTTGAAGAAATCAAAGGGGAAATGAAAAAATACCTAGAAACAAATGACAGTGGAGACACGATGACCCAAAACCTATGGGATGCTGCAAAAGCAGTTCTAAGAGGGAAGTTTATAGCAATACAAGCCCACCTTAAGAAACAGGAAGCATCTCTAATAAACAACCTAACCTTGAACTTAAAGCAATTAGAGAAAGAAGAACAAAAAAACCCCAAAGTTAACAGAAGGAAATAAATCATAAAGATCACATCAGAAATAAAAGAAAAAGAAATGAAGGAAATGATAGCAAAGATCAATAAAACTAAAAGCTGGTTCTTTGAGAAGATAAACTAAATTGATAAATCATTAGCCAGATTCATCAAGAAAAAAAGGGAGAAGACATAAATCAATAGAACTAGAAATGAAAAAGGAGAAGTAAAAACTGACACTGCAGAAATACAAAACATCATGAGAGATTACTACAAGCAACTCTATGCCAATAAAATGGACAACCTGGAAGAAATGGACAAATTCTTAAAAATGCACAACCTGCCAAGACTGAATCAGGAAGAAATAGAAAATATGAACAGACCAATCACCAGTAATTAAATTGAAACTATGATTAGAAATCTTCCAACAAACAAAAGCTCAGGACCAGATGGCTTCGCAGGCGAATTCTATCAAAGATTTAGAGAAGAGCTAACAACTATCCTTCTCAAACTCTTCCAAAATATAGCAGAGGGAGGAACACGCCCAAACTCATTCTACGAGACTACCATCAGCCTGATACCAAAACCAGAGAAAGATGTCAGAAAGAAAAAAAAAAAAATACAGGCCAGTGTCACTGATGAACATAGATGTAAAAATCCTCACCAAATACTAGCAAACAGAATCCAACAGCACATTGAAAGGATCATACAGCATGATCAAGTGAAGTTTATTCCAGGAATGAAAGGAGTCTTCAGTATACGCAAATCAATCAAGGTGATACACCATATTAACAAATTGAAGGAGGAAATCCTATTCTCATCTCAATAGATGCAGAGAAAGCTTTCAACAAAATTCAACACCCATTTATGATAAAAAAAACCTGCAGAAAGTAAACATAGAGGGAACTTTCCTCAACATGGAAAATATCATATATGACAAACCCACAGCCAATATCGTCCTCAATGGTGAAAAACTGAAAGCATATCCACTAAGATCAGGAACAAGACAAGGTTGCCCACTCTCACTACTCTTATTTAACATAGTTTTGGAAGTTTTAACCAGAGCAATCAGAGAAGAAAAGGAATATAAGGAATCCAAATTGGAAAATAAAAAGTAAAGTTGTCACTGTTTGCAGATTACATGATAGTATACATAGAGAATCCTAAAGATGCTACCAGAAAACTACGAGAGCTAATTAATGAATTTGGTAAAGTAGCAGGATACAAAATTAATGCACAGAAATCTCTGGCATTCCTAAACACTAATGATGAAAAATCTGAAAGTGAAATTAAGAAAACACTCCCATTTACCATTGCAACAAAAATAATAAAATATCTAGGAATAAACCTACCTAAGGAGACAAAAGACCTGTATGCAGCAAATTATAAGACACTGATGAAGGAAATTAAAGATGATACAAATAGATAGGGAGATATAACATGTTCTTGGATTGGAAGGATCAACATTGTGAAAATGACTGTACTACCCAAAGCAATCTACAGATTCAATGCAATCCCTATCAAACAACCACTAGCATTTTTCACAGAACTAGAACAAAAAATTTCACAATTTGTATGGAAACACAAAAGACCCCAAATAGCCAAAGCAATCTTGAGAATGAAAAACAGAGCTGGAGAAATCAGGCTCCCTGACTTCAGACAATACTACAAAGTTATAGTAACCAAGACACTATGGTACTGGTACAAAAACTGAAAGATAGATCAATGGAACAGTATAGAAAGCCCAGAGATACACCCATACACATATGGTCACCTTCTCTTTGATAAAGGAGGCAGGAATATACAGTGGAGAAAGGACAACCTCTTCAATTATTGGTGCTGGTAAAACTGGACAGGTACATGTAGAAGTATGAGATTAGAACACTCCCTAACGCCATACACAAAAATAAGCTCAAAATGGATTAAAGACCTAAATGTAAGGCCAGAAACTATCAAACTCTTAGAGGAAGGCATAGGCAGAACACTTTATGACATAAATCACAGCAAGATCCTTTTTGACCCACGTCCTAGAGAAATGGAAATAAAAGCAAAAATAAACAAATGAGACATAATGAAACTTTAAAGCTTTTGCACAGCAAAGGAAACTGTAAACAATACCAAAAGACAACCCTCAGAATCAAAGAAAATATTTGCAAATGAGGTAACTGACAAAGGATTAATCTCCAAAATTTATAAGTAGCTCATGCAGCTCAATAACAAAAAAACAAACAACCCATTCCAAAAATGGACAGAAGACCTAAATAAACATTTCTCCAAAGAAGATATACAGACTGCCAACAAACACATGAAATAATGCTCAACATCATTAATCATTAGAGAAATGCAAATCAAATCTACAATGAGATATCATCTCACACCAGTCAGAATGTCCATCATCAAAAAATCTAGAAACAATAAATGCTGGAGAGGGTGTGGAGAATAGGGAACACTCTTGCACTGCTGGTGGGAATGTGAATTGGTACAGCCACTATGTAGAACAGTATGGAGGTTCCTTAAAAAAGTACAAATAGAACTACCATATTACCCAGCAATCCCACTACTGGACATATACCCTGAGAAAACCATAATTCAAAAAGAATCTTGTACCAAAATGTTCATTGCAGCTGTATTTACAATAGCCAGAAGATGGAAACAGCTTAAGTGTCCATCATTGGATGAATGGATAAAGACGATATGGCACATATATACAGCCATAAAAAGAAACAGAATTGAGTCATTTGTAGTGAGGTGGATGGACATAGAATCTGTCATACGGAGTGAAGTAAGTCAGAAACAGAAAGACAAATACTGTATGCTAACACATATATATGGAATATAAGAAAAAAAGATGTCATGAAGAACCTAGGGGTAAGATGGGAGTAAAGACACAGACCTACTAGAAAATGCACTTGAGGATATGGGGAGGGGAAGGGTAAGCTATGACAAAGTGAGAGTGTGGCATGGACATATATACACTACCAAACGTAAAATAGATAGCTAGTGGAAAGCAGCTGCATAGCACAGGGAGATAAGTTAGGTGCTTTGTGACCACCTGGATTGGTGGGATAGGGAGTGTGGGAGGGAGGGAGATGCAAGAGGGAGGAGATATGGGAACATATATGTATAACTGTTTCACTTTGTTATAAAGCAGAAACTAACACACCATTTTAAAGCAATTATACTCCAATAAAGATGTAAAAAAAAAAAAAAAAAAAGCTTCTGGATAGCCAAAGTAACTATTAAGAAAGTAAAAAGGCAAACTAGTGAATGGGAGAAAATATTTTCAAATTGTATATCTAATAAGGGTAAATATTCACAATGTGTCAAAAACTCATACAACTCAATAGAAAAAAGATCAAGCAATCCAATTAAAATTGAACAGAAGATCTAAATAGACATTTTTCCAAAGAAGACATACAGATAGCCAACAAGTAACTAAAAAGATGCTCTACATTATTAATCAGGAGGGAAATTAAATTCAAAACCACAATGAGATATCACTTTATACCCATTAGAATGGCTATTACTAAAGAGAAAAAAAACAAGTGCTGGCAGGCTGTGGAGGAAAGGGAACTCTGATGTCCTGTTGGTGGGAATGTAAATTGGTACAGTCACTATGGAAAACAGTATGAATGTTCCCCAAAAAATTGAAAATAAAGTTACCATGTGATCCAGCATTTCTACTTCCAAATACTTACCCAAAGAAAAAACAATAACTGGATAAGATGTGTGCACTTCTATGTTCATTACAGAACTATTTATAATAACCAAGACATGGAAACTTCCTAAGCATTTACTGATGAGTGAATGAATATAGAAATTGTGGTATGTATATATATACATATACATATATACATATATGTATATATATGCACACACAGTGGAATGAAATCTTGCAATTTGTGACAACATGGTTGGACCACAAGGACATTGTGCTAGGTGAAATATGTCAGAGAGAGACAAATACCATATATTCTGTTATATATGGAATCTAAGAAAACAAAACAAAACAAAAATACAAGTTTATAGTTACAGAGAACAGATTGGTGGTTACCACAAGCAAGGGTTAAGGGATAGAAGAATTGGGTAAAGGGGATCAAAAGGTTAAAAAAGAGAAAGAAAGAACTTCTCTTGAGAAATTTTTTGGTGAACTTTTGACCTAAATTCTAGAAACCAGTTTTCCTTTTGGATGTCAAGCAAATTTCCTCCTTCAGGAGGCTGGGAGATACTTCATTATTCATTATTTTTCTCAGCATGACAACCAAGGAAAAGGTTTTTGAATGGGGAGGAACTTGGAAATGTTGCATTAGAAAAAGGAAGAGGAACACAAATTAGGAAAAGATGCTCAAGATATGGAATTTAATTTCAAATGAAAACTACACTCAGTGTTCAGTGTTTTCTCTTGTAAAGTTGGGATGAAAAGAGAATTAAATGAGATAATACAATCTAATAGGCTTTTATAAAAATCAAGCCATTAATAGAATTTCATGAAAAAGGGACTTATAGGAAAAATAGAATATGGTGGAACATTCAATACCTGTATATAGTCTAGTAAGGAATACTGTTCTAAAAAACCTAGTAAAAAAATTAAACATCTTAAATCTCTAAAAAATTAAAAATAAGTTTAATAACTTTAATGAAATGGGACACATGTAAAAACTTAAATGACCAAATTTTTGATTCAAGAAAAACTAGTAATTTGCATGTGAAATATTAGTAAGAGGAAATCAGTTAACTTACCAAAGGAAACAAATACACACAAGGCCAGTGGATGGGTTTAGTTTCACCTGGGAGGTTTTCTTCCTAGCAATTAAGAAGGACCATATAGATATTACCTATTTTTTTTTCCAGAGCAAGGAAAAATACCTAAAATTTACAATTAGTTTGAAAATGTAAAAATAAAATATGACACTAAAGCCTGGCAAATACAGTTTGAATAATGAGAAACTGCTGACACTTAGAACAATGTGTTAGAATTCTCAAATAAGATTTAATTGTGTGAACCAAATAAGATTTAATGTTAGCAAACATAGGAACATAGTCTATCATATCAGTATGTGAAATGTACCATTATTTTGATGGAGACTCAAAAATATTTGATAAAATCTTATCTTCTTGATATTTTTTTTAGTTTTAAAGCACTACTTATGTAATTTACTCTTTATATTTCTCTCCAAATTAACTCGAAATATTCACACAAACATCAAAAACAATATATATTGTCTTGCCAACCTTGGCTTTAACATTATATTAAAATTTTTTCTTTCTTTCTTCCTTTCTTTCTTTCTCTTTCTTTCTTTCCTTCTTTCTTTCTTTCTTGCTTTTCTTCTTGCATAACTGGAGGTGCTGTAGCAACTGGGAAATGATCATTTTAAATCCATAAACCACACCAGACAAAATAATAAATTTCAAAGTGAACCAGAAATATAACTTTAAAATAAGTCAAATACTAGAAGAAAAATATGTTTATACAAACACCAATTTAAAATCTGCAAAATAAATGAACAGATTATTTTATATATATATGTAAAAATGGTCCTTAAACATATGAAAATATATTTAATCTCAGTTACTATAAGAGAAATGCAAATCACTACTACATTAAGATGACATTTCTTAACTCTCAAATTGGAAAATTAATACATTTGACAACACAGTTAATTAATGAAGCTGTGGGGAAATGGTATTCTTATTAATTACCAGTGGGCATGCAAACTGGAACAGCTCATAACAAGGAATATTCAGAAATATCAATAATCTATGTAGATATTTAACTCTTGACTCAACAATCCCAATTATAATAATTCAACCTGAAGTTACACCTTGAAACATAATATATATATTTAATGTTATGCATTACAGGATTTTTACAGTGTATTGGTAAGACTCTAAATGTTCATGTATAGAAGACTGGTTGACTATAGACATTATTATACCTACACAATTGTTATATGCAGTTACATATGCAGCTTTATAAAAGAATAAGAAAGATTTCTGTGAACTGACACAATATAATTTGTTGTGTAAAAAAAGAAAATGAAAAAGCAAAGCTGGGCTTCCCTGGTGACGCAGTGGTTGAGAGTCTGCCTGCTGATGCAGGGGACAGGGATTTGTGCCCCGGTCTGGGAAGATCCCACATGCCGCAGAGTGGCTAGGCCCATGAGCCATGGCCGCTGAGCCTGTCCGTCCAGAGCCTGTGCTCCGCAACGGGAGAGGCCACAACAGTGAGAGGCCCACATACCACAAAAAAACAGAAAAACAAAAAACAAAAAACAAAGCTATAGTATAGTAGCTTTATCCATAAGAAATAGGGAAAAACATACACAGATTTGCATTTTCTTAAAAACTATATATAATCAAACAGAAACTTCTGAGATTCGTTTTAGTCTACAGGGAGTGAGTGAAAATACAATGAAATGATCAAGAAAGTAGTGATACTTCTCTAATTTGTATAGATAGTTTTGATCTTTTAAACCATTTTACAAAATCAAAAATTAAAACAGTAAGAATGGGTAAAAAATAAAAGAGAAAACAAACTATAGCCTATTTTACTAATAAACCTAAACATAACTGCGTTTCAGATAAATAGTATAACCATACAAAATGGGTAAAATCCCAAGTGACTTTAAAATACCATACTTTGATATTACAGCTTCAAGCTAAAGAAATAAGAAAAGAAAAGCAACTATTAAACTCCAGTTAATAGATGTTTTCCACAATAGTATGGAATAACAATCTGAACCAACTCTCTCTATATTGTAGGACTGAGAAAATAATAAATATATTGTAGAAAATGGAAGCCAGGTATCTCACTGTTGGTAAAGGAAGTGACAAAGAAGGAAAGGAAATGGACCCTGAATAGTTGCATCATAACTGAAGGTGACAGAATAGACTCAAAGTTTTATAAGTAGATTACAAAGATATTGGCACAGATGAAAGTAATAGAGAGAGATACAAATGGCAGGGAATTATAAACAAACATAGAGAGAAGCATATACACAGGTAGATATAAAAATTTCTAGGCATTGTCAACAGACAGTGTCTAGAAACACTAAGAACACCTAGGTCAAGATATGGCTGATTTCAGAGCTGAGCAAGAAAAGAGTAAGATAAGTCTAGGACAGAAACTATCTAAGGGACAAAAATTAAATGATATGGACAGGTCAAAGACACAGGATCCAGCTATTATTTAGACATTTTGAACGTTAATAATAAAATATATTATAACTAACTCATTAAAAATAGGAATCCATTTTCCATAGTTATGTAAATAAATGAATAATAAAATCTAAAAATGACAATGACACATCTGTATAGTAAAATGCCAAAAAAAATTATAGAAGTAATACTAAGTAAATAAAATCTCTATTTCATTCGTAGAAGATCGCTATTTAATTTCCTTCACAAAAATGACCTATTAGTATCACTGGTTAAACTTCAATACTACTAAGATATTCACATATTCTTCAGTATTGATCACTAAGTACTTATTGATTACAAAGGAAAAACAGTAATTTTACAATGCAGAAACCTGAAGAAATCACTTTAACCTGTTACACCTACCAAAAATGCAAAACCTCAATGTAATTTTGAGAAAGCATCAGACAAAATCAAATTATGGGATGTTTTCAAAATAACTGACTAGGACTCTTCAAAAATATAAATGTCATGAAAGGCAAAGAAATCAGAAAAAAATCATCTCCAGATTAAAGCCAAATAAAAGACATGTCAACTAAAATCAATGTGTGATCCTTGATCAGATTCATACTTGGAAAAAAGGGATCTAAGTAACATTATTTGGATAATTCATATAAATGGATACAACTATGGAATATCTAATAGCATTAAGCCAATCTTAAATTTTCACAATTTAATAATTCTACTGTAGTTATGTAACAGAATGTGTTTTAAGAAATGTACACTGAGGCTTCCCTGGTGGCACAGTGGTTGGGAGTCTGCCTGCTGATGCGGGCGATGTGGGTTCGTGCCCCGGTCCGGGGGTCCCCGCGTGCTGCGGAGTGGCTGGGCCTGTGGGCTGTGGTCGCTGGGCCTGCGCGTGTAGAACCTGTGCTCTGCGGCGGGAGGGGCCGCAGTGGTGAGAGACCCACATACGGCAAAAATAAATAAATAAATAAAAATAAAATAAAAGAAATGTACACTGAGGTTGCTTCCATGTCCTGGCTATTGTAAATAGAGCTGCAATAAACATTTTGGTACAGGACTTTTTTTTTTTTTTTTTTTTTTTGCCTGTGGGATCTTCCTGGACCTGGGCACGAACCCATGTCCCCTGCATCGGCAGGTGGACTCTCAACCACTGTGCCACAGGGAAGCACCATGGCTCTTTTTGAATTATGGCTTTCTCAGGGTATATGCTCAGTAGTGGGATTGCTGGGTCGTATAGTAATTCTATTATTAGTTTTTTAAGGAACCTTCATGCTAGCGTCTGTCATACATAGTGAAGTAAGTCAGAAAGAGAAAAACAAATACGGTATGCTAACACATATATATGGAATCTAAGGAAAAAAAAAAAGGTCATGAAGAACCTTGGGGTAAGATGGGAATAAAGACACAGACGTACTAGAGAATGGACTTGAGGATATGGGGAGGGGGAAGGGTAAGCTGTGAAAAAGTGAGAGAGTGGCATGGACATATATATACTACCAAATGTAAAATAGATAGCTAGAGGGAAGCAGCTGCATAGCACAGGGAGATCAGCTCGGTGGTTTGTGACCACCTAGAGGGGTGGGAGGGAGGGAGATGCAAGAGGGAGGAGATATGGGAACATATGTATATGTATAGCTGATTCACTTTGTTATAAAGCAGAAGCTAACACACCATTGTAAAGCAATTATACTCCAATAAAGATGTTAAAAAAAAAAAAAGAAATGTACACTGAGGTATTTTGTTTAGGGATAAAGGGTCAAGATATCTCAAATATAAAATATACCTATTATATGTATTATGTGATACATATATTATATTATATATAATGATACATATTATATATAAGCAAAGTATATATATATATATATATATATATATATATATATATATATATATATATAAAATAGAGGTAAAGCTGAAAATAAAGGGGTCAGACTTAACTATGGGTAAATTTAAGCAAAAGTATACCAAAGTCCTTTGTATTATTTCTCCAAATTATTTATCTTTCAAAATATATAAACATTAAAAATAATCGCTTCTATAAAACTTCCATAAACATTTGTGTAAACTCTGAAAGTTTTACATAAACTTCTAAAGAAAATAGATACAACATTTTGTTACAGATTTTTAATAAGAACAGTGAACAATTTAGAGAAAATATGGCATATCCTCATTAAAGGAAAAGTAAAGTGTTTAACAAGAGTATGCTATTGTATGGAAAAGTGTTACAATACATTATAATATATTATTAATGATAAAAAAACTCACTAAACAATATGTACAATGTGACATATATATATATATATACATATAAGGACATATCTATATTCTCATTGTGATTTATGTTTTTTTTTTTTTACAATTTTCATGCAATTATTTTTATATTCAGAACAATTATCATTCTTAATTTACTTTAAAAATCTAACATAAACATATACAGGATTCTTTTTGTCATACCTTTGTTCATATAATGTTCGTATAATGAAATTATAGTGTGCAATTAGTATGAAAATAGGCACTTTATGAAAACCGTATCTAAAGCATATAATATTATATATGTATACAGAATCAAATACCATAATACAAACATGATAGTTTGCTCTAGGGTAGTTTAGAAGAAATGATGATAATATTCCCACATTTGAGCATCGCATTTAGGTGCCCAGATTAACAATTTTAACTGAGATGTGTAGGTTTAATTTAGATGACTTAAAGGACTTTAAAAGTAGAGGCTGTAATGTTTAAGGTCAGCTGAAAGAATTGTCAATTTTTCTGGAATAATAAAGAATAGGTATCTCTGTGAAATTAGAGTACAGCAAAAGCAAGGTGTGAGTGTGAAGGCATTTGTCAATGTTGGCCACTGTTCAATCTAAAACCATTCCAGGAGTGGTTGGTAAGTAAGTAGTAAAGTAATAGAAGGCATCATTTTAAAGTACTTATTATGTGCAACACAGTTTACATGATACTTCAACCTGAATAGCTCCTATTAGCTAAATTTGTTTGTTCCATTTCAAAAATTAGCTGTATTTAAATTTTTATTCATGTGTGTATTGTCTGCTTTCTTCATATGACCTTGCAAAACCACTACTGAAATGATTCTTCTCAGGGTTGCCTTATTGAATGTACGAATGTGAAGGAATGCAGGTAGGGAATAGACTGGCTATAATTTTTCTCTTCTACTCTCAACTCATTTTGTCAGTTCTAAAAAGAGTGCCACAGACACCTTAAGCTTGGCAAGCAAATGAAGTTTAACTATTTCTTCTTTTTTAATTAATTAATGTATTTATTTGGCTGCACCAGGTCTTAGTTATGGCACGCAGGATCTTCATTGCAGCATGAAGGATATTTTGTTGTGGCATGTGGGATCTAGTTCCCTGACCAGGTATCAAACCCAGGTCCCCTGCATTGGGAGCATGGAATCTTAACCATTGGACTACCAGGGAAGTCCCAGAAGTTTAACTATTTCTATGCTAATTTTCATTTTATAAATTTAACTTTTTTCTTAATTTATCTGGAATCATGACATAAATGAACAACAGTAGGAGTTACTTTTAAAAATCTGCACTACTGGGGCTTCCCTGGTGGTGCAGTGGTTAAGAATCCACCTGCCAATGTAGGGGACATGGGTTCAAATCCTATTCTGGGAATATCTAACAAGTCGCAGAGCAACTAAGCCCACGTGCCACAACTACTGAAGCTCGTGCACCTACAGCCCGTGCTCCACAACAAGAGAAGCCACCGCAATGAGAAACCCGTGCACCACAACAAAGAGTAGCCTCTGCTCGCTGCAACCAGAGAAAAGCCTGCACGCAGCAAGAAAGACCCAACGCAGCCAAAAAAAAAAAAAAAAACTTCACTGTTGATCTAATTTCATTAAACATGTAAATCTGGAACCATAAATGAATTTAAAGAAAAGAGGACATTCACTTTAAAAGGGAGACTCCAATAGACAACAGTGATTTATTCTTTCCTGAGCTCTCTTTACTTGGAATGATCCAAGGTAAGGACATTATTGTTGTTGGTATTCATTAAAATCAGGTATTCAACTGTAATATGTTAAAAAACGTAGTGTTTTTTTTTTTTTGTTTTGTTTTGTTTTTTAATGTAAGTACAGCCAAATTTTACTTCCAGCACTGATTATAGTACTTCTTTAAAAATCCATGGCAGGAAATTTGTACTCACAAATTTAGCATTGAAATAATTGGTGAAACTTAGGAAAATATCTCTCACATTTCATATATTAAATTGTTCATGCTTGTTTTCAGTGTACTTTTTAGAAAAATGATGCATGCTAATCCTTTCAGATAGATAGGCATAGTGAGTTCCTTCATCTCAGTACCCATTCTGATAAATAATATCAAATATTTCTTCACAAATCACTTAAGGGTTTTCTTTGAACTAACCTAGTAGTATTGTAAGGTTTGTGCTTTGTGGCTGCTAACTGTTGTCTCTGTGTTATTAGGAAATCAGGCCCTGAGGTGGATGTTAGCAAGCAAGCGTTTATTAGGGATGATGCTTGAGATGCCCCTCTGAGGACAGTACAGTAAAGAAACAGGATTGGGCAGAGAGTAGACCACTCCTTTAAGGCCTCAAAATTGACCCTATGTTCTGAAACTAAGGGATGGCATCTTAGAATTTCTGTTTTAACTTGAGGCAAGGAGGCGAGGCTCTTATACACCTGTATCAAAGAATCATTTGATACAGACCTCCAGGAAGGGAGAGTTGACTACACTGTAAAAATTCCTTTCTTTTCTGTAACATAGTAGAATGATCTCAAGGTTAAGGTCTTTTATTGAGAAATGACAGACTTGAGAAAGAAGACAATATTATGAGGGTTTTCTAAAACTACATACAATTCAGTAGAATGATCTTTAAAATAGTAACAGCATATGGTGTAATTTATCATTTTACACATATAACAATTTCAGTCTCACTTTTGGCTAAATCCAGTACATTGAAGAAAATAAATAGATGTCAAGTGTCATCTCATTACAAAGGAAAGTGTTAGAATCACCAGGGCATAGTAAGAGATTGAAAAATTCTTTCCACCTATGTTAATTATCAGCTTTCACATGACTACATGTATCTGACTATAGAAAAAATAATGGTTGAAGATTTGAGGAAAGTGCCCGTAGTTTAAAGAGTCACAGTGTATTTTTCACCACCCTTCAATGAAAGTTAAGAATGATGCCACTCCTTCAAGCCCATGAGAAGGACCACATGGAGACTTCAGATATGGGAATATAAAATTTATAAATCTAAATATAACTCCTGTGTTAGGTATACTAAAGTAGAAAGTTTATGTTTGGAGCTTTTGTCTCTGTGACAGAACAAAGAGAGGTAGTTGCATAGATGATGAATAACACCTAATCAAATGTAGGACAAAATTTTGTGTATCCCAGACACCAAGTATGAATTCAAATGTAAGGAGTCAACTTATAGATATACAAAAATGGATTCCACTGAAGAACATCATCTGGGGAACAAGAGTACCCAACAGCATTTTGGGCAGGGTAGATCACCAAAAACAGTGGCTAAGGGGAAAGTTTATCATGTATCCTCACTTTGAATCTCTGTAACTTATTTTACATTCAAATAAGATAAAATCTTAAAAAAAAATATTTTGTTATCTCTATGTTATTAATATGGTTGACCAGTATGAAAACACTGAAGGTTCCAATAATAATCTTAAGAACATAGCTAATTTTTCTGAGTGTAATACATTAAATTATCTATAATACTTACAGATATTGAGCTTTTAAGAGTATTCTTGTTGTACCTAAAGTAACCAGGGCCTAGATTGTCAAAGGGAGCTAAACAATCAAAGAATTAATCAAACAAACAAATCAGAAAATTTGTGAAACTTTAAAATTTGAATTAGCTTCTAGCCAAGAATTTTTAAAGAGCAAAAGAATAGGATCCAGGCTCAGGGAAAGAATCATTTTGCAAATATTAGATTTAGCCTGTTGAGCAATAGATTCATTTTCTCCATTCAACTTCTAGAGGAGGCAGAATTTATATGGCACTTAAATATGGGAGGCTGTACTGCCAGCAACAGCACCAAGATTCTGCCCAGACAACGACATTCACCAAAGCTTCCAAAGTAATAAATTTTAATTGAAATAGAAAGGTAAAGATAAGAACATTTGTTGAACAAAAAATATGTGTCATTAGTATTATAAAAGATATTTAGCATGACTTACTTTACTCTGCAATTGCTCCTTAATGCTTTCTTCCACAAATACAAACACAAGTGCAAACACACAAAATCCACAAACAGATTGATGAATCTCCCTTCCCTCTTATTAATCCTGTGACACCACTTTAGCAATCTTAGCAAAATTGTCCTTCAGTGTCATTCATTTTAGACATACTTTAAGAAGGTGATCCTCAACATTTTTTGGTCTGGAAGTGCAGGAAGAGAAATAGTTTACACATAGAAAATAATATTTATATACCAGGTTGTGGGAAACTGAATTTCTTACAATTGACAGGGAATCATACCAGGGCCTGCAGAGAAGACAGGAAAGCTGAGGAGATTAATATTTTGGGACACAAGTGAACAATTTAAAGAATAACACAAATTGACAACCTCTGGACTAGGAGATTTAAATTAAGTGATTATTTTGACAGGTGGACAAAAAAATATTAACCTATCCTGCAGCTAAGGAAACTAAATGTTGCTTCTCAAAGAGATGTTACTTGAATAGCTCAAAACAGCACCCTTAAACATTTTTTTTTCATTCTAGCACTACAGTATTTGCCCCTCCCCCAGATATACTTATTATGCAAACATTTATCAGGTAATAAAAACATTTTAGTTGCAAAAGGCACACATATTCATCTCTGGTAATAGTAACTAAACTTATGTTGCAACTGCCATAATTTTATATATGCACATTATATACAAATTAACATGTTATTTTAAACACATTAAATTGCTCTTAACTGTACATTTATACACACGTTTAAAGAAATTTGCTAAAACTATTAATACAATTTGGAGATGGAGCATACTTATAAGCTCCTTTAAATATTATGTGTTCATCAATTGTCTAATAAAAATACTTTTTTAAATAAAAGAGATAAGAAAATTGGGAACTTAGAGAACATTGGAGAAAACATATAGAACTCAATCAAACTTAGAGAACAATGAGAAAAAAGCATAAAAATACAATCAACAGATTTTATTGGTTGTATTTACTGCATCCTCAATTCCTAATTAGAATAGTAATTTAGAGCAAACAAATTAATACCCAACAATCAATAAACAGTAATTCTAAAGCAACCTCTAACAGCAAAAGTGAAATAGACTCTTTCACAAAGAGACACAGTGAGGCCTGTGGGCATTTAAATTTCTCTTCTCTGTTTTCAGGGAGGTCACCCTGCGTTTTTCCCTTTTCCATTGAATTAGAGCATACAGTTCCTTTTTTACCTTATACCACTTTGAGTATGGTTTATACTTATTAAGAAAAAAGTAATTATTATTAAAAACATAAATTTATATCTAAAAATGGCATGATGATCATTAGTAAACTCAAAATGTGGAACTTCAAGTTAACGTAGAATAAGGGCAGTAATGATCAGTCAATCCCAGGTTTTAGGTACTAAAATACCTCAATACCACATTGACTCTTGTGACTTTGACCTTA
Organism: Inia geoffrensis; assembly: GCA_036417435.1. Lineage (NCBI taxonomy): Eukaryota > Metazoa > Chordata > Mammalia > Artiodactyla > Iniidae > Inia > Inia geoffrensis. Next base: position 48,811,139 of record CM070916.1, read on the forward strand.
TGCCTACCAAGAGTAGAGAGTTAGGGGACTCAAAATATGAAAAGATTACAATGGATTTTACATTCTTAAAGGTTCTGTAAGAAACAAAAGGAGACAATAACTAGCAAAGGCTTCATAAGTGTATCTGTAATTTCCTATTCTAAAAGGCCAACAGTCATTTTTTTCTTGCCAAATTACTTCCACTTTAAATTTAGTGTATATGTTAAAAATGCAGTGTATGCTCAAATCAGAATAGAAATATTTAAAACATTTTAGAGTAGACAGGCTTTTTTTCCCAGCTCCAATTACTCTACATGCTTACCAGTCAGAAGTTTGTCCTCAGCTAAGACATAGAATGGATGAAAATGGTGACTTGCCAAGAAAGAGAGAAAGACCAGCACACTGACATGTACTTGCCTGCTTTTTGGAAGTCATTGCCAAGGTCAATGGGATTAGTCTAAGCCTGGGATGGCAGGATAGATGTATTCTACCTGGTATTCAGACAGGAGAACCTTTACATGCAGGGTTTTTAGTTTTATACATAATGACTCTGCAGAATACCATGTATTGGCCATCTACCTAGAAATCCCATAAATTGAAATCTATAGTCATGTGATTACAAAAAACCTCACAAACATGTCCAAAAATTTTTGACATCCTGAAAAATCCCTATTTCAAAGAGACTTGGACTATGAAATAAAATTTCTAAGATAAATTCACTTTACATTCCAGAGGAAGGCCTGAAAGACCCTAGGTAATAATTCATCCTAGGCAGAAAGTGAAAAACAGTTGTCAAAAGTGAAATGATAAGGAGTTTGGGATTGACATGTATACACTGCTATATTTAAAATAGATAGGACTTCCCTGGTGGCACAGTGGTTAAGAATCTGCCTGCCAATGCAGGGGACACAGGTTCAAGCCCTGGTCTGGGAAGATCCCACAGGCTGTGGAGCAACAAAGCCCATGCACCACAACTACTAAGCCTGTTCTCTACAGCCTGTGAGCCACAGCTACTGAGCCCACGTGCCACAACTACTGAAGCCTGTGTGCCTAGAGCCCATGTTCTACAGCAAAGAGAAGCCAGCACTATGAGAAGCCTGCACACCTGCAATGAAGGGTAGCCCCCACTCACCCCAACTGGAGAAAGTCCCCGTACAGCAACAAAGACCTAACACAGCCAAAAATAAAATAAATAAAATTTAAAAAAAGAGTGATAAAATAGATAAGAAACAATGACCTACTGTATAGCACAGGGAACTCTGCTTAATATTATGTAACAACCTACATGGGAAAATATTTGAAAAAGAATAGATATATGTATATGTTTAACTGAATCATTTTGGTGTACACCTGAAATTAACACAACATTGTTAATCAAATATACTCCAATAAAAAAATAAAATGTTGAAAAAAGGAAGTGTTTTTCAAATGAAATGGAAAAAAAAGTGAAATGATAGGCCCCTGAAATAATAGTAACAAACTACATAGATAGTTTTGTGTACCAAAGTTCTTCCCATGAAATTCTTGTTAAAACAAAACACAGACAACCACTAAAATTTCCTCCTCTATTATTTTCTGAATTACTTAAAACAATCATGAAATCTAAATAAAGCAACCTTAATTTTAATAACCAAAACATGTAAGTGTCTTAGATATTTTCTTACAAGGAAAAATAGCTGAAAGTGTTATTCAGATTATATTGGTTAAAAAATAGGTTAAAATTGATGAAGTTATTAAATTTTCAAAAGTTATAAATTGTCCTGCCAAGCTTCACTGGCTGCAAATTAGCCTGTGCTATAGCCATCTGCTAACAATTTATAGATCATTTTATTATTTATGAATCTTCAGGACACTATAGGTCATCTTACACTCATTTATTTGCTAAACACATTGTGCTAGTATGCCTATGTTGAAAAATTGCTATTATTTACTCCCTGTGAGACAAGCAAGCAACGAAGTGCTGATTTTGGTCCCAGACATCCAGTATGTGAGACTGTACATACATCTTGCTGTCAGTGAAATAAATAAGCCTTTAAATTGCCTGAAAAGCTTTAAGAATTGAAATTTTTATGTCTAGTTATCAAACAGAAAGTTCAGAACACCTGCCAGTATAAAACATAATTGTGACAAACTATTACATTTTACCTTTAACTTTTCAGTTTTAATAGGGCAGCTTCATTATAAAATATTCTACAAAACCTCCCAAGTCAGCAAAGACAAAACAATTGTGATTCGTGTTTGTATGTGCATACATGTGTGTGTATAATGGCATTACCATTTAAATACTGGGTCAGCAGCAGCAGATGAATAAATAGTCATAAACAAATAACCAGAGCATAAGAATTTACTATAAGCACAAAGTCAATTCTCAACAGGTTTGCAAACTTCGATAGGTCTTTCGGTATCTTTTTGGATTTACAACTTCTTCACAAATTCTTCAAAATATCAATAATACTGAGGATGAACAGTCTCTGTTTTATTTTAGTATTTTTAAGTTAATTTTTATTGGAGTATAGTTGCTTTACAATGTTGTGTTAGCTTCTGATGTACAGCAAAGAGAATCAGTTATACATATATCCCCTCTTTTTAGATTTCCTCCCATTTAGGTCACCACGGAGCACTGAGTAGAGTTCCCTGTGCTATACAGTAAATTCTCATTAGTTATCTATTTTATACATAGTAGTGTATATATGTCAATCTCAATCTCCCAGTTCATCTCACCTCCCTCTCCCCTTTGGTATCAATAAGTTTGTTCTCTACTTCTTTGTCTCTATTTCTGCTTTGTGAATAAGTTAATCTGTACCATTTTTCTAGATTCCATATATAAGTGATATTATATGATATTTGTTTTTCTCTTTCTGACTTACTTCACTCTGTATGACAGTCTCTAGGTCCATTCATGTCTCCGCAAATGGCACTATTTCATTCCTTTTATGGCTGAGTAATATTCCTTTGTATATATGTACCACATCTTTAATCATTAGAGATTTTGACAGTTTGAAGGACTAATATTATCAATTCCTTTACATGCCCTTTATAGACAAACTTTCTTTAAGGGTTATGAGACTTGTCTAAGAGAACAAAGCCAGTTAGTGACAAGAGGAAGGGTCCTCTATAACTCTGATTTGTAAGTAGAATAGTATAATAATAATATCATTAATAACAATAATAACAGCAGCCATAGAAGACATGTTGATTATTTATAAACACTCATGTATTTTATATTAAAACCTGACCATGAACTCCGATTTCATTGCTGAAGAAACTAAGATACAGCCAGGATGAGTGATTTGCTCGTTTGTTATATGTAGGCTGCGGGCTGTGGAGCCACGATTCAAACTCTACAATCTAACTTTAGGATCCACATATTTAAACCACTATGATAACCTCCTGAATCCCCAAAAAAGGCTAAAACCCTTGATTATATCTAAGCTACTTCTTTTTTTCACTCTTCCATATTGCATACTACTAATTTATGATATATTATCTAATATATTTCTCTTTAATGTCATCATAACTTTGACAAATAACCACATACAAACTTCCAAGAAATAAAATTCAATGCAGTATGTACTCTTTTATAAATCCTGTGTTACATATATGTGAGCCAGTTTTCATGCACAAACCACAGGAACTAAGTGAAGGGTGAGGCAGGAAGAGTTCACCTCTCTACTTTGTTATGCTTTTTTTTTTAGATCAAGGACTGTCTTTCTCCTACAAAACAGTACAGATTCTTTATAAATCTAAAGACAGCCTTTGTTACTCAGATATGTTTTCGAGTAACAATATATTTAATTTAAACTTTCCACTCTACTTGAAATATTCCAATGAGAGATTTGTAAAACAACACAATGTCAGTATAACTATCTCCCTCATCAATATAGCTTACAAAAGAAACCAAGGATTATATCTAACCCTTCTTATGAATTCATTTAGTATGGAATTCTCAGTGCTATAGAACAACTTTAGTAATTCTGAAGGAAGAACTATACATTAAAAATATATGACACTTTTGCTTCTATTGAAGTTTTCTGATGCTTTCTTTCAGGTATTGCCTCTCAGGTTGGTGATAGCAAATGACTGTCCTCTTGTTAGAGGGGAATGCAATTTGATTGTCATATACATTGCTAACTGATTTTTCCAAGTCACTCTCTTTTTCATTATATTCATCACATAAGCTGCTTCTGCAGCTATCTTAGAAAAACAGAAAATTGATGATTTTACATTCCAGTTTAAAAGCTTATATTCAGAATTCAATTATTCCGTATACCATCTTGAATTTTAACTTGAAGGTGTACCCAAAACTGTGGACTATTTGCAATGCCTAGGAAAAGTTCCTGACATGTATTAACTACCCAACATTAAATAAACAAATTTATTTCTGATTATTTACCTCTCCTATTTTCAATCTGATGCCCAACCAAGACAATTTTATTATTCTGTTTTTAATTAATTTCTCACTACAAACAATCATGTAATGACAATACTTCTAATAATAATTGTAATTAGTACTTACTGAACTCTTATAAGGACCAAACAGTTTTAATGATTTGCAGATATTTAAAACTCATAGTAAACTTATAAAAAACTTAAAACCGCAAAGAGGCTAAGTGAATTGTGCAGGTCACATACCATTAAGTGCTGGAGCTGGTGAGCACCTGCAGACAGTTAAAGAGAAGGTAAAGTGGGGCTGTCAATTTCCCTGGCTCTTCATCTACTGAGAGCTGGCTGTGACTCTGGATTTAAAGTCATATTCTTGAAGTTCTATTAGGTGTCCTCTCCATCAACAGATCTGTCCATGTCCAAATTTGCTGTCATGTGGTCTCTTTAGGCCAAGATGCAAAAATAAAGACTCTTTTACTTCTTCATCCCTTCACCCCAAACTACTTGTCGTGTGCCACTTTTGGTTTCCCTGTACAGTAAGTCCCCTACATATGAACCTTCAAGTTACAAACCTTCAAAGGTGTGAATGAGCATTCACATGTCCAATCACATAATTAGTTTACCTGTCTGGCATACATTGTGATGTGTGTGCATCCTCTACCAGTGCTTGTGCTTTTGTGTACTTTACTGTACAGTACTGTGTACAGTAGTAGAGTATCTTTACTTGAAACCCAGGATTCCTGATGCAAGCATAAAAGCAGTGATGATGTAGCTGGTACTGCTAAGAAGGGTCAAGCAATGACGATGGAAATGAAAGTGAAAATAATTGTGAGAGTGGAGTGAGGCAAAAAGATGGAATTGGAGACCCAGAGAAAGGATAAAGACAGACAAGAGGAAATGTAACTGAAGATTCACAACACAGGAAATAGCAAGGGGATTTTCTTCATTTGAGGAGGCACTGTTAGACTTTGAGGCACAGGACCCAAATGTAGAATGGCACATGAAGGATGCAGCAGCCATTCAGAATGCAATTCAGTTCTACCATATCATCTATGATGAGACAAAAAGGGCTACTACCCAGACATCACCGGATTATTTTTTTAAGAGGATAGATAGGATTAAATCCAGCAAGGAATCAGAACCTGTGCCATAAATGTCAGCTGTGAGTGAAACTGCAGCTTACCCTCCATCTCTTACTGCTGATGATCCTTCAGCTCTACCATCTCCCACCTCCTCTCCCTCCTCCAGTCAATAAAATTTCTTGCGTGTTCACTTGACGCCAGCCCCTGTGTACCAGCTGTTGCACTGTTCTACTGTACTTATTCATATGTAGGGAACTTACTGTATTCTATTTACTCTTATTCAATTTATTAAATTGTCTTTGAATTACCCATTCGAATTTTTTTTTTTATGTTTCTTGCTTTAACCTCACTGATTCAGGGATAATTTATTATGATACTCCCATGTTCACAGATATGATAAGAATCTGAAGAATTTAAGTGACTTTCCTTTTGTTGTGTTTTCATGGAATCTGAGAAGGAAGAGAGAAAGAATTTAGGAAATAAGGGATCAGAATGCCAATAGCATACAAATACGCAGAATTTTATGAATGGAAAAGTAATTGAAGAACTGTGATAACTGTGAAATCAATAAGAAGAAAGTTATCTTAAATAAGAGTCTATAGGGTCATCTCTATTCCTTACATTAATAATTACTAGTAAGCCATGGAAAGATAATTAAATAGATGTATCCAAACATACTCAAACTTCAGAGGATATTGAGTGATGTATTTGATGTGTTTTCAGCCTATCATAATACTTAGGGTGAAAAGTGCTTCTTCTTTGTGTTTTATGCTCCTCCATAGATTAATAATCAGTGTTTCTCTTCCATTTATAGTATCCTTTCAGCATTCTTATATTACTGCTTTGTACTCTCAGTTAGTTCCTTTTTAATATGTCTGTGATGATCACTTAATTTTTGTAATTTTTTTTTTCTGTTGAAAATTTGTGGTAGGAAGAATAATCGCTCCCCTATATCTTGATGCTTAAAATCCATGAATATTTTAGGGTACATGGCAAAGGGGAATTAAGGTTTCAGATAAAAATAAAGTTGCATATCAGCCAGCTTTAAAATAGGTTATTTTGGATTACCCAATGGTGGGCCCAATGTAATCATAAGGATCCTTAAAAGTGAAGAGAGAATAGGAAGAAAGAGTCAGAATTTGGCAGTGTGAGGACTTGGCCCAATGTTGTTGACCCTAGAGATATAGGAAGAATGCCATGAAAAAAGCAAGTAGCTTTACAGAAAAACAAGGAAGAGGTTTGCTATAGAATCTCCATAGAATGACTCAGTCCTGCTAACACCTTTAATTTAGCCTGCAAAGAATTTAGTTCAGAAGACTTCTGATTTACAGAATTCTAAGATAATAAATTTGTGTTGTTTTAGATAACTGAATTTGTGGTAACCTTTTATAACACCAATAGGAAATTAATACAAATAAAGGAAAATTTTCAGTAACCTATTCTTTCTCCTCAATATATGACATGTTAATAATTTTAATTAAAAATTTATATATTAATTTATTTAAACTTTTTTCAAATTTTATTTTTATTATAATTCCAAAATAAAGAGTTCTATATGACTAATTCCAACATAGTTGAAGTAGAATATTCTGTCTATTAATATTTTCAAAGATGACAAATATTATTTTAAAATATTATTATACATTTAATATCACAGAGTTTACTATTTTCAAATCCTAAAAAATCAAATAGGAAAGATATCTCATAAGACATATAACACTATTTATCTTATATTATTTGTGAAATTTGTTAGAAATTGATGACATTCTAACACATATAAAATAAATGCAATGAACTTTGCAATAGTTCTCTTTCCCTATCTCTTTTAGAGAAAATGACAAAATACAGACATAAACCAGATAAATGGTTGTACTTTCCCAGGGTTGTGAATCATTGTCTACAAAGGGTAATGAGGAAACTTTGTGATTATGAAAATTTTCTCTATCTTGATTTTGGTTGTGGATTATATGCATTTATCAAATCTCATCAAAATTAACATGACAAAAAATAAGGTGAAAATCAACAACATAAACACAAAATTATATGTCAATTTTTTAAAATGTATATCTTATAATTTCTATGAGTTAGAGGGTGAGTTTGTCTTGTGTTCCTTTTATATGCACAGCAACAATTATGTCAAATAATTTATTATGTGTTAAATAAGCATGTGTTGACTAATATGACAAGTCTGGTAGATAATCCTAATATATAATAGATATAACATAGGGATTGAGTCAGTGTGATAGGAAAAAGAGAAGGGAGAAAATTAAAATATAATTTGGAATGGTTGAGTCAGGACTTCCAGAAGAGAAATTACAATTAATACATATAGGCAGGAAGAGTTTTGGTTGGTATATGTTACAGACTGAATGTTTGTGTACCCCCCAAATTCATATGTGTTTGTATTAGGATGTGGGGTCTTTGGAGGTAATTAGAATTAGATGAAGTCCTGAAGGTGGAACCCTCATAAATGGTATATTAGAAAAAAAAAAAAAAAAAAAAAGACTAAGAATGAGGAGAGAGCTTGTTTGCTCTCTTTGTCCCGTGTGAGGATACAATAAAGTCAGCCATTTGCAACCTGGAAGAGGGTTTTCTCACCAGAACTCAACACTTTTTAGTGCACCAAATTGAACTTTCAGCCTACAGAGCTGTGAGAAATAAATTTCTGTTGTTGATAAACCACCCAATTTATGGTATTTTGTTATAGCAGCCTGAGCAGCCTCAAGTAGGATATTTTTTTTCAATTCTATTTAACAAGAGAATTTATCAAGAATTCTTAACAATTCACTGGGTTAAAAGGAAACCTAATAGAAAATTGCATTATTTTTGGAAATGTGTACAAATAGGACAATAAATAATTTTCTGGGTCTGCCACTATGCTTAAAATTTTACACATATTATTCTATCAAACATTACTCTGTCAAATTATACAAATCACTCTCTCCACAACCAATCTGTAGGTGAGGTGCTGACAATGTTCTCATTTTCATGTAAAATAGAGATAAAGAAAATAAATTGCCCAAGGACATAGAGTACGGAACCTAAGCCTGGAGTCTAAGGGCTGACAAACTCTTTTTTTGATCTTTATGATATGCTGCCCTTCAAATGACGTACTGTCTGATTAGAGTTGTAAAAGTAAAGGAAGAAGATTTGGTAAAAGTGGGTATTATTGAACTAAGAAGCTCTCATAGAAGCTCTTGAGCAAACAGGTTCAAATTTAGAACACATTGTATTGAAATTCATGGAAATAGAACATTCACACAACTGACCATGTATAGTTCTTAGTGGGATGTGAGGCTCCTTTATGGAAATAGAATCTGAATAATTTGATCACCCTGTAGTGATTGAGAGTGGGTGAATAATGTTTTCAGAAAGAGTGAATGGTCTTAGTGGAATTATGATAATCTGTTTTTTGTGCATATGTATGTGAGATAGCAAATAATTCATAATAAACTACTGTTAAAATTTTTGATTTTCTCTGCTCTTTGAGACATTTTCTAGAGGCAAAATGTTACTAAGTGGATTAAAAACAGCTGCTCTAACAAAGAGGGCATTGGCAGTGGCTTTGTCTATGATGTCAAAACTGGATTTTCCACTTTCCACGTTTAAGGTTGTGGAAAGTTAATACAATATGAAAGTGTGGATAACAATGTTTCAAGGGACAGACCCAGATTTTCTACATAAGTTAGCTCTTGTTTTTCATTGTCAAAAGATTAGCCATAGACCAAACTTCAGAGCAAACACACAGAAAAATACACTCACTTGTACCATCATAATACCAAAATCAATGAACTCTTTATCACAGTACATTAGTTTAGGGACTGTAAAGATAAAATGACATTGTTCTGATTTCTCTGTTCAAAATAACACATATTTTCTCTTTCCATGCATATAATAGTCTAACTTTTGAAGTATTTTGAGATGACTATTAAGATTTCACTTTATCAGATGATCACAAGCCCTTTCAGAAGCATAACTCATCTACTACATACATTTTAAATTTGTTTATGGTGTAATGCAAGGTTGTATAAATAAAGAATATAGAAACATTACTTTTGAAATTAAGATGCAAATTTTTTTACCACTTCACTGAAAACTTTTACTTGCTGTATACAAAGAGAGCTTGGTTTACCTAAAATATGTAAATTCCTACTATATATAAAATAGACAACCAACAAGGACTTACTGTACACCACAGGAAACTATACTCAATATCTTGTAATAACTTCTAATGGATTCCACTGTATCTATGTACCACATCTTCTTTATACATTTGTCTTTCAATGGATATTTAGGTTGTTTCCATGTCCTGGCTATTGTAAAGAGTGCTGCAATGAATTTTGTGGTACATGTATCTTTTTGCATTATGGTTTTCTCAGGATATATATCCAATAGAAGGATTGCTGGGTCATAGGGTAGTTCTATTTTTAGATTGTTAAGGAACCTCCATACTGTTCTCCATAGTGACTGTACCAATTTACATTCCCACCAACAGTGTAGGAGGGCTTCCTTTTCTCCACACCCTTTCCAGCATTTATTGTTGTAGATTTTTGATGATGGCCATTCTGACTGGTGTGAGTTGTGATTTGCATTTCTACTGTTCATTGTAGTTTTGATTTGCATTTCTCTAATAATTAGTGATGTTGGGCAGCTTTCCATGTGCCTCTTGGTCATCTGTATGTCTTTTTTGGAGAAATGTCTCTTAGGTCTTCTGCTCATTTTTTTATTGGGTTGTTTGCTGTTTTGATATTGAGTTGCATGAGCTGTTTGTATAATTTGGAGAATAATTCCTTGTCATTTGTTTCATTTGCAAATATTTTCTCCAATTCTGAGGGTTGTCTTTTCATCTTGTTTATGGTTTCCTTTGCTGTGCAGAAGATTTTAAGTTTAAGTCGGTCCCATTTGTTTATCTTTGTTTTTGTTTTTATTAATCATGGAGGTGGTTCAAAAAAGATATTGCTGTTATTTATATCAAAGAGTGTTTTATCCTATGATTTCCTCTAAGAGTTTTATAGTGTTCAATCATATATTTAGGTCTTTAATCCATTTTAAGTTTATTTTTGTATATGGTATTAGATAGTGTTCTAATTTCATTCTTTTACATGTAGCTGTCCAGTTTTCCCAGCACCACTTACTGAAGAGACTGTTTTTTTTTTCCATTGTACATGCTTTCTTCCTTTGTCATAGACTAGGTAACCAGAGGTGCATGAGTTTATCTCTGGGCTTTCTATCTTGTGTCACTGATCTATCTTTCTGTTTTTGTGCCAATACCAAACTGTCTTGATTACGGTAGCTTTGTAGTATAGTCTGAAGTCAGGGAGCCTGATTCCTTTAGCTCCATTTTTCTTTCTCAAGATTGCTTTGGCTATTTGGGGTCTTTTGTGTTTCCATGAAAATTGTAAATTTTTTTGTTCTAATTCTGTGAAAAATGCCATTGGTAGTTTGATAGGGACTGCAGTGAATCATATCTTGCTTTGGATCTATAGACTGCTTTGGCTAGTATAGTCATTTTCACAACATTAATTCTTCCAATCCAAGGACATTAAAAGGATCATACACCACAATCAAGTGGGATTTATCCCAGGGATGCCAGGATTCTTCAATATACACAAATCAATCAATGTGATACACCATATTAACAAATTAAAGAATAAAAAATATATGATCATCTCAATAGATGTAGAAAAAGCTTTTGACAAAGTTCAACACCAATTTATGATAAAATCTCTCCAGAAAGTGAGCATACAGGGAACCTACCTCAACATAATAAAGGCCATATACAACAAACCCACAGCAAACATCATACTCAATGGTGAAAAATTGAAAACACGAGACAAGGATGTCCACTCTTGCCACTTTATTCAACATAGTTTTATGTTTAACTTGATTACATCTACAAATGACACTATTTTCACATAAGGTTATATTTTTATGTGTACCTACAACTGTGGTTAGTATTTGAATGTATCTTTTGGGAGGACACATTAAACCCCCAACAGGGAACAATGGTGGAAGCATGAGGACTAGTTAGGAGGGTATTTTAGTAACACAAATTGGAGAGTGTCCTGAATGAAAAAAAATGGTAAAAACTGTTGGACATTGAATAGAGTCTCTGCAACTTCTTTGTGGGGAAGAAAATCAATATTTGCAATGTGTGTGTGTGTTTGCTGTGTGTGTTTTTTCTGCCAGTCACAAATATACATTCTGTACAATTTTCATGCTGCTTTAGTTTCACGGTAGTTAGCTTTTCAGGACTCCTAGGAACCTTGCTTCAGCACCCGTTTCCCTACTAGAACACTGAGTGTAGACAGGACATTCTGGTCTTTTGTTGTTGTTGTTTGTTTGTTTTTTTGTTTGTTTTTTTTGCAGTACACAGGCCTCTCACTGTTGTGGCCTCTCCTGTTGCAGAGCACAGGCTCCGGACGCGCAGGCTCAGCGGCCATGGCTCAGGGGTCCAGCCGCTCCACAGCATGTGGAAATCTTCACAGACCGGGGCACGAACCCGTGTCCCCTGCATTGGCAGACGGACTCTCAACCACTGCACCACCAGGGAAGCCCTGGGCACGAACCCGTGTCCCCTGCATTGGCAGACGGACTCTCAACCACCGCACCACCAGGGAAGCCCTGTTCTGGTCTTTTTAACCAACATTCAGCCCTTTAGGATTTTTGGAATGCCCAGTGTTGGCCTACTGAAGGGCACCACACTGCACTCTTCCTTAGGAGAGCCAGATTCCATCAGCTGTACACAGGATTCAGCAACAAAGTTGTAGACTGTTCTCCATGCCATGGATGTGGCCTCTTTCCCCTGGCTGAGATATACTGAGAAAATCGGTCTACTTGTAATCCCTTCTCTCACTACATACCTAGAGTCGCATATCCTCAAGGAGATGGTCGGCTGGCATTCCAAGTACAACTTAAGCACAGTTCTTGATATAACACTGCAGGTCTTTGGAAGTTGCACAGGGCCCTAAGTCTCCATCACGCATCCTTTATTTAACCAGTTCAGTGCACGCAGAACACAGGGTGTAGAAAAAAATTGATTCAGGGAAAGGCCCAGTGGGTATCTTGAATCTCTTTTGACTTGTTAGAATCAGCATGTACTTTGCTGTGTGTCAACCTGGAAATGGGAGACTGATGGCCCAAGGCTTGTTTTCCCATTTTGAAAGCTCCATTCTTGAGGCCTTGAAGCTGCCTGAAAAGCATTGTTGTTGCCGGGCTTTTAGTCACTGCCGGCATGGCTAAAGAAGAAAATGAGTGTTCCCGAAAGAATCCTTGTGCTTCCAGTTCCTAGTTGGAAGCTCATCCTGCTCTGCTCTATACCTAAAGTGAGAAACAACGTGAGCACTAGCCTCGAAGTAATGCCCTGATTTGTCTTGACAAGAGGTAGGCATGTAACAGCTGCATGTGGCCTTAATCACTGTTCTGCTTTAGTTACATGGTAGTAAGCATTTCAGGTCTCCTTGGAACCTCACATTAGCAACGGTTTCGGTTCCAGAGCACTAGGCTAGGTACCCCTGGGTTGCTGTCAGCCCTTAAGCAAGATCCAGCTTCGTAGGCCCTTCGGAGTAGTTCTGTGTTTGCTGAGTGAGGGGCAACACATTGCACTTTTCCTTGGGAATGCTAGGTTTCCTGAGCTCTACAACAGCTTCAGGACCACAGTTCTAGAATCTCCAGCTCACCAAGAAAGTAGGCCTCCTTGCCCTAGGTGAGCTAAACTGAGAAAAACACTCTGCTTATAATTCCTTTGAACACCTCTTATGTGAAGTCACCCATTCCTCAAGGAGACAATCGGCGTGAGTTCCAACTGCAACATAAGCACAGTTCTTGGTATAACACTGCAGGCTTTTGGAAGATGCACAGGTCGCTTTGCCGACCTCGAGCATCCTTCGTTTAGGCAGTTTGCTACATGCAGAATAGCGAGTGTAAAAAAAGGTGATTCAGCCAAGGGTTCAGTGAGTAACTTGAGTCTCTTTGGACTTGTAGAATCAACATGTACTTATGCTGTGTGTCAGCCTGGAAATGGGAGACTGATAGTCCAAGGCTTGTTTTCCCATTTTGAAAGCTTCATTCTTGAGGTCTTGAAGCTATTCAAAAATTTCAATATTATACTCCATTTAAAGTTATTATAAAATATTTGTTATACTCTGATGTACAATATATTCTTATTGCTTATCTGTTTTATACACCATAGTTTGTATCTCTTAATCCCTTACCCCAACCCCTTGCTGGATATAGCATTACAAATATATTCTCCCATTTGGTAGGCTCTCTTTTTGTTTTGTTGATAGTTTTATTTCCTGTGCAAAAGCTTTTCAGCTTTATGTAGTCCCATTTGTCATTTGTTTATTTTGCTTTTGTTTCCCTTGCCTGAGGAAACATAATCACAAAAATATTGCCAAGACCGATGCAAAAGAGCATACTGTTTATGTTTTCTTCTAGAAGTTTTATGGTTTCATTTCTTATATTTAAGTCTGTCATCCATTTTGAGTTTACTTTTGTATAAAGTGTGAGACAGTAGTTCAGTTTGATTCTTTCATACTTAGCTGTCCAATTTTCCAAACACCATTTTTCTTTTTTGGTTGCATTGGGTCTTCATTGCTGCATGCAGGCTTCCTCTAGTTGTGGCAAGCGACAGTTACTCTACATTACAGTGCACAGGCTTCGCACTGCAGTGGCTTCTCTTGTTGTGGAGCATGGGCTCCAGGTACATGGGTTTCAGTAGTTGCAGCACATGGACTCAGTAGTTGCAGCACACAGGCCCTAGAGTATGTGGGCTTCAATAGTTGTGGCACATGGGCTCAGTAGTTGAGGCATGTGGGCTCAGTAGTTGTAACTCACAGGCTGTAGAGCACAGGCTAAGTAGTTGTGGCACACGAGGTTAGTTGCTCCATGGCAATGTGGGATCTTCCCAAACCAGGGATTGGACTCTTGTCCCCTGCATTGGCAGGCAGATTCTTAACCATTGCTCCACCAGGTAAGTCGTCCAAACATCATTTATTGAGGAGACTGTCTTTTCCTCATTATAAGTTATTCTTCCATTTGTCACAGATTAATTGCCCATTTAAGTGTGCATTCATTTCTGGGCTCTCTATTCCATTGATCTATGTGTCTGCTTTTGTGTCAGCAGCATATTTATTTGGTCACTGTAGCCTTGTAGTTTAGTTTGAAATTGGGGAGCATGATACCTCCTCCTTTGTTCTTCTTTCTTAAGATTGTTTTGCCTATTGGGGGTCTTTTGTGTTCCCATATAAATTTTAGAATTATTTGTCCTAGTTCATTGAAATATATTTTAATAGGGATTGAATTGAATCTGTATATTGCCTTGGATAGTATGGTCTATTTAACAATATTAATTCTTCCATTCCATGAGCATGGTATATCTTTCCATCTGTTGTGTCGTCTTCAGGTTCTTTCATCTGTGTTTTATAGTTTTCCAAATACAGTCTGTTACCCTCTTAGATTTATTCCCATGTATTTATTCTTTCTGATGCAATTGTGAATGGGATTATTTTCTTAATTTTCTGATAGTTAATTGTTATGACATAGAAATTCAAAAGATTTCTGTATATTAATTTTGTAACTTGCAACCTTACCAAATTTATTGATGAGTTCTAGTAGATTTTTTGTTGTGTCTTTAGGATTTTCTATGTGTAGTATTGTGTCATCTGCAAACAGTGACACTGTTTGCACTGTTTACTGCTTCCTTTCCAATATGAATTTATTTTATTTATTTTTCTTGTCTGATTGTTATTGCTAGGACTTCCTGGCCACATGCTATGTTGAATATACATGACAAGAGTCGGCATCCTTGTCTTGTCCCTAATCCTGGAGAAAATGCTTTCAGCTTTTTACTGTCAAGTATGATGCTAGCTGCAGGCTTGTTATATATATATGGCCTTTATCATGTTGAGATATGTTACTTTATACCCACTTTGTTGAGAACTTTTATCATAAATGAATGTTGAATTTTGTCAAGAGTTTTTTCTACATCTGTTGAGATGATCTTATAATTTTTTTTTTTTTTTTTTTTTTGCATTATATGGGCCTCTCACTGTTGTGACCACTCCTGCTGTGTAGCACAGGCTCCAGACATGCAGGCTCAGCAGCAATGGCTCACGGGCCCAGCTGCTCCATAGCATGTGGGATCTTCCCGGACCGGGGAATGAGCCCATGTCCCCTGCATCAGCAGGCAGACTGTCAACCACTGTGCCACCAGGGAAGCCTGATCATATGATTTTTTATTCTTCAATTTGCTAGTGATATTGAATAATTCTTGTGTCTTTGGGAAAATCTCACTTACTCATGGAATATGATCTTTTTAATGAGCTACTGAATTCAGTTTGCTAATATTTTGTTGAGAATATTTTCATCTATGTTCTTCAGTGATATTAACCTGCAATTTTCTTTTTTTTTTTTTGTGATATCTTTGGTTTTGATATCAGGATGATGTTGATCTCATAGAATGAGCTGAGAATTGTTTCTTCCTCTGCAATTTTTGGGAATAGTTTTAGAAAGATAGTTGTTAACTTTTCTCTATATGTTTGGTAGAGTTCACCTGTGAAGCCATTGGTCCTGGACTTTTGTTTGTTAAGAGTTTTTAAATTACTGATTCAATTTCATTACTGGCAATTGGTTTATTCACATTTTCTATCATCTTGATTCAGTCTTGGTTGATTGTACAATTCTAGGAATTTGTCCATTTCTTCTAGGTTACCTGTTTTATTGGTGGATAGCTGTTCATAGTAGTCTCTTACAACAGTTTGTGTTTCTTTTGTGTTAGTTGTAACTTGTTTTTTATTTCTGATTTTATTTATTTGAGCCATCTCTCTTTTTCTCTTGAGGAGTCTCACTAAATGTTTATCAATTTTGTTTATCTTTTCAAAGAACCAGCTATTATTTTCATTGATCTTTTCTATTTTGTGTGTGTGTGTGTCTATTTCATTTACTTCTTCTCTGATCTTTTTGACTTCTTTCTTTCTACTAACTTAGAGTTTTGATTGCTCTTTTTTTCTCTAGTTGCTTTAGGTGTAAGTTTAGGTTGTTTATTTGAGATTTTTCTTGTTTCTTGAGGTAAGCTTGTCCCACTATAAACTTCCTTCTTTGAACTGCTTTTGCCACCAGATAGACTTCAGATAATTGTGTTTTCGTTTTCATTTGTCTATAGGTATTTTTTAAATTTCCTCTTTGATTTTGTCAGTTGCCCATTGTTTGTTTAGTAGCATATTGTTTAGCTTCCACTTGTATCTGTTTTATGTTTTCTTTTCATTTTTTTTTTTTTTTTTCCTGTGGTTGATTTCTAGTCTTTTAGCATTGTGGTCAGAATAGAGGCTTCATATGATTTCAGTCTTCTTAAATTTATTGAGACTTATTTTGTGTCCTAGCCTGTGGTATCCATGTGCACTTGAAAAGAATGTTTTCTGTTGCTATATACATCTATTAAGTCTATCTATTCTAATGTGTCATTTAAGGCTAAATTTTCCTTATTGATTTTCTATCTGGATGATCTGTTCATTAATATGTGTGGACACATAGTTTTCTTTAATAAAGTGATGTGTGCATGAGTACATTGTTGTACATAGCATTGTTTGTTTAACAGATTTACTATCATGCTAAGTTGGAAAGCTAAAATCATTATTTCTTTCTCCATTGCAGAAGTACTCTCTATTAAATGTTGAATTATGTTCCAACAAGATTCATATGTTGAGGTCTTAACACCCACTATCTGAGAACATGACTGTGTTTGGAGATGATATGGTATTTTTAAGAGATACCTAAGTTAAAATGTAGTCATTAGAGTGAGCCCTAAATCAATATGACTTGCATACTAGTAAGAAGAGGAAATTAGGACATAAACATGTATAGAGTGAAGACTATGTAGTGCAACAGGAAGAAAACAACCATAACAAGCCAAGAAGAAAGGCCTTAGAAAAACCAACCCTTCCAACACCTTGGTCTCTGACACCTAACCTCCAAAACTGTGAGAAAAAAAGTTTCTGTTATTTAATCTATCCAGGTTATAGTGCTTTGTTTTGGCAGCACTTGAAAATTAATACACTGTCCTTGGTTTTAATACAACATAATTACAATTTCAGACCCCATAATTATCTCCATTTAAAATCAAAGAGACTCCACAAACTATCTGAGCTAAAAATAGTTCAAAAAACTGCATCATAAACAACAAAAACATCCTTCTACATAAGGAGAAATAATTAAAAAATGAATTTAAGTAAAAAGATTCTATTTCAAACCATTAAAAATATTTTATGCTATTAAACATATATTAAATCATATATATTTAATATATATGATCAAATCTAGTAGAGTACTTCAAAGATGTTAATGTTTAAAGTGTTAACACTTTATGAAAGACATAAAAGAGGATCGAAATTAATGCCCATATATGACATGTTCACACAGTAGAATATTTATTATTATAACAATATATAATTTATCAAAGGGTATTAAAAATTCAATACAATTGCCTCAAAAGTACTCAGCATTTTTTTTTTAATTCTTAAAGACTTTGAGAAGATCTAAGTTAATTTTAAAAATGTAAAGAATAAATAACTTTAAAATGAATTCTAAAAAATATTGAAATAATCAAAAAGACATGCAAAACACAGTGAATGGTGGAGGAAATTTTTTAGGATATAGGCCAAAAACAAATAATAAATGGTTGACTGTGAATTTTCCTCATCAATAATTATGCCATATGTTATAGAATATATTTTTAAAATTTGTATATGTATAATATATATACACACACTATATGCTGTCTAAATAAGATGTGATTTAAATATAAATAAAAACAAAATGGATGAAAAAATGTACATCATTCAAATAATAAGCAATAAGAAGGCTAAGGTGGCTATACTGATACCAAAAAAATAGACATCCATGCAAAGACTATTACAGAAATAAAAAGGGGCATATCATAAATATAAAAGGGTTAATTCATCAGTCATAAATATGTAGGTCTTCCAAAATGAGAATAGAAGATTTTAACATGTTTCTTATAAATTGATAGAAAAATTTGGCCATCTATTCTTACACATATTGGTCTCAGGAAACCGCTACATTCTTAAAAAGTTTTATTCATTAGGTTATTGCTACTCATACTACCATTTTTTAAAATAAAGTTAAAATAGGTGTTTATTTATTTATTTATTTATCAATCAATTAAAATAAAACATTAAAATTAGGCTATATTGTAGTATAACAACTATATTTTCAAAAAAATGTATAGATGCTTGGTATTATTTTACATTTTTAAAATATTTTTTTAATAAATAATTTAATAAAAGACAGATAGGTTCTTTTATTAGCTCCTCCCTTCTATCTGTTACAATATGTTGTTTAGTTCATCACTTATGAATAAAATCTGGCCTTATGCATATATAAAACATAAAAAGTGTAGTATTTTCATAATTTTCTCAGATAATTGTATATATTCTGTCTTGATGCTACATTAAATCTTGGTAAATATTAGTATCTTAAAGATTAGTTGTAATTACTCAATGAATATTTAGAGCATTCTTGATGGCCAACTTGAACCACACTTTGAGAGCCAATGAAATAAACAAGAACACAGCAAATATGTAAATTAATCAACAGTATCAATCACCATTTTGTAATTAAAATTTTTGGAATACTCAATGATTGTATAATTCACAATATTTTCAAATAAACATGACATATTTACCATTAATTAACCATATTCTGAGTCCAAAAGTAATAAATATAAAATGATTAAAAACATACATAGTTTTTCTCTAACCAAAATAAAATTAAAATCAATAGCAAGAAGATAACTAGCAAAATACTAAATATTTCAGAAATTGAATAATAAATTTCTAAATAATCTCTGCATTTAATAAAAAATAGGAGGGAAATTAGAACATATTTTGAGCTGGATGATTTAAAAAATTAACATAAAAAAATTAATTGTGTGCAGCTATCTGAGTTCTTAAGGGGATATTTTTGATTATATGATTGTATTTCAAAAATTATATTCAATGACCTATGCTTCTACCTTAAAAGGCTAGATAAAGGAAAGCAAAGGAAATCAAAAAATATGTAGAAGAAAGGAGATAATGAAAGAAGATTAGGGATAAACATGTAGAAAGCAGACAATGGAAAAAATTAAAGACAAATTTGTTCTTAAAAAAGACAAAAGGAGAGAGAAGAAAGATGGCGGAAGAGTAAGACGCGGAGATCACCTTCCCCCCCACAGATACACCAGAAATACATCTACACGTGGAACAACTCTTACAGAACACCTACTGAAGGCTGGCAAAAGACCTCAGACCTCCTAAAAGGCAAGAAACTCCCCCACGTACCTGGGTAGGGCAAAAGAAAAAAAAGAAAAAAACAGGGACAAAAGAATAGGGACGGCACCTGCACCAGTGGGAGGGAGCTGTGAAGGAGGAAAAGTCTCCACACACTAGGAAGCCCCTTCACGCGCAGAGACTGCGGGAGGCGGAGGAGGGAGCTTCGGAGCCACAGAGGAGAGCACAGCAACAGGGGTGCGGAGGGTAAAGCGGAGAGATTCCCGCATAGAGGATCGGTGCCGACCGGCACTCACCAGCCCGAGAGGCTTGTCGGCTCACCCGCCTGGGCGGGCGGGGCTGCGAGCTAAAGCTCGGGTTTCGGTTTCAGACGGAGCGCAGGGAAAGGACTGGGGTTGGCGGCTTGAACATAGCCTGAAGGGGGTAGTGCACCACGGCTAGCCGGGAGGGAGTCCGGGGAAAAGTCTGCACCTGCCGAAGAGGCAAGAGACTTTTCCTTCCCGCTTTGTTTCCTGGTGCGCAAGGAGAGGGGTTTAAGAGCGCTGCTTTAACGAACTCCAGAGACCAGCGCGAGCCGCGGCTGAAAGCGCAGACCCCAGAGACCGGCGCGAGCCGCGGCCAAAAGCGCGGAACCCAGAAACGGGCGCGAGCCACGGCTAAAAGCACGGACCTCAGAGACAGGCGCGAGCCGCGGCTAAAAACGCGGATCCCAGAGACAGGCGCGAGCCGCGGCTAAAAGCACGCACCCCAGAGATGGGCGGGAAACGCTAAGGCTGCTGCTGCCGCCACCAAGGGGCCTGTGTACGAGCACAGGTCATTATCCACACCCCTATTCCGGGGAGCCTGCGCAGCCCGCCACTGCCAGGTTCTCGGGATCCAGTGACATCTGTCCAGGGAGAACACACGGCGGGCCTCAGGCTGGTGCAGCATCACGCCGGCCTCTGCCGCCGCAGGCCCGACCCGCACGCCGTGCCCCTCTCTCCCCTCGGCCTGAGTGCGCCAAAACCCCCGAGTCAGAGGCTCCTTTAACCCTGTCCTGTCTGAGCGAAAAACAGACGCCCTCCAGCGACCTACACGCAGAGGCAGGGCCAAATCCAAAGCTGAGCCCCTGGGAACTGTGAGAACAAAGAAGTGAAAGGGAAATCTCTCCCAGCAGCCTCAGAAGCCGCAGATTAAAGCTCCACAATCAGCTTGATGTACCCTGCTTCTGTGGAATACATGAATAGACAGTGACTCATCCCAAATTGAGGTGGTAGACTTCGTATCCAAGATCTATGATTTTTTCCCTTTTCCTCTTTTTGTGAAAGTGTATGTGTACGCTTCTCTTTGAGATCTTATCTGTATAGCTTTGCTTGCACCATTTGTCCTAGGGTTCTATCCGTCCATTGTTTTTTTTTTTTTTTTTTTTTTCTATAAGAAAATTTTTTTTGTTACTTAATAATTAATTTTAATAATTCTATTATACTTTACCTTCCCTCTTTCTTTCTTTCCTTCCCCCCTTTATACAACGAATCATCCCAAGTGGAGGAGGTGGTCTTTGAAAGCAAGATTTATGATTTTTTCCCCTTTACCTCTTTTCACGAGGGTGGGTGTGTAAGCTTCAGTGTAGGATTTTGTCTGTATAGCTTGGCTTTCAACATTTGTCCTAAGGTTATATCCGTCCTTTTTTTTTTTTTTTTTTTTTTTCTTTTTTTTTTTCCTCCTTTTTTTTCTATAAGAAAAACATTTTTTTTCTTAATAATTAATTTTAATAATTCTATTATACTTTACCTTCCCTCTTTCTTTCTTTCCTTCCCCCCTTTATACAACGAATCATCCCAAGTGGAGGAGGTGGTCTTTGAAAGCAAGATTTATGATTTTTTCCCCTTTACCTCTTTTCGCGAGGGTGGGTGTGTAAGCTTCAGTGTAGGATTTTGTCTGTATAGCTTGGCTTTCAACATTTGTCCTAAGGTTATATCCGTCCTTTTTTTTTTTTTTTCCTTTCTTATTTTTTCCTTTTTTTTTCTATATGAAAAAAAATTTTCTTTCTTAATAATTAATTTTAATAATTCTATTATACTTTACCTTCCCTCTTTCTTTCTTTCCTTCCCCCCTTTATACAACGAATCATCCCAAGTGGAGGAGGTGGTCTTTGAAAGCAAGATTTATGATTTTTTCCCCTTTACCTCTTTTCGTGACGGTGTGTGTATAAGCTTCAGTGGAGGATTTTGTCTGTATAGCGTGGCTTTCAACATTTGTCCTAAGGTTATATACGTCCTTTTTTTTTTTTTTTTTTCTTCTTCTTTCCCCTAAATAGTTATGTTTTAATTCAATAACTTTATTATACTTTACTTCATTCTATTCTACTGTATCTACTTTCTGTCCTTTTTCCTTCCTTCCTTCCTCCCTTCCTCCCTCCCTCCTTTCTTTCCTTCGGGCCTTCTTTCCTTCTTCTTTCTTTCTTCCTTCCTTCCCTCCCTCCTTCCTCCCTTCCTTCCTTCCTTCCCTCCTTCCCTTCTTTCTTTCTATCTTCCTATTTCTACTAATTCTCTCTACTTTCTCTCCCTTTTAATCTGAGCTGTGTGGATGAAAGGTTCTTGCTGCTCCTGCCAGGAATCAGGACTCTACCTCTGAGGGGAGAGAGCCAACTTCAGAACACTGGTCCACAAGAGATTTCCCAGCACCACATAATATCAAACGGCGAAAATCTCCCAGGGATCTCCAACTTAACACCAGCACCCAGCTTCACTCAATCGGCCAGCAAGCTACACTGCTGGAAAACCTATGCCAAACAACTAGCAAAACAGAAACACAACCCCACCCATTAACAGAGAGGCTGCCTAAAATCATAATAAGTCCAGAGACACCCCAAAACACACCACCAGACGTGGACCTGCCCACCAGAGAGACAAGATCCAGCCTCCTCCACCAGAACACAAGCACTAGTCCCCTCCACCAGGAAGTATACACAACCCACTAGACCAACCTTAGCCACTGGAGACAGACATCAAAAACAACGGGAACTACGAACGTGTAGCCTGCAAAAAAAAAAAAAAAAAAAGGGGACCCCAAACACAGTAAGATAAGCAAAATGAGAAGACAGAAAAACACACAGCAGATGAAGGAGCAAGATAAAAATGCACCAGACCTAACAAATGAAGAGGTAATAGGCAGTCTACCTGAAAAAGAATTCAGAATAATGATAGTAAAGATGATCCAGAATCTCGGAAACAGAATGGAGGCAAGGATGGAGAAGATGCAAGAAATGTTTAACAAAGATCTAGAAGAACTAAAGAACAAACAAACAGAGATGAACAACACAATAACTGAAATGAAAAATACACTAGATGGGATCAATAGCAGAATAACTGAGGCAGAAGAACGGATAAGTGACCTGGAAGATAAACTAGTGGAAATAACGACTGCAGAGCAGAATAAAGAAAAAAGAATGAAAAGAACTGAGGACAGTCTCAGAGACCTCTGGGACAATATTAAACGAACCAACATTGGAATTATAGGGGTTCCAGAGGATGAAGAGAAAAAGAAAGGGACTGAGAAAATATTTGAAGAGATTATAGTTGAAAACTTCCCTAATATGGGAAAGGAAATAGTTAACCAAGTCCAGGAAGCAGAGAGAGTCCCATACAGGATAAACCCAAGGAGAAATACGCCAAGACACATATTAATCAAACTCTCAAAAATTAAATACAAAGAAAGCATATTAAAAGCAGCAAGGGAAAAAAAACAAATAACACACAAGGGAATCCCCATAAGGCTAACAGCTGATCTCTCAGCAGAAACTCTGCAAGCCAGAAGGGAGTGGCAGGACATACTGAAAGTGATGAAGGAGAAAAGCCTGCAACCACGATTACTCTACCCAGCAAAGATCTCATTCAGATTTGATGGAGAAATTAAAACCTTCACAGACAAGCAAAAGCTGAGAGAGTTCGGCACCACCAAACCAGCTTTACAACAACTGCTAAAGGAACTTCTCTAGACAAGAAACACAAGAGAAGGAAAGGACCTATAACAACGAACCCAAAACAATTTAGAAAATGGGAATAGGAACATACATATCGATAATTACCTTAAATGTAAATGGACTAAACGCTCCCACCAAAAGACACAGATTGGCTGAATGGATACAAAAACAAGACCCATATATATGCTGTCTACAAGAGACCCACTTCAGACCTAGAGACACATACAGACTGAAAGTAAGGGGATGGAAAAAGATATTCCATGCAAATGGAAATCAAAAGAAAGCTGGAGTAGCAATTCTCATATCAGACAAAATAGACTTTAAAATAAAGACCATTACAAGAGACAAAGAAGGACACTACATAATGATTAAGGGATCGATCCAAGAAGAAGATATAACAATTGTAAATATTTATGCACCTAACACAGGAGCACCTCAATACATAAGGCAAAAACTAACAGCCATAAAAGGGGAAATCGACAGTAATACATTCATAGTAGGGGACTTCAACACCCCACTTTCACCAATGGACAGATCATCCAAAATGAAAATAAATAAGGAAACACAAGCCTTAAATGATACATTAAACAAGATGGACTTAATTGATATCTATAGGACACTCCATCCAAAAACAACAGAATACACATTTTTCTCAAGTGCTCATGGAACATTCTCCAGGATAGATCATATCTTGGGTCACAAGTCAAGCCTTGGTAAATTTAAGAAAATTGAAATTGTATCAAGTATCTTCTCCGACCACAACGCCATGAGACTAGATATCAATTACAGGAAAAGATCTGTAAAAAATACAAACACATGGAGGCTAAACAATACATTACTCAATAATGAAGTGATCACTGCAGAAATCAAAGAGGAAATTAAAAAATACCTAGAAACAAATGACAATGGAGACACAACGACCCAAAACCTATGGGATGCTGCAAAAGCAGTTCTAAGAGGGAAGTTTATAGCAATACAAGCCCACCTTAAGAAGCAGGAACATCTCGAATAAACAACCTAACCTTACACCTAAAGCAATTAGAGAAAGAAGAACAAAAAACCCCCAAACTTAGTAGAAGGAAAGAAATTATAAAAATCAGATCAGAAATAAACGAAAAAGAAATGAAGGAAACAATAGCAAAGATCAATAAAACTAAAAGTTGGTTCTTTGAGAAGATAAACAAAATAGATAAACCATTAGCCAGACTCATCAAGAAAAAAAGGGAGAAGACTCAAATCAATAGAATTAGAAATGAAAAAGGAGAAGTAACAACTGACACGGCAGAAATAAAAATGATCATGAGAGATTACTACAAGCAACTCTATGCCAATAAAATGGACAATCTGGAAGAAATGGACACATTCTTAGAAATGCACAAACTACCAAGACTGAATCAGGAAGAAATAGAAAATATGAACAGACCAATCACAAACACTGAAATTGAAACTGTGATTAAAAATCTTCCAACAAACAAAAGCCCAGGACCAGATGGCTTCACAGCTGAATTCTATCAAGCATTTAGAGAAGAGCTAACACCTATCCTTCTCAAACTCTTCCAAAACATAGCAGAGGGAAGAACACTCCCCAATTCCTTCTACGAGGCCACCATCACCTTGATACCAAAACCAGACAAGGATGTCACAAAGAAAGAAAACTACAGGCCAATATCACTGATGAACATAGATGCAAAAATCCTCAACAAAATACTAGCAAACAGAATCCAACAGCACATCAAAAGGATCATACACCATGATCAAGTGGGGTTTATTCCAGGAATGCAAGGATTCTTCAATATACGCAAGTCTATCAATGTGATACACCATATTAACAAATTGAAGGAGAAAAACCATATGATCATCTCAATAGATGCAGAGAAAGCTTTTGACAAAATTCAACACCCATTTATGATAAAAACCCTACAGAAAGTAGGCATAGAGGGACCTTTCCTCAACATAATAAAGGCCATATATGACAAACCCACAGCCAACATCATCCTCAATGGTGAAAAACTGAAAGCATTTCCACTAAGATCAGGAACAAGACAAGGTTGCCCACTCTCACCACTCTTATTCAACATAGTTTTGGAAGTTTTAGCCACAGCAATCAGAGAAGAAGAGGAAATAAAAGGAATCCAAATCGGAAAAGAAGAAGTAAAGCTGTCACTGTTTGCAGATGACATGATACTATACATAGAGAATCCTAAAGATGCTACCAGAAAACTACTAGAGATAATCAATGAATTTGGTAAAGTAGCAGGATACAAAATTAATGCACAGAAATCTCTGGCATTCCTATATACTAGTGATGAAAAATCTGAAAGTGAAATCAAGAAAACACTGCCATTTACCATTGCAACAAAAAGAATAAAATACCTAGGAATAAACCTACCTAGGGAGACAAAAGACCTGTATGCAGAAAATTATAAGACACTGATGAAAGAAATTAAAGACGATACAAATAGATGGAGGGATATACCATGTTCTTGGATTGGAAGAATCAACATTGTGAAAATGACTCTACTACCCAAAGCAATCTATAGATTCAATGCAATCCCTATCAAACTGCCACTGGCATTTTTCACAGAATTAGAAAAAAAATTTTCACAATTTGTATGGAAACACAAAAGACCCCGAATAGCTAAAGCAATCCTGAGAGCGAAAAACGGAGCTGGAGGAATCAGGCTCCCTGACTTCAGACTATACTACAAAGCTACAGTAATCAAGACAGTATGGTACTGGCACAAAAACAGAATGATAGATCAATGGAACAGAATAGAAAGCCCAGAGATAAACCCACGCACATATGGACACCTTATCTTTGATAATGGTGGCAGGAATATACAGTGGAGAAAGGACAGCCTCTTCAATAAGTGGTGCTGGGAAAACTGGACAGCTACATGTAAAAGTATGAGCTTAGATCACTCCCTAACACCATACACAAAAATAAGCTCAAAATGTATTAAAGACCTAAATGTAAGGCCAGAAACTATCAAACTTTTAGAGGAAAACATAGGCAGAACACTCTATGACATAAATCACAGCAAGATCCTTTTTGACCCACCTCCTAGAGCAATGGAAATAAAAACAAAAATAAACAAATGGGACCTAATGAAACTTCAAAGCTTTTGCACAGCAAAGGAAACCATAAACAAGACCAAAAGACAACCCTCAGAATGGGAGAAAATATTTGCAAATGAAGCAACTGACAAAGCATTAATCTCCAAAATTTACAAGCAGCTTATGCAGCTCAATGACAAAAAAACAAACAACCCAATCCAAAATTGGGCAGAAGACCTAAATAGACATTTCTCCAAAGAAGATATGCAGACTGCCAACAAACACATGAAAGAATGCTCAACATCATTAATCATTAGAGAAATGCAAATCAAAACTACAATGAGATATCATCTCACACCAGTTAGAATGGCCATCATCAAAAAATCTAGAAACAATAAATGCTGGAGAGGGTGTGGACAAAAGGGAACCCTCTTGCACTGCTGGTGGGAATGTGAATTGGTTCAGCCACTATGGAGAACAGTATGGAGGTTCCTTAAAAAACTAAAAATAGAACTACCATATGACCCAGCAATCCCACTACTGGGCATATACCCTGAGAAAACCAAAATTGAAAAAGAGGCGTGTACCAAAATGTTCATCGCAGCTCTATTTACAATAGCCCGGGGATGGAAACAACCTAAGTGCCCATCGTCAGATGAATGGATAAAGAAGATGTGGCACATATACACAATGGAATATTACTCAGCATTAAAAAGAAACGAAATTGAGCTATTTGTAATGAGGTGGATAGACCTCGAGTCTGTCATA
Organism: Inia geoffrensis; assembly: GCA_036417435.1. Taxonomy (NCBI): domain Eukaryota; kingdom Metazoa; phylum Chordata; class Mammalia; order Artiodactyla; family Iniidae; genus Inia; species Inia geoffrensis. Next base: position 48,838,657 of record CM070916.1, read on the forward strand.
CAGAGTGAAGTAAGTCAGAAAGACAAAGACAAATACCGTATGCTAACACATATATATGGAATTTAAGAAAAAAAAATGTTATGAAGAACCTAGGGGTAAGACAGGAATAAAGACACAGACCTACTGGAGAACGGACTTGAGGATATGGGGAGGGGGAGGGGTGAGCTATGAGAGGGCGAGGGAGGGGCATGGACATATATATACTAACAAACGTAAGGTAGATAGCTAATGGGAAGCAGCCGCTTGGCACAGGGATATCTGCTCGGTGCTTTGTGACTGCCTGGAGGGGTGGGATAGGGAGGGAAGGAAGGAGAGATACGCAAGAGGGAAGAAATATGTGAACGTCTGTATATATATAACTGATTCACTTTATTGTAAAGTAGAAACTGACACACCATTGTAGAGTAATTTTAACCCAATAAAGATGTTAAGAAAAAAAAAAAATAAAAAAAATAAAAAGAAAAATAAAGTAATATGAATTGTTAAAAAAATAAAAAAAAAAAAAAAAAAAAAAAATATATATAAAATGAAATAATGAAAGTGCCAGAATAAAATGTAGGTGAATATATAATTATGAGTAGAGGAATTTTTTTTTTTAAACATGGCCCCAAGATACATACCATGAAGGATAAACAGATATTATTACATCAAAAGTTAAAGCTTTATCAGAGTAGTGTTTACTCTGGGAGGATTATCAACTGGGGGAGGTTACATGGAAACCTGATGTGGGTAATGATTATACAGGTATAAAGACTCATTGAGCACTTAAAATTTGTGTGCTTTTCTAAATGTATGTTATCCTTCAATTTAAAAAAACTTTAAGTAAAACTTCCTTTTTTAAAAAGATACCATGAAAATAATTTTAAAAGAAACGACCAACTAGGAATAACTATTTGCAACATTCACGGCATACAAAATGTTAATTAATATCTTAAGTATATAAAGAATTATTATAAATCAATGAGAAACGATTAGGCACGCTAATAAAAATGCAAAAAAAACTCAGCCAATTTACGAAAGAAGAAATACAAATTGACAATAAACAAGAAAATATGTATAACTCACTAATAACCAAATAAATGCAAATTTAAACCCCAAAAAAAAAAAAAAAAAAAGACAAAAAATATTGATAACTTCAAAGCAGACAGATCAATAAAATGAGAAAAAATACAAAACATCAATATCAAGAATGAAAGGGTGTTTATCAGACAGAAACTATAGATAGACATTAAAAAATATAATAGGACAATATTACAAACAACTTTATGTCAACAATACTTAGCTAAAATGGACAAAATTCTGACAAATTACAGGGTACCAAAATTGATACAAGCCTTTTACTTAGATTTATATAAAGTTTAAAGCACTACAATATATCCATAACAACCTTAAAAGTCAAAATATTTGGAAGACTCATTATGTGATATCAAGATCCTTTATGAATTACAATAATTAAGACACTGTGCAGTTTCCATAAGAATGACAAATATACAAATGAAATATAACAGAGAACCTAGAAATTGTATCACAATTGTCTCATACAATTTTTTCTTTCTTCTACAAAGTCACCAAAATAATTCAGTGGGAGAGGAAAGGTTTTCAACAGATGATTCTGGTTTATTTGGATATCCTTACTGAGTGGTGGTGGGGGTGGGGGGTGGGGGATAACTTCAACTCTCTAATTTATACTATACAGAAAATGTTGTTTAAGGTAGATCACTGACAATTATAAAAACTAAAAACATAAAAGGTTTTAAAAGAAACATAAGAGAATATACTTGTAACCTGGGACTAGCCAAATGTTTCTAAGTCAAAAAGAAGCAATAACCAAAAGAAAAGAAAAAAATAAATATACACTAGAATTCCTCAAAAGTAAAAAGTTATGCTCATCAAATATCACCATTAAGATAATAAATGGACAAGTCACAGACTGGGAGGACTTACTTGCAAAATATATATCTGATAAAGGATTGGTATCCAGTAAATACAAAGGACCCCTATAACTCATTAATAAAAAGCCATAAGAAAATAGTTAAAAATTTGAACAGTGACTTCACAGGAACACACATGGGTAGTAAGAGCCTAACAAGAACTTCAGCATCACTAGTTGTCAAAGAAATAGATACTTAAAATTTGTGCCTATATTAGTCGGAGTTCTCCAGAGAACAAGAACCAATAGGAGAGAGAATGAGAAAGAGATTTATTTTAAAGAACTGGCTCAAAGGATTGTAGAGGCTGGCAAGTCCAAAATCTGCATGATAGGCTTGCAGGTTGTAGACCCGGGAAATAATTGATATTGTAGCCCAAGTCAGAAAACAGTTTGCTGGCAGAATTCCTCCTCCTTTGGAGGTGATCTCTCTTTCATCTCTTTAGGCTTCCAACTGATTGGGTGAGACCTATCCACATTATAAAGAGTAATTTGCTTTATTCAAGTTGTACTGATTTGTATGTTAACCTTATCCAAAAATACTTTGACAGCAACATCCAGACTAGTGTTTGACCAAATACGTGGGCACTGTGACTTAGGCAGTTTGATACATAAAATTAACCTTCAAAGTGCATTTCTTTATAAATTTAACATGAAAAACTGCAAATATTTATTAAACTCTAGCTAAAGACATAAATGCCAAAGTACTGGGGTGAAGATGAACACAAGTAAATATGGATGAATAGATATGTGATAAAACAAGTATCATGGAATGCTAGAATTTAAATTGGATGTATAGACGTCTATTGTAAAATTATTTCATGTTGAAAAAAATAAATTACTTGTTGAGCATATACTTAAGGGTCATACTAATGGACAAGGATCTTGAGAGGAGAAAGAATCAACATAGTATCATTCAGTCATCATATATTTTAAGCATGATTTGGCAAATGAGGAGCATATCAATAACCAGAGGGAGAAAATGGAGAAATAATTCTTAAGTACAATTGAAACTTCAGAAAAAAAAAAAAAAAAAAAAAAAGAATGAGATACTCTGCTGGAATAGAATATTTAAATTGGAAAGTCATAACTTTAATATTCTCTGCTACGTATGCAATAAAAACGATTCTTGTTAGCCTTCCATTTAAGAATCTGAGTGATCTGAGCCCTTTTTCCTTTCCAAAATTAACCTCTATTAATTACATGTTTGGGTCATCTAATCTAATTAAATTGGACTTAAATTGAGCTTTAGAGAAGATTTCCCATCTCTAAGCCTCTCCTCAATTTACTGTGACCTTCTGAAGTGCTTTTCTCTCAACAGCACAGACTTTCCTTATATCACCTGTTTGTCAAGGCTTAATTAAAATAATATCTAATTTGATTTCCAAGTTGCTCAAGTTGTCTCTCTTCCCAGGGATTTATCAAGCCTCCTCATTTGTATTCCTTTTATAACACTCGTCATATTATATGTGATTAATTATTTTTATATTCTTTCATCTGCATATTCAATTATATTACATATAAATAGTATCTTACTTGCCTAATTACAATATAAACTCATTCTGGTCAGGAACTGTGACTTATTTACTTTGCTTCTTTCATAACTCTCAGTGTAAAACCTTGTCTACCACATAAAGGGAAGAATATTTAGTGAGTGTTATATATTTTATACTATATTTTGTTTTTGATATTGTTACCTAAAAAAATTGCCACAAATTTAGCAGATCAAAACAATGTGCATTTATTATTTTATTGTCAGAAGTTTAGGAACAGCTTAACAGGGTTCTCTGCTCAGGGTCTAACAATGTAACAATCAAAGTACTTACAATGACTGGCTTCTTCAAGGCCTGCAGGAGAGAGAAAGTGTCTAACTGATTCCATCTCTGGTCTGTAGATCCTCTTTTACAGGGTTCACAGATTAGATAAGATCCAACCAGGAAAATTGCCTTTGTGCATGTGTGTGTGTGTGTGTGTGTGTGTGTGTGTTATTTTTTTATATTATTATTTATTTATTTATTTTTAATTTTTTTAACATCTTTTTGGAGTAGAATTGCTTTACAATGGTGTGCTAGTTTCTGCTTTATAATAAAATGAATCAGTTATACATATACATATGTTCCCATATCTCTTACCTCTTATGTCTCCCTCACTCCCACCCTCCCTATCTCACCCCTCTAGTCAGTCACAAAGCACCGAGCTGATCTCCCTGTGCTATGCAGCTGCTTCCCACTAGCCAGCTATTTTACCTTTGGTAGTGTATATATGTCCATGCTACTCTCTCATTTTGTCACAGTTTACCCTTTCCCCTCCCCATATCCTCAAGTCCATTCTCTAGTAGGTCTGTGTCTTTATCCCCATCTTGCCCCTAGGTTCTTCATGACTTTTTTTTTTTTCCCCTTAGATTCCATATATATGTGTTAGCATATTGTTTTTCTCTTTCTGACTTACTTCACTCTGTATGAGAGACTCTAGGTCCACCCACCTCACTACAGATAACTCAATTTCATTTCTTTTTATGGCTGAGTAATATTCCATTGTATATATGTGCCACATCTTCTTTATCCATTCATCTGCTGATGGACACTTAGGTTGCTTACATGTCCTGCTATTGTAAATAGAGCTGCAATGAACATTTTGGTACATGACTCTTTTTGAATTATGGTTTTCTCAGGGTATATACCCAGTAGTGGGATTGCTGGGTCATATGGAAACCTACCTTTTGATTTACTACTTAGGGTCAACTGATTAGAGATATTAATGACATCTGAGAAATTGCTTCACTTTTGCCACATAATGCAATATCATCACACTGGTAATATCCTATTAGCTTTGCCATATCTTACTTGCTAGAAAAAAGAAAAGTCCTGCCCATAGTAAAGGATTGACTAGGGTGTGGGTTATTGAGTCATTTTAGAATTTCATCTAACCACAGAGAGTAATAAATAACATTTATTAAATTTGCATAATACACTGAAAATGTCAACAAAACCCATTGAATGCAGTCGTGCACATTATATCATTGAACAAAATGGCAAGGAGCTGTCCACATGAGTGTTCTCAAAGCATTCAGTACATGTCTGTCATAGCATTACAAATATGACAATTGTGGTTCTTTTCCAATAGTTTTTAATGTCTTAGGATATTGGCATTTCTCTTTAATTAATTGTTGTATTGTTAGTGCCTAGTAAAATGTATAATGATTTCAATAATAGATTAATAGATAGATTATTACTAAAGTATGTAAAATGTTAAGAATGATCATTAGAAGGAAAGTACATGAATATTAATGAATGATACAGTACTTCTTTAACAGAATATACTGAAGTTTATATTTCTTAGCATGAAATTTTAGTGGTCTAGCTACACTCAGAGACATTTCTGCACTCAGACTTATCTGATGTTTTTTAAAACCTTTGATCAAATCTTGCTAAGATATTGGAAACAGAATATCACCATGGTTTTAAATTAAGATAGTATTTTGTATTTTCACTGAAAACAGAAAGGCATATACATACTAAAAGCAAACGTCCTAAGGGTATAACATATTTATGGCTCAAAGGATTTATATTTAAGAATTTCTGACTCTGATTTACAATAATAGTCTATGCTTAATGAGCTAACAAAGTTCCTAAAAGCATGTTTTCTCAATTCCAGTATACAATGAGTAAATTAAAACAAAACTGAAAAGGGAAAAACAGTATTGGATGTTTTTCCTTTGTCGTGGCTGGAAGACAATAATTGACTTAGCCCCAATTCGTTGAATGTTAATGCAACATTTAAATGCACATTAGTGCATCCCTTCTATGGAAGAGAATTTATTGTTCTTTCCTCTCATGTATCTCTTCTCTTTGTATCATAAAATGGCTGTAAATGTAAAGTATGGCAGAAAAGTAGAGTAAAATAGTTTTATAATGTTAAATTTTCACATGAATTGTTTAAATTATTAAAAGCAGAATAATTTTGCAAAATCATCTTAAAAATCCTGTGGGTAAATTTTATTATATGATTTATTTTAAAATTTAGAAATAATGCTTAATTACCATAGCAAATTCTATTTTGAAAATAATATATATGTTTTGAAAGGGTAATGTGGTGTACAACTAAAAGATGATGTTTGAAATTACTAGGTCAAATAAACCAACACTTAGATCATTTTATTTGTTAAAAAATGTATTTTTATATAGCTATTAAATGGAGCTGGCTGTGCGAAATACCCATTCAGGCAAAGAAATTCCTCTGAATACAGTTTTTTCCCCTCTCAATTGGACAGCAAAATGATTGAAAAAAAATCTATACATTTTTCTGGACCTAACTCTTTATACAAAAAGAACAAATGTTAGTAATAAATTGGAAAAGTGGAATGTTGTCACCAAGAACCGGAATTTAAGTTCAACCTATCCATGCTCAACCATATTTTTGGTGTGAATGTTAAATGAGTAATTACATGTGAAGCACATAGAATAATGCCTTTCATGGTGTAAGCTGTTTAAGCATTGCAAGTATTTTTATTATTGTCTCTTGCTTAGAATATTTCACAAGTGTAGACACATTTATTGTATTTTTGAAAATAGAAATTTTATACTGTGGTTACATTACATTTCAATTAAGTCACAGTGTAGCAATACTTTACACAATAGGAAATACACAGATCAATAATAACAATATTAGTATATGTTCCTCTAACATTTTCCAGTAAATCTTTATGCTCAAGTTATAACATTATACACTCTACAAATCAAGACACTGAGGCTAAGTGATAATTAAAAACTTGCCTTCATGTCACACAGATAAGTGACAAAAGTGAGGTTATTTGTGTTTTCCAAATCCAAACCCTATGCTTCTCATTCTACTTGAAATATGTAAATAAAAACTGCCATTTATTACTACTATTATTATTATTTTTCACCTTATAAAGTTAGTAATGATGAGTGTTCCTTTATTTTGGAGCCGGATTTTTGTAGGGATATTTTAATATAAATTGTATGAGGAAGAGTAATTTCTCAGTTAATAAGAAATGAAAACTGAGGAGGAGAGTTCTGTTTTAAACTCAATTCTATTTTGAACTGAACATACTCAGTTGAATTGAATTTAATAAAATGAATTTTCCTACATATATAATGAAATAGATTTGTATTAACAAACCTCACCATAGAGACCTACAAATGAATGGCAGTCATAAATTGCTTAACTTCAAATTATTACAATTTATGAGCTCTGTATTGGGAGTAAAGAGTAAACAGAAAGAAAAAATGGTATTCCAAAAGATTAAGTAAAGTTAATAAGAAGGCTGTGTATATCACTGAAGATAAGAACATATATTAATTAATTATATGAGCATGAGAAAACACACTTCTGATATTATATCCTCCTCTCTCACAGTAACTAGTGGGAGTTTCTTCTGTTTTCGTTCTTGAGAGTAGCTGTTGACTTTGCATTATGAAAATATAAAAGGACACATTTATATTTTGATGAGAGAACACACAGTAGTCATTCTTATGGTCTGGAAAGAGTATGCTCCACTGACATTACTTACCTCTTTATAAACAATCATATTGAATCAACTTCTGCTTTCTATATTTTAACATTTAGTTTAGTCACCGTGGAGCTAGACTTTCTAAATGTACTTTGAAATGAAATAAGGGAGTGTCATAGATGGTGTTGAGCTAGGGCATTAGTCAGTTCTTTGGACATAAGAACCACAAAATACTGTTTATCTCTATGGAAAGAATAATCTCATTTGCAGTGCAAACACTGGGTTCTATCATTTACTATGACCTGAACCTTTTGACACTATTTAAGAAGAAGTAACAATTTTAGAAACATAGTTGTGTAACTGAGCAGGATCCTATGGAAGTCTTCCCAGGAAAAGCCTTCTCTCCCCCACCATGCCCTCAGCCTGCCTATTGTTTGTAGGAACTTTTGTCTCCCAGGCCTCCCCTGAGTCACAAAAGTCTGGCTCAAGAGTTAATGACTGGAAAAATGTAAACATGTACTAACAAAAGATAACAGCTGGACCAGGAGAACTGGAAACAATCTAAACAATAGATCAGATCAGCCATAAAGTAAGGTCACAGAATCTTTATTTCCTCCCTGAAGGACATAGAAAACAGTATCTGATACACATCCCTGAGTTGTTTTACAGATACTAAAACCCCCACCATATGGAAGAAACTAACTGCATGATGACCATGAACACATAGCTCCCAGGCAGGCTGGAACCTGAGGATTGATGATGTTGTTAATCCCATCTCCCTGTTACCTCACCATAAACCAGATCAGAGAATTAGTTACCAGCTGATCATGCACTCTGCAACTTCCCTCTCTCATCTTTCCTTTAAACACCCTTCCCTGAAATCCACTGGAGAGTTCCAGTCTTTTGAGCATTAGCTGCCTTAATTCCTTGCTTGGCCTTGCAATAAATGCTGTACTTTCCTTCACCATAACTGGGAGTCAGTAGACTGGCTTTACTGTGCAAGGGCAAACTGACCCAAGTTTGATTCGGTAACAGTTACATATATATTGTTGATTTTTCATGAATAAAACTCTACGTTATGCAGGAAAAAAATACCATGCCTTATATACCTCAAAGTTTCCAACATGGGAGGACGAGGGGGATGGAACTGTGGAACACAGTGTGGAAAAATATACATTTTAAAAATGTATCATTTAACACCAGAATATATTAACATTTTTTTCTTAATTTGAAAGATAAAAAGAGGGAAATCAGAATATGAAAGTAGCAAGTGACAAAAAGATGGGGCAAAAGCTAAATACAGCTTCCCTTCCTTAATGAAAAGAAAGGAAATTGTTTTTAATTTTGAGAGATGGGAAGAACACAAGAGAAAGAGCCTAAGATCAGAGGAAATAAAAAAGAGTTAGCAAGATGGTAAAACCCTAGAAACCTAGAAATCCTTCATCCTAGTGATATAAAGAATTGATAATAATAACCTTCTAGTAGAATGTAATAATCTCTCTCTCTCTTGCACAACCAAAATTATTGGTAATTTCACACTTAGCTCCTTTTCTCACTTCCCACTCTATAAACTATACAAATTAGACTTTCAGCCCAGTAGCACATGCAAAGTAGCTCTCAGTGAAGTCAGTAATAAATACATTGACTCTATGATGCATCATCAAAATCAAGCATTCTTATAAGTGGAAATAAATGTTAGTAATCAAGGCAGGCAATAGACATAAGCCAGGATTTTCCCAGTCAGATATGAATCCTTGGTAATTCTTAATGGGAACTTTCTGACTTTGTCTTATTTGAGTTCTAAACAGTATCTAGCACTATTGACAGCTTCTTCTCTTGTAACACACCCTGCTCAGAGTTCTATGATGCATTCCTCTCCTGATTGTTCCCCAACTGGCTGCTAAATTCCAGTTACCTTTGTAGGCTTATCTATTACCTATTCAGATTCCTCAAAGCTTAGTTTTAGGACCTTACCTGTTTTCACTTCACGTGCAGATGACACAACACTTTTACTCACATTTCTTTGGTGAGAGTCATGTGACTCCAATTAAATGCAAAGGGCTGTGATGGTGGTCTAGCAATGTGATAGGGAGGGATAAAATGTGAATATGTTTCTCAACTGGCCATAGTGAATTGTAGCTAATCCAGAAGTTATGTTAATAGGAAGTTTATAGCAGAGCCACGGGAGTTACACTTGGCTCAAACATGCCCAAAGTTTCTTAATTCAACAATGTTAACACATGGTATAGATTTTACAGACTGGAAATTGTCCAGGATTCAGTAGTCAGTATTTACTAAATGCTAACAAGAAGCAAGCATCTCTTTAGGTGTGATGATATGCATAGAAAATTTGCAGGAAGCAATAAAATAGGTTTCTACTTACTGAAAAAAACATATTAGTTTAGTACAAAAACTTATTCCCTTTATACACTATTTCTGCTTCAAGCTCCAAGCCCTGAATTCTCCTTGTGTATGAAGTTAATTGGACCATGCAGTCATAATGGTCAATCATGGAAAAGAGAAGAGAACAACTGTGAAGTCACTGTAACGTTTTAGGTGGCAGAAGATGAATTAGAAATTACAAAACAAACAAACCAACCAAAAACCCAAAATAAAAAAAAAAAAAATTGGGGGATGAGTTTGTTTTCACTGACATAAATGACGTTTATATAAAACTTTTGTGTGTGTGATTCACATTGCCAATTACTTTTCCTAGAAAACCTTTATTGATTTTTGCTGAACTTTAGCATTCATAGCAATTATGTGGTTACAATTGATAAGCAGATATAGTTCAGATATAGTTCTGACATGAATGTTCTTGTTTTACATTCATGAATAAGCTGAAAGTAAAGCAGTAAAGATAAATGTCAGAACTTCTCTCTTCAATGACATGATTGGATGTTTAACAATTTAGCATAAGACCTTACAAACCAAAATATTGAGTTCCGTTTTGTTTTGTTTACAAGGTGTTCTGATACATGTCTTTCTTCTTGTCTTTCCTTCTTATTTTTTCTCTTTAAAATTTTAATTCCATATTCTTATATAAATCTCTAACTCATTATGTTTCATTTCTCAATAATATGGGGGTTTTATTACTTAACTATTCCAATATTGATGGATATCAGGTTATTTCTGGCCTTATATGTATTTTTGACCAGGCTATTTATATCAGTGTAAAGCTTGCTGGTCAAAGCAAACAAAAAACAAATTAAAAATCTTTGCCCGGGCTTCCCTGGTGGCGCAGTGGTTGAGAGTCCGCCTGCCGATGCAGGGGACACGGGTTCGTGCCCCGGTCTGGGAAGATCCCACGTGCCGCGGAGCGGCTGGGCCCGTGAGCCATGGCCGCTGAGCCTGCGCGTCCGGAGCCTGTGCTCCGCAGTGGGAGAGGCCACAGCAGTGAGAGGCCCGCATACCGCAAAAAAAAAAAAAAAAAAAGAAAAAAAAAAAAATCTTTGCCAGTGTTATTAAATTATAATTTTAAAAGTATTTACACTCCTAAGTAATAATACCAATTTTCTCACACATACAAGATATTTTTAAAATAAAATTTTAGCCTTCCTGTGTATTATCTGACCAATATCTCTTATTATGCCTTAGTTAAATAGCTCTGACCTGGGCACTGACTGAGTTCAGAAGGATGGAGACAGAGGAGAAAGAGGGAAAGAGAGAAAGTTGAGAGAAAGCTAGAGTGACTTCTACCCTATTTTTAAATAAGATAATCAAGTATAGAAACTTTTTTTAAAAATTGCAGCTTTTATTGTCTATTGGTTTAATTATTGTGTGTCTGAGCTACCATGTAGATGTAGATGTGATTACTTTGATATAATAAGAAAATTTTTCCACATATTTTATAATTTAAGACAAAAAAATATCTAAACCGTGCTTTCTGCATCAGCTAAAGTTGAATGTTGCATCTGGAAATTCTAACACAGGGAACTCTCTCTTCTCTATAAATATGTCTTGACTGATGTCACCTTGCCTCAAGTGTATTACTTTAATTACAAAGTGCAAAGAGAACAGTTGTAAAGGGTGAGAAGTCTAAACACATTTTTTGCAAACTATCCTGGTGCTGACAAAATGCATTTAATCATGCCCAAGCTTCATGGATTTGAGTTCATTAAGTTAGGATTTTAAAAAAATGGCTAAGAAAAATATTATTCATAACTAAACTATTGAATAAAACAACTATATAAAGCTATTTAAAAAGATATCACTTTTAACAAAATTAGTTTACAAATGTTCCTTTCAGCATTTAAAATTTTTCCTAAGAAACTGAAATTTGGAGAACTATGACAAATCATTTATTATACCACAGTCTGAAATTGTGAGAGAAGAGGGAAACTGGTGCTCTCAGCATTGACCTGTTTCTTTTTCTTTCCTGCTTAACTCAACAACCTCATTTGTTTTCATGGGAATTTTATGTGACACCATGGAGATAATAGTGCCATAGCCTGAGATAAGACATTAAAAGATATACCCCTGAGAAGCAACTAGAATTCACTTAGGGGATTAAAAACCAATTTTCTGTATTAGCATTTGATGGTTTCCTCTTTATACTCCAAGTAGTTCCTGCCTTTTTACAGAATAATTAACTGCCAGTAAGATATTTCACAACCAATAATAAAATATGTCAACAGGGAATACAACTAACAATCTCAATGCACACATTTACAATGCATACAGTTAACTAAGCATATGGAAAATTACAAAGATATTATGATAAATATATTATTCAAGGAGGCAATACAGAGCTTCATTTGATAATTGCATTTAAAGTACAGAATAAAGTCGATCACACCTTTACAAAAAACAAATTTTACATTATCAGATGGTCATTTACATATTTTGATTTCTCTAGAGATTACCCTTTGGCAAATACAGGATTCTGCATTTTCTGTATCTAACATGTACTGGCTCTAAGTCTCTGATTAGAAGAATTTTTATGAAATATAACACTTGATTTCCATTCTACAATTTCCTTGTTGAGGACATTCAAGCAATGCAATAAAAACACATTTAATATTAATTAAAGTTAATGATCCAAGCCATAAAGTGCTGTTCCTTTTTCCATAATGTCCATGAGGTTTCACTGAATGTTATTAGCAAACATTCATTTTAGTGGTTGTAATTTTCTATTAGATTACTTCTCTCCCAGTCATTTTGTGGTTGACATATGCGGTGACATAGTTTGAAACATCACTGAGAGTCATTTCTCCTATTTACCTTTATAGATTCTTACACAAAACCTCTTCTTATTATTTAACACCCCCTACACTCTTATACACAAAAATCATGGCAACGTTACCAGTAGAAACACTGAAAATTATTCCTCCTTATCCTCAAGAAATTATCTATTGTCTTTGAAGAAAGACTTCCATTGTCTCCTTCATATCTTAGTTAAGGTACTCCTCCTTAGTTAAGGTAGGATGTAGCAGATTTCTCCTTTTCCTGTTTTCATTCCTGTGCCATGAAGCATATTTATCAATTGTTAAGAGCTCTCATTTCCATCTTCCCAAAGAGGCTGAAGGACATTGTATAACATTTCTAAGAGTTCCTCTGTGAGATGTTGAAGTTTCTAGGGTACATCAATTACTTTGTAGCTTTTGCTAACCATCAAAAATTTAAAATAGTTTCTGAGAAACATGTAAAACAAATATGAAAAAGAAAGGAAGGAACTAGGGGAAAATGGAAGAAAGCAAAGAAGGCAGAAAGGCAGAAAAAGAAAGTGGAGATAGAGGGAGAAGAAAAAAATAAATGGAGAGGACAGGAGACACAGGATCCATGAGCAGAAAAGGTGCGGGAATTGTTGGGGGTGGAGAAGAGACATACCTCCACACTATAAATAGTGTAATAGAGAATTTAAATTTATAGATTTTAAACTAGACTAACTGAGTTCACATCCAAGTTCCACTTCATCATGACTAAAATACAGTGAGAAATTTATTTAAATTCCTCAAGCTTCATCTTTCTTATTTAAAAAGTGAGGGAGTGTTTATCATGATAAACATTATTAAATAGAGGCACATGGATGCGCATTGTCTATGTGCTCTTGAGAAAGACTGCTTCACTGCTTCATTGCTTAATTTTTGTGCTAAATGCATAGTAGTTTTTTGTTGACTGTTGAATGATTTACAGTCACAGGTTCACTTCAATTTATTACATTCCAAACAATGAAATTGTTACAGCACGCAGGTAGCTAGATATGAGCAGAGAAAGGGGCATGGGCCAGGTGGCAGAAAACCATGCATCTTGTAAACTGTGAGGGTCCAAGGGCAGAGAGAGAGAGAGAGGGAGAGAGGGAGAGTTGGAGGGAAGTAAGGAAATGCCTCTCAAGTGCAAGGGAGGTGAGAAGCTGAGGTTTACCAAATCCTCCTGGCTGGCTTCGTCTTCAAGATGTTCCTGGTGAAAGTAAGGTTCTTTTTTCACCGCAGAAAGAATTCAGAAATGAGACAGTGAGAGCAAGAAAGTAAAGTGAGGATTTATTTAAGCAAGAATATGCTTTCAGGGGGAGAGCAGGAAGACAGGTGAGTAGCTGCCCTGGGTTTCTTTGACAAGCCAGTTATGAGTGGCATACAAATGAAGGGACAGAATGTTCATTGGGAAAGGAGGGGCTTGGGGGTCGTATAATCTGGTTTTCATCCCAGCTCTACCTTCCCAAAGGGAGGAGGGATTTTTTCATCATTTAGCTTTGATTGGAAGTGTCATGGCATCTGTGCACGATGGGTACTTCTTATCTGCAAAGATAATTTTATTGTAATGAGGGCATAAAGAGCAAAAGGTTACATTCAAACACTGGAGATTTCTTTTTCCCACCATTTATTGTCTGCCTCCAGGACACTTATCACCCCAAAATGTGTGGTTTCCTGTCAGTGTGGAGGTTTCTGCTTTTCTTTGTCTGCTCATGGACACCCCCACTGTTTATGAGATGTGTGGTTTCCTGCCACCTGTCCTATGCTCCCCTTTTTCTGTTCATATCTAGCTACCTGCCTGGACTTCCATGGTTTTTACAAAGTACTAATGGTCCCTATTTTGTGTCTATGATAACGTAGCAAATCTCTACTGCCCTAGGCATTTGCTACCACCACCTGCTGCCTGGAGGCCTCAATCATTGGGAAAAGTGTAAAGGGCAAATTAAATTTTAACAAGAATTCTGACTAAGCTTTGTCAAAAGACATCAGAACACTGGAGAAAGCTATTATCTAGAGCCCTCCTGAGAATCAGGGTGACACCTAAAATGGGGCTAAAGCTCATCCCCTTTGAAATGACTTATGGTGGACAATTTTTATCCTCTGATATTCTGGTGGACACTGAAACCAATGAGCTGAAGTACCTAATTAATCTGGGACAAGTCTAAAAGGTGATTTCAGAATATGGAAATGAGGCTTTTCCAGCTCTCAGCCAGGAAAATATCCCCATTCAGGTTCAGCTGGGAGATTTTGGCCTTCTAAAAACATGGAGGAAAAGGTCCCGGTCTCATCAATTATTGCCCAGGTGAAAGGTGTCTTACCAGGTTTAATCTCAGCACTCTTATTACGGTAAAACTACAGGGGATCACTAGTTGGGTGCACCTTTCTATAATTAAACCTACTGCTCCCTCTGAGTCTTCACAGAACTTGGAGAACCTTGGACAGCCAGAAGAGCTCAGGTTGATGAGCAAGCCTCTTCAGGACCTGAGGATTTTATTCAAAAAGGACAAAGAAACTTCATAGATCCAAGGGTGCGTACCCATAGCCGTTATTTTCCTTTTTGCCTTCTGATACCCAGGTCCATCCACAAAATAACTAATATGTTCTGGTGAATTTGGATACTTATTGCCTTCCTCACTCTCCTTCTGCTCTTGGAATCCTTTATGAGTGCTGCTTTAACTCTGCACTTAATACCCGAGAAGGAACACCTCTGTCAATGCTGGGTTTGATAAGACACCCCACACGTCTAATGCTTTCTCTTTTCTGTTTCCAAAAGATGCTGGGGACCCTACCCCTACTCTTACTTGTTCTCATCTTATCTATCCAATCTATTTGGCCCCAAGACTTAAAATGGAAAGTTAACATAACAGTGAATAACTCCCAGATTATTGCTAAAGGGGAAAATGTCTCTTTCTGCTGGGTTTGCCATCTCCAACCCACCACCCTGGGAGACATAAGTATCACCCTCAAAGCCTACCCTGTCGACAACCACTCTGTATTCTCAGCTTTTAACCAATCTTCTTTTAATTACTCTCGACAAGATTTTTCTTGAAGTGTTACATAGGAAATGTCATCTCTGCTCTGTTACCACATCACACCTCCCTACTCAGGGGCTATAAATATCACCAAAACCTCCCTAATCTGCAATCAAACCCTAGGATGCACCCCTTGTCACAACAATATGCACAGGGGAAACATAGACCCCTTTTTAGCCCTTGAGGCTCTCTCCAGCAGAAACCTAAGCTTGTCCTTGGATATATTTAAGCCTATAAATTGGAGTGATATAGTGGGCCAGCCTATTTACACTTCATCCTATACCCTTAACAACACACATGTATGTAATGACAGTTCACAAACTAATACCAACAGAACTTCTTGCACCAGCTGTTATGTCAGACATCCCCTGATGATGCCTCTCCCTGAATGTAGACACCCTGACACTCCAAACCATGGACCAAATCCAAAATATAGATGGGACCACTCTGCAACTGTCTCCCACCTCCCAGAACTTTTCTGCAACTGTGTAATCAAACCAATCACACTGTCTTACCAGCACCATCTGGATTATTATGGCTATGTGGGATCCCAGACAACTACCTCACTATGACCAAAGCCATTGCTCTCTCACACCTAGATAACACACTTCATTATGGGTACTGCATCTTGGGTACTGTGACTCCAGCCCAAATAACCAACCACAATGTAACCCATGTGATACACAAAGAAGGGACTTTTGTCTGGTGCTAGCAGGAATTATGGGGACCGTAGATGAAACTGCCCCTTGGGGAGGATTTGCCTACTATGAGGCAACATTGAGGCATCTAACCTCTTCCCTGGATAGCTCACCAAAGAAAACTGGAGACACTCACAATCTTGCAAAAATTCCTAGATTCACTGGAAGGGGTGGTTTTCAACAACTGCTGAGCCCTAGACTATCTCCTAGCAAGCCAGTGGGGGGGGGGGGGGGTTGGGTTGTCAAAAATAAAACATGTTGTGCATATATTAATATCACAGGAGAAGTAGAAGTAAATGTTAAAGAAATCTACAAACAGGCTTCCTGGCTCCACAGGGAAGCAAGAATGGACCGAGACCATTAAGGGATGGTTTCCAGGATATACTTGGTTTCTCCCATTTCTAGGTTCCATAGACACTACATTTCTCATCTTTCTCTTTGGTCCTTGTATTTTTAACTGCCCAATTAAATTTCTGTTCTCTAGAATACAACGCCAGCTTCAAATAATACTACTCCAAGGATTTCGACCTATCCCACCTGAAGATGAGGACCATCAACACCCACTGAACAAGGTCATTGCCTCCTTCTACTCCCCACTCTCCAACTCTGCCACTTGTAAACAATCCTGAGACCTCTATCTCTGACAGACAGCAAGGAGACCTGGACCCATAGGAAGGGACAATGCCCATGCTCAGCTTGAAGCACTTACAGAAGACAGACCATCAGGTCTTTGCCTCTTAAAAGATTTTAAGTGTACAGGCTCCTTGAGGGGGGGAATGTTAGAGCAGGCAGGTAGCTAGATATGAGAAGAGAAAGGGGGATACAGGCCAGGTGGCAGGCAACCATGCATCTTGTGAACAGTGGGGGACCATGGACAGACAAAAAAAGCAGGAACATTCCAGACTGACAGGAAACCACACATTTTGGGGTGATAAGTGTCCTGGAGGCAGACAAAATATGGTGGGAAAAGGAATCTCCAGTGTTTGAGTGTAACCTTTTGCTCTTTATGCCTTCATTACAATAAAATTAGCTTTGCAGATAAGAAGTACCCATCGTGCACAGATGCCATGACACTTCCAATCAAAGTTAAATAATGGGGGCTTCTCTGGTGGCACAGTGGTTGAGAGTCCGCCTGCCGATGCAGGGGACACGTGTTCGTGTCCCGGTCCAGGAAGATCCCACATGCCGCGGAGCGGCTGTGCCCGTGAGCCGTGGCCGCTGAGCCTGTGCGTCCGGAGCCTGTGCTCCGCAACGGGAGAGGCCACAACAGTGAGAGGTCCGCGTACAGCAAAAAGAAAAAAAAAGTTAAATAATGAAAAAATCCCTCCTCCTCTTGGGAAGATAGAGCTGGGATGAAAACCAGGTTATACGACTCCCAAGCCCCTCCTTGCCCAATAAACATTCTGTCCTTTATTTGTATGTCACTCATAACTGGCTTGCCAAAGAAACCCAAGGCAGGTATTCACCTGCCTTCCCACTCTCCCTCTGAGAGTGTATTCTTGCTTGAATAAATCCTCACTTTACTTTCTTGATCTCCCCGTCTTGTTTCTGAATTCTTTCTGGGTTGAGACAAGAACCTTACCTTCACTGAGAAGAAAATGACTCTTTCAGGCAACCACATACCACACTATTAGGGAAGTAAGAAGGATGGAATATTTTTCAGAGGATGTTTAAAGTTTCTAATACATCCTCTCTTACCGTATAATCTCTTATTCTTCCTTACCTGACACTTCACCTGAGATTCATGGATCAGGTCAGAGTAGCAGGTTTCATCATCATGCCATAATTGTATTTTGTTTCTTTTTTTATACACTATCTTCTTATGGACTATTATGTAGTGTGGTTGCCTAAGCTTGATTATCTTCTTTAACATTTAATATACTGATAGCACATCTTAAATACCGGGGCTTAAATACTCAGTTTCAGTTTCAGAAGCTGTCAATTTGAGAACAGTTATTGTATACAAAAAGAAAATAAACCACATGTTACTTATAGATAACCCACATGTTAGCTGTCAGCTCTGTCATCTTATAGATTTGGCTGATATTGCCTTGAACATATTCTTTTCAATGCAGGTGGGCTTCCAAATTCTTCCTAAAGATATTAACTCCAAGATGCATATCACCCTATATTTTATCATAATTTATTGACTGGGATTCATTATTAGCTTTCTTTATCCTTTAACGTAACAGCTCTGTGGTAATATTCAGATCTTCCTAGTTTAAAAGAGAAAAAAAAAATAGTCTCATTGAAAGTTTTTTGAGTTTAATAGACTTTTCAAAGATTCAGAATATGTCACCTCAAAAGATGTCACTTTGGTATATTGATTATTTTGAAGTGAAAGTGCTTGAGAAACAGTCCATGCGTGAAGGATACTTTCAACCTCTTTTGCTCCCCTGAAAGCAAGAGAAAAATCTCCCATGTGAAATGTACCCTTCCTGTAACAGGAGGGTAGAAGATATCTTTATCACCAGAGATAGGGAATTTAGGATCAAGAAGGCTGTGTAAAAAAACCTGCTCTTTCTTCACATTTTACTACTCTTTGTTTTATCAGTTCATCACAGGTTTATTGTTTCTTTATCTAAAACTATCAAAAAGCTTCCTGCTTTGGTCATTTCTTTGAGTCTAATATATTTGTGGAACTCTCATATGTATATGTTTGTACATACATAATTATTTTTTTTTTCCCTGGTTAATCTGTTTTCTTATTAATGGGGATGGGGGTTCTCTGCCAAGAATCTAAAATGGTAGAGAGAAAACTACTTTTTCTCCACTGTATTTTGCTTACAGTGTTTAGATTCTCCTTAGGAGTAGATTTTATATATATATATATATATATATATATATATATATATATTTTAAATATATCTATCTATCTATCTATATAGATAGAGAGAGAGAGAGAGTTTATAGTCTTTCATTCCCTTTCTGAGTCTCTATACCTCTCTCACATTCCTATGTTGTATACTCATTCCCTCCTTCTGAAACCATTCCCATGAACTCCAAATATTCTCAGGATACCAGAGAAAAGAGATTAGTTTCCATAGCCAATTTTGCACTATGATGTTCAACATATTTAAGAGCCATTCAATGCTTCCTAACAAAAACATGATATACATGTGCATGTGCAAAAAGAAAAAGAAACATAAATAATTTAGATACATAACATACATATAGTGTGGTATAATCATTAAATGTTAGCTAATTTTAGGAAAGCGTGTTCACTGGGGATTGAAACAGTGAGAAAAAGATTATCCATAACATTTGGGATGGGTACTAGAGACTGATTAGACTTGGGCAAATGATGAGGAAGAGAAATGATTTACCAGGTTTAAAGTACATAGTGAAAAATATGAGAAAAAGAAAGAGTTATAAAATTTAAAAGTTGTACTACCTGAGAAATTTCAGTTACTTACATTTTTGTAAAGACATTTTTGTTCTATCATGAAAAGATCCCTCAAATTAAGAAATATCTGTCTTGAATAAGTTGGCACAATTTACAAGTCATTATTTTACATTTTAAAAAGCCAAACAGCACAGCTTCTTAAGCAACTAAATCAGAATATTTTTAATGGTGGAACTTTAATTTTCTATGAGAGATTGTCTCATAGGAAAATTGTATATATATGAGTTTTCTTGCCTCTCACTTGAACTCTAATGTTTACCTTAAAGCATTAATTAGGTGTCATACACTTTCCACTGCCAAAATTCCTTAAAAGTTGCCTAATGGCTTCACAGTCAAAGCAATTATTTCTATCACTGCTTATCTGGATAGCTTGCTCTCCAGAGCAAAATTAATAGATATCATTTAATAGGCAGAACAATTTCTGACCTTTCATGACTCTAGGACACTCAAACTCTTTGCTCAATTTACCACACTTACGTAAAAAGCTGCTTCTAACAGCTTGGATTTAGTATCATTTTGATAACAGAAGGTCTTTCTCAGCAGGATCAGCACATTTGGCATGGTGCAGTACAACGGTAATAAGTACTGTCAATATTATAAAAATGTAACTCAGGACACTGATGTTAAAAACAAAAATGTGCAACTAAGCTTTCTCCCAAGAAACATAGGAAGTGTATACTATCACTGAATCCATGTTATCATAAATTTTTGAGCTGAAATAAATAAATTATGAAATAAACAGATGTGTTGACAAAAAAGATCAACAAACAATCTATAATAGGAATAGAAAAGACTTTTTTATTTGAACCGAACTGAGGAATACAGCCCAGAAGACAGCCTCTCAAATATCTCTGAGGAATAATTCCCGAGAAACATGGTTTTCAGCACAGCTTTATGTCTGTTAGAGCAAAGAACATCACATAAGTCAGGGATACATTCCTTCAAGGCTTCAAAAAAATGAAAAATAAATCAGCACATACAGAGAATCACTATGACCGTGGCACCTGGGAAGAGAATCTTATCATCTAAGGAGTACTAACATTGGTGTCCTGGGAAGGCAGGTATTTAATCTTTATTTTTAATTAGTTTGGACATTCTTTATTTCTGACCAGTATGTTATTTTCTTTAATAATTAAAGCAGATGTACAATTTATATTTGATAGGTGACAAACAGGCTGTTCTAGTTAGAATAAAATTCAAGATAACTCATGTATAAGCCAGAATGACTTCCCCATACCTCAATATGTGAAAATTTATTTTATCAAATAAATTAACAGTGTAATTCAAGGACTTGGTGAGGCAAACCAGATTACAAAAATGATAAAGTTTATTGTTTATGCTTCATATATCTAAAAATTGAAAATGTATTTGTTACTGAAAGTAAAGGAAACCTTTCCATAAATAAAAAAAATAAAAGTATATATAGCTTCTTGAAGGTTCTCACTTTCTCATGAACATATATACTAAAATAAACTAAGAAAAATTGAGAGCAAGGATATTTCAACTTAGAACATACTGTGAGAGCATAGATAACAGGATTAGCAGAAAGCTTAGCTGTATAGTATTTTTCATTAGTGTTCTGAGAGGATTTTGTTATATTGCAAGTCCTTGTTGCCACTTTACTACAACACCAAGTGAGCCAACCCTCTGAGAAAGACCTCCTATTACCATGAGTATTGTGTGAGTAAGTATGACTATATTTAAAATATGTCTCATTTTCTACTCAAATTATTTTTAAATAGACAAATAAAATATAAACAATTTTAGCTATTTATGATATTTTAAAAAGAAAATTAGCTTTCTATGCAAAATGACCCATAGTGGAGCAGTATGTGTTCATCTCACTTCTATTAATAATAAAAACATTTTAAAATAATCAGAAAATATCCTTTGACCTGTATTATTATTGAATAAATTATAATCAATAATACCACCAGTCTTACAAACAGTTATAAAAATAATGTAATCAATCATCTGTATAAATACTTTAAAATTTACTTTGGAAACAAAAACTCAGGTTACAAATGTATTTTCCAAGCCCTTAATTTCTCAAAAAGGTGCCCTAAAATAGATGATTAGAGATATTACAACCGGATTATTGCCACTCCTTTCTATAAATGAACAAGTACTACTGCATATAACAATATATTGTTATATAACTATATAATTAGCAAATTCTATCAAAAGGTATGGATTCACCATAAGTTAAAAGAAAGTTATTGCAAAATGATTAAGTCTAGAAAGAACAGGGTGCAAAAATCATGAACAAAACCTTAGTTTTTCAAGGTCTTTATAAATTGAATCTCAATGTTGAACTCTATTTTCTTATTTTTACCTCTCTTTATTTTATTGTTTACCCCAGATTCTTCTGTTTAGTGACAAGTAAGGCTTTAAAACTGCTGATATGAAGCTGAAACTGTCAGAAGAAATTTTGTTAATGGATCTTTTACAAATGGTTTAGTGAAAAAAAAAAAAAATGGAAAAAGGTTTATGTACTTTATCTTTGGTTAACCAAAGATATTTGTTATATTATAACAGCATATAATCCTGTCTTGCAGAGAGCCATAGCATTAATATTTGCATTTATTTCTATTTAAAAAAGGTTTAAAAAAATATTTGGGAAATATAAAAACATATGCTGACTTTTCCTTGATTGCCCTTGTTGACATGAAGTTCAAAATGTCCTTTTATTGTTTGAACAGTGGACTGTCAGTGATGTTAGCTATTTGAGAAGAATTTTAGCATCTTCCATGATACATTTTATTTTTATGACAAAGAAACATACATTTTTTTCATTAGATGATGAAGTGTTAGGTAGCCTAATTGATTTACTAGTTTCCTAAAATAAATAATTGTTCAGAAATTATCATTTTTGTGTCTTCACTATAGCCTTACAAATGTCAGTTTAGACAATGAAACAGAAAATCCATTAGCATACATTTAGTTAACATCTATAAATGATGGATAATATATTTTAAAATATCTATTTGATTTAATTAGTATTGCTATGTCCCAGTCCATTGGAATTACATTTAAAATCACTATGGATGGTAGTGTGCTCTCAAACAAAGTCACTTTTCAATGCAGAATGATAATGACTATAATCAAAATCAATTTCAAGGGATCCAAGTCCCTTAGGACTACCTCACTTGCCCAAATAATGGAAAATTAAAATGATTTAAAATCCATTTTAGCCTTCTGTATCTTAAATATTTAACTTTATCACATTACATAAATTACATGTATTTGCAACATAGTCTAGATTAACAGCCTCTTATGTCCTCATTCAAGTGATAAGTGTGACATACTATCCACTTTGTAATGAGTGCATAAAATGATAATTTTGTAGGCAAACATTCCCATCTCACTGGCAGATGACATAAAAGGCTGTTCAAGAACCCTTTCAAAGCAAGTTAAAATAGTCTGATAATGAATAAATAGCAAATGCTGTCATTGCAAATTTTAGAACACATGAAATACACATTCAGATTCTTCTGAAAGCAAACTTTAGCCAAATTTGTACCCAATATTTATTTTCAGCTTAATCTTCTCATTACTTCAGATGGATCAGAACTATCAAGTACTGACAGTTATTACAGAGGATGTCATTAAATATTCTCTAACTATATTTCTCTATTTTGATTATAATTATACAAGAACATGCAGCAATTAAGAATGTATATATATATATCTTTTAAATAGAAAATATACTGTGTACTGAAAATATACCTGCAATTCTGCCTTCAATTTAACCCTCCCCCTTTTTCTGAAAATAAATATTTATAGTTTTAAGTAACAGGTTTATACATTTACGCTCAGTATTTTTTTCAATTATTGGATAACAAATTGATTTTAATGAATTCCAGAAAGAATTTATCTCCATAGTTTTATTCAGGGGTCCCCTAATTACTCCCACTTGGATCATGTGAATTTTGGCCTTCAGCTCAGTCTTTTCTGTTTGTTTTCAGCTTGGGTTGACTACATGTTTAAGACCTTTCATGTCTTTTATTTAATTTATTTATTTTTTTTTATTTTTTTCTGCGGTATGTGGGCCTCTCACTGTGTGGCCTCTCTCGTTGCAGAGCACAGGCTCCAGACGCGCAGGCTCAGCGGCCATGGCTCACGGGCCCAACTGCTCCACGGCATGTGTGATCTTCCTGGACCGGGGCACAAACCCGCATCCCCTGCATTGGCAGGCGGACTCCCCACCACTGCACCACCAGAGAAGCCCCCTTTCATGTCTTTTAATCCTCTAAAATAAAACTTACCAATGGGCTTCCTTCATTTTTAACTTACCTCAAAGCTCTGAAATTGTTAACATAGTTCAAATTTGGAGGACAAATTTTGGGAACTCTGGGGTAGGTAGACTATTATCTGATATATGACATGCCAGTTAAAAATTATTATAAAAAACTTGGCCTTAAGTTTGGCTGAAATTATTTTAACGGAGTTACATAATCATATATTATCTGTCCAACAAACAAAGCAATAATGCTTTTAAGAATATTTGAGTGGCATTTTTGAAAAACTAGAGCATAATTTGGATCAAGCTGTAATGATATACTTGGAAGAATCTTCTACGTCAGTTGAGATTTTGGTGCTTAACTCAAAATTAGATTTCAGGCATTGCAATAATTTAAATTTTTAGTTCACTATGTAGTAGGTAGAGGTATGGTAGAATTAAAAAAGTTTCTATGGGTTTCTGAAATGTGTTATAAACAGGGCTCCAGTTGAAAGAACCCTCCCTTTGGAGTCATATTTATAATCCAAAGCTCTTTTTTTCCACCAAAAAGATAAAAGTTAGCTTTGATTCTTTCATGCTATTGTCTTTTCCACATTCATTATGAAATTTAAAGAAATATCAGTATATAATATTTACTTACTGAATAACTCAGTATGTTTAAAAAGCTTTAGATGAAGAGCACATTGTATGTAAATATTGTATTTGTCAAGTTACTAAGTTGGAATTTATATTAAAATTACTTCAGTATACATAGGGTGAAATAGGTATGCATATTTTAAAAATCTACATCCCAGACTCAGTTAGTTTGATGTACATTACTCTAATTATAAATCTATACTATGTTAGTGGTTAGTTAGTTTTTGATATATCAAGAATAAACAAGACCAGAGGTAGTTGTTTAACCACTACAAATATAATTGTCAAAACCTATACCTAAGCATTCGTTAAATAATAGAGGTGAAGCTAGAAGTAAGGCTTTCATGGATATGTTTGACTGGTCTGGTAGAGATGGACAATTGCCTACCAAAATCATGCTTCCACTGCCATAGTATACAGTTTCTGTGGAGGTAGGTACAAGTGTACAGTTTGGTCTGAATTTCTGACTTATTTTCAAACAGTGGAATGTGAGAGAAATTAACATCTACATTTTTTTGTGCCAAAGGTACATTTCAAAACATACTTTAACATTCTCTGACCTTTCTCTTTCCTCTCTAATTTCTGATTATAAAAAGTAGGTCTGCATTTTCTCTTTTCTCTTCTGATTTGCAAGCATAGATGATAAGATGATCTTCACAGGATGAAAAAGCCACAAGATGGGACAAGCATGGAGGCACCCCCTAACCACAAAGATTGTCTGGGCCAAACTTCATTTAATGAACAAGACATTTGAATCATGCCAGCCCTGCAGCCAAATACCTTCAGCATATCAAGTGAGAGTTAATATTCCATTGCACCTGTGTGCTCCCACTTCACAAGGGTCTTCTGGGTAATCTGAGGTTTCCCTGTTTGTAATCTGCAATCTCTAAAGGTCAAGCCATTTTTGCCACTTCAGAGAACATATTGTACTAGGTAGTTTATTAAGAAAATTTGTTTATTGTTTTTATACTGCACACATATAAATGTTTAAAGATAAAGAAGAATTTGGTCCAAGATTGGATTTCATTTAAATATTTTACCTGGTAACAAATTGTTAAATAATGGATGCATAACTTTCATGTATATATCTAAACAGAGTAAGTTGTTTATATATACCCAAAAAATGTAGCAATGCTTGAATAATTAATATTAGGTAAGTTCAAAGTAACATTTTATAAATGTAAGTATGAACAAAAATACCATTTCAATGTAACTTGAAATTGAGAAACAGCCATACAAGAACAAGTGATTTTTAGTGCTTTTTAATATCAAAAAAGTTAATACTTTCCCAGTTTTTAAATACATTTCTTAGATTGCATTTTCTACATTTGCAGAAATTTATTTGGCAGTGCTGAAAATGAAATCTTGGATTAGAGGTTTTTATATTATTTTTGGAAGTTTTAAAATTTGACAGTTTATGTGACAGTTTTTAATCTCCTATTAGTAAATCTTCTTTGGTAAATTGCTTTATGAAACACACAAACAGAAAGGTATGAGAAGGGTTTTGATTATACAGTGACTTTTTAATTATATTTTTATTCTGAGATGAAGATTGGAGGAAAAATTTAAATAGTCTAATTATCTAAACTCTAATTCTCTCAATGCCCTTCATTAATCTTTAATAAATTAATTCTAATAGACTTAAAAACAATTATTCATCCAGAGTGACAGAGAAATCAATTAATTATTCTTTAGATCTCCTTATATCCTTGCTTTCCTTTCAGAAGTTCCCTGGTTCTAAAAAAAATAAAATCTAATTTAGAGTAACAAAATATAGATGATAGAAGTAGCAGATTTGCAAGTAATCATTCTAGGTGTTTACATTTAGATTGTTCTTTTAGCCTTTCACATTGGAGAGAACTAAGCACCTTTAATCTATGGAGGGTAATGAAACAAATGGTTTAGCGTTTTCTGCAGTTTATTATCAGAGCTTCAGTGTCTTCCTGTCTTTTAAAAATACTTAAAGGTGACCATTAGAGATCATCTGTTTTGTAGCAACAATCCAGAAGGCATGAAAAAGAAATTAGGGGGAAGATGAAGTAAAAGATGAGTTAGATAGACTGTTTTTCCTAAATTTGATGAATATTTGATCATTTTCTTATACTTGCTATTATTCTTTGAAAGTGAATACCAGTTACACAGAAGGGTGTTTCTTCCCTCATAATCTTTACTCCAAAGTGTCATAATGGAAAGAGTTGGCAGTTGTAAATGGTAGACTATAATATGGTAAATAAACAAAAGTATTATTTTCTAAACAAAACATTTTATTGATTTATTTAAGGAAAATTATTGTCTTCAGTCCAGGCAAAACCAGGTAAATGAAAAGCATTCATTGTCACTAAATATTACCAACAAGGAGACTAGAAAAATGATGATTTCTCTTTAGTATTTGGTTAATCCTCACTTATTGTTACCTCCTTAAAATGGCAAGAAATAAATCTGTAACTTTTTTTTTCAGTCCTTTTTCTCGGTCAAATTCCTTTAATGTCAAGAATCTTATTAATTTAATCTAGATACCAAAAGGTAAAAACTAAATCTTCAGAGATCTTTATTATCATGAGTATAAGGATTCTTTTTGTCTTTTTCCAGATAGTTTAAATTGCTTTCCTTTGTTTGTATAGCAAAAAGACATCAAGTATAATATACTATGATGCCATTGTATTCCTCTTTCTTTTTAAAAAAAATTATAATTTCTTAAATACAGCAAAAGGCATGTACATTATCAGCAACAATCAATAATATTAGCTTTCTCTGTAGAAGAATCATATAGGTCAAATAATCTTTAGTGTCATCATAAAATGACCTTGAAGTGGTCTATGATCTTCCAAGATAATTTCTGATGTTCCTGAGCATGTATCTGAGTTGGCTAAATATGTGCTGATAAAGTTAAGAATTCATTGTTTCATAGATAAGGTGAACAATGTACCTTTCACTCCATTAACACTGCCAGATTCATTTTGGATTTGGCATTCCTTATCTAATTTGACACCTAATAGCTAATTTCTTTACCCTTTAAATTTCTGATGTGTCATATTGTATTACATTTCTTCTGTCAACTTTCATCACTGTATATTTTGTCACGTAAGAAAATCCAGTGTGATTTGACACAACACAAGACAATGGGATCCAAGAGATTTAAAGCAATGCTAGTCAGTGAAGCATAGATGTGACTCATTGCTTCAAATGTACAAATACACTTTTTTAAAAGTAGATATCTGCTAAAAGCAGTTATATGGTGTGATCCATTATAGTTTGGAAAAAGATGTGGATTTTTACCTTTTAGTGGCAAATTTAAAACACTGTACTGCCCAATATAAATAACAGAAAAATTGATTCAAAATGACAATGGCCAGAGAAAATTAAGTTTGATTCTGCTCTATTTTGTGTGGTAAGCTTTCTCCTAAACTCGCTAAATAACCTACCACAATGCATTTCATTGTTTTATTTTTATAACAAATTGTAGATAACTTGTATAGGTTTTATTTATGTCAAAACATACATCATCCTTTGCATTTTGATACATAAAATGATAACATAAAAATATGCCAAAAAGAAATAAATTTCCATATTACTCAAGTAACTTTCCTGGCTCATTTTAAAGTTGTAATGTGTTTTCATAATACAAATTTATAAATTGGTACCATAAAGTCAGAAATATCTATGAGGTAAATGGAAGCTTGAAAACAACCCAGAAGTACCTTGGAAACCATGATTCTACTTCTTTATGCACAAATTATTTTATTTAGTTTTTAAAAATTGAGCTTTTCAGGAAACCCTTTGATTTATGCCATAAAAAAGACAAGGATAAGTGATAAAATACAGAGAAATAATTTACAACTCAGAAACAGGGAAAAGGTTAATATCTCTGATTAACATTTTGATGTTTTTAATATCAAATATGCATGATACTTGAATACCCATTATATGATTGGATAATTCTCCACCTAATGAGTACTGGTGGTTTATAAAATCGGTCATTCCATTGAGAGCAATACATTTAAAAACTTCTACTTGGAACAAAAACTTACATCTTCTTGGAAGTTCAGACACAAGAGTATGAATTAGACTTGATGGATCTGATATATTCAACCAGTGCAGAACAAGAATCTAATAATACAATGAATACATGGATCATTTAGAGGATAGTTATAATAGCAAAATATCATTTTTAATAGTGTCATGAAAGAAGTTCCAGAAACTGTGCTGGCAACATGACCAGATAGCCACTGTCCAGTTTCAGATATGGTCAAGTTATTTATTCTAAGTTTGTTGTTCAAAGGCAGTGGCAGTGTTGTCAGCCTGGCAGGTCACAGTGAAAAATTTATTGAAATATCTAGCTTCCCCTGTTCCTTCTATTCTCTCTGAGCTTGTTTCTCCACACTTTCATTATAAATTCTGAGCTACCCAAAATACTTCCTACACATTTATTTTCAGTTTAATTTCTACCAGAAATATCTTTAATTCAACCAGATATTTTTTCATTGCTAGATTCTAAAACTCCTTATATTAATATCTATAATATATAAAAAAATTTGTTGTTTAAAAATAAAACTCAATGAAACCATTAGGAAAATGGACAAAAATTTAAATAGCCAGTTCTAAAGAATGCAAATCCAGATAGCTATTGGCAAATAAAAGACCAAATTTCCTGCTATGTTAATAATGCTAATTACATTAAATTAGAGATATTATTTCAGTTTATACACGTTAAACTTTTTATAAAATTAAAAATAATATAAACATCTATTGCTGGTGAGGATGTGAAGTAAAAGTTTATTCAAACTCATAGCTGGTAGTAAACTGAATTACAATAGTTTTTTGATAATATGGAACATATGTGTAAAAAAGACAACACACTTTTACCTACCAAATTATTTTTGTGAATCTAACCCATATAAATAAATGCATTAATACATAAAGTTATATGTACAATAAAATATTTTTTGTGAAATGCTACTTATATATGAGAAAAACTTAAATAATGAATACTAATCAGGAGGAGAAATTTGAATAAGTTGAGGGACATTGATTTTGTGAAAAATCTACAAATTTTAAAAGAATATGTTAACTCCATTCCAGGTAAACAGATGCATTTAATGTTGAACTTTTTAGAGTAAGAAGCAAGATACTGAAAATATGATCTGTTTTCAATGAAACAAACATTATATTTACATTTATGTTTACACTTGCATTTGATTTGTTAGTATTTATATCATACACATATATAGCTATATTACTTCACTGTAACTAAATTAATCTGAGGCAAAGACACACATTATGTTAGTTATATTGTTTATATATCAATATATATATTGTTTATATATCAAGAGGGAGTAGAGAAATTTAAAAGCAATCTTTGTTAAAAAAAGGTAAGTATATGTAATAAAGTATATGGATATAACACATTCAATTAAAAAACAAACATATAAATATCAAAAAGAAAATTATCAAGGTGAGCAGATAATTTATACTATAAAGTAAAATATTAAGGGCTTCCCTGCTGGCGCAGTGGTTGAGAGTCCGCCTGCCAATGCAGGGGACACGGGTTCATGCCTCCGTCCGGGAAGATCCCACATGCCGCAGAGCCTGCGTGTCTGGAGCCTGCGCTCTGCAGTGGGAGAGGCCCCAAAGTGAGAGGCCCATGTACCAAAAAAAAAAAAAAAAGAAAAAAGTAAAATATTAAGGCCTTCAATCTCAATTATATTAATAATCATTTGAAATATAAATTAAAATGGCAATGAGATAAGCATTTATAAAATCTGTAAATTTATTAATAATAATAATGCTTGGTGGGGATGCAGTGAGATTCCCTCCCTTACATAATACTCAATCACTAAACTCACAGATATTTGTTATACATTGAAGCCTGGAAGGGCCTAAAATTCTAAATCTGACCTTTATATGAAAAACATGTATAGTCATATACAAAAGTTTTTGAAATTATTATCTGTATAAATGTATTATTTGCATTAATATTTTAAAGAATAATATTTAGAAATTAGTTCTAACTGGTTAATGAATTTCCAACTTGCTGAAACTTCTCATTCTTCCTATTCATCATTGGTTTAGAAGAAGATGTGATTCATTTCCATAATACTTTGGTATTCAAAGGTTCTTCATTCAGATATATGCTTCTAAAACCGTGGCCATTTGCCTGGAAGCCTGAAAATCATTACAGCTCTCTATCAGTGAGTGCACATTTTAAAATCACTCTCATAGGCTAGACAGAGATTTAACCAACTTGCGTTAACTGTTTTTGGAGCAATTTTTTCCATTGTTTATAGCTATTGGTTTTATGCCCAGGGACTAGTAATATAGATAAAATAAAGTTTTTTTTTTTTTTTCTATTGGAAATGTTAATTCTCCTTTGGCCAAGGAGGACTGGTTGAATAATATGTTATGGGTTTGTACATTCATGCCAATTCATATTTATATCTGACAGGGTTTTATCCATTTTAAGCATTTCTTAAATAAGGAAAGATTTCACAAAAAAACTTTCATAATAGTTCCTACAAGAAAAATTATGCAAGTTAATCACATGTATACATTTATTCGTACAAATATCAAAATGATACATCAACATGTAACTGTAGTTATTGAATTATGGGAATTTTTTTTTCTGTTTCCCCTAAAATTTTCTATAAATATTATGTAGGTTTGAAAAACAAAATAGCCATTTTGTTCATGCTGTTTTCTCAAAAAAAAATTACAAAAGAAAATATATATTACTAAATTTCATTTCAAATTAAAGAAAGTAATATACCAACTCTACCTGTTTTTCAAAACTAATCAAATAAAGGCTATTCAAAGATTCCTAAATGTCGGTCCATAGACTACACATTCAAAGTTGTTTGCATAGGAATCAACTGCAGAGGTTTTATTATTAAAAAAAAAAAAAAAATGTCTCATGAAATTTGGTTCAATGGACCTGGTAAGGAAGGGGTTCAAGAATCATTAGTTTTTAAGCTTTCCCAGATGAATTTTAGGAGCCATTTTGGGGAAGAATTCTTATAAAATAAAAATGATTAGGCTTTGTCTGAATTCCAGCTCTTGAATCAATCTTTTTGCTATACCAGTAAACCCCTAATACAACTGATTTTGAACAAGAGAGATTTTGTTCATTATGATGAGACTAATGATATACCATAAATGTTACTTGCTTCGATGTGACTTCATGTCCTTATTGTTGGGTTCTTTTCTGTGTTTTTAATGGTTGAAATTATCGTCAATTCCTTTCTCACTTGAAGGACACTGGGCTGTGTTGTAAGCCAGGTTCAGATGGACATTGCTAATGTTTGCTACTAATTGTTAATGAAATCATGCTAGAAAAACTGCTTGTCTGATTAATTCTGATATCATTATTCTTAGTTCACTGTTGTTGGGCTATGCTATGGTTGTCTCAGACAACCTCTTTTCTTTGTTTTGGAACTTACCTATGCTTACTTTATGTCCAGGCTGTCAGTTACCTCTGTTTCCATATCATTTCCTTATTAACTGAACCTGAACATTTCCTTATTAACTATACCCAGGTCTCTCACTCACACAGGGACTACCTTGGTAGTCTCAGTTCTTGATTCTGGTTTCACTAGGTCTGTTTTAACACATTTAAGAATTGGAAGTATGATCAATAATAATTGCCATATAAAAAGTAAAAAATCTTATCTCTATATAATTGAAGTGTATTTTAATTGCTAAATATTACAGTATATCATATTAGTAAAGGGAAAACAATAAAGGTACTCTCATCAGTAGTACAAAATAAACTATTAGAGAGCAAGTAGAGACTTGTATACATTAATCCAGATTGACATTTTATGTTGTGTCATTAGAAGTATGACATGTTATTCTATCAGTGGGACTAAATGTGTCCTTGTCAGAGAGACCAATTTTCTACTGAGAACTTCTTATGGCTCATCAATCCACAACTTCAAAGAAAAAGTTTTCAAAGTATCTTAAAAGTTCCTGGAAATAAACAACTCCTGGTATCACTATGTATGAATTAGTTGATATATACATTCCCTCCCAAGCTGTTTTATTTTGAAAAAGAATGTAAACTTCCAAGAACAATACTCCTTGAGCTTACAAAGAAATAATCTTTATTTAATGTAGGAATCTATATGTGCATTCTTAGCATCAATTTAATCAAAGTTTTTCTAAAAATAAGAATTTAACAAAAGAGTGAATGTATGGAAACAGCTAAGATTTTTTTTTAACAGCTCACATACTGTAATTATTCTTTATTATTAAAAAGAAATTAAACTTTTAAATTAGAAAATTACATTGTAATTTGAATCTCAGAAACTTCATAAAATAGTCACTGACACTGTCATTAAGGTAAAGATAGATTGAATTTAAAGGAAAATAAATGTTTTTGTGGAAAACACAGCTGGGTACCTAAAAACATTTTCTCCATGAAGTCTCCTAAAATGAAAGCTCTAAATTGTTAGAATCATATCTTCCATTTTATTAGTTACCAAATTTTTAAAAATTACTTCTTTCTATTTTGTAACCCTAGTACTGCATAAACCATTGTTAGTTATAAGGTTCATTATCTGAAGCTGCAATTTCAATATTGAGTGTATGAGAAAACCTGATCTTTAATATTACAATATTTTAAAATATAGTTGACTAAATGGAAGGCTTTGTGATACACATTTTCATTCAGTTATAGTGCTAGCAATGGCATGAATATTACAGGTTAATGTTTCAAATTTTTCCATGAATAGTTCATCAATAATTTTATTGAGCAGTGTAAAATGTACAAATAAGTGTTTCATAATAAATATAAATATTTTAACAAACATATGAAATGGTATTATAAGAGTTGAAGCCTTGAAATGTTACAACACTGATAATGAGAAAAATTCATATAAATATTCCATGGAGAAAATACTGAGTAGCTAGGTATCTAAATTTTCAGCCTTAAAAAACTTATGATTCAATTAGAAGATATTTTGTTAGTTTTTGTATACCTCAATTGATAAGACAATATTCCTGTCTTCAAGAACTTTTCATTAAGTTTGGTAAAAACAAGAAACAACAAATGAGCAATCAAGCATTTATATTTAAGCTGTTTGCTACCACAATTTACTCTGTAATAATTTGTATATAACTTCAACTAAATGCTTAAAAGACAAAAGTACAGAGAGGAAAGTATTTCTAGATCTTTCTAAAGTTAAGGAAGAGGTCTCTTGCCTAGCTCATTTCATTCCGCTTCTATTTCCTACAGATTATCTAATAAAAAGGTGATACCAGAAGCTAAAAGGAACTATGAGTAATTTAAATTCCAGTATAGCCTGAAGGGTTCTCTGTTCAGAGATGAGCAGACTTGGGACTATAATCCACTCTGAACCATAGGGTCTCTCACAAAGAAAGGAAAAAGGCCTTGGAGTACTGAGAAAAAGTTTAACATAAAGAGGAAGGATTAGATCTAGGGGGAAAAAAAGGAGGGGTTGGAAGAGAAAGTCTATGACAGTAAGACCATGAGAAGATACCCTGACTGCTTAAGATATTTCCATTCTGTGCCAAATGTAGGAAAAAAAAAAAAAAAAAAGTAATTGTAAAGACTTTAAACACAGGAAGTTTTTTTTTTTTTTTTTTATCTTTTGAAGTGGAGAAGCCCTCCCTCATCCCTCAACTCTTTTCCCCATCCCCTTATTTCACACCCATTTTTTCTTCTTCCCTTACCAAGTAGGAGAATGGTGTGATTAAAATATATTTTCAGCAAGATTGCAAGATTGATGATTGTTAGAATGTAAAAGAAATTTGAGAGTGTTTAGATGGAGATAAATGGCTTCAAAAGAGAAAACAAGCTTTGTTGTAAGAAGGAAGTACGTGTGTGTGTGTGTAAACTAAATTATTCAGAAAATATAAGATTTTGTATATTGACAATGTGTAGGATAATATAAAAAGATAATTTATATTTAATTATATATATATATATATATATATATATATAAAGATAATATAAAAAGTTGAATTTCCATTTAAGTTTTACTATAAAATTTTGTTTTTTGAAACTATGAGATCTAGATATTCAACAATGATTTGTATGCAATGGGATTTCAGACTATTTTTACTAAAGCAGAAAATCCTACCCTTAATTGAAAGATAAATTTGAAACAAGTGTAGTGGTCCAATTGAGGTAGAGAGAAAACAGTGGAAGGGACACCCATAAGGAAACCATTGGAATACTTCAATTAAATAATTATAAGGCACTGAATGAGGATGGAGTAAATAGGGTAGACTTAAGATAATTACTGAGATATATTAAGCATATTTTGTAAGTCACTTTGATATACTGGCAGAACAAAGGGTAGATGTAGGATGTGGTGAAGGGAAGGGGTTGTTGAAAGACTTTGTGGAAATTAAAAAGCTGAATATACCACTAGGAATGAGGGGAAATGTGTGATCTGAAGCTTTTTTTTTTTTTTTTTTTTTAATTTCACAAAGACAGAACCTTTAATATTATCTTGTGTATCACATATGTGAGTACTCAGAAATATTCATCTAATGTGAATAATAAACAGCAAATTTTATCCAACAGAGATTTCAAGTAGGTAGAGTGTGTTTATGATATAACTGGCAAAATTGATAATTTCTTCTTTTTTCTTTTAAAGTGAATAACAACAAAATGATTCCTGAAGAGAATTCTTACATATAAAACAATGAATTTATATTTGAGTCATGAATGGAAAATGCTAAAATTTGAGGAGATTTTCTAGAGACAAATTTCCTTTATATGGCAAGGTAAGATTAAACACTCACAGTAATGGGGTTCAGGACATGCTGCCCCAAAATATGGCATTTTGGCATACTGCATATTTTAAGTTGAAGGAGTTTGAGGAAAAGCAGAAACAAGATTACTCTGGCTTCCCCTTGACTTTCTCCCCAAAACACATCATAAAACTCTTCTGTGAGACATGCCGTCCTTATAACCAGAGGAAAGAAACATCCTTATCTCAGAAGACAAAGAGAGGACAAGAAGAAACTTAACAGGCCTTGCTAAATTTCCTCTGGTTTACTATACTTACCTCTTACTTTCAAAGTATCACAATCCTCCACAGATGTACACCTAGCAGTTTTATGAGTCCATCATCAAACCTAGCATAAGATTACTCTGGTCAGTCTTTCCTCAAGTCTTCATTTCCTTAAGAAGGCTGCCATGTCATGTAAAACTTACACTAAATAAATGTTTATGCTTTTTTCCTGTTAATGTCTCTTTTTCAGTTTGATTTTCAGACTTAGCCAGGGCCTCTAAGAGGCTCAAGAAAAAGTTTTTCCTTCCCTAAGTCATAAATAATTTTCTAAACAGTATGGAATATCTGAGTTATGTGTCATGATCCTGTTGAAAATCAGTCAAGTCAATGAAGGAATATATTTAAAGATGATATGTGAATCAGGAAAGGTACATTTTATAGTGATAATTATCATGAAAGATAGTCTGATCATTACAATGCTGAAATAATTTAGACAATTGCACTTATTTTTGCTTAAGAAATTTTAAGGGAGGAGATATGGAGAGATATGTATATGTATAGCTGATTCACTTTGTTATAAAGCAGAAATTAACATACCATTGTAAAGCAATTATATTTCAATAAAGATGTTTAAAAAAAAGAAGAAATTTTAAGTAATTGAAGCAAACACATGCAAATTTTGATTTGAAATATAAAATTACTTTTCTAATTCCTTTGCTCTCTATCTAAATGATCTTGCTGGTATTGACTAGTAATTTGATGTGAAGTCAAATAATTACTATGATTATGTAAGAATGGTGGGGAAAAGTAACAATTGGGCACCTTACAAGTGCCTGTGAGGGGTGCAAAGTCCAGTTGTATCTCCCCACTAAGCAGATATGAACCTATGTATGCTTAGGGAAGAAGGTAAGCACTAAGAATTGTTGATTTACCTTCTCAGAGTTATACGTGATGTTTCATATCTATTATATACTTAAACCAGCAACTGAAGCTTCTTCTTTTTGGGAAAAGACTGCCAAGAATCAGACAGTGATTTATCAGATTAGTCAGATGAGAGGTGAATAGCCCTACTTGTACTACACGAGATAAATGAGTCCCTGTGTGCTAAGGTTGTTTGGCATGACCTCACAGACCAAAAAATGTTTGGTGAATTATAAAGAAAGGGCCAGCACTGAAAAATAGTTAGAAGACAATATTACATAGTGTAAAATACTCCACTCACTATGTAACTTCAGAGAAGTTATTTAACCACTCTGTCTTATTTTCTTATGTGTATAATAAGTATGGAAACACAAACACACACAATCTAACATAAATGGCCGTCATTGGGATTAAATGAGATAACACAAATGAAGCATTTAGCAAAGTATGATGGAGTAAACATATTTTGCCATGTACATTTTTAGTTTGTTTTTCTTTTATTAACATGGGTTTATTTTTTTTTATTTAAAACAATAATGTCTTAATTAACATCCCCTGCCAAGGTGATAACTTATTTTTATATAGAGCCAGAAAACAACAACAAAAACAAAATGTAGGAAAAGATAATAGAAAATGAAACAGGCTTCTTCATTTAAAAATTTAATTTTATTAAA
The DNA here is from genome assembly GCA_036417435.1 of Inia geoffrensis. Lineage (NCBI taxonomy): Eukaryota > Metazoa > Chordata > Mammalia > Artiodactyla > Iniidae > Inia > Inia geoffrensis. The sequence continues at coordinate 48,875,835 of CM070916.1, forward strand.
TAAAATTAAACAGCTTTATCGAGGTATAACTTATATACAAAAAAACCCTGGACATATTTAGTGTATACAATCTGATGAGTTTGGAGACATGCATGCATCCAGAAACTGTTATCACAATCAGGGACATAAATATGTCCATTATTAATATAATAAAACCATGATAAGTTCCCTTCTGCTCTGCTTTTTGAAATATTACACATTTTTTATATTGTGTTGAAAACACTGAATTGTTAACTATAGTCACTTTGTGGTACAGCAGATCTCTAGAACTTGTTCATTTTGCATAACTGAAACTTTGTACATGTTCAACAATAATTTCTTATTTCCCACTCCCCCAGGCCATTTTACTCTCTCCTTCTATGAGTTTGATTATTTAGAAATACTTCATATGAGTGGAACCATACAGTATTTTTCCTCCTGTGGCTAGCTTATTTCATGTAGCATGATGCCCTCTGAGTTCCCCTAAGTTGTCATATATGTCAGGATTTCCTTCTTTATAAAGGTTAAATAATATTCCACTGTATGTATATACCAAAATGTTCCCTCCAGCTATGAGATATAATTGACATATAACATTGTGTAAGTTTAAGGTGACAGGTGACGGTCTGACAAACATAAATATTGCAGAATGATGATTAAAAGACATTAGTTAGTACTTACTTTATCTCACATAATTACCATTTTTTGTTGTTGTCATGGTAAGAACATTCAAGATCTACTCTCTTAGCAACTTTCAAGTACATAGTATCATATTATTAACTATAGTTACCATGCTCTACATTAGATCCTTAGAACTTATAACAGGAAGTCTGTACCTTTTGACCAACATCTCTCTATTACCTCTAATCCCTAACCCCTGGCAACCACCATTCTACTCTCTATTTCTCTGAGTTCAGCTTTTTTAGATTCCATGTATAAGTAAGATCATACAATCTTCTTTCTTTGTCTGACTTATTTCACTTAGCATAATACCCTCAGTTTTATACATACCTTTATATATACATTTATATATACATGTAAATGCCAGAATTTCATTCTTTTTTACAGTGAATAATATTCTAATGTAGTGTGTGTCTGTGTGTGTGTGTGTGTGTGTGTATGTGTGGCAACATTTTTTCAATCCATTCATCTGTTGATGGACATTTAAATTGTTTCCATGTTTTAGCTATTGTAAATAATGCTGCAATAAACACAGGATTGCAGATATCTCTACATAACAGTGACTTCATTTCTGGATAAATACCCAGAAGTGGGATCCAAAAGCCTGATCATATTGTAGTTCTATTTTTAGTTTCTTGATGAATCTCCATATGGTCTTCTGTAGTGGTTATAACAAATAACAGTGTACAAGGGTTCACTTTTCTCCACATCCTTGCAAGAATTTATCTCTTGCCTTTCTGATAATAGTCATTCAAAAATGTATGAGGTAATATTTAATTGTGGTTTTGATTTGCCTTTCCTTGATGATGATTAATGATGTTGAATAGATTTTTGTGTATTTGTTGGCAATTTGTATGTGTTTTTGGAAAAAATGTTTATTCAGGTAATCCAAATAACCCATATGCACTAGAGACAGATAACCTAAATAACCCATATCCACTAAAGACAGAGCAAAGCAGAGGGTATGGATACCTGATAACAACTGCACTAGTCATTAAGACTTTTCCTTATCCTAATTTCACCTCCCTAATCTTGTTTTAACTGAGAAGACACCCTTATCTTATATATATATATATCAGTTTAGGAAGAGTCAGGAAAAGAGAAGGAATCCACTGTAAATTTCTGTGCATAAGTGAGACCAGGCCAAAAAAGGGAGAGATGTTTAATTAGATGACATTTAGGTTTTGATATTACAGTAGACTAGAAAATACTTTTGTACTTAAAAAGGGGGTAGTTCACATTTCATCTGGATATAATTGAGAGCAACCAGAAAATTGGTGAATTTGCACAAAATTTTTTCCCGTGTCAGACTTAAATAAAGTAATATCAGGTGAGAAGTTCTACAGTCTCTATCTTTAGTCAACTAGGATCAACTTATTCAATCAGCTAGTTAAACATTTGAGAATACCAGCCACATTCAACTTAGTGTTGCATTACAATTTTAAATTATTGGAATCTTATTGTCCTATCTTTCCTCAAGTATTCTAATCAGCATGTTTGGGTGTGATAATGGTCACTGTGACCCATACATTTTACTTAGGTACCAGAAAAGGGAGGATGGCTTAAATATATTATCTACCTTTATTTTCAGTTACTAACTTTGTCTTATTTTTCCAAATTTACAAGTACAGGGCCTCAAAGACAATGAAGTTCTACTGACATTTAAAAAATGATGTTGATTTTGAATCCTGCAACTTTACTAAATTAGTTGATGAGTTTTAACAAGTTTTTTGTATAATATTTAGGGTTTTTTACATATCAGATCACATGTCATCTACAAAAAAGGATAATTATGTTTCTTCCTTTCTAATTTGGATGATTTTTATTTCTTTTCTTGCCTAATTGCTGTGGGTAGGACTTCCAGTATTATGTTGAATAGATGTGGTTGTAGGGAGCATCATTGTCTTGTTCCTGATCTCAAGAAAACCCTTTCAGTTATTCCCTATTAAGTATGATGTTTCTGTGGGCTTATAATATATAGAATTATTATATTGAGGGAAAAAAATCCATCTAAACCAAATTTGTTGAGAGTTTTTATTGTGAAAGTGTGTTGAATTTTGTCAAATGCTTATTTGTGCATGTTGAATTGGTAATATGATTTTCATCTTTCATTTTGTTAATGTAGTATATCACATCAATTGATTCATGCATGTTGAATGATTCTTTCATTTGAGAATTAAACCCCATTTGATTGTGTCATCAGTTTGTTTTAATGTACTTTTGACATTGGTTTCCTAATATTTACTGAGGACATTTACATTCATCAGGGATATTGGCCTATAATACTTTTTCTTGTAGTGTCCTTATCTGTCTTAGGGATCAAAGAAATGCTGGTTTCATAAATGAGTTTGGAAGTGTTCCCCTTTTTTCAATTTTTTGGAAGAGTCTGAGAAATTCATATATTTCAGAAAAAAATAAACCCACAAATGACCTGATTAAAAATTGGGCAAAGGGAGATCAGTCAATATGGTGTCATAGAAAGACCCTGAGTTTACCTTTTCTCAAGCACACCAAAATCACAACTAACTATGGAACAACCATCAGTTAAAAAGACTGGAACCTACTAGAAAAAATCTACAACTAAAGACATAAAGAAGGAACCACAACAAGACAGGTAGGAGAGATGGACTTGCTATATAATCAAGTCCCAGCTAGGGGGTCCTGCACTGGGAAGATGATTTCCCAGAGTACTTGGCTTTGAAGGCCAGTTGGGCTTAATTTTGGGAGTCCTATAGGATGGGGGAAGTGGAGAATTTATTCTTAAAGGGTGCACACAATATATCTCACACACTGGGACCCAGGATAAAAGCAATAATTTGATAGGAGCCTGGGTAAGACCTATCTACTGGGTCTTGTAGAGTCTCCCAGAGAGGCAGGGAGGAGCTGCAGCTCACCCTGGAGACATAGACACTGGTTTCAGTCATACTTGGGAGATTTTTGACCAGGTGGATACTGTGTGGGAAGGCACCATTGTTGGATCCTCCCTCTAGCTCATTAAGCCATCCAAAACTTATGATACACAGAAAGAGCAGTTCTAAGAGGGAAGTTTATAGTGACACAAGCTTACCTCAGGAAGCAGGAAAAATCTCAAATAAACAAGCTAAACTTACATCTAAAGCAACTAGAGAAAGAAGAGCAAACAAAACCTAAAGTTACTAGAAGAAAAGAAATCCTAAAATCAGGGCAGAAATAAATGAAATAGACAGTAGAAAAGATCAATGAAAGAAAAAAAAAAATTGTTCTTTGAAAAGATTAAAAAAACTGATAAACCTTTAGTGAGACTAATCAAGAGAAAAGGGAGAAGGCCCAAATCAGTAAAATCAGAAATGAAAAAGGAGATGTTACAACCAACACCACAGAAATACAAAGGATCATAAGACATTACTACAAACAACTCTATGCCAATAAAATGGACAACCTAGAAGCAATGACCAAATTCTCAGAAATGTACAATCTTCTAAAGCTGAACCAGGAATAAATAGAAAATATGAACAGACCAATTGCCAATAATGAAATTAGCAATTTTAAAACTCTCAACAAACAAAACAAAACCCTCAAAGTCCAGGACTAGATGGCTTCACAGGTGAATTCTACCAAATATTTAGTAAAGAGTTAACACCTCTCCTTCTCAAACTATTCCAAAAATTTTCAGAGGAAGGAGCACTTCTGAACTCATTCCATGAGACCAGCAGCACCCTGATACCAAAACCCAGACAAAGATACCATAAGAAAATAAATTACAGGCCAATATCACTGATGAACATAGATGCAAAAATCTGAACAGAAAACTACTAGAACTCATCAAGAATTCATTATATTTGCAGGATACAAAATAAATATACAGAAACCTGTTGCATTCCTATACACTAAAAAAGAACTATCAGAAAGAGAAATTAAGGAAACAATCCCACTTATCATCACATAAAACAGAATAAAATACTTAAGAATAAACCTGCCTAAGAAGGTAAAAGACCTGTATTTGGAAAACTATAAGACACTGAAAGTGAAGACAACACAAAGAGATGGAAAGATATACTGTATTTTTTGATTAGAAGAATTAATATTGTTAAAATGATAATACTACCCAAGCCATCTACAGATTCAATGAAATCCCTATCAAAACACCAGTGGCATTTTTTCACAGAACTAGAATAAATAATTTAAAAGTTTTTATGAGGGATTCCCTGGTGGCACAGTGGTTGAGAGTCTGCCTGCCGATGCAGGGGACACGGGTTCATGTCCCGGTCTGGGAGGATCCCACATGCCGTGGGGCGGCTGGGCCCATGAGCCATGGCCACTGAGCCTGCACATCCGGAGCCTGTGCTCCGCAACAGGAGAGGCCACAACAGTGAGAGGCCCGTCTATCGAAAAAAAAAAGAAAAAAGAACAACTTTTTATGAAAACAAAAAAGAGCCTGAAGAACCAAAACAATCTTGAGAAAAGTTGGAGTTATAATGCTCCCTGACTTCAGACTATATTACAAAGCAACAGTAATCAATACAGTGTGGTACTGGCACGAAAACAAACATAGATCAATGGCACATAATAGAGTCACACACTTAAGTTCAATTAATTTATGACAAAGGAGGCAAGAATATACAATGGAGAAAAGGCAGTCTCTTCAATAAATGGTGCTAGGAAAACTGGCATATAAAAGAATGAAAATTAGAACATTCTCTAATACTATATACAAAAATAAACTCAAAATTGATTAAAGACCTAAATGTAAGATCAGAAACCATAAAATTCCTAGAGGAAAATATAAGCATAACACTTTTTGACATAAATAGTAGCAATATTTTTTTGGATCTGTCTCCTAAAACAAAGTAAATAAAAACAAAAATAAACAAATGAGACCTAATTAAACTTAAAAGCTTTTGCACAGCAAAGGAAATGATCGACAAAATGAAAAGAGAGACTACTGAATGAGAGAAAATATTTGCAAGTGGTATGACCAATAAGGGGTTAATATGCAGCATATATAAACAGCTCATACAACTCAACATAAAAAAAAAAAAAAAAAAAAAAAAAAAAAAACACTTAATTAAAAAATGGACAAGAGAACTGAATAGACATTTATTTCCAAAGACAAAATGGAGATGGTCAGCAGTCACATGAAAAGGTGCTCAACATCACTGATCATCAAGAAAATGCAAACCAGAACCACAATGAGATATCACCCCATACATGTTAGAATGGCTATTGTCAAAAAGAACACAAATAACAAATGTTGGTGAGGATGTGGAGAAAAGAGAACCCTCATACACTTGTTGGGAAAGTAAATTGGTGTGGAAAACCATATGAAGGTTTCTCAAAAAACTAAAAATAGAGCTACTATATGACTCACCAATTCCACTCCTGGGTATATATATGAGAAAAACAAAACCTCTAATTTGAAAAGACACATGTGGGCTTCCCTGGAGGCACAGTGGTTAAGAATCCACCTCCCAATGCAGGGGACATGGGTTCGATCCCTGGTCCAGGAAGATCTCACATGCTGCAGAGCATCTAAGCCAGTGCACAAAAACTACTGAGCCCATGTACCAAAACTACTGAAGCTTGTGTACCAAGAGCCCATGCTCTGCAACAAGGGAAGCCACCACAATGAGAAGACTGTGTACTGAAATGAAGAGTAACCCCTGCTTACTGCAACTAGAGAGAACCCATGTGCAACAATGAAGACACAATGCAGCCTAAAATAAATAACGAAAAAATAAAGGAAAATAAAAAGAAAAGACACATGTACCCCAGTGTTCATAGTAGTGTTATATACAGTTGCCAAGATATGGACACAGACTAAGTGTCCATCAGCAGATGAATAGATAAATAAGAAGTGATATGTATACACACACACACACACACACACACACACACACAATGGAATACTACTCAGCCATAAAAAATAATGGGATTTTGCTATTTGCAGCAACATGGATGGACTTGGAGGGTATTATGCTAAGTGAGATAAGTCAGACAGAGAAAGACAAATACTATATGCTATCACTTATATGTAGAATCTAAAAAATACAACAAACTAGTGAATATAACAAAAAAGAAGCAGACTCACAGTTATAGAGAACAAACTAGTGACTACCAATGGTGAGAGGAAAGAGGGGAGGGGAAATATAATGATAGAAGATTAAGAGGTACAAACTATTATGTGTAAAATAAACTACAAGTATATATTGTACAACATGGGGAATATAGCCAATATTTTATAATAACTATAAATGAAATATAACTTTTAAAAATTAGGAATTGCTGTATGGTACACTTGTAACATATTGTACATCAACCTAATTTCCATTTAAAAAAAAGCAGTTATTCAGGTTAGACATAAGTATTTGGGAGGTAACCAGACTAACAACATTCATATTTTCATCCTCCATATGCAAAGCTGAGAAAGAGATTAAAACATAATTCAAAAATTTGCAGTTTTCTAATAAGCTACAATGAGATATTTCCTCATGCCAGTCAGAATGTCCATCATCAAAAAGTCTACAAATAATAAATGCTAGAGAAGGTGTGGAGAAAAAGGAACCCTCCTACACTGTTGGTGGGAATGTAAATCAGTGCAAATGCTATGGACAAGAGTATGGATGTTCCATAAAAAACTAAAAAATAGAATTAACATATGATCCAGCAATTCCATTCTGGGGCATTTATCCAGGAAAGATGAAAACTTTAATTCAAAAAGATACATGCATTCCAATGTTTATGACATTACTATTTACAATAACCAAGACATGGAAAAAAACTAAATGTCCACTGACAGATGAATGGGTAAAGAAGCTGTGGTATGTATATACATATATAAATATATGTGTGTGTGTGCATATATATATATGGAATATTACTCAGCCATAAAAAAGAATAAAATAATGCCATTTGCAGCAACATGGACAGACCTAGGGTGAAGTATTCAGACATAAAACACAAATATCATATTGCATTACCTATAGGTGAAATCTTAAAAAATGAAACAAATTAACTTATGTACAAAAGAGAAATAGACTCACAGACATAGAAAAAAACTTTTGGTGCCAAAGGAGAAAGGGTGGGAGGGATAAATTAGGAGTTTGGGATTAATATTTACACACTATTATATATAAAAGAGGCAAAAAATAAGGACCTACTGTATAGCAGAGGGAACTATATTCAATATCTTGCAATAAACTATAATGAAAAAGAATATATATATGCATAACAGAATCATTTTTCTATACATCTGAAACTATCACAACATTGTAAATCAACTATATTTAATTAAAAAAAAATAAAAATGTATATAAAATGTTTTTAAAATTGTAGGATCAATGATAGCTAGCATTCCCTGTAATGACAAATAATTGTTTAAGTTTTTAAGAAAAGTTCTTGTTTGTGAGAAACAGGAAAAACAATTTGGCCTCCCAAACATAGCACAAAGCACGAAAAAAAATACCTTAATTATGAAGACTTAGAAGAATAAGAAGATATTGTAAAATATAGAAGTATTCAAGTGTATGTGGTTCTGAAAACTATAATCAATAGTTAATACAAAGAGTAAAGATTTTTGATATGAAGTTGAATGGGTTAAAAAAAAAAAGCAAATGAGATAATAAGCAAGATAAAGGCATAGAGAAAAATAAAATATTTCCTATTGAAGACTAACTTTAGAAACTCCTTCAGTAACTATAAAATTGAAGAAAACAGTGGATTAAAAAGACATGGATAGAGTACCTTTAAGATGGTGGAGGAGGGTAGGAAGATGGCGGAAGAGTAAGACGCGGAGATCACCTTCCTCCCCACAGATACACCAGAAATACATCTACACGTGGAACAACTCTTACAGAACACCTACTGAAGGCTGGCAAAAGACCTCAGACCTCCTAAAAGGCAAGAAACTCCCCACGTACCTGGGTAGGGCAAAAGAAAAAACAGAGACAAAAGAATAGGGACGGCACCTGCACCAGTGAGAGGGAGCTGTGAAGGAGCAAAAGTCTGCACACACTAGGAAGCCCCTTCATGGGCAGAGACTGCAGGAGGCGGAGGAGGGAGCTTCAGAGCCGCAGAGGAGAGCACAGCAACAGGGGTGCGGAGGGGAAAGCGGAGAGACTCCCGCATAGAGGATCGGTGCCGACCGGCACTCACCAGCCCGAGAGGCTTATCGGCTCACCCGCCGGGGCGGGCGGGGCTGCGAGCTAAAGCTCGGGTTTCGGTTTCAGACGGAGAGCAGGGAAAGGACTGGGGTTGGCGGCTTGAACATAGCCTGAAGGGGGTAGTGCACCACGGTTAGCCGGGAGGGAGTCCGGAGAAAAGTCTGCACCTGCCAAAGAGGCAAGAGACTTTTCCTTCCCGCTTTGTTTCCTGATGCGCGAGGAGAGGGGTTTAAGAGCGCTGGTTTAACGAACTCCAGAGACCAGTGCGAGCCGCGGCTGAAAGCACAATCCCCAGAGACCGGCGCGAGCTGCGGCGGAAAGCGTGGTCCCCAGAGACTGGCGCGAGCCACGGCTAAAAGCACGGACCTCAGAGACAGGCGCGAGACGCGACTAAAAGCGCGGACCCCAGAGACGGGCGGGAGACGCTAAGGCTGCTGCTGCCGCCACCAAGGGGCCTGTGTACGAGCACAGGTCAATATCCACAACCCTCTTCCGGGGAGCCTGAGCAGCCCGCCACTGCCAGGTTCCAGGGATCCAGTGACATCTGTCCAGGGAGAACACACGGCGGGCCTCAGGCTGGTGCAGCATCACGCCGGCCTCTGCCGTCGCAGGCCCGCCCTGCACACCGTGCCCCTCTCTCCCCTCGGCCCGTGTGCGCCAGAGCCCCCGAGTCAGAGGCTCCTTTAACCCTGTCCTCTCTGAGCGAAAAACAGACGCCCTCCAGCGACCTACACGCAGAGGCAGGGCCAAATCCAAAGCTGAGCCCCTGGGAGCTGTGAGAACAAAGAAGTGAAAGGGAAATCTCTCCCAGCAGCCTCAGAAGCCGCGGATTAAAGCTCCACAATCAGCTTGATGTACCCTGCTTTTGTGGAATACATGAACAGACAGTGACTCATCCCAAATTGAGGTGGTGGACTTCGTATGCAAGATTTATGATTTTTTCCCCTTTTTCCACTTTTTGTGAAAGTGTATGTGTACGCTTCTCTTTGAGATCTTGTCTGTATAGCTTTGCTTCCACCATTTGTCCTAGGGTTCTATCCGTCCATTGTTTTTTTTTTTTTTTTTTTTAATTATTTTTTATTTTTTATTTTTCTTTCCTTTTTTTTCTATAAGATTTTTTTTCTTAATAATTAATTTTAATAATTATATTATACTTTACCTTCCCTCTTTCTTTCTTTCCTTCCCCCCTTTATACAACGAATCATCCCAAGTGGAGGAGGTGGTCTTTGAAAGCAAGATTTATGATTTTTTCCCCTTTACCTCTTTTCGTGAGGGTGTATGTGTAAGCTTCAGTGTAGGATTTTGTCTGTATAGAGTGGCTTTCAACATTTGCCCTAAGGTTATATCCGTCCTTTTTTTTTTTTTTTTTTTTTTTCTTTTTTCCCCTAAATAATTATGTTTTAATTCAATAACTTTATTATACTTTACTTCATTCTATTTTACTGTATCTACTTTCTGTCCTTTTTCCTTCCTTCCTTCCTTCCTTCCTCCCTCCCTCCTTTCTTTCCTTCTGGCCTTATTTCCTTCTTCTTTCTTTCTTCCTTCCTTCCCTCCCTCCTTCCTCCCTTCCTTCCTTCCTTCCCTCCTTTCCTTCTTTCTTTCTATCTTCCTATTTCTACTAATTCTCTCTACTTTCTCTCCCTTTTAATCTGAGCTGTGTGGATGAAAGGTTCTTGCTGCTCCTGCCAGGAATCAGGACTCTGCCTCTGAGGGGGGAGAGCCAACTTCAGGACACTGGTCCACAAGAGATTTCCCAGCACCACATAATATCAAACGGCGAAAGTCTCCCAGGGATCTCCACCTTAACACCAGCTCCCAGCTTCACTCAACGGCCAGCAAGCTACAGTGCTGGACAACCTATGCCAAACAACTAGCAAAACAGAAACACAACCCCACCCATTAACAGAGAGGATGCCTAAAGTCATAATAAGCCCAGAGACACCTCAAAACACACCACCAGACGTGGACCTGCCCACCAGAGAGACAAGATCCAGCCTCATCCACCACAACACAAGCACTAGTCCCCTCCACCAGGAAGCATACACAACCCACTAGACCAACCTTAGCCACTGGAGACAGACATCAAAAACAACGGGAACTACGAACCTGCAGTCTTCAAAAAAAAAAGGAGACCCCCAAACACAGTAAGATAAGCAAAATGAGAAGACAGAAAAACACACAGCAGATGAAGGAGCAAGATAAAAACGCACCAGACCTAACAAATGAAGAGGTAATAGGCAGTCTACCTGAAAAAGAATTCAGAATAATGATAGTAAAGATGATCCAGAATCTCGGAAATAGAATGGAGGCAGGGATGGAGAAGATACAAAAAATGTTTAACAAAGATCTAGAAGAACTAAAGAACAAACAAACAGAGATGAACAACACAATAACTGAAATGAAAAATACACTAGATGGGATCAATAGCAGAATAACTGAGGCAGAAGAACGGATAAGTGACCTGGAAGATAAAATAGTGGAAATAACTACTGCAGAGCAGAATAAAGAAAAAAGAATGAAAAGAACTGAGGACAGTCTCAGAGACCTCTGGGACAACATTAAATGCACCAACATTGGAATTATAGGGGTTCCAGAGGATGAAGAGAAAAAGAAAGGGACTGAGAAAATATTTGAAGAGATTATAGTTGAAAACTTCCCTAATATGGGAAAGGAAATAGTTAACCAAGTCCAGGAAGCAGAGAGAGTCCCATACAGGATAAACCCAAGGAGAAATACACCAAGACACATATTAATCAAACTCTCAAAAATTAAATACAAAGAAAGCATATTAAAAGCAGCAAGGAAAAAAAAAAAAACAAATAACACACAAGGGAATCCCCATAAGGCTAACAGCTGATCTCTCAGCAGAAACTCTGCAAGCCAGAAGGGAGTGGCAGGACATACTGAAAGTGATGAAGGAGAAAAGCCTGCAACCACGGTTACTCTACCCAGCAAAGATCTCATTCAGATTTGATGGAGAAATTAAAACCTTTACAGACAAGCAAAAGCTGAGAGAGTTCAGCACCACCAAACCAGCTTTACAACAACTGCTAAGGGAACTTCTCTAGACGAGAAACACAAAAGAAGGAAAGGACCTATAACAATGAACCCAAAACAATTTAGAAAATGGGAATAGGAACATACATATCGATAATTACCTTAAATGTAAATGGACTAAATGCTCCCACCAAAAGACACAGATTGGCTGAATGGATACAAAAACAAGACCCATATATATGCTGTCTACATGAGACCCACTTCAGACCTAGAGACACATACAGACTGAAAGTAAGGGGATGGAAAAAGATATTCCATGCAAATGGAAATCAAAAGAAAGCTGGAGTAGCAATTCTCATATCAGACAAAATAGACTTTAAAATAAAGACCATTACAAGAGACAAAGAAGGACACTACATAATGATTAAGGGATCGATCCAAGAAGAAGATATAACAATTGTAAATATTTATGCACCTAACACAGGAGCACCTCAATACATAAGACAAAAACTAACAGCCATAAAAGGGGAAATCGACAGTAATACACTCATAGTAGGGGACTTCAACACCCCACTTTCACCAATGGACAGATCATCCAAAATGAAAATAAATAAGGAAACACAAGCCTTAAATGATACATTAAACAAGATGGACTTAATTGAAATCTATAGGACACTCCATCCAAAAACAACGGAATACACATTTTTCTCAAGTGCTCATGGAACATTCTCCAGGATAGATCATATCTTGGATCACAAATCAAGCCTTGGTAAATTTAAGAAAATTGAAATTGTATCAAGTATCTTTTCTGACCACAACGCCATGAGACTAGATATCAATTACAGGAAAAGATCTGTAAAAAATACAAACACATGGAGGCTAAACAATACATTACTCAATAATGAAGTGATCACTGAAGAAATCAAAGAGGAAATTAAAAAATACCTAGAAACAAATGACAATGGAGACACAACGACCCAAAACCTATTGGATGCTGCAAAAGCAGTTCTAAGAGGGAAGTTTACAGCACTACAAGCCCACCTTAAGAAGCAGGAAACATCTCGAATAAACAACCTAACCTTACACCTAAAGCAATTAGAGAAAGAAGAACAAAAAAACCCCAAATTTAGTAGAAGGAAAGAAATTATAAAAATAAGATCAGAAATAAACGAAAAAGAAATGAAGGAAACAATAGCGAAGATCAATAAAACTAAAAGTTGGTTCTTTGAGAAGATAAACAAAATTGATAAACCATTAGCCAGACTCATCAAGAAAGAAAGGGAGAAGACTCAAATCAATAGAATTAGAAATGAAAAAGGAGAAGTAACAACTGACACTTCAGAAATAAAAATGATCATGAGAGATTACTACAAGCAACTCTATGCCAATAAAATGGACAATCTGGAAGAAATGGACACATTCTTAGAAATGCACAAACTACCAAGACTGAATCAGGAAGAAATAGAAAATATGAACAGACCAATCACAAACACTGAAATTGAAACTGTGATTAAAAATCTTCCAACAAACAAAAGCCCAGGACCAGATGGCTTCACAGCCGAATTCTATCAAGCATTTAGAGAAGAGCTAACACCTCTCCTTCTGAAACTCTTCCAAAACATAACAGAGGGAGGAACACTCCCCAATTCCTTCTACGAGGCAACCATCACCTTGATACCAAAACCACGCAAGGATGTCACAAAGAAAGAAAACTACAGGCCAATATCACTGATGAACATAGATGCAAAAATCCTCAACAAAATACTAGCAAACAGAATCCAACAACACATCAAAAGGATCATACACCATGATCAAGTGGGGTTTATTCCAGGAATGCAAGGATTCTTCAGTATACGCAAATCTATCAATGTGATAAACCATATTAACAAATTGAAGGAGAAAAACCATATGATCATCTCAATAGATGCAGAGAAAGCTTTTGACAAAATTCAACACCCATTTATGATAAAAACCCTACAGAAAGTAGGCATAGAGGGACCTTTCCTCAACATAATAAAGGCCATATATGACAAACCCACAGCCAACATCATCCTCAATGGTGAAAAACTGAAAGCATTTCCACTAAGATCAGGAACAAGACAAGGTTGCCCACTCTCACCACTCTTATTCAACATAGTTTTGGAAGTTTTAGCCACAGCAATCAGAGAAGAAGAGGAAATAAAAGGAATCCAAATCGGAAAAGAAGAAGTAAAGCTGTCACTGTTTGCAGATGACATGAAACTATACATAGAGAATCCTAAAGATGCTACCAGAAAACTGCTAGAGATAATCAATGAATTTGGTAAAGTAGCAGGATACAAAATTAATGCACAGAAATCTCTGGCATTCCTATATACTAGTGATGAAAAATCTGAAAGTGAAATCAAGAAAGCACTGCCATTTACCATTGCAACAAAAAGAATAAAATACCTAGGAATAAACCTACCTAGGGAGACAAAAGACCTGTATGCAGAAAATTATAAGACACTGATGAAAGAAATTAAAGACAATACAAATAGATGGAGAGATATACCATGTTCTTGGATTGGAAGAATCAACATTGTGAAAATGACTCTACTACCCAAAGCAATCTATAGATTCAATGCAATCCCTATCAAACTGCCACTGGCATTTTTCAGAGAACTAGAACAAAAAATTTCACAGTTTGTATGGAAACACAAAAGACCCCGAATAGCTAAAGCAATCTTGGGAGCGAAAAACGGAGCTGGAGGAATCAGGCTCCCTGACTTCAGACTATACTACAAAGCTACAGTAATCAAGACAGTATGGTACTGGCACAAAAACAGAACAATAGATCAATGGAACAGAATAGAAAGCCCAGAGATAAACCCACACACATATGGACACCTTATCTTTGATAATGGTGGCAGGAATATACAGTGGAGAAAGGACAGCCTCTTCAATAGGTGGTTCTGGGAAAACTGGACAACTACATGTAAAAGTATGAGCTTAGATCACTCCCTAATACCATACACAAAAATAAGCTCAAAATGTATTAAAGACCTAAATGTAAGGCCAGAAACTATCAAACTTTTAGAGGAAAACATAGGCAGAACACTCTATGACATAAATCACAGCAAGATCCTTTTTGACCCACCTCCTAGAGCAATGGAAATAAAAACAAAAATAAACAAATGGGACCTAATGAAACTTCAAAGCTTTTGTACAGCAAAGGAAACCATAAACAAGACCAAAAGACAACCCTCAGAATGGGAGAAAATATTTGCAAATGAAGCAACTGACAAAGGATTAATCTCCAAAATTTACAAGCAGCTTATGCAGCTCAATAACAAACAAACAACCCAATCCAAAAATGGGCAGAAGGCCTAAATAGACATTTCTCCAAAGAAGATATGCAGACTGCCAACAAACACATGAAAGAATGCTCAACATCATTAATCATTAGAGAAATGCAAATCAAAACTACAATGAGATATCATCTCACACCAGTTAGAATGGCCATCATCAAAATATCTAGAAACAATAAATGCTGGAGAGGGTGTGGACAAAAGGGAACCCTCTTGCACTGCTGGTGGGAATGTGAATTGGTTCAGCCACTATGGAGAACAGTATGGAGGTTCCTTAAAAAACTAAAAATAGAACTACCATATGACCCAGCAATCCCACTACTGGGTATATACCCTGAGAAAACCAAAATTGAAAAAGAAGCATGTACCAAAATGTTCATCGCAGCTCTATTTACAATAGCCTGGAGATGGAAACAACCTAAGTGCCCATCGTCAGATGAATGGATAAAGAAGATGTGGCACATATACACAATGGAATATTACTCAGCGTTAAAAAGAAACGAAATTGAGCTATTTGTAATGAGGTGGATAGACCTCGAGTCTGTCATACAGAGTGAAGTAAGTCAGAAAGACAAAGACAAATACCGTATGCTAACACATATATATGGAATTTAAGAAAAAAAAAAAATGTTATGAAGAACCTAGGGGTAAGACAGGAATAAAGACACAGACCTACTGGAGAACGGACTTGTGGATATGGGGAGGGGGAGGGGTGAGCTATGGGAGACCGAGGGAGGGGCATGGACATATATATACTAACAAACATAAGGTAAATAGCTAATGGGACGCAGCCGCTTGGCACAGGGATATCAGCTCGGTGCTTTGTGACTGCCTGGAGGGGTGGGATAGGGAGGGAAGGAAGGAGGGAGACGCAAGAGGGAAGAAATATGTGAACGTCTGTATATATATAACTGATTCACTTTGTTATAAAGTAGAAACTGACACACCATTGTAGAGCAATTTTAACCCAATAAAGATGTTAAAAAAAAAAAAAATATATATATATATATATAAATAAAATAAATAAAATAGCAGGGCTCAAATGATTAATTAGAAAAGCACAATAGACAATGAATTTATCTACTACCTGATTAATTCAAAATAAAGATTAGAACTATTCTAACAAAAAAAAAAAAAAAAAGATGGTGGAGGAGTAAGACATGGAGATCACCTTCCTCCCCACAAATACATCAGAAATACATCTGCATGTGGAACATCTCCTACAGAACAACTACTGAATGTTAGCAGAGACCTCAGACTTCCCAAAAGGCAGGAAACTCTCCCACGTATCTGGGTAGGGCAAAAGAAAAAAGAAAAAAAAAAAAAAATGGAGACAAAAGAAAAGGATGGGATCTGCACCTCTGGGAGGGAGCTGTGAAGGAGGAAATATTTTCACGCACTAGAAAGCCCCTTCACTGGTGGAAACGGGGGATGACAAGAGGGAATCTTCAGAGCCATGGAGGAGAGCGCAGCAATAAGGGTGCAGAGGGCAAAGTGGAGAGATTCCCACACAGAGGATCGGTGCCAACCAGCACTCACCAGCCCGAGAGGCTTGTCTGCTCACCCACCAGGGCAGGTGGGAGCTGGGAGCTGAGGCTTCAGCTTTGGAGGTCAGATCCCAGGAGAGGGGTTGGCTCTGTGAACACAGCCTGAGGGGGGCTAGTGCAACTCAGGTAGCCAGGAGGGAGTCCAGGAAAATGTCTGGAACGCCTAAGAGGCAAGAGAACATTGTTTCAGGGTGCACAAGGAGTGGAGATTCAGAGCACTGCCTAAATGAGGTCCAGAGATGGGCATGAGCTGAAGCTATCAGAGCGGAGTACGAGCACAGGTCAGTATCCACAATTCCCCTCCCAGGAGCCTGTGCAACCTGTCACTGCCAGGGTCCCATAATCCAGGGACAAATTCCCAGGAGAACACACAGCCCTCCTCAGGCTGTTGCAATGTCATGATGGCCTCTGCAACCGCAGGCTCACCCTGCATTCCATACACCTCCCTCCCCCCAGACTGAGTGAACCCAAGCTCCTTAATCACCTGCTACTTTAACACAGTCCTGTCTTCCTATCTGAGTGAAGAACAGATGCCCTCAGGCGACCTGCACACAGAGGTGGGGCCAAATACAAAGCTGAACCTCAGTAGCTATGCAAACAGAGAAGACAAAGGGAAATTTCTCCTAGCAGCCTCAAGAGCAGCAGATTAAATTACCACAATCAACTTGATGTATGCTGCAACTCTGAAATACTTGAATAGACAACAAATCATCAGAACATTGAGGTGGTGGACCTTGAGATCAACTGTAGAATTTCAGTTTACTTTCTACATTGAATTAGTTTTGGGTTTTATGTTTATATTAGTTAGTATTCAGATTTTATTATCATTGGTAGATTTGTTTATTGATTTGGATGCTCGCTTCCTTTATATATATATATATATATATATATACAATTTCCTTTTTCTCTTTTTCTGAGTGTGTATGTTAATGCTTCTTTGTGTGGTCTTCTCTGTATAGCTTTGCTGTTATCATTTGTCCTAGGGTTGTGTCGCTCCATTTTATTTTGTTATTTTCTTTGTGCTTGTTTTTATTAGTATAGTTTCAGTGCTTGCAATCATTGGTGGATTTGTTTTTTGATTTGGTTGCTCTCTTCTTTCTTTTTTTTTTTCTTCCTTTTTTTATTACTTTCAAATTATTTCTTTTTTGTTTTTTATTTTTTTATTTATTTATTTTTTTTGCAGTATGCGGGCCTCTCACTGTTGTGGCCTCTCCCGTTGCGGAGCACAGGCTCCGGACGCGCAGGCTCAGCGGCCATGGCTCACGGGCCCAGCCGCTCCGCGGCATGTGGGATCTTCCCAGACCAGGGCACGAACCCGTATCCCCTGCATCGGCAGGCGGACTCTCAACCACTGCGCCACCAGGGAAGCCTTTGTTTTTTATTTTAATGACTATTTTCTTTTCTTTCTTCTTTCCTCTTTCTTCTTTTTCTTCCTTCCTTCTTTTCTTTTCTTGCTTTCTTTCTTCCTTTCTTTTCTTTCTTTCTTTCTTTCTTTCTTTCTTTCTTTCTTTCTTTCTTTCTTTCTTTCTTCCTTTCTTTCTTTCTTTCTTTCTTTCTTTCTTTCTTTCTTTCTTTCTTTCTTTCTTTCTTTCTTTCTCTCTTTCTTTCTTTCCTCCTTTCCTTCTTTCTTTCATTTCTTCTACCATTTCTTCTGAGAAATGTGGCTCAAATGGCCTTGGTGTTCCAACCAGGTGTCAGGTCTGTGTCTCTGAGGTGAGAGAGCCAAGTTCAGGATATTGGTCCACCAGAGACCTCCTGGCTTCACATAATATCAAATGGTGAAAGCTATCCCAGAGATCTCCATCTCAATACTAAGACCAAGCTCCACTCAATGAGCAGCAGGCTCCAGTGCTGGACACCCCATGTCATGCAACTAGAAAGACAGGAACACATGCCCACCTATTAGTGGAGAGGATGTCTAAAATCATAACAAAGTAGCAGATAACCCAAAGCACACCACTGGATGTGGTCCTGCCCACCAGAAAGACAAGATCCAGCCTCATCCACCAGAACAAAAACACCAGTCCCCTCCACCAGGAAGCCTACACAACCCACTGAACCAACCTTACCCACTGGGTGAAGCAACAAAAAACAATGAGAACTACTATGAATGTGTAGCCTGTGAAAAGGAGACCCCCAAAACAGTAAGTTAAGCCAAATGAGAAGTCAGGAAAACACACAGTAGATGAAAGAGCAAGGTAAAAACACACCAGACCAAAGAAATGAAGAGGAAATAGGCAGTCTAACTGAAAAAGAATTCAGAGTAATGGTAATAAAGATGATCCAAAATCTTGAAATAGAATGGAGAGGTACAAGAAACATTTAACAAGTACCTAGAAGAACTAAAGAGCAAACAAACAATGAGCAAGAACACAATAAATGAAATTAAAAATTATCTAGAAGGAATCAATAGCAGAATAACAGAGGCAGAAGAATGGATAAGTGATTTGGAATATAAGAGTGGAAATAACTACCACAGAGCAGAATAAAGATAAAAGAATGAAAGGAATTGAGGACAGGTTCATAGACTTCTGTGACAAAATTAAATGCACCAATATTCGAATAATAGGGGTCTCAGAAGAGGAAGATAAAAAGAAAGGGACTGAGTAAATATTTGAAGAGATTATAGATGAAAACTTCCCTCATCATGGAAAGGAAATAGTGAATAAAGTCCAAGAATGAAGGAAAGTCCCATACAGGATAAATCCAAGGAGAAACATACCAAAATACAAATTAATCAAACTATCTAAAATTAAATACCAAGAAAAAATATTAAAGCAGCAAGGGAAAAACAACAAATAACATACAACATATGTTATTTGGGAATAACATATGGGAATCCCCATAAGGTTAACAGCTGATCGAGTATCTTTTCCAACTGCAAAGCTATGAGACTAGATATCAATTACTGGAAAAAATCTTTAAAAACTATAAACACATGGAGGGTAAAAAATACAGTACTTAATAACTAAGATATCACTGAAGAAATCAAAGAGGAAATCAAAAAATACCTAGAAACACATGACAATGAAAACACAATAACCCAAAACATATGGGATGAAGAAAAAGCAGTCCTAAGAGGGAAGATTTTAGCAATACTATCCTATCTCAAGAAAAAAGAAATATCTCAAATAAACAACCTAACATTACACCTAGAGACAGAAGAACAAAAATACCCCAACGTTAGCAGATAGAAAGAAATCATAAAGATCAGATCAGAAATAAATGAAAAATAAATGATGGAAACAATAGCAAAGATCAATAAAGCTAAGAGCTGGTTCTTTGAGAAGATAAACAAAATTGATAAACCATTAGCCAGAATCCTCAAGAAAAAAAGGGAGAAGACTCAAATCAATAGAATTAGAAATGGAAAAGGAGATGTAACAATTGACATTGCAGAATTACAAAAGATCATGAGCGATTACTACAAGCAACTCTATGCCAATAAAATGGACAACCTGGAAGAAATGGACAAATTCTTATAAAAGCACAACCTTCCGATACTGAAAGAGAAAGATATAGAAAATATAAAGAGACCAATCACAAGCACTGAAATTGAAACTGTGATTAAAAATCTTCCAACAAACAAAAGCCCAGGACCAAATGGCTTCACAGGTGAATTCCATTAAACATTTAGAGAAGAGCTAACACTGATCCTTCTCAAATTTTTCCAAAATATAGCACAGGGAGGAACACTCCCAAACTCATTCTATAAGGCCACCATAACCCTGATACCAAAACCAAAGACATCACAAAAAAAGAAAACCACAGGCTAATATCACTGATGAAAATAAATGCAAAAATTCTTAACAAAATACTAGCACACAGAATCCAACAGCACATTAAAAGGATCATACACCATTTATTTATAATTAATTATCCAGCTGTATTCTGTTTAAAGATGCACTGTAAGGGAAAAGAAAAGTTTGGAAACAAAGAGATGAGCAGATTATTTTAAAAAATACCAAAGACATTACATTATGTCAGTTAAAGATGGTATTAAAAGTTACATTATAATTCAGGACAAAAACATATATTAAATAATAATAAAACACAATTTATGAATAAAAATTAATCATAAAAGTGTATTCAACTGTTAGAATGACTATTATTTCAAAAAAGATAAGTGCTGTCAAAGATGAGAAGAAAAGGGAACACTTGTGCACTATTGGTGGTAGTGTATATTAGTACAGCCACTGTGGACAACACTATGGAGATTTCTCCAAAAAAATTTAAAATAAAACTACTATAAGCTCCAGCAACCCCAATTCTGGGTATATTTCCAAAGGAAATGAAATCAGGATCTCAAAGAAATACCTGAACCCCTAGTTCATTACAGCATTATTTGCAAAATCAAAGACATGGAAACAGCCAAAGTGTCAATGGATGAATATAATAGAAATGATTCCATTGTATCCATGAATATAGGGTTATAATGGAATACTTTTCAGCTATGAGAAGGAAGGAAATCCTACCATTTACAACAACATGCATGGACCTTGAGGGCATTATGTTAAGTCAGACAGAGAAAGACAAGTATTGTATGATCTTATTTATGAAATCTAAAAAAGCTGAACTCATAGAAACTGAGAGTAGATCGGTGGTTAGCACTGGGGTGGGTGGGAGAAATGAGTGATGGTTGTCAAATGATACAAACTTCCAGTTATAAGATGAGTAGGTTCTGAAGACCTAGTGTAGAGCAAGTTGACTTATATGTTAACAATTATGTATTGAATACTTGAAAGTTAAGGGAGTAGATCTCAGATGTTCTCATCAGACACAAGAAATAGTAAATGTGTGAGGTTATGAATGTAATCAATGATGGAATAAAATTATTTTTAAGGCAGGACAATAAAATTTTTAAATGCAAAATTTTCTCTCTGCCTGTTTAAGCAACTAACATTTCTCCCTTAGTGTGCATTGTGCACCTGCATTATACATTAGCTAAGTTCTCCTTAGAAGACACAGAAATGCCTACTCACTAAAAAGATAAAAATTTAAAATAATTTCCTCCTGACACCACAAAAGTAACTCCTTCGGAGATAACATTCATTTCTCAATAACCCACTCTTCACCTTGTTGGACTATGTAAACTGTCAATATGCTACTTTGATGTATAACCGTTTGTCTCAAAAACTTATATTGATATAATTGTGCCCTGATCTCTAACAGGTGGAACAGTTCTCAGAGCTTTCTCATGTTGGCTCAAGTAAAATTTTCCATTTCTTTCCTGGTTGACTACTAATTTTTGTCAATATTAAAATTATTATGGCAATAGTTTCAGAATACATATGCGTATCAAATTATCATGCAGTACACCTTAAACTTACGCAATGTTATATGTGAAATATATCTCAATAAAGCTGGAGAAAATAAATAAAAGTAAATAAATAAATACTTGCTCACCCAAACATTCAATTTACTTGAATTTATCTTGCAGTAATAATTACACTTATGTAAGAAAGATAAATAATCCTTATGGAGTTCTTTGAATTGGCAAAAGATTAGAATTAATCTACATATCTATCAACAGATGAATGTTCAAGTAAACTATGGCAAGTCTATTTTGTACTTTTGTTTTAAGTACTAATATGGAAAATATCACAAGCCATACCTGTAATTCTTATTTAAATGAGCATATAATGAGTAAATGAATTTATATACTGAGGTGTGTGTCACCATTTGTGGAACAAAAATGGAAAAAATATACAAAAATAACAAAATGTATAGCTTTAGAATTGTGATTATTAATATTGAGTTCTGGAATCAGAGTACCTGCATTTGAATTTTGTCTCAGTCTTTTACAAGTTATGTAATTATGAAGCTTAAGAGTGCTAGAGACTTTCTGAAGGTTGGCTGGGAGACCCAAGGTTCCAGCTTTGTCAGGGCAAAAAGCAAATATGCCAAAGTGATTTGAAAGGGTTTCAGACAACTAGTAAGTTGAAATTAATAGGGGAGAGGAAATGAAAAGACACTTGATTAACACAAAATCATGATGAAAGAGTAAAATAAAAATATAAGAATGAATAATTTGCAGTAAACCCAAAATAAGTAAAATAAATAAAACCAAATAGATTATTTATCACTGTAAATGGAAATTATTTAAATCTCCTTCATAAAAGACAAAATTGAAGTATCTCAAAGTGGTTACAGAGCAAAATTTGGCACATTACCAAGGATACATCAAATACAAAAGGACAAAGAAACATAGAAGAAAAAAATTGGAAAGAAATGCTGTGAAAAGTAAACAAATGGTAAGCAGGAGTAGAAATAAACCATGTAAAGTGAATTTCAAAACAAAAAGCACTAAAGGAGACAAATAGGAATCTCATATCTAATGACATTTGAACCACTGGACTACAAAAAATATATACATACAATTATACACATGTGTTATGTATGTGAAGAGAGAGAGAAAAAGAGAAGCAGAAAGAAAAAGGAAAGAGATTGTTTTATTTTGCTAGACTAAAATGTTCTTTTAATGTTGTATTTGTGGCAGTTCTGTGTTGTCTAAAACAAAGGTGAAGATAATACATCTTGCAAACAAACTCTGGCTTTCACAGTACCAAAAGATTTGCAATGAACACACTGCCAACTGCCAACCTCATCACAACCCTGCTGTTCAGATGTTCTTACTTTAAAATATTTATCTGTGTTTTGAATATGTGCAGAGTATTATTTAATATTCATTTTAGGCCCTATTATTGATTTCCAACTGAGGGATCAAGTCATTCATCTTTTTCCCTTAATTCCATCTCTCACCCATAAGACCTCTTCTGCATTTTGTCAACATTGTTCTGTCATATTTTAATTAAAATTACCTACAAATTATTATGCCTTTGGGAATATTGTGTTATAATTGCATTTTTGCCCTTCTTCCTCTTTTTAAGTTAATTGCATTTTAAGAGCCTTTTTGATGTTTTGGTTGTGTTTTTGTTATTTATTAACTTTGCTCATTTAAATATTTAGAAATGTTTAAAACTTCATATTTAGTACTTTATTAAGTCTGATCCTTGCACCCTCCTTCCTGAAATAGTCACCCACTTTCTGGCTTCAATCAAAAACCTATGCTGAAGTTACCTTTGTTTCTAGTCATGGATTGCAGGCACTCTGTATTGCTCTGTTCCTTGAAGCACATATAATATCATTTCTGAGGAGTAATGTCTCATTTCTGACCTTTTTTTAATACCATCTTTCTCAATTGGTAGCTTGGTGAATTTTACATTTCTGAGTTGAAAAAGCAGAATATCATAGGAACTTGAAGCATTGCTCTCTTGTCTTCCAATAACTAATGTAGTTCTTGAAAAGGTGGCTGCCATATTGGTAGACAATTTGTGTGTTTTGTTTTGCTTCATTTTGTTTACCTCATTAGCAGCTTTTAGTTTTAATATTTTTCCAGATGTATTAAAATCTCATGAAAATATGCCTTGATATGTGTGTTTATTTAATGTATTGGTCCCCTAATCTGAATAGTATAATTTTTCTCAACTATTTCCATTATTCTTTGGCAGATTTTTTTTTTTTTTTTTGCTCTGTTTTCTCTGTAGGTTATGGAAAATTATATAAATTATATAAATCAGATGTTGAATTTCCTGAAAATCTACTCTATACCTCATATTTTTTCTCCTGTTTCTTTTCTTTTCTTCTATTTTCTGAGGGATGTTTTGACTTTTTTTTTTTAGAGTTTTCATTAATATTGCATAAATATATACAGCTACGTTTTTTCCAGGAGTATTCTTTCAGATTTTTCCCCATACCTACTCTGCTGTTGTCATTGTTAGTTAAGTGATATATATATATATTTTTAATCCTTATCATATGTACCTAGAGAGCAATGGGTTTATATAAGGGAGGCCCTAACAATTAAAATTTACAATTTTCATAGTCAAATTACATTAGCATTTTATAAGTAGAAAGAAACTGTTTTAAGAATAAACCAGCCACAGTAGTAAGAATATTTTGAACATTCTATTTCAAAACATTGAAAAAAATTCTCAATAAGAAAACATCATTTTTGCTAAACATAACTCCATTTCATTGAAAGTAGCTATTTCTGTAGTAGCAGTTGGCATTTGCACATATGAGTTTCACACTCAGAACATGGAGATGCATTTAGGGAAGGGGAATTCCAGTGGAGCATTTAAGAAAAAGTCATCTTATAAATATATAAATAGGCTGCTTTGATCATTTTACCTAAATCTGTCTCCCTCTTGCCCCATAACTTACAGTTTAATTAATTGACTTTTTAGCCCAAAATAGTGGTCTGTGATTAAACATCCTCCAGTAGTTAGTTCTACTTCATTTATTCAACTCTATTCCCTATCTTTCCCTAGGTTGTTCTCTAGTCAAAATTATTTTAATGCTATATTGCTCCTATTACTCCTATGACATGATCAAGTAAGATATGTGAAAGGACATACATACCTATTCTTTATTTTAGAAGCACTGATTCTTTAAAATTATTTGAACATACTAGAGAAGTGTTTGCTTAAATTTTCTTTTGTTTTCTCCAGGGCTATCTCTTCTTCCTTCAGGGTATTTTTTTTTTTTTTTACATTCATTATTTATTATTTTTGTCTTATAAATTTTCCTCAAGTGTCTGGTGACCATAAGTTTATATACATAAGAATAAAACAGTACTACAAAGCAATTAGGCACTTAATAACTTAGTGGTTCCTATCAACAGCAAGCTTTGCTTTAGGTTAATTAAATCCAAAATACCAAAGCTTTGAATTATTTTCTTCAGGACTATTTAAATTATCCAATAAAACTTCTTATCCCATCTAGGGGTAAAGAAGCCTGACTGCTTGCACTCTAGGTGCAGGGATGGGACAAGTTCTCATTACTGAAAATCAGTTGCTCTCTCCACTGTTGGTTCACTCTTTCCCTTCAAAAATGGCATTCTTCACCCGGATCTCTCAGGGATTCCATGAGGAAACCTACTTCTTTATAGTTCATATCATTGCTGGTGAACAACTTTTGTAGCAGTTTTTCTCTCTTTTATATAACACTATTTCCCCAGCAATTTTTATTTTAATTAAAATATATATATGTATTATTTACTTTATCTTTACTTTGAGATAATGGATAAATATATGTAGGCAATTTGTCATCTTTACTCAGAATGTTTTCAGTATCTCAAATACCCCAGTCCCAATTCTTAGGCAAGATATGAAGTCAAATCAATAGCTTGGGATGGAAGGGTGTTGTGATGATTTTGTCTGTGGAAAAACAGAAAACAACTCTTCTAAAGCAAATCCCAATGATTGTGTCTTTTAACCCAAGTCCCATAAACATACATGAAGCATTATAAACTTGAACAAAAACTAAAGGGATTCAAGATGGGAGTCATGGGGCTACCTGGAGGAACAGCATTCAGAAAAAGTAAATAGTGAACAGCAAGTACAAGACCTTGAGGTAGTACTATGTCATGTTAAAGGACTAGTAATAAAAAATAGCATGTCTGAAGCTGAGTGAGTGAGAGTGGGGAAAATGATCATGTAAGACTTCATAGACTACTGAGATTTAGACTGTTAATCCAAGAGAGATGGAAGTGTACTAAAGAAGCTTGATCAGATGAGCAATGAGATTTACCTCCATTTAGAAAGGATCAGTCTTGTTGAAGTTTTAATGTTTTGAAAATAGAGTTTAGAGAGGTAAGGACAAAAGCAGAACACTCAATGATATGATTCAGTATATTAAAAAAGATATATTCCTTGCATTTATTTAATTTAATTATGAAATGTGTTATGTTTTTATTGTTAAAATTTAAAATAAACACATTTTTGCTATAATGATTGAATGATTTTTATTAACTTATCACCTCAGACCCATGAAAACCACAAGAGCTCTGAGAATTTGATGAGGTTCACACAACATCTTCGGACATTACCAATGCTAATAGGATAATGAGTTTGATTAAGTTCCATCTCCTTAGAGCCAGCAATATTGTACATTTTATTTGTTTATACTTATAAACAAAAGGTCTGAATAAATTTCCCACATGGCTATTAAAGAAACTGTATACTTAGTGCCTATTAAGAGCATAAGTATTTGTCTATGTAATATTACATTAATTTTGAATAAAAGTAATAATATCCTTCATTAGAAGAATGGGAATATATTGTAGGTGAGTCTGAACAAATAATAAAGTCAAGTATTAGAAATAATTGAAAAAAAGTAGAGAGTAGTTTGGCTGATTCAGAGCAGTCAAGGACAGGTGATTAGTAGAGCATGTTTGAAATGGCTGAAATGCTAGTTAAGAATAGTATATGGGAAGAATAACCAATGAAATAAGTTGAGAGTAAGACCATAATGTAAAATATTAGGAATGTGAGAAGAGATGTCAGAACCTGGAATAAAAAAGGACATGAACTGACAAGGAGAAAAAAGCAAAGGAGGGAGTCAGAAGTCAAAGGAACTATAATGGACAAAAATGTTCAAGTTAGCTCTTGCAGTTTATAGGAATTACACTAGAGCTTAATTAATATGGGTTATTTTGACCCTAGATGGTCTCTATAAATAGAAATTCTATTTGGGGATGTTACCGTGGAGAACGAACCTAGTCCTATACTTTTCTAAAAGACCTTGCAATACTATGCTAGGGTTTTGTTGTTGTTTTTTTGTTTTGCTTTGTTTTGTTTTGTTTTGTTTTTGTAACAAATATCTACCTTCCTGAACAGAATAAACTTCATAATTTTTGAGGAGGTTACACATAAGCATTCATAATTAAAAGTTTCTCTGAAAAGGTAAAAGTGTAATGATGAATATATTTGAACACATGGGGAAATGGGAAGAATGGTAGAATAACTCAAACAAACCCTTAAAATGTTATTCTAAATAACATTTTATAAATTATAAAATTATGTATGAGCATATAATACAAAGTATGTAATAAAAATATAAAAGAAAATAAAGAAAAAGAAGGTAGAGTGTGAATATTTCTGACTTTTTGTATCAGGCTTCACATGCAAATAACATAACTGACACTGGACAATTTCAAGACAAAACATATTTTTTTTAGTAAAATTATATGTAATTTACAAGATTTTTGGCAGAGAGTTAGATTTGGAATCATACCACCTGCTATAAAAGCAAATTCACATGACAGAGCTGGTTCAATTAGACACTACTGGCACCTCTGGGCATTATACCAGCAGCTTGCTTGATGATACCATTGGTACTGAGCTTAGGATACTGCAGCTTGTGTCACCTACTCTACTGACTATGGTCTTGAATGCTGTTGTCAGAAGTACTTAAGGCCTTTGGGAACTAGATTTAAGAACCACATTTTCTTCCCTCAAAATGAAAGAAATGACACATATTGGAAAATGTTTTGTTAGCAGCAACTGAAGAAAACTATGTTTATATACCTAATACACTGACAGAAAACACAATCTGTTTCAATCTGAAAGAGTCTTAAGGAGAAAGGAAACTTGGGTCAAATGACAATAAATAGAAATAAAAAGTATTTATCAATGACTGGTACAATAAGGAACAACAGCAGACTATACTTAAAGTGTAATAGTAGAACTAAAACAGGGTAGGAAAGTGCAGGATTCACACTACTAGAAAATTAATTAAATGGAAAACATCATGAGAAATCTTTATGGTATGCAAAGGGAAATGACAATAGGATGAAAACAATGAGATAATGGATAACAGCCATGAAGGATAGGGAATAGAAGAGTTTCAAAAAACATAAAATCTTGGAAAAATTTTCATAAAATCTATATAGCCCCCCAAATAATCAAGTTGAAAAATATATTGAATTTGTACATTAAAATTCTGATCCTGTCTTTTGAAAATAAAATAATCATCTAGAAAAACCCTATCATTTTTCCAAATTCAAGGATGACAAGTAACTGGACAAAACACAAAATTGTTTTTTTCAAACTGGATAGTTGCTGTTTGGCATCACAAAGTTTCAGAAGAATGAAGCAATTACTACAGAATTTAGGCCAAAATTGTTTTTGATTGGAGAGTTTTGTATTCAGCCAAGCTCTCATTTATTTGTGATAAACAATAATGATATAATTATCTCTTCAGGAACTCACAAATACATCACTCACAAATAAACAAAACTTTAAAATTTGCATGCAATCAAACTCCAACAGGTAAAGAAATTAATAAATATTTATATCTTAAGAAGGTATAGTTGTGTAACACATTTTTTTCCTTATCTTACTTCATCCAGTTAAAAGATAAAGTCAAGAATCAAAATGTATAATATTAAAGTGAATTCTTGAAATGGAGACCAAACTTGTCCTTGCTTCTACATTTGCTTTTGTTGCCTCCCTTCCCTTGCCATGAAGTGTCTCTTGATCCTTGTCTATATCTCAGATTTGAATGGTATTTTTTAATTGCTAGAAATTTAGCAAGTAATGTTCAATTACACATGTAGTAGATAATTTGGATTATTTCTACAGCTATTTATACTTCAGATAAGATTTACTTTTAAGAAACACATATTTCTTAATCAATTCAGAGAATATTTTTTTTTAAATTGTCTTTACAATGAAAGAGCTTGAGTAATGCCATTTTCTGTCTTTTGATTCACATAGGAGAAACTGAACCATTCTTTAAATTAAAATATATCTTTTCAATATTTCCTTTGTAAAAAATCATTAACCTAGGAAGACCTGTGAAGGTCTTTGCATAACTAATTCAAAATAAATTATTACAACTTGATTTCAAAACTAACAATATTTTATATAGCAAAAAAAACGCCAAAAGCAGGGGCAAAAATAAAATTGTTAATTTTATCTGAGTTATGTTTAGGTTCAAATGTTTCCATTTTATTATTTTTCAGTGATTCTGGCTTACCAGAAAACCAGACAAAATGAAGTTACTAATAAAGGTATGTACAATTTTACTTGAACTATAATTATAATCACATTATGTAAAACTATTATTAGAGGTGGAAATCAGTAAAAATATAACTTTCAATTACTTGTTACTCTTATAACTGAAGTATATGAAATATGGGAGTGCCTAGTTATTTGATGTACTAAAAACAATTCAGTTATGATAAATAAACAAAGACTTTGCACTTTTCTTAGTCTTTCAGTCTTTCAGTTTCAGAAAGTCTTTCAGTCTTTCATCCTGCTTATACTAAACACTTACTAAAAATCAGTGCCTATTTGTAGTTGAGTAGTAGCTCAAATGAGAGTACTCTGTAGCTATTGTTTGCACTTTGACCTATGCTCCTTAAATAGTTGCTCTAACACTAAAAATGGTTAAATATTTCTAGTTGCATTCATGCTTTTATATCCCCTCCCCAATTTATCTGACCCTAACATTAACAGATACTCTATTTTTTAAACTGAAAGTGTACATTAAATGTTACTGACTGGGCTCATTGGTTTGTTCTCACCATTGTAAGAGTTTGCTTGAAATGAAAATCTGTAAAGTGGAGAAAATAATTTTAAACTTACCAGTCACATATGGTCATTAGAAAGAAAAAATTAATTTTTGTGTGTAAAATAAGTATGCTAACAATTTAAGGATTACACAAATACTAGCTAATCTAATCATTCTCTTCTTCCTACAATGACTTGGACTACCACTTTATAACTACTATGTGTGAAAACACATTTAGGTTTGAGCACAATTATTTATAATGGGAACCATTAGCAGGAAGGCAGCCTGGCCAAAAATTCACAGAAGGGAAAGAATCAATACCTGACAGGGATCATAAAACTGGGGAGTTTTCTCTCTTTCTTTCTCTCTCTCTCTGTTTCTTTATCCCTCTCCCTCTCCTTTTACTCTCTCTAACACACATACACATGGACACACACACTCCTCTATTGCTTATTTCTGCATACCTATCGTCTTCTTCCCTTACCAGTATCTCAGGTCATATGGTAAACAAACAATAACTGCCGCAACTCCCAGGTTCTCTCTCTCACTATGGAAAGGCCTAAATGACTCTCATACATAGTTACAAAAATATGGAAAGTGTTATCTCATTAATATGAGTAAGATATTAGATTGCCCGATCATGTAATCCTATCATTAATGATCAGGGAGACTTTTTTTTTAATATTGGTACAAACATGCCTTTTAATTTGTCCTTCTGTGGACATAAGCCATGTATCAAATGTCATTGCTATAGGGGCAGATATCCTACTAAATTTCCACTCCAGGTTTGGAGAAATGTTCCAAACATTTCAAGTGTTGTTGGAGATCCTAAAATATAAAATGTGATGAGTATATACTTATTTATTTCATTTCTCTTACTTTTATCTATTGACACTAATGAAAATATTTAAAGAGTGATGTCAGTGACCAAAATTCTCATGGTTTGAATAGGAAACTAAAGTCAAATTCCCTTTAAATATATTCCAGATCCCCTGACACATCAAATATTAATAGATGACAAAATGTAAGATAATTTATTAAAATTGTTTTTGTTCAGTAGTTTAATTGCACTTAAAGTCAACAATAGTACAATATATTCTTTTTGAGATCATCAGAGGAACATGGTTACATTTGTTTATAATGAATAATTGTTTTATTTTTATAATCTAAGGCACTAAGATTTAAGCCTCTTTCCTATTATTGCAACCACACTGGCATAAAGATAATAAAATTTAAATGACATTTATGTAGATTTTAAATATAAACAATAAAAATTTTGAATATATTTGAAAGTTCTTCTTAAGAGTCAACGTACACTGTCAGTATGTATGTTACTGAGTTGTCAAAAATAAAATATCCAAATAGTATTTCCATAGTTTATGAGGGAAATCAAAGTCATCTAATAATTTTGAGAAATAGGGAGAGGTTGAGTTTGTTGAAATTCCTTGAACCACTAATCAGGTGTGAGTAGATTTTCACTTGTATGTTATCATACCTGAATATTAGAGAAGACACAAAAAAGAAGTAGGAAAAATAATTATGTGTATGTATTATGAGAATATAATAAGCTACTATATTCAAAGAGCATAGCCACTTTCCAAGACCATATCATTATCAAATTGCACTTTAAGGACAAATAATTGTGATTCTTCTAGTTGAAATAACCATACTTAGAAAGAGCATCTCTCTTTCTCTCAAAAAAAATAAATAAAGAAAGAAGAAACAAAGAAAGAAAAAAAATGAAATGCTTAACAAAAATTATATTATTTAAAGGGAATAGCAATTACAATCCAGTCACAGTAGAGAGGTGTAAGTTTGCTTGTTTGTTTCAAACTCTTCCTTTTCATAATTAAACCCTTGCCTACTGGAAGTATATCATAGTGAATTTGATTGTCTCTGGAAAATGGAGGAAGTAGTTTTTCACAAAACATCTAAGGTATTGTACAAAACCTTTTCATAGGCTTAGGGAGAAAATCTTATTTTCTTACTACCCCAACCTCTACATAAACACATCCCTCCACAACAAGATTCTAAGCAAATTGCCTAACCTCTCAGGCTTGCAGATTCCATGGAAAGAGAGACAGTTATGGCCTCCTCTCATTCTATCTCTCATTACTTTTGTAGCAAGTGAATTCATGTTATTTAGCATTTTACACTTCAAATACTCAAGAGTAGGGTTCATTTATATGCATCAGTAACACAGCTGAGGTCCTGTATAAGTTTGAATGAAGGGAGAAAAAAGAAAAGCAGACCTGCAGGTAGGCAATCCTATATTTATACATTTATAATATAGGTCAGATTATTGGTTATGTTAATACAATTTAATTTACACAATCCCAGAGAACTATGTTTAAAGTTCATAACTAATTCTAACTGAAATCAGTTAAAAATCTTAAAGAATTTAAAAAAATAAATTATCACTTTTAAACTATACACCATCTGTACATGTAAGGGTGCTAGGATTTAACTTCATATTAATTAATAACTGTAACATATGTTCCTGTAAGAATAAGAACTTTTATGTCTATTTTATTTAACAGGTGTTTGTATAAGATGTCACAGAGGAAATCATTCTCCCTGAGTTCTTTCTGCAGAAAGCAACAGAAACTTGAAACAGTTTTAGAGTGAAAAGGAAGGAAAGCAAGCCAGGTAGAAGAAGCTACTCCCAAAGTGTGAATTGAGAAATAGTGTATTTAGAGTATGTTGCTACACTTTCCACCGGGGATCACCACCACCACTAGATGGTCCTGACACTAAGACATAATTCTACTGTTCGGCCACAACAACCCTTATGAAAGAGTTCTAATATTTGCCTCTACACTTACATGAAATGATCCCATATGAAACATTCAATGGGACTCTAAAAGGTGGAGCCTTGATCAAAATTTACACCTTAGCTAACAGGAAATACTGAGCTTCCTGAGACTTCTGTAATTAAAAGTGGAGCCATGCCTTCCCCAGAGATGTACAAAATGAAAAATTCCACTGAAATACATGATCAGTATTGTAATATTATGTAAGAAATACTATTTATTAAATGCATGCTACTATGATATTAATTGCTTGTTTTAAATTATTTTTCTAATTAACATTGAAGAGTAAATATTGAACTTGGTTTTCTGTCGATAAACAAAGCTCATAGAAATCAACCATTAAATATGTGAGTAAAGATGCCTCTTTGACTACTTTGAGAGAGTGAAAATATCTATTATCTTCCTTCTGAAGAAACAAGTTGCTGCCACGTTAAGGTAAGAACAGAATTGAATATATCCTGGGACAAAGTATATTTAAACTGTCAAATGCAAACATATTTAGCTGAATGTTCTTTATAATTTTCAGAGGAGGAATTAGATAAGGGATAACAAACATGCCCTATTCAAGAAAATAAAATTGTGTACTTTTCCAATCAAACATACTTTTTTTTTTAACATCTTTATTGGAGTATAATTGCTTTAAAATGGTGTGTTGGTTTCTGCTTTATAACAAAGTGAATCAGCTATACATGTACATATATCCCCATATCTCCTCCCTCTTTCATCTCTCTCCCACCTTCCCTATCCCACCTCTCTAGGTTGTCACAAAGTACTGAGCTGATCTCCCTGTGGTATGTGGCTGCTTCCCACTATCTATTTTACATTTAGTAATGTATATATGTCCATGCCACTCTCTCACTTTGTACCAGCTTACACTTCTCCCTCCCTGTGTCTTCAAGTCCATTCTCTATGTCTGTATCTTTATTCCTGTCCTGTCCCTAGGTTCTTCAGAACCATTTTTTTTTTTTTTTTTTTTTTTTTTTTAGATTCCATATATATGTGTTAACATACAGTATTTGTATTTCTCTTTCTACGTTCACTCTGTATGACAGACTCTAGGTCCATCCACCTCACTACAAACACCTCAATTTTGTTTCTTTTTATGGCTGAGTAATATTCCATTGTATATATGTTCCACATCTTCTTTATCCATTCACCTGTTGATTGACACTAAGATTGCTTCCATGGCCTGGCCATTGTAAATAGAGCTGCAATGAACATTGTGGTACATGACTCTTTTTGAATTATGGTTTTCTCAGGGTATATGCCCAGTAGTGGGATTGCTGGGTCATATGGTAGTTCTATTTTCAGTTTTTTAGGGAACCTTCATACTGTTCTTCATAGTGGCTGTATCAATTTACATCCCCACCAATAGTGCAAGAGGCTTCCTTTTGTTCTACACCCTCTGCAGCATTTATTGTTTGTAGATTTTTTGATGATGACCATTCTGACTGGTGTGAGGTGACACCTCATTGTAGTTTTGATTTGCATTTCTCTAATGATTAGTGATGTTGAGCCTCCTTTCATGTGTTTGTAGGCCATCTGTATATCTTCTTTGGAGAAATATCTATTTAGATCTTCTGCCCATTTTTGGATTGGGTTGTTTGTTTTTTTGACATTGTGCTGCATGAGTTGCTTGTGAATTTTTGAGATTAATCCTTTGTCAGTTGCTTCATTTGCAAATATTTTCTCCCATTCTGAGAGTTGTCTTTTCATGTTGTTTATGTTTTACTTTCCTGTGCAAGAATTTTTAAGTTTCATTAGGTCTCATTTGTTTATTTTTGTTTTTATTTACATTTCTCTAGGAGGTGGGTCAAAAAGGATCTTGCTGTGATTTATGTCACAGAGTTCAAACATACTTTGTAATGAAATGTAAAGCATGAAAATTTCATTACCACAAACATCTTTCTCCCTAACCACCAGATTGAAATGATGGAGTTCTACCAATTATCATGTGTAATCCTTATGTGGTACATTAATTTTTTAATAGTTATCAAGATGGAAATGGTAAATCAGAACTGAAGTTATATCAGCTGTACATTTGAATGTTATAATCAATTTATTAATGGTAATGTCAAAATAATGTGAAAACGGTAACTATCTCACAGATGGAAAAGGAGAATGAAGACAGCAAATGCTCACATCACAATGAAAAGTCATTTGTAGTTGCAGCACTATTGGTGATATATTTTTTTTTTGAAACTTAAGAATCAAAGACGAAATTATTTAAACCATTTCATGTTTACATTGTTTATTACAGTATAAAAAAATTGAGAAGGGAAAACATGTTCCTCTGAGGTATAAAAACTAAGATCTTAAGAATTAAGATACATTTAAGACCTCTTTCATTAATTTTTCTTCTTTCCAACTTCATTTTACTTTTATTTGCTCTGAAGTTACTTTTTCAAACTGTATTACTAAAAAAATATTCCATCCATACATACATCTTCCTTATGGTTATGATGGTATATTTGTAATAAAAAATTGATATTCAAAGTTAAATGAAACAAAATGATATTTAAATTAAAATGAGTAAAACTTAAAAAAACATTTAAAATGCCAAAGATAATGATATTTCAGCTCAAAGGTAAAATCAAGTGAAACTTTGAAAAGTTTCTTTAGGTACATTTTTAGGGTTTCTGAAATTATTTAATAATAATTTGTCTTTCTCAGAAAAGATAAAACAAAAATTTTGTAAGAATTATTTAAATAAAAATAAAACCTTTACTATCTTAAGACAAATTTACGTATATGAACATGGGGATGTGATTCCTTTATACTATCAGTGTACATTTTAAATAGCAACATTTGGTTGTGCACAGAAATTATAACACATTTTCACTGACTCAATTTTTCATAGGAGATGGACTATTTTGTAGACATTTCTATTCTCTTTCCTATGTACAGTAATTTGACATTGTTCAACATACATACAAATCCCTTAAAGTTGAATGCTCTCCTTGCATAGTGCAATAAAATATATTATCTTTCACACTGATACACTTTTTTATAATTATTTTTTTTCTTTTATTTAAAAAAAATTGAGATGAAATTTTCATACAGTAAAATGCACACATCTTAGTTGAGTTTTAACAAATGTAACAACTGTGTAATCCACATCCTTATCCTCATATAAAATACTTCCATCACCCCAGAAAGTTCCCTAATATCCCTTTAGCCTAAACCTTCTTTCTACTGAGGAAATCCCACTTCTTATTTCTACTCCAATATATCAATTTTGCCCCTTCCAAAACTTTTCATTAATAGAATTATGTAGTAAGTACACATTTGAGTCTGGCTCCTATAATCTAGCATAATGCTTTTGAGGTTTATTCATATTATTGTGTATGTCAGTAGATTATTCAGTTTTGCTGCTAAATTCTATGATTAAGCTACAATTTGCTGATCCATTGTTCTGTTGATGGACATTTGTGTTGCTTCCATTTCTTGATTATCATGAATAAAGCTGCTATACATGTATCTCTACAAGTCTGCTTATTGGCATAAGTTTTCATTTCTCTCAGCTAAATACCTAGAAGTGGAATTGCTGGGATATAGAGGAGGTGAATGTACAAGCTTAGAAGAAACTTCTAAACTTTTCCAAGATGGTTGTATCATATTACAGTTCCAACAAAAATCTTTGAATGTCTTGGCTGTTCCATACCCTCACCAACATTTGGTATTTTCAGTAGTTTTATTTTTATCCATTCTAGAGGAAGCATAGTGGTATGTTATTATGGTTTTAATTTGTATTTCTATGATTAAGGCAATGTTGACCACATTTGTATGTATTTATTGTCCATTTGTCTATATTCATTTGAGAACAGTCTTTTCATGTATTTTGTATATGGTTTTTCATTGGGTTTTTTGTAAGAATACATTTTATTCTGGATACAAATCTTGTATATGCATCGCTTATATTTTATCCCAGTCAGTGACTTACACGTTTATCTTTTTAACAGGGCGCCATAAAGAGCATTTTTTTTTAATATTAATTTTTATTGGAGTATAGTTGCTTTACAATGTTGTGTTAGTTTCTACTGTACAGCAAAATGAATCAGGTCACTGCAGTGCATTAAATAGAGTTCCCTGTGGTATCCAGTATGTTCTCATTACTTGTCTATTTTAAACACAGTATCAATAGTATATATGTGTCAACCCCAACTCCCAATTCCTCCCATGCACACTTTCCTCCTTGATATCCATACATTCATTCTCTATGTCTGTGTCTCTTTCTGCTTTGCAAATAAGATCATCTACACCATTTTTCTAGATTCCTCATATATGGGTTAGTATACAATATTTGTTTTTCTCTTTCTGACTTACTTCACTCTGTATAAGTCTCTAGGTCCATCCACGTCTCTACAAATGATCCAATTCTGTTCCTTTTAATGGCTGAATAATATCCCATTGTATATATGTACCACATCTCCTTTACCCATTCATCTGTCAATGGACATTTAGGTTTCTTCCATGTCCTGGCTATTGTAAATAGTGCTGCAATAAATATTGGGGTTCATGTATATTTTTGAATTATGGTTATCTCAGGTTATATGCCCAGTAATGGAATTGCTGGGTCATATAGTAGTTCTATTTTCAGTTTTTTAAGGAACCTCTATACTGTTTTCTATAGTGGCTGTATCAATTTACATTCCCACCAATAGTGCATGAGGGTTCCTTTTTCTCCACATCCTCTCCAGCATTTGTTGTTTTTAGATTTTTTTGATAAAGGCCATTCTGACTGGTGTGAGATGATACTTCATTGTAGTTATGATTTGCATTTCTCTAATAATTAGTGATGTTAAGCATCTTTTCATGTGCCCTTTGGCCATCTGTATGTCTTCCTTGTAGAAATGTCTATTTAGGTCTTCTGCCCATTTTTTGATTGGATTGTTTGCTTTTTGATATTGAGCTGCATGAACTGAGCAAAAGATTTTAGTTTTCATAAATTTCAATTTATTAATTTTTTTCCTTTTATACTTACTATTTTCTGTGTCCTGTCTACAAAGTCTTTGCTACTCCAAGGTCAAAAATCTCTCCTGGTTTTAATAGAAGCTTAATGGTTTTAGCTTTTATGTTTATGTACATGATTCAAATTGAATTAATTTTATGTAAGATTTGAGGTAGAAGTTAACATTAATTTTCTTCCATGTTGATATCCAATTTTTCAAGCACTATTTGGTAAACAGACTTTCCTTGAGAGATACACTGTTATAAGACTGACACAGTAGAAACAAAAGAGAATTTGAATAACCTTAAATTTGTTAAAGAAATTTAATCCATAATTGAGAACCTTTATGAGTTGATTCATAATTAAGAAGGAAAACAGCACATCCAGAGAATATAATGGTAAATTTAATCAAACTCATAAGGAGGAAATAATATCAACCTTCCACAGACACATTCAGAGACTAATAAGGCAACACCAACGTGACAAGACTTTATAAGAATGCCTATATTTATGAGATATCAGTATCCTCATGACCATAGATGGAAAGGATATTAGCAAATGAATTCAGCAATATTTAAAACATATAATAAAACAAGACCAATTGGTATTTATTCCAAGAATGTAAGTTTGTTTCAACATCCAAAAATCAAAGTAATTTACCAAACTAACAGAATAAAGGAGTAAACTCATGATCATCTTAATAGATGCATGAAGACTTTTGAAAACATTCAACACATTCATGAAAGCACTGTCAGCAAATTAGGAATAGAAGGAACTTCCTTGATCTGATAAAGGGTGTCTTCATAAATGTCTCAGCTAACATGAAACTTAATGGTGAAACCTTAGACACCTTGATCCTATATTCCAGAAGAAGTAAAAGACATCTGCACCCACCAGTTCTATTCAACTTGTACTTCAAGTCCTAGTTAGTAAAATAAAGCAAAATGACCTCAAATATTAGACAGGGAAAAATGAAATTGCCTTTATTCTCAGTTGACAGAAAATCTCAAGGACACTACAAATGAACCACAAGAAATAGTGAGTGAATTTAACAATGTCACAATTGTATTTCTATGTATTACTAATGAATAATTGAAAAATAAAATTTAAAATGATAGCATTTTCAATAATATGAAAACATAAAAATACTTATAAATAAATCTAATGTTAGATGCAGTAGATTCTAAACTGAAAACCACAAGGTAATTCTGAGCAAACAAAGTAGACCTAAATAAGAGAAGAGGTATAGTGTAATAATGGACTGGAATCAATAGCATTAAGATGTCATTATCTCCCAAATGTTCTATAAATTCATTCAACCTCAATCAAAACGGTAGCAACACTTTAGGAGAAACTGATCAAGTGATTCTAAAAAAATTATATGGAAGGGCAAAGGACTTAGAATAAACAAGATAATTTTGAAAAAGAACAAAATTTGCTGACTTATACTACCTCATATACAGACTTACTATAAAACCATAGTAATCTGGAAAGTGTAGTTCTGCTATATGTATAGAAAAAAATAATAAAGGCCAGAATAGACTCACACATACATTTACTTGTTTTACTACAAAACTACCAAAACAGTTCATTGGAAAAGTCTGCTCACATTTATATATGTTAGACTAGAAAAATTACCCTATGATGATTTCATGGACATATAATTATCTCCAAACTCACAAAAAAATTACCCTAAAAATAGACATACAATGTTTCCACATTGAACTTTTAATTCTTACACATTAATATTCAGTAATAAAAATATAGTCTTTGAAAAACAAGTTGGGCATAAAATATATGCAATTCTTTATAATCCCTTTTAACAACTAGCCATTCACTTTACTATTTTTCCAATATCATAATTTTGATTATCTTCATCTGAGGCAGGAGATCAAGCAAAGATTTACCACTTGAAAACACACATTCCTGTAGTTTACTGAAACCCAATAAGTGCTTATGCAATAATAGCCTTAAAATATACAATATTGCCATAGAATGATAATCAACTTTTTTGTTTCTCTTTGTTTACTAGTCACAGTACTGAACTAGAAGTTTACTGTATCCCACCTATGCAGTACACAGTAGATGTTACATGCATATTTGTTAAAGGAATGAATGAATATGTTCTAATAATTAATGGAAAATGAAATCAACTCTGTGTGTTCTCTCCTTCAAGAGTCTATTAATTGACTACCAGCAAAATGTGGACTCTTTGGATGGAATTTACCTTAATGCATAAACTATTACATAAATCTGATACTTTATAGTCAACTTATTTTACTGCTAGTACTCCCTAAAATAACAAATATTTACCTTATAATGTTTTGTTTTTCAGAATTTCTGAACTACAGTAGCCCACATATGTGCCAAATGAATCTAAATACACAATTCATTTATACTGCTAAACAGTGAAAATAGTTTTATACATAATTTAAAAAGTTACAAAATTCAAACCTTTTTAAAACAATATTCTGTAAGCAAAAAGTTCTCTTTGTGTCTTCAAAGTTTGACCTGCTCTGATTGACCTGAGTCCTGCTCAGTCTGCCCATGACAAGCAGCTCAACAATCAATAATAGGTCACAGGAGCTAAAGGTCAAGAATTCTGCACCTCAGCGTTTCACATCTATCCTCAGTTCTTGACCTCTTATTTTTTAACTCTCACATGCAAAGTAGAATATGTTTTTCTTATTGTATTACATCAAAGTACATTCACATACACACATATCTACTGAAATACAGTGTCTGAATGTGGTCAGGATGAAGATGATGCATTTCAACACAAAATCAAGCTAAGAATGGCATAAGATTAAGTTTTTGCCAAACCAGTTCTAACTATGACCAACTTAGAGGTAAATGTATTCCACCCATGTCTGGGCCATTGGTCCTATATATCTCATTTGTTTCCCAAAGTTAGCCTAAATAGACATTTATTCTGTCATGAGCCACCTTGCTTATTTCCAAGAAATACAAAGACAAAAACAAATCCCATAAAAGAGAAGACCTACAAAAAATAGGGAAATAAAATTTTAATATAGTTTTGAATCAGTGTGATTTTTAAAATCAGAGTAAGTATGGCAACATTTTTTTCAGTGTCATGAAAACTATTCCTTAAACTGTTCTAGAGTTAACTATGACTGACAATGTTATTCATTTAGGAATCCTAAATGAACTTTCTTTAGTGTGCTTCAGAGTTAAGCAATCATGTGACAGTCTACGTATCTAACGTTTGTTCTTGCTGTAGTTGTACTATTTGTTATGCAG
Organism: Inia geoffrensis; assembly: GCA_036417435.1. Taxonomy (NCBI): domain Eukaryota; kingdom Metazoa; phylum Chordata; class Mammalia; order Artiodactyla; family Iniidae; genus Inia; species Inia geoffrensis. The sequence continues at coordinate 48,916,893 of CM070916.1, forward strand.
TCAGACACAATTAATTTCCCCAAGAGAGTATTGTTGGCACAAACCAGTAAAAGTATTCTTTATACTAAAAACATAAAAGTACAGACTAAATCGTAGCCAAGAAGAGGGAGTCGTGACTGCTGGCAGTACATTGTCACTCACTTTTTTCTAGTGAATTAATTTGCCATGAGCATTCTTCATGTCAGAAGCAAAACCATTAGATCACCATCCAGAAAATGCACAGGAATTATATGATCTCTAGGAACTCTAATGACACAGTAATTATATTTTTCAGTAACTCAGTGGCTCAAGAATTTTATTCATCTGTTATTTTAACTGACAGACATCTGTCTTAAATCTGTGGGCCCTGTGTGGCTATTTCAAATGCCAACAGAAACAGGATAATCAAAATAAGCAAAATTCAGTTTAAAATGACAGAAAAGTTTGGTTGTTATCAGAAATAAATGTAGATAATAAATAGATAATTTATAGGTAGATGACCTAGATAGAGAGATAGATGATAGATAAATATTGATAATAGAGAAGTATGCTGTCTTTTATACAGCCTCTGACATCATTAATAGGTCTTTTAAAAAAAAATATTTATTTATTTTTTGCTGCGTTGAGTCTTTGCTGCTGCACGTGGGCTTTCTCTAGTTGCAGCAAGTGGAGGCTACTCTCTGTTTTGGTGTGTGGGCTCTAGGCTCAAGGGCTTCAGTTGTTTTGGCATGCAGGCTCAGTAGTTGTGGCACATGGGCTTAGTTGCTCCATGGTATGTGGGATCTTCCTGGACCAAGGATCAAACCCATGTCCCCTGCACTGGCAGGTGGATTCTTAACCACTACATCACCAGGGAAGTCCCCATAATAGGTCTTTACTGACTGGTACTTTTGACTACTGTAGTAGCTTCCTACAGAATTTCCTTTAGACTTGTCTTTCTACCCTTCATCCTACCCTCCATATCAGCACCAGTAAAGCATTTAAATAGCATTGTGTGTCCTTTCAAAATAAGGGTATTCAGACTTCATAATCTTCTGCACACCAGCTTCTCCAGCCACGTTTCTCCTGCACTGACATAGACATACTTAATGTTCCCCTCAGCTTGACTAAACTTTTAAACAACTTCTTACTGACTGTAGGCCTCAACCTCCCTTTCCTTAGAGCATTTACTTTAGAAAACTTGCAATTGCAATTTTTTTCCCCCTGCCCCATTTTGTTATAAATCTTCTCCCAACCTCCTGCCAGGTTTATAGCCCAGGAATGTCTTTCTCAAGGACATGGGATCCATCCCTTTGAAAAATAACTAAGGAGATAGGTCCCTGTCTCCCAGTCTCTTGGATAAGGTAGGAGCCTAACTGCTAAGCACCAATTAGCAAACACAGGTGGCTTAATCACATTGACCAATCTACTCTCTAAACCCTCCCTGTACTTTTCCAATAGCTCACTCTAGTGCTTAAAAACCATTACCAACACTCCCGCTTTTTTTTATTTTTAACATCTTTATTGGAGTATAGCTTTACAATAGTGTGTTAGTTTCTGCTTTATAACAAAGTGAATCAGCTATACATATACATATATCTCCATATCTCCTCCCTCTTGCATCTCCCTCTCACCCTCCCTATCCCACCCTTCTAGGTGGTCACAAAGCACCGAGCTGATCTCCCTGCAAACACTTCTGCTTTTGTTTCAGTGTAGTTTAATTCGATCTTTCTCCTTATTGCAATAGTCTCAACCCCTATTGCAATAATCTTGAATAACGTTTTTCTTGCCTGATTAACTGAATTGAGTACAAGTTTTCTTTGACAGAACTTACTCTATGCTTTCCATTCCTCATGCCTCTTTGGGTGTCCTCACCAGTCCTCCTTTTTGAGATTCCAATTATTCTTTAAGGCCTAGAGTACAGGTATTTCATGTGAGTACAATTTTACTGTATTGAAATTTAAATGGGGATAAGGGAGAGACTATTTAATTTGTTTTTCAAGGTTTACTGTCCAAAAATGTAAAACAAGATCAACAATATTGCAGTACATGAATTAGACATTCTCTCTTACAATACTCAGTATTCAGAGATTAGAAGAATGGAGAAAGATGTCTTTTCTTTTCTAGTAGTTAGCAGGACATTTCTTGGGTTTGAAATCTCCTTATGTCACTTAGAAAGGAGAAAAAATGAATTAAAGCACTGTGAAATTTGTCTTGCTTGCTGAAACATTTTTCAGTTACTTAAAAGACAAAGGAGACTATCATCTTCTCTCCCACCAGGCAACTTCACTGCAAATGACTTTGTTATATCACTGAATACAGAACTCTGCTGAGCAGGGGATAGAAATATTGATGTCTATGGAAAAGTGTTACAGGACTCCTTAACATTTTATGTCTGGCACTGTAAGGAAGTTTACTTACAAGAAAAGTTTATTGTGATGCTCATTAGGCATCTAATGTTCAATTTTTTTTTCCATACAAAAATGTATAATTATGTGAAGCAGTATATATATATACATCTGAGTAGAAAATGATAACACAGTGGAGAATGAGGGCAAGAATTACAGAGGAGTTATTTGTTATTTTTTCTGTCATCCTGAGGCTTGACAGAGGAAAAACTAAAACCGTTATGACCACAAATCTCTAAATTAGTAGTTGAAAGAGACTATTAAGATCTCATTAAAAAAAGTTTTCTTTATTCCTCTAACATTCAGCAGGCAATCTGTTTTCATGTTCTATGAATCTACATAAAATTTATCCAAAAATTCTCACTATGCAGCGTCATTATGAACATGCCCCCACATTCTCTGTACTGGACTTCTGCAATAATTTCAAAAGTGGTATTCCTGCTTTCCTTCTAAAAACTGTTTGCTACCTGGCAGTGAATGTCACCTTTTAAAAATAATATCACACTTTAGTAAAATAATAATCATGTCACAGCCCTGCTCAAAAACCTCCAAATCTATCCACAGAAATCTGTATCACTTGGGCTTCCCTGGTGGCACAGTGGTTGAGAGTCTGCCTGCTGATGCAGGGGACACGGGTTCGTGCCCCGGTCCGGGAAGATCCCACATGCCGCGGAGCGGCTAGGCCCGTGAGACATGGCCGCTGAGCCTGCGCGTCCAGAGCCTGTGCTCTGCAACGGGAGAGGGCACAACAGTGAGAGGCCGCATATCACAAAAAAAAAAAAAAAAAAAAAAAAAAGAAGAAGAAGAAGAAGAAATCTTAATCACTTAACCATGGGGTAAAAGGCACTACATGATATTCCCCATATCTTCTCCAAAATTATTACCTTTCATTTTGTCCATTAGACTCTCTAATCAGACCAAACTGGACTTATTTCTATTGCTCAGAAGCAACTGCCAAGAATATCCCTCCCAGAGATCTCCATATGATTCACTTTCTTGCTTCATTTAGGATTCTGGTCAAATATTTCTCTTTTTAAAATATATCATTCTTCTCACCAAGTCACCTTCTAACTTGTAATCTTTCTTTATTGTTTTTACAGTACAATTTACTCCTCAAATAATAGTATGAAAACAATAATCAGATTGCATCACTTCTTAATCACACACCCCCAATGGTTGTTTCCCTTTGCACTAAGAATAAAACACACAATGCCTTCCCTGTAAAAATAGAGGTGGTACATAATAAAGATCTTCCCGTTTCTGTGAACTACTCATCACACACCACACTATCTACACACTTCCACCTTTCCAGCAATTCTGATATTCTTACATGTTTTGAACATACAAAGCTAGTCCTTGTTTTAGGGTCACTGCATGCTTATTCTTTCTTTAAATTGAGGTCTAGCACCACTTCTCTATTGAGGCTTTCCTTAAGCACAGTATCAGAATACTACTTCACAGAACTCTCCATTACCTTACCTCACTTGTTTATTTTTCATGGCATTTATAATTACCTTACATGTTAAACATATTGTTGTTGTTGTTGATTTCTGCATATCCCAATAGGATGAGAGTAAAGTTTTGGCTCTCTGGCTTAGCACTGTATCTTTGGATTTTAGGAACAGTGCCTGCCACATAATAGGACCTCAGTAAGTATGTTGATTTAATAAAATATATGTTTATTCATAGGGAATTTTCTTTAAATACTGCACATGAAAAACTGTCAGGAGCACACAAATTTTCTTGGAATTCTATCACTTTTGAAGTATAATATATTTTTTAAATAATTTGACTGGCTTTTGGGTAACTCAGTTTATCATGACATTTGGTTAAGAAAACAATAGATAACATGTAGCTTCAAGTTAAAAAAAAATGACCCCTTGATCTCTGAAATTTCATTCTTGAAATAGCATTGTAAGATACTAGTACAGTTGGCAGTTCATACTTGCATATTTTCATAGACTCAACCAGCTGTGGATTGAAAATATTTTTTTAAAAAATCTCAGAAAGTTCCAAACTGAAAAACTTGAATTTGCCACATGCCAGTGACTTACATAGCATGTATAATGAGCTAGGTATTATAAATAATCTAGAGATGATTTAAAGTATATGGGAGGATGTGTTTAGGTTATATGCAAATACTATGTCATTTTATATAAGGGACTTGAGCATCTGTAGATTTTTGAGCCAGTCCCTTGCAGGCATCTTGGAGCAAGTCTCATATGTATACTGAAGGAAAGCAGAACAAGTAACAGCCATAAAGCTATTCAACATTCAATTTCTTTTCTTCTCTGTCACTGAATATAATATAATATAATATAATATAATATAATATAATATAATATAATATAATGTATGTATATTTCACTTTGACCTCTTTACTAAACTTCAACTTACTACAGTTTATATCTAACTGACTCCCTTTTAATCACCTCAAAATAAACAGATCAAAAAGCAAAATGCTGGGCTTCCCTGGTAGCATAGTGGTTGACAGTCCGCCTGACAATGCAGGGGACACGGGTTTGTGCCCTGGTCTGGGAAGATCCCACATGCCACAGAGCGCATGGGCCCATGAGCCATGGTCATTGGGCCTGCACATCCGGAGCCTGTGCTCTGCAATGGGAGAGGCCACAACAGTGAGAGGCCCACATACCGCAAAAAAAAAAAAAAAATGCTATCTTTCCCATACCCACCCTCACTTCTCCTCTTTTTTTGCCTTTTCTTCTGTGTTGATTTTGTTTTTTTTTAATCTTGCCTTAATGAATGGTATTTAAAGTGAAACCAGCTGTCAAGCAAAACACATAAGTCATTCTTAAATCTATTTGGCTTTCCCACTGAATATTTTATACACAACTGTAATCATTTAGAAATGCAATCCTAGATTTACAAATCTGAACAAAATATATAAAACAATAATTTTCATTTGTTGAACAATAGGCAGTTCAGGGCTTTGAAAGAATGAAACAAATTACATGAGATTTTAATTTTAATTTAATAAAACTCTAGCTTTTTAATTGGAGACACTTTCTAGACCATGGTACAGGAAGGCCCCAGGAGCAAAGCACAGCAATCTTGCTGACTAGAGGAAAAAATATTAGCTTTCATAGAGTTGGAGTAACTGGAATTTGTAGGACTGAGTAACATTAAGATATATATGCAGAGAAAAGAGCTCCAAAAATCTGCCTATGGGTATTAAATTCCTTGCTGATTAATAATTTAGACATGCCAGGAGGATGGGCAAAGAAAAAATCACCAGGGAAGAACAACTATTGAGGAACCATAAGTTGAATAACTACTACAGTTCACATAGGGCTAATATATGAGTACTAACTAGCAAGTGTGGAGAGACTTCACTGAACAGCCAAGGAAATTAGTTGAGATCCTGGAATGACCACAGCTTAAGTTATAAGATAATGGGTGAAACAAGCCATAGTTTATTATAGGTTTTGCTACATTTATGCTAAAAAAGCATAAAAAATTAAGCCCATACACTCAAGAATATCTACAAAAACTGCCTGTTTAAATAAACTCTAACACCCTTTAAAGGTATACAAAAAAAAAAGACATTCAAAAACATAACATTCACAATGTCCACATCCAGTCTAAAATTACTGGACATAAAGAAAGAAGAAAAGATGATCTGTAAGCAGTAAATGTTGACATAAAGGCATACATGAGCAAGTTGTTAAATTCAAGATAAAATTTTTAAATGGCTATTATGAATATATTAAAATATTTAGACACTGACACACATAAGGAGACAATACAGAAGAAAATTAAAAAAATAACAGAACAAAATAGAATCTCTAGAATGGGAAAAATAAATATCTGAAATTTAAAAATAAGCACTGGATATAACTAATAGCAGTTTAAACAATAAAGAAAGAAAGGATAGTTAACTTAAATAATCTGACTATAATGAAGCACAGAAATATTGGACTCCCAGAAGGAATAGGTGATAAAATAAAATATTTCAAGCAATAATGGCTATAAATTTTTTCAGATATAATAAAAATATCAGCCCACATATGTAAGGACCATAAAGAATCTCAAACAGAATGAACACAAAGGGAATTCATCAAGAGGCGTCATAAATTACTAAAAAAAAGCAATAAAGAAAAACATTTAAAATCAGCCAGAAGACAAAGATATTATACAACTAATATATGTACAACTCTCCCACAGGGTAACATCTCTTTTTACTCCATATTTTAAAATCTCAAGCAAGTGCCTTTCATGGAAAATTCTAACCTTAAAACAAGTGGGGAAGAAGATATAGTAAGTTATTCCTAATGTTCCTTCAGCTATGGTTAGTTGTCCATAGAAAGGAAAGGAAATTATGTAAGTTGACTTGCAATCATTTGATTAAATCTAATGATGAAATAGTTCACTTCTCTTTTGATACCCACTGCATACAGGTACCATGTGCTAACAGTTTTTATATATTGATATTAATGTTTGTGTATTAAATTTGTTGTATGTTTATATTAATACAATGTTTGTGTTTAAGGGGTAGGTATTTATCTGGGGAATATAGTCTATTCTATTCATTTTCTTAGTGAAGAATTTCACAATTCCCCAAAATAAAAAGACATGCTCTTTTCCCTTCTTTTAAATTTTATTTTATTGAAGTATAGTTGATTTACCATGTGTTAATTTCTGTTGTACAGCAAAGTGGTTCAGTTAAAAATACATATATATTTTCATGTTCTTTTCCCTTAGGGCTTATTACAGGATATTGAATATAATCCCCTGTACTATGCAGTAGGACATTGTTATTTATCCATTCTATATATATAATAGTTTGCACCTGATAGTTCCAAACTTCCAATCCATCTCTACTTCACTCTTCCTCCCCCTTGTAACCACAAGTTTGTTCTCTATGTCTGTGGGTCTGTTTCTGTTTTGTAGATATGTTCATTTGTGTCACACTTTAGAATCCACATATAAGTGTCCTTCTCTTTCTGACTTACTTCACTTAGTATGATATTGTCTAGGTCCATCCATGTGGCTGTAAAGGGTATTATTTCATTCTTTTTTAATGGCTGAGAAGTATTCCATTATATATATATATACACACACACACATATATATATATATATATATATATATATATATATATATATATATATATATATATATATATCACATCTTTTTAAAATTTAAATAATTTTTTCTTGAAGTATAGTTAATTTACAATGTTGCATCAAACTCTGCTGTACAGCAAAGTGACTCACTTATACACATATTTACATTTTTTTAAATATTCTTTTCCATTATGGTTTATCACAGGATATTCAACATATTTCCCTGTTCTATACATTAATAATTTATTGTTTGCCCATTCTAAATGAAATAGTTTGCATCTATGAACCCCAAACTCCCAGTCAATCGCTTTCCCTCCACCCTCCCCCTTGGCAGCCGCAGGTTTATTCTCTATGTCTATGAGTTTGTTTCTGTTTTGTAGATAGGTTCATTTGTGCCATATTTTAGATTCCACATATAAGTGATAGCATATGGTATTTGTCTTTTTTTTCTGACTTACTTCACTTAGTATGATAATCTCTAGTTGCATCCATGTTGCTGCACATTGCATTATTTTGTTCTTTTTTATGGCTCAGTAGTACTTCATTATGTATATGTACCATATTTTCTTTATCCATTCTTCTGTCGATGGACATTTAAGTTGTTTCCATGTTTTGGCTACTGTGAATAGTGTTACTATGAACAAAGGATCACATATATCTTTTTGAATTATACTTTTGTCTAGGTATATTCCCAGGAGTGGGATTGCTGGATCATATGGTAATGTTACTTTTAGTTTTCTGAGGCATCTCCACACTTTTCCATGGTGGCTGTACCAACTTACATTCCCACCAACAGTGTTGGGGGTTCCCTTTACTCCACATCCTCTCTAGCATTTGTTATTTGTAGACTTTTTAATGATGACCATTCTGACCTGTGTGAGGTGGTATTTCATTGTAGTTTTGAAGTGCATTTCTCCAATAATTAGTTACATTGAGCATCTTTTCATGTGCCTACTGGCCATCTGTATGTCTTCTTTGGAGAAAAGTCTCTTAAAGTCTTCTGCCAATTTTTCAATAGAGTTGTTTGTTTTTGTTGTTGCTGAGTTGTATGAGCAGTTTGTATATTTTGGAGATTAAACCCTTGCCTGTCACATCATTTGCAAATATTTTCTCCCATTCTGTATGTTGTGTTTGTGTGTTTTTTTTTAATGGTTTCCATCTCTGTGCAAAAGCTTTCAAGTTTGCTTAGCTCCCATTTGTTTAATTTTGTTTTTATTTCTATTACCTTGGGAGACTGACCTAAGAAAACATTGTAGAATTTATATCAGAGAATGTGTGGCCTATGCTTTCTTCTAGGAGTTTATGGTGTCATGTCTTATGTTTAAGTTTTTAAGCCATTTTGAGTTTATTTTTGTGCATGGTGTGAGGATGTGTTCTAACTTCATTGATTTATATGCAGCTGTCCAACTTTCCCAGCACCACGTGCTGAAGAGACTGTCTTTTTCCCATTCTATATTCTTCCTTCATTTGTCAAAGATTAATTCACCATAGGCGTGTGAGTTTATTTCTGGGCTCTCTATTCTGTTCCATTGACTCATATGCCTATTTTTATACCAATACCATACTGCTTTGATTACTGTAGCTTTTTAGTATTGTCTGAAGCCTGGGAGAGTTATATTTCCTACTTTGATATTTTTCCTCAAGGTTGCTCTAGCAATTCTGTGTTTTCTAATGTTTCATATAAATTTTTGGATTACTTGTTCTAGTGAAAAATGTGAAGAATATTTTTTCTTCTTTTCTCTGAAAACTGTCAAGAATAATTTGATAGGGATCACATTAAATCTATAGATGGCTTTGGGTAGTATTCCCATTTTAACAATATTAATTATTTCTATCCAAGAGCATGGGATATCTTTCCATTCCTTTAAATCCTCTTTTATTTGCATTATTAATGTTTTATATTCCCTTGGTCAGGTTTATTCCTAGGATTTTTCTTGTCGGGGGGGTTGATTTAAAAGGTATTGATTTTTTACATTCCCTTTCTGGTACTTCATTGTTAGTGTAAACAAACGTAACTGATTTCTGAATGTTAATCTTCTACCCTGCTACTTTGCTGAATTCATTTATCAGAGCTGGTAAATTTTACGTGGAGTCCTTCGGGTTTTCTGTATATAGTATCATGTCATCTGCATACAGTGACAATTTTACCATTTCCCTCCATTTATGATATATTTTATTTCTTTTTCTTGCCTGATTGATATTGCTAGGAATTCCAATACTATGTTGAAGAGAAGCAGTGAGAGTGAGCATCCTTGTCTTGTTCCAGATTTTAGTGGGAAGACTTTCAGTTTTTCACCATTGAGTATTCTATTGGCTGTGGGTTTGTCATAAATGGTTTTTATTATATTGAGTTATGTTCCCTCTATTCCCACTTTGGTAAAATTTTTTATCATGAATGGATGTTGAATTTTTCCAAATGTTTTCTCTGCATCTATTGATATGATCATGTGGCTTTTAACTTTTCTTTTGTTAATGTAGTATATTACATTCATTCATTTGTGTATGTTGAACCATCCTTATGAACCTGGGATGAATCCCTCTGCATTGTGGCATATGATCTTCTTAATATGTTGTTGGATTTGGTTTGCTAATATTTTGTTGAGAATTTTTGCATCTATATTCATCAAAGATATTGCTCTGTAATTTTCTTGTTTGATGGTGTCCTTGTCTGGTTTTGGTATAAGGGTGATGGAGGCTTCATAGAATGTCTTTGAGAGTGTTTTCTTCTCTTCAACCTTTTGGAAAAGTTTGAGAAGAACTGATATAAGTTCTTCTTTCCATGTTTAGTAGAATTCACCTGTGAAGCTATCTGGTCCTGGACATTTGTTTGTAGGATGTTTTTATTTGATTGTTTGTTTCACAGATTCTATTTCACTTCTAGTGATTGGTCTGTTCAAATTATCTATTTCTTCTTGATTCAATTTTGGTGGATATGTTTCTAGAAAGTTGTCCATTTCTTCTAGGTTGTCAAATTTGTTGGCATATAACTCTTTGTAGTATTCTCTTATGTTTTTTCATATTTCTGCAGTGTCAGTTAAGATTTATCTTTTCATTTATTTTCTCTCTCTTTTTTTTTTTTTTTTTTTTTTTTTTTGGTTTCTCTCTCTTTTCTATGTGGTGAGTCTGGCCAAAGGTTTGTCAATTTTGTTTACCATTTCAAAGAACCAACTCTTGGTTTTGTTTATTCTTCTATAGTTTTTTTTTTTTTTTTTTAATATTCTTTTGATGTGGGTGGTTTTTAAAGTCTTTATTGAATTTGTTGCAATTCTGCTTGCTTTATGTTTTTTGTTTCTTTGTTTTTGGCCATGAGGCATGTGGGAGCTTAACTCCCCAACCAGAGGTTGAACCCACACCCCCTGCATTGGAAGGTGAAGTCTTAACCACTGGACTGCCATGGAAGTCCCTTTTTTTTTTTTAATCTCTATTTTATTTATGTTCTCCCTGATCTTTATTATTTCCTTTCTTCTGCTGAATTTAGATTTTGTTTGTTCTTCTTTTTATAATTCTTTTACATGATAGGTTCCATTACATGAGATTTTTCTTGTTTTTTGATGAAGGTCTGTATCACTATAAATTTCCCTCTAAAAACTGCTTTTTGCTGTGTCCTATAGTTTTTGTATGGTTGTGTTTTCATTGTCATTTGTCTCAATGTATTTTTAAATTTCCTTTTTGGTTTCCTCATTGACCCATTGTTTTTTTAGTAGCATGTTATTCATTCTCCATGTAATCATTTCTTTTTCCATTTCTTTTCCTGTGGTTGACTTCTAGTTTCATGCCATTGTGGTCAGAGAAATTCTTGAAATAATTTCTGTACTTTAAATTTGTTGAGGTCAGTTTTGTGCCCTAGGATGTGGTCAATCCTAGAGAATGTTTGTTGTGCACTGGAAAAGAATGCATATTCTGTGCTTTTTGGATGTAGTGTCATGAAAATATCATTTAAGACTAACTCTCCTATTACACCATGTAGGACCTCTGTTGCCTTATTTATTCTCTGTCTGGATGTTCTGTCCATTGATGTGAGTGTGATGTTAAAGTCTCCTATTATTATTGTATTCCTATCCATTTCTCTCTTTATGTCTGTTAATATTTGTTTAATGTATTTGGGTGCTCCTATATTAAGTGCATATATGTTGATGAGTGTAAAATTATCTTCTTATATTGGTCCTTTTATCATTATATAGTGTCCTTCTTTGTCTTTCTTTATAGTGTTTGCTTTAAAATCTATTTTGTCTGATATGATTATCTTGCTTTCTTGCATTTCCATTGCATGAAATATCTTTTTCCATCCCCTCACTTTCAGTTTATGTGTGCCCTTTGTGCTAAAATGGGTCTCTTGTAGGCAGGATATTGTAGGCTCTTTTTTTTTTTTTTTTTTTTTTTTTTTTTTTTTTTTTTTTATCCAGTCTGCCACTCTATGTCTTTTGATTGGAGCATTCATTCCATTGACATTTAAGGTAATTATTGATACATATGTGTTTATTGTCATTTCAAACCTTTTTTTTCCAGTTGATTGATTTTTCTTTTTGTGGCTTGATGATTTCCTTTTATTTTATGCTTTTGTTCTCTTCTTTAGGTTCTTGTGAATCTATTGTATGTTTTTGATTTGTGGTCGCCCTGTTTTTCAAGTATGTTAACCCCTTCCTCTATCTGCTTGCTTGAGGCTGATATTTAGGATAAAACACATTCTTAAAAAAAAAAGAAAAAGAAAGAAAAAAAAATTGAAAAGAATATGTATTTTCTTATTCTCCTTCCCCACGTTTTATGATTTTGATGTCCCTTTTTATATCTTCAAGTTTATCCTTTTGCTGTTCCTTCTGTTTATCATTGTCTTCACAAATAGCCCTCCCAACAAAGTTGGTCCCAGATTACAGGACCCTTGACAGTGGTGAGCAATGCTGGCTCCTGGGAAGTTGGGAACAGTGACCTGCACCTGCTCACAGGACCCTTGATGGTGGCAGAGTCTGTGGTCAGCGCCAACCTCTGGAGTCCAAGATGGCAGCCACAGCTTATGCCTGCTTCTGGAGCTAGTGTAGGTGGTTCCCTGCCACATGTGAATGTGTAGAGAAAAATCCCCTATGGCGGGCTTGATCTTTTCCTCATGTGTCCAACAACAATTGTCCTTTGCCTCTCTGGCGGGCCCAAATTTCTTTCTGAACTTCTTAGTTGTGATGTGCTACACCCTAGCCCCCTCAGGTTGTCTTCATACAGCCAACCACAGACTTCTCCCCATGGTCTGACCTCCAAAGCCCAAGCCTCGGTACCCAACCCCCACCTGCCCCAGAGGGTGAGCAGACAAGCATCTCAGGCTGGGAAGTGCTGTTCAGCTTTGACTCTCTGTGCAGATCTCTCTTCACTTTGCCCTCCACACACCTGTTGCTGCACTGTCCTCTGAGGCTACAAAGTTCCACCTCTGTTCTTGCCAGTGAAGGGACTTCCCAGTGTATGGAAACATTTACTCTTTCACAGCTCCCACACAGTGACACAGATCTCATCCCAATTCTTTCCTTTTTTTTATTTATTTTTTTTTCTTTTTTTCTTTTTCCCTACAGAGTTATGTGGAAATTTTCTTGCCCTTTTTGAAGTCTGAGGCCTTCTGCCAGCATTCAGTAGATGTTCTGTGAGAGTTTTTCCACATGTAGATATATATTTTGATATATCTGCGGGGAGATGAACTCCATGTTCTACTTCTCTGCCATATTGATCACATCTATGAAGACATGCTCTATTCTCTTGAATTCAGAAGCCTTTTAATTTTACACTCAATGTCTAACCCATTGTCTGACACATATTTTCAGATATTTGTACAATTAGTGAACAAATAAATGTATCTTTAAATTTAAACACAGCTTCCTTTGCATTGAAAATGAAAATCTATTTTTTTTTTTTACTCCTCTAAAATCCTCTTTAGTGTATTCCATGCCCAAAGGATAAGGTTCATGTCCAGTTTTTGTCTTTACAAGAATTTTATGTCTATTTTTTTGTCTTTGACTTCTCCATTTACCTGAAACATTACTTTTCCTTTGACTGTCTTTTTTCTACCCTGTATGCACCCACACTAAATTAGAAGTCCAGTGCTAAATGCATCCTTCAGAGTATCCTCCACTTCTTTTATCAGAATATTTGCTGAACTCTATCTTAACTACTCATTGTAATTGCTTTATTTTTCTCAGAGTTGGATTTACCATGAAGCAAATGAATCTTAAGACTCCAGGTCCCTTACTTAATGGGACCACATTCAAGACACTAAATATTGAGTACTAAAAAATAAAAGATCATTTAAAATTAGTCTCTGTACATGAAATCTGAAATTCACTGAATTTTTGTAGCTGACATATAAAATAATCTTGATAGGGGTTTTACTAAATTTTACAACAATTCTACAATATATCTGATATTACCAAAGATAATTTCAGGAGGTGAAAGAAATATTAGTTAACTATATTTAAATGAATAATCTTGCTAGAGCAAAAACTGAAGTGCATGTGTACATTATTTTAGATATCATTTTTTGCCTGTTTATTTTTATTGAAGTATAGTTGATATACAATATTAGTTTCAGGTGTACAGCATACTGATTCAGTATTTTTATAGATTATATTCCATTATAGGTTATTACAGGATAATGGCTCTAATTCCCTGTGCTAGACAGCATATCCTTGTTGCTTATCTATTTTATATGAAGAAGTTTGTATCTGTTAATCACATACCCCTAATTTTTCCCTTGCCTCTTCCCTCTCCCCTTTGGTAACCAGAAGTTTGTTTTCTATACCTGTAAGTCTGTTTCTGTTTTGCATATACATTCATTCTGTATTATTGTTTTAGATACCTCCTAGTGATATCATACAGTATTTGTCTTTCTTCATCTGACATATTTCACTATCCATAAGTTCTCTAGGTCCATTCACATTGCTGAAAATGGCAGATGTTCATCCTTTTTTAATGGCTGAGTAATGTATATACCACATCTTCTTAATCCAAATGTCTGTTGATGAAAACTTGGTTACTTCCTTGTCTTGATTACCATAAATAGTGCTGCTATGAGCATTGCAGTAAATGTATCTTTTTGAATTAGTGTCTTCATTTTCTTTTGATATATACCCAGCAATGGAATTGCTAGATAATATGGTAGTTCTATTCTTTAGTTTTTTGAGGAACCTCTGTACTGTTTTCCATAGTGGCTGCACCAATTTACAATCCCACCAACAATGTGCTAGAGTTGCCTTTCTCCATTCTCAGCAATCTGTTTTTTTTTTTTATATAACTTTATTTTATTATTTTATTTTATTTATTTATATTGGCTGCATTGTGTCTTCATTGTTGCACACGGGCTTTTTTCTTGTTGCAATGAGTGGAGGTTACTCTTTGTTGTGGTGCACAGGCTTCTCATTGTGGTGGCATCCCTTGTTGTGTAGCATGGGATCTAGACATGCAGGCTTCAGTAGTTGTGGTACAGGTTCAGTAGTTGTGGCTTATGGGCTCTAGAATCTAGGCTCAGTAGTTTGTGGCACACAGACTTAGTTACTCCATAGCAAGTGGGATCTTCCCGGACCAGAGTTTGCACCCATGTCCCCTGAATTTGCAGATGGATACTTAACCACTGTGCCACCAGGGAAGCCCTTTCTCCAACCTTTTTTATTGACTTTGATGATAGCCATTCTGACAGGTGTGAGGTGATATCTCATTATAGTTTTGATTTGCATTTCCCTGATGATTAACAATGTTGAGCAATTTTTCATGTGCCTGTTAGCCATGTTTATGTCATCTTTAGAAAAATATCTATTTGGGCCTCCTATCCATTTTTGATTAGGTTATTTGTTTTTTTGTTTTGTTTTGTTTTCTGATATTGAATTGAATGAGCCATTGTATATTTTCCATATTAACTGCTTATCAGTCACATCATTTGCAAATATTTTCTCTCATTCGGTAGATCAACTTTTCATTTCATTGATGGTTTCTTTTGATGTGCCAAAACTTTTCAGTTTAATTACATTCCATTTATTTATTTTCGCTTTTATTTCTTTTACCTTAGGAGTCTGATCCAAAAAATATTGCTATGATTTATGTCAAAAAGTGTCTGCCTATTTTCTCTTCTACAAGTTTTATGGTTTCTTTTCTTACATTTAGATCTTTAAGCCATTTTTTTTTTTTTAATATGGTATGAGGGAATGCTCTGATCTCCTTATTTTACATGTGTCTGTCCAGTTTGCCCAGCACAACTTGTTAAGAGACTGTCTTTTCTCCATTATATATTCTTGATGCCTTTGTTGTAGATTAATTGACCACATGTGTGTAGGTTTATTTTTGGACTTTATACTCTGCTCCATTGATCTCTGTCTCTCTTTGTGCCAGTAACATGCTGTTTTGCCTGCTGTAGTTTTGTGATATAGTTGGAAGTCTGGGAGAGTTCTACCTCCAGGTTTGTTCTTTTTTTCCTCAAGATTCCCTGTCAATTAGGAGTCTTTTGTGGTTCCATACGAAATTTAGAATCATTTGTTCTAGTTCTGTGAAACATGTCCTAGGTATGTTGGGGATTGCATTAAATCTGTAGATTGCTTTGGGTAATATGGCTATTTTAGCAATATAAATTCTTCCAGACCAAGAGCATGAGATATCTTTCCATTTCTTTGAATCAGCTTCAATTTCCTTTATCAATGTTTTATAGTTCCCAGCATATATCTTTCACCTCCTTGGTCAGGTTTATTAATAGATATTTTATTTTTTGATGCAATTTTAAAATGATTTTTTTAAACTTTATCTTATTATATTTTGTTACTGTAAAGAAATGCAACAGATTCCTGTATGTTAATCTTGTATCCTGCTACTTTGTTGAATTCACTTATTAGTTCTATTAAATTTTAGGTGGAGACTTTAGGGTTCTCTGTACAAAGTATTGTGTCATCTGCACATTACTTCTTCCCTTCCAATTTGGATACTGTCTACTGTCTATTTCTTTCTCTTATCTGATTGTGGCGGCTAGGACTTCCAAATCTATGTTAAATAGAAGTGGTGAGAGTGAGCCTCCTTGTCTTGTTCCTGAGTTTAGTGGGAAAGATTTCAGCTTTCCACTGTTGATTATAATGTTGGCTGTGGGTTTGTCATAAATGACTTTTATTATGTTGAGATATATTCCCTCTATATCCACTTTGATGAGAGTTATTATCAGGAATGAATGTTGAATTTTGTTAAAACTTTTTCTGGATATATTGAGATGATTGTGAGATTTTTTTATCCATCCTTCTGTTAATTTTGGTGTTTCACATTGATTTGTGAATGTTGAACCATAGTTGTGACAGTGAAATAAATCCAACTTGATTATGATGTGACCTTTTTTATGTATTGTTGGATTTAGTTTGCTAATATTTAGTTGAACATTTTTGCATTTATATATATCAATTATATTGACCTGTAGTTTTCTGTTTTTGTAGTGCCTTTGTTTTGTTTTGGTTTCAGAATAATAGTGGCCTTACTGAGTGAATTTTGGAACATTCTTTCCTTTTCCAATTTTTACAATATTTTGAGAAGGATAAGTATTAATTTTTCTTTGTATGCTTGATAGAATTTCCCTGTGAAACTATCCATCCAGTCTTGGACTTTTGTTTGCTGGGAGTTTGTTTTAAATTACAAATTCAATTTATCTTCTAATGATCAGTCTGTTCAACTTGTCTGCTTCTTTTTGATTCATTCTTGGCAAGCTGTATATTTCTAGAAACTTTTTCACTCTTTTAGGTTTTCCAATTTGTTGACATATAATTGTTCAGAGATTTCTCTTATAATTTTTTCTTTTTAAATCTCTGGTATCACTTATTATTTCTCCTTTTTCATTTCTTATTTTTTACCTGTTTCCTTTCTTTTCTTCTTCTTTGTGAACATGGCTAAAAATTATCTCTTTTTTTTTTTTTATCTTTTAGAAAACAGAAAAGAGAGCTTTGGTTTCACTGAATTTTTTCTGTTTTGATCTCTATTGTATTTATTTACTATGATTTTACTATTTTCCTTCCTTCTGCTAACTTTGGACTTATTTGTTATTCTTTTTATAATTCTTCTCCACAGTAGATTAGGTTGGTTATTTGAGGTTTATCTTATTTCTTGAGGAAGGCCTATATCTCTATGAACTTCTTTATTAGAACTGATCTTGCTGCATTAATTATCATTTATTAGGAATAAATTTGTCATTTGAAAGGCAAGCACAAGTCAAATCATGCTTGCAGAGGTGCTGGGTGCAGCCATCTTGAATTGAAGGGACCCAAGCTGTTCTTCCACACAGGGTCCATAGAGTTGAGGTGTCAGTGTGGCAGTTCTGCACTGTGAACTCTAGTCTGACATGTTAGGTGCAAGACCTCTGCACATGGCTCCCTATAGCTTTTGTTACCAGTTGCATGTGATACTGTTAATTGTGAAAGAAAATTTAAAATATATGCTGAGGGAGACGTTCAAGATGGCAGAAGAGTAGTATGTGGAGATCACCTTCCTTCCCACAAATACATCAGAAATACATCTACATGTGGAATAACTCTTACAGAACACATACTGAATGCTGGCAGAAGACCTCAGACTTCCCAAAATGCAAAAACTTCCCATGTACCTGGGTAGGGCAAAAGTAAAAGAAAAAAACAGAGATAAAAGAATAGGGACAGGACCTGCTCCACCGGGAGGGAGCTGTGAAGGAGGAAAAGTTTCCGCACAGTAGGAAGCCCATTCACTGACAGAGTTGGCAGGTGCCAGGATGAGGGGTGTGGGGGGGTGAAGGAAGCTTCAAAGCTTTGGAAGAGAGCACAGCAACAGGGGTACAGTGGGGAAAGCTAGAGATTTCCTCACAGAGGATAGGTGCTGATCAGCACTCACCAGGATGAGAAGCTTGTCTGCTCACTTACTGGGACAGGTTGGGGCTGGGAGTTTAGGCTTTGGGTTCAGAGTTCAGACCTCAGGGAGAGAACTGAGCTTGGCTGTGTGAACACAACCTGAAGGGGGCTACTGCACCACAGCTAGCTGGGAGGGAGTCTGGGAAAACTTTGCACCTGCCTAAGAGGCAAGAGACCATTGTTTCTGGGTGCATGAGGAGAGGGGATTCAGAGCACTGCCTAAACAAGCTCCAGAGACAGGCGTGAGCAATGGCTATCAGCGTGGACACCAGAGACAGGCATGAAATACTAAGGCTGCTACTGCAGCCACCAAGAAACCTGTGGGCAAGCACATTTCACTATCTACACCTCCCCTTCTGGGAGCCTGTGCAGCCTGCCATGACCAGGGGTCCATGATCCAGGGACAATTTCCCCCAAGAACACATGGCATTCCACAGGTTGTTGCATTGTCATGCTGGCCTCTGCTGCCACAGGTTTGCACTACATTCTGTATACCTCCCTCCATCCAGACTGAATGAGTCAGAGCCCCCTAATCATGTTCTCCTTCAACTCCATCCTGTCTGAGTGAAGAACAGATACCCTCAGGTGACCTACACATAGAGGTAGGGCTAAATCCAAAGCTGAGCCCCAGGAGCTATGCAAACAAAGAAGACAAAGGGAAATTTATCCCAGAAGCCTCAGTAGCAGTGGGCTAAATCTCCACAATCAACTTGACATACCCTGCATCTCAAGAATACCTGAATAGACAAAGAATCATCCCAACATTGAGGCGGTGGATTTGGGAGTGACTGTAAACTTGGGGTTGCTTTCTACATCTAATTTGTTTCTGGTTTTATGTTTACCTTAGTTTAATATTTAGAGTTTATTATCATTGGTAGACTGGTTTATTGATTTGGTTGCTGTCTTGTTTTCTTTTATAGATAGATGATAGATAGATAGATAGATAGATAGATAGATAGATAGATAGACAGATAGATAGATAGATAGATAGATTTTTTTTTTCATTTTTATCTTTTTGTGAGTGTGTATGCTTCCTTGTGTGATTTTGTCTGTATAGCTTTGGTTTTACCATTTGTCCCAGGGATCTGTCTTTCCTTTCTTTAAAATTATTTTTATATTTTTTTATTTTTAATAATTATTTTCTATTTTTTATTATAAAAACGTTATTTTATATTATTTTCCTCTTTATTTCTTTTTTGCTCCCTTTTCTTCTTAGCTGTGTGGCTGACAGGGTTTTGGTGCTCTGGCCAAGTGTCAGGTCTATGACTCTGAGGTGGGAGAGCCGAGTTCAGGACATTGGTCCACCAGAGTCCTCCTGGCTCCATGTAATATCAAGTGGTGAAAGCTCTTCCAGAGATCTCCATCTCAATGCTAAGACCCAGCTCCACTCAAAGACCAGCAAGCTACAGTGCTGAGCACCATATGCCAAACAACTAGTGAGACAGGAACACAAGCCCACCTATTAGCAGAGAGGCTACCTAAAGTCATACTAGGGTCAGAAACACCCCAAACACACCACTGGACATGGTCTTGTCCTCTGAAACACAAGATCCAGCCTCATCCACCAGAACACAGGCACTAGTCCCCTCCACAAAGTAGCCTACACAACCCACTAAACCAACCTGAGCCACTGGGGTCATACACCAAAAACAACAGAACTACAGACCTGCAGCCTGAGAAAAGGAGAACCCAAACACAGAAAGTTAAGCAAAATGAGAAGACAGAGAAACACTCAGCAGATGAAGGAACAAGGAAAAAAAAAAAACAAAACAAAAGAACATCAGACCAAAAAAGTGAAGAGGAAATAGGCAGTCTACCTGAAAAAGAATTCAGAGTAATGATAACAAAGATGATCCAAAACCTTGAAAATAGAATGAAGAAAATACAAGAAACACTTAACAAGGACCTAGAAAAACTAAAGAGCAAACTGTGATGAACAACCCAATAAATGCAATTAAAAATTCTCTAGAAGGAATCAATAGCAGAATAACTAAAGCAGAAGAACGGATAAGTGACCTGAAAGATAAAATAGTGGAAATAACTACCACAGAGCACAATACAGAAAAAATAATGAAAAGAACTGAGGACAGTCTCAGAGACCTCTGGGACAATGTTAAATGCACCAACATTCAAATTGTAGGTTCTCAGAAGAAGAAGAGAAAAAGAAAGGGACTGAGAAAATATTTGAATAGATTGCAGATGAAAACTTCCCTAATAGTGGAGAGGAAATAGTCAATCAAGTACAGAAAGTGCAGAGAAGCCTATTCAGTATAAATCCAAGGAGAAACATGTGAAGCCCCATATTAATCAAACTATCAAAAATTAAATACAAAGAAAAAAATGTTAAAAGCAGCAAATGAAAAATAACAAATAATATACAAGGTAATCCCCACATGGTTAAAAGCTGATCTTTCAGCAGAAACTGTGAAAGCCAGAAGGGAGTGGCAGAACATATTTAAAGTGATACAAGGGAAAAAACTACAATGAGGTTTACCCAACCCAGAAAGGATCTCATTCATATTTAATGGAGAAATTAAAACTGTACTGACAAACAAAATATAGAGAATTCAAGAGCACCAAGACAGCTTAACCACAAATGATAAAGGAACTTCTCTAGGCAGGAAACAACAGGGAAAGAAAAGACCTATGATAACAAACTCATAACAATTAAGAAAATGGTAATAGGAACATACATATCAATAAGTACCTCAAATGTGAATGGATTAAATGCTCCAAACAAAAGATATAGATTGGCTGAATGGATACAGAAAGAAGACCCATTTATATGCTGTCTAAAAGAGACCCATTTTAGACCTAGGTACACATACAGACTAAAAGTGAGGGGATGGAAAAAGATATTCCATGAAAATGGAAATCAAAAGAAAGCTGGAGTAGCAATTCTCATATCAGACAAAGTAGACTTTAATATAAAGACTATTACAAGAGACAAAAAAGGACACTACATAATGATCAAGGGGTTGATCCAAGAAGAATATATAACAATTGTAAATATTTATGCACTCAAGATAGGAGCACCTCAGTACATAAGGCAAATGCTAACAGCCATAAAAGGGGATATTGACAGTAACACAATCATAGTAGGGGACTTTAACACTGGACTTTCACCAATGGACAGATCATCCAAAATGAAAGTAAATAAGCAAACACAAGCTTTAAATGATACATTAAACAATATGGACATAATTGTTATTTATAGGACATTACATCCCAAAACTACAGAATACATTTTCTTCGCAAGTGCTTGTGGAACATTTTCCAGGATACATCATATCTTGGGTCACAAATCAAGCCTTGGTAAATTTAAGAAAATTGAAATCATAACAAGTATCTTTTTCCTACCACAACACTATGATAGTAGATATCAATTACAGGAAAAATAATGTAAAAAATACAAACACTCGTAGGCTAACCAATACACTATTTAATAACCAAGAGATCGCTGAAGAAATCAAAGTGGAAATCAAAAGTAGCTAGAAACAAATGACAAAGAAAACACAAAGACCCAAAACTTATGTGATGCAGCAAAAGCAGTTCTAATACAGAAGTTTATAACAATACAACCCTCACTAAAGAAAGAAGAAATATCTCAAATAAACGACCTAACCTTACAACTAAAGCAATTAGAGAAAGAAGAACTAAAAAAAAAAAAAAACCCTAAAGTTAGAAGGAAATAAATCATAAATATCAGATCAGAAATACATGAAAAATATATGAAGGAAATGATAACAAAGATCAGTAAAGCTAAAAGCTGGTTCTTTGAGAAGATTAACAAAATTGATAAAACATTAGCCAGAATCATCAAGAAAAAAAGGGAGAAGACTCAAAGCAATACAATGAGAAATGAAAAAGTAGAAGTAACAACTGACACTGCAGAAATACAAAGGATCATGAGAGATCACTACAAGCAACTTTATGTCAATAAAATGGACAACCTGGAAGAAATGGATAAATTCTTAGAGAAGCACAACCTTCCAAGAACGAACCAGGAAGAAGTAGAAAATATAAACAGACAAATCACAAATACTGAAATTGACAATGTGGTTTAAAATCTTCCAAGAAATAAAAGTCCTGGACTAGATAGCTTCACAGGCAAATTCAATCAAACATTTAGAGAAGAGCTAACACCTATCCTCAAACTCTTCCAAAATATATCAGAGGGAGGAACCCTTCCAAACTCTTTCTATGGGGCCACCATCACCTGGATACCACAACCCGATAAAGATGTAACAAAGAAAGAAAATTGCAGGCTAATATCACTGATAAACAAAGATGCAAAAATCCTCAACAAAATACTAGCAAACATAATCCAACAGCACATTGAAAGGATCATACACCATAATCAAGTGGAATTTAATCCAAGAATGCAAGGATTCTTAATATAAGCAAATCAATCAATGTGATACATCATATTAACAAATTGAAGGAGAAAAAACATATGATCATCTCAATAGATGCAGAAAAATCTGTCAACAAAATTCAACACCAATTTATGATAAAAATGCTCCAAAAAGTAGTCATAGAGGGAACTTACCTCAACATAATATAGGCCATATATGACAAAACCACAGCCAACATCATTCTCACTGGTGAAAAATGGAAACCATTTCCACTAAGATCAGAAACAAGACAAGGTTTCCCACTCTCACCACTATTATACAAATTAGTTTTGCAAGTTTTACCCACAGCAATCAGAGAAAAAAAGAAATAAAAGGAATCCAAATCAGAAAAGAAGAATTAAAACTGTCACTGTTTCCTGATGACATGACACTATAAATAGAGAATCCTAAAGATGCTACCAGAAAACTACTAGAGCTAATTAATGAATTTGGTAAAGTAGCAGGATATAAAATTAATGCACAGAAATACACTAATGATGAAAATTCTGAAAAATAAATTAAGAAAACACTCCCATTTACCATTGCAATAAAAATAATAAAATACTTAGGAATAAACCTACCTAAGGAAACAAAAGACCTGTATGGAGAAAAATATAAGACACTGATGAGAGAAATTCAAGATGATACAAACAGATGGAGAGATATGTCATGTTCTTGGTTTGGAAGAATCAACATTGTGAAAATGATTATACTACCAAAAGCAATCTACACATTCATTGGAATCCCTATCAAACCACCAATGGCATTTTTCACAGAACTAGAACAAAAAAAATCACAATTTGTATGGAAACACAAAAGACCCTGAATAGCCAAAGCAATCTTAAAGAAGAAAAATGGAGCTGGAGGAATAAGGCTCCTTGACTTCAGATTATACTACAAAGCTACAGTAATCAAGACAGTATGGTACTGGCACAAAAACAGAAATACAGATCAATGGAACAGGATAGAAATCCCAGAGAAAATCCCACACACATATCATCACAATATTTTTGATAGAGGAGGTAAGAATAAACAATGGAGAAAAGAGAGCCTCTTCAATAAGTGGTGCTGGGAAAACTGGACTGCTGCATGTAAAAGAATGAAATTAGAACACTCCTTAACACCATACACAAAAATAAAATCAAAATGGCTTAAGGACCTAAATATAAAGTCAAAAACTATAAGACTCTTAGAGGAAAACATAGACAGAACACTCTATGACAAATCACAGCAAGATTCTTTCTGACCCACCCCCTAGTGAAATGGAAATAAAAACCAAAATAAACTAATCAGCCTAATGAAACTTAAAAACTTTTGCACAGCAAAGGAAACCATAAGACAAAAAGACAACCCTCAGAGTGGGAGAAAATACTTGCAAGTGAAGCAACTAACATAGGATTAATCTCCAAGATTTACAAGCCACTCATGCAGCTCAATACTAAAAAGACAAACAACCCAATCCAAAAATGGGCAGAAGTCCTAAATAGACATTTCTCTAAAGAAGATGTACAGATTGCCAAGAAACACATGGAGGAATTCTCAACAGCACTAATCATTAGAGAAATGCAAATCAAAACTACAATGATGTATCTCCGTACACCAGTCAGAATGGCCATCATCAAAAAATTTACAAACAATAAGTGCTGGAGAGGGTGTGGAGAAATGGGAACCCTTTTGCACTGTTGGTGGGAATGTGAATGGATGCAGCCACTCTGGAGAACAGTATGGAGGTTCCTTAAAAAACTAAAAATAGAACTACCATACGACCCAGCAATCCCACTACTGAGCATATACCCTGAGAAAACCATAATTCAAAAAGAAACATGCACCACAATGTTCATTTCAACACTATTTACAATAACCAGGACCTGGAAGCAACCTAAGGGTTCATCAATGGATGGATTAAGAAGATGTGGCACATATATACAATAAAATATTACTCAGCCATAAAAAGAAACAAAATTGAGTTATTTGTAGTGAGGTGGATGGACCTAGAGTCTGTCATACAGAGTGAAGTAAGTCAGAAAGAGAAAAACAAATACCATATGCTAACACATATATATGGAATCTAAGGGAAAAAATGGTTATGAAGATTCTAGGGACAGGACAAGAATAAAGACGCAGTCATTGAAAATGGACTTGAGGACACAGGGAAGGGGAAGGCTAAGCTGGGCTGAAATGAGAGAGTGCCATGGACTTATGTACACTACCAAATGTAAAATAGGTTGCTAGTGGGAAGCAGCCGCATAGCACAGGGAGATCAGCTCGGTGCTTTGTGACCACCTAGAGTGGTGGTATAGGGAAGGTGAGAGGGAGACAAAGGAGGAAGGAGATATGGGGATATATGTTTATGTATAGCTGTTTCACTTTGGTATAAAGCAGAAACTAACACAAGAGTGTAAAATGATTATACTCCAATAAAGATATTAAAAAATAAATTCATGCTTGCAAAGCAATGTTGACAATAGAAAATTATTATCTCTTTCAAGTTCTGAGGAATAAATATGGAAGGAACAGTAAATACTCCATTCCATTATAAATTAATGATACAATGCAGGGTTATCTGTACTTCTGTTGAAATCTCTATTGACTTCTCTTAAAAAAAAAACAAAAACAAAAACAAAAAAACACCAGTTTTTTCTTTGGAGAACGATTTGAGGTGTTTATCTTTACATAATATTATCTGCAATGAGGCAGAGTCATCTGGTATATCTGTTGTAATATAAAACTTACTATTGTTCTGTCACTGGAAAGTGGAGTATTATTTGAGGGGAAATTATTCAAAAGGTGATCTTGGGATTATGATAAAATCTATTTTGGTCACAGGTTTAAATAGGGCAAAAACTCTGGCAACACTAAGTAAAGCCATCCCTTTTCAGTTATCTCAAATAAATGTAACTAGTGAGAATCATAATTTACTAATCCTAATTTAGATTACTGGAAGGTAAATTTTTGTATTATTATCAATTCTCACTATCACCCCCATTTTAAAATGGCCTATAATAGTGAGATCAAGATGAGACTCTTGTACCCTTGGGCCATAGAGAGAGAAGCAAAAATTCAAAAGGTAGCAAGGAAAAACAATATAGTACATATTAAAATATTAGCCTCCAGTTTTGCTGAGAATAAACAAAATATTCCTCTTCTGAGATATTAGGGCTATCAAGAATAATCTTACATGCTGTTGATCATTGAATGTTTGATAAAATAAGTAGATGAATACTAAGAACTTGGACATAATTTAATATTTATTTACTTCCTAGGTTTTACAACTATGAAATTACAGGTTTGAGTCAGATCATGCCTGGGTTTCATTCTATTGTTAAAATTTTGATAGGACACTGTATAATGCAATATGTTCACAATGTGCAGTGTATCAAAGTTGAAGTGTATGAGTTTTCAAAAATGTATATTATAAGCATATTGATGTGATTTTTGAGGTTTTACACACATGTACATGGCTCAATTTCTATCTGCAAACTGCAAATTTCATCTGGAATATTCTCAAGTTTTTATAGCAAAAATATAAATCTGAAAAAATAATTAATTCAATTTACTTGAGACCAAAATTCTGGATACTTGGATAGATGAGTTTTTATGTGATTTTCAGTATTTTTTTTAATATGTTGAAACTTTATATATAGTAACTAAAATATTTTAATCTCTAAGAATGAGAAATAGGATAAAATATCAAGTTCTCAGAAGTCCATAGTATTTTAACAGGAATAGTATTCAAGATTAGTAATAACATTCAAAGTTTAAATAATATGCACATTTTTAAGTTTTTTTAATGCTCAAAATGAGTGCACACACAGTCAGAAAACATTTGGAATAAGTTAGCTGATAGTATGTTTCCTTTAAGATTAATCACAGTTTAGAACAGGCCACATACAACCATTTACTAAGGAACTTTTACCATCAAAACTTTTAATAACTGACAACTGTCCTGATGTCTTGAGTCACTTCAGTCCCTGAGAGAAATGATCTCTCCTTCTTACTAAATCACACCATATTATGTGACAAGGCACATGATGTGTTAGTGGCCACATGCTGACTGAGCAGCTGTACAAAATGAATTAAAACCAAACTGTAAAAACATCTAGAACTGCAAACTTTTTAGAAAGGGAAATAAAAAAAAAGATATTTATGTGGACTACACAATCAAATTGAAACAGAGATTTGAACATATTAAAAATTAACATTTTATAATTTATCTCTGAATTAAGTTATGTTTCATTATAAACATATTGCATTATATATATTCCTATTTAATGGCCTGAAATTTACTCCCAAAAAGTGTGTAAATATATGACCTGGCAACATGAATAAAAATGTTATGGAAAAAATTTGTAATTATTAAATTACTCAACAGGAATTTAAAAAGATCCAAACTTCAAAGGTTTTTATAGAAGGTAATCAACTGATATCAAGGGATATTAGTGCTAGTAATTCTAAATATTAGAACTACATATAGTTTTTTGATCTGTATGACAATAATCAATTTATCACCTCTCAACTCGAAATTTATGCTTTAATACACACTCTGTGTTAATGGATATAATTCCTTTAAATATTTATCCTTTATAGTGAGCACAATGTTAAGTTTTCTCAGTAGAGGTCACTAGAGGACAGGAAAGAAGTTCTCCTACATAGAAGTTGCACAATTGGTCTGCATCACGAGAGTCAGAACCGCCTAAGCTCCACATCTAGAATGTGTGATCTCTTGGCACTGCTTCAGCCTTCACCCAGAATGGTGATCATCATGCTGCAGCTATTTCAACACAAGATACTGTGTATTGCAGTACTTATGCACACCTCAGAGCCCCATATTCCTCTGTTCATCTATCCTAAGGCCCCAGAGCCTTGTAGTCCAAGGATTTCCTGATGCTGTAGCCTTGTCAATGCCATGGACCTCTTGACACAGACATTATACATTCCAGGCCTTCTACTCACACTGGTGCTCATACTCCCTCTGTATGCCTGGCCACTGGCTGTGTTTCACCTAGGCCACTTTTTTGCTCTGGAGGGTTGTTTCCTGCTTGACTAGAAACTGTGGATGAGCTCTGGGTCAAGCAGGCCAGTGAACTTCTCTCCCATCCAGTGGCTTGCAACTACATCTTCTCTACAGAGACCAAAACCTTAGCCCTGGGGAGGGGACACACTTCTAAGTATGACCTTCCCTATGTAGTCTTCCCTCAGGTCTCATAGCTCTAAGATTTTTATATCTCACAATCACTTGTATCACTGTTTAATCATTCTTTATATTGAACTTCCTTTATTTTTTATATCATTGTATGAATTATGTTTCCTTATTTTATTCAGACTGATAGAAAATTGGTATCAGGAACAGTCCCAGAAGATAAGTCCCTAAAGATGGATTTTGGTATTAGTTTTGCACTTGAGCTTAAATGTAATGCTAGCTCCTTGTCAATGAGAAATTGAATGCTAGAGACCTGGCCTGCAGTGGAATCACAAAATATCACCTGTGGTTGTTTGTGAAGAAGTACCAAGTAAAACATGTACTTTTGGAGCTCATTTGGCTGCTGTACTTGACTGTTTTGGTAGTAATGATGATATAAGTATCATAATGTACTATAGACTCTTTTGAGCAGGGATAGCTTGTCCTCTGTTTTCTGAAAAGTTGAGCCTTTGTGTTTGAAAACACAGTGATAGCTGCATTTGTGGAAGGTGCCTTGGATGCCGATGCTCATTTTACTCAGGGCAGACTACCATCACTCCCTGTTGCCACTACACACATAACTAATGGTCAAATATCACCATGCTCTAGGGTATTAGATATGCCTGTAACCCAGGAGTAAATAAATTTAAATGATTGCAAGACTTTCCTAATGTATTTTGTCAGAAAACTGAACATTTGTGGGGATGGATCTGAAGGGCTGTTAGAACAAAGAGGGAAGAATATAACAGTAGATTATGACAGTGGATTAATTGATATGGGCACACTTTCTACAGATTTTAGATTTATATCACATCTGTTATTTTTTTTAAAACATTCCTTCTGAATTGTTTTCTCTTTGTTCCCCTAAGAGATTTCAATTACACCAATGTTAGAATTTTTTTCCTCTTCCATTTTATCTTATCTCTTCTAAACATTCATTTTCTATATTCTAGTTAAAATATTTTCTACTGACTTTGTCTAGTTCACTAATCTGCTCTGTCTTGTTCAATTTGCTGTTACAATCTTTATTAAATTCTCAGTTTCAACTAGATTTTCCCAATTCTAAATTTCCTATTTGACTTTGTTCTAGTATAACTATCATAAATATTTTTGCCATATTAATATTTAGTATTCAAATCAATTGCTAATAATTCCAAAAACTGTTATCTTTTGTTCCATTTTCATTATTTTTCTTTTCCTTCTTAATCCTGGATATTTTAAGACTGGACATTGCCTATGAAAAATATAAAATGTTCTGGATGATGTTGTCTTTTTCCAGAAAAGTTTCATCATATTCTCCTGCAGATGGACATAGTTAAGTCCATATTGCACTAATTCAAGATTGTGTTTTTGTTTTTTTTTAAGGTTTATCTACTTGAGATTTATATTCATTCTTAAGGTGTAGTCCTTCAGGATCACAACTAAATGTATGAGTCATTTTTATTTTGTCTAATGGCTCCAATTTTTATCTCAGAATGGTGAGACGGCCTCTTACCCTGCACATATATTGTAGACAAACCACTAAATGAAAGGATAACGTCTCTGAGCTTCTCTTCTCACTGGTATCTTAGCTCCTAATTTTTAAAATTTTTCTTGTCACTCCAGCATTGTAAGTTTATAAAAATAAAATCTGCTGTCTTTTCACATTCTCGACAAATTGTTGGGTTGTTGACCTTTGTTCAGTGTCATTAATTGGCAAATGTCCCCAAGGGGAAACAATGCCTTGATGACTAGTTTTTCAACTCTCTGTAGTTCATTTTGTTCTGAGATCATACCTCCAAGTTATGATTGCCTTGGAAGACCTTTAAATTTTTTTCAAGAAAATTTGGTTTTGTTGTTTTTCTAGATTGTTCATCTTCCATAAGCTACTATACTATATATGAAACCAGAAATCTCCTTGTCTTTATATTTAGGTATGTCACTATCTAAACAGTAAATTCTATTAGAGTAGACACAATGTCTACATTTTTACTTTTTTAATCTGAAGTATCTTGGCACTCTGTAATAGAATTTAATTATGCATATCAGAAAGGGTAAAAGTAGACTCAAAGAAATAAAATAGAACATTGATCTAGTAAAAATTCCAAGATAAAATAGTGGGTTTGTATGAGGTGGTCTTGTGGAAATGGGCAGGAGAGGTAATTAGAAATTTTTAAGTTGTCCAGGTGTGTTGCTGAGGATGTTGCCCACTAGGACAATAATCAAAGTTGTTTTACATGGGTCTCAGTACCAGGAACATCTGTGCTTCCTCTGAACAATTGTTAAGAAAGACTTTTTGCAATGAATGTTTTACTTCTCATTAATTAGTGTGTTTATTTCTGATATAACTATTCAGGAATTCAGAAATAAGTAGCAGCTTACCTTTAGTTATTCAGTTGTGCTTCTTGGGATACCATTTACATTAAGCTTTATTTTTACTTTCCTACTATTTTTTTCTCTTGGCTTGTTTTTATTATATACATAAAACTTTCCCTTGGTGGTTTTGAATATGTAAATCTTGGTAGGTTGTTTCAAATACTTTTTAGTAAGAAGTAAAATATATATTAATAAATACATAAATAAAATTAAAGTCAAAGGCAAAGAGAATGTGGGCTTCCTCCTCCTCCTCACTTACCTATTTTTATAAACTACAGGTAAATTTACATAAGATAGCTTGAGTAAGCAGTAAAAAATTCAAATATAATGGCCTGAGTGAATAAAGAACTTATTGTTTCACACTACAAGTAGCTCAGAGTCAATGAAGTACCGTAGTTCTCTTCCTTGGTGTTTCTATATTGTCAGGGCTTCAGTGTTTCTGCAGTTCTTCTGGCTTTCTTTCATGCTCGATGCACATCCTCTACTCTTGTTTACTCACACAATGATAACAAAAGACAGGAAGGCATTATCTCTTTTTGATACTAGGGGGTAAAATATTTCTCATTAGACAACTGGAAGACTTACCTTTATGTTTCATTATTTAGGAAGTCAGATTTTTGTGTCTAAGAAGATTACTGACAAAGGGACTGTAATTTATAGATTTGCTTAGATTAATCAATATTCATCCCTTGCTACTGGAAAAGGTAACCATGAAGCACATCACTGTGTAACATATTAAAAAAAAAATCAAGGTTCTAGAATCAAAGAAAAAAGGGAGTAATGATAATTGAGTAGAAAAAGCAGTAGTATCTACCACACTCCCTTTAAACTATCATAGGTTCTAGGATTAAAACATCAATCATCGGGCTTCCCTGGGGGCACAGTGGTTGAAAGTCCGCCTGTTGATGCAGGAGACATGGTTCATGCCTTAGCCTGGGAAGATCCCACATGCTGTGGAGTGGCTGGGCCCGTGAGCAATGGCCACTGAGCCTGTGCATCCAGAGCCTGTGCTCCACAGCGGGAGAGTCCACAACAGTGAGAGGCTTGTGTACTGCAAAAAAATAAATAGTAAATAAATAAATAAATAAATAATCAACCATCCATTCATTTAACAAAAAAATAACTAAGCATATAATGTATCCCAGCTATAGTTCTAGAAAAAGAGATAAAGCAGTTGACAAAAGCAGTAAAATCCCAGGTGGATAGAAAAATAATTTAAAGTTAGTAACATGTAATATATAGACCATAATAAGGGCTAAGGAGACAAAAATAAATAAAACCATGAACGAGGATATAAAGGAAATACATTTTTCTATATTGTAGCTACTGAAGACATACAAAGTGGGAAACTTTTGTTTAGAGTCTTAGAGAAATTGACAGGGCAAATGGAGTGGATATTTTGAGAAGGAGCAAAACAGGTAGAGGAAACAAGTGCAACTGTTTAGAAGCAGAAGCATATCTACACTAAAAAAGATCAGTGTGGATAAAATGGAATAGATAAGAAAGATAACTGTAGTCTATTACAAAAGAGTTGTTTTTTAATCTGAATGTGATGAATGGCCACTTTTTTGAATAGGAAAGTGACACAATGTATGTGAAATTTTAAGAGAATAATTTTGGCTGCTACATGAGAATGGATTGAATGAGAGAAGGACAAAAATAGGGAGACCAGGGCTTCTCTGGTCACGCAGTGGTTGAGAGTCCACCTGCCGATGCAGGGGACATGTGTTCGTGTCCCCGTCTGAGAAGATCCCACATGCCGTGGAGTGGCTAGGCCCGTGAGCCATGACTGCTGAGCCTGCGTGTCCGGAGCCTGTGCTTCGCAACGGGAGAGGCCACAACAGTGAGAGGCCCGCATACCGCAAAAAAAAAAAAAAAAAAAAAAAAAAAAAAAAAATAGGGAGAACAGTTAAAGAGCTACTCAGACTATTTAGATAATATAGGTGTGAGCTGATTGTGCCTTGGGTTAAGGTAGTGGCAGAGAAAGAGGTGGGTAAGTGGTCAGATTCTGAATATATTTTGAAAATAAATCTGAGAGCTTTGCTGATGTTTGGGATGTGAGAATATGTGGAGTGCAGGGGAGGGGAGATGATCTAAAGATATTTTGAACAAACATATTTTGCCTGAGAGATTAAAATAAGTGTTCTTGGGCTTCCCTGGTGGCGCAGTGGTTGAGAGTCTGCCTGCCGATGCAGGGGACGCGGGTTCGTGCCCCGGTCCGGGAAGATCCCACATGCCGCGGAGCGGCTGGGCTCGTGAGCCATGGCCGTTGAGCCTGCGCGTCCAGAGCCTGTGCTCCACAACGGGAGAGGCCACAACAGTGAGAGGCCCACGTACTGCAAAAAAAAAAAAAAAAAAAAAAAAAAAAAAAGTGTTCTTTGTTTTTCTACCTAAATATTAATCCCTTAACATTTATAACTTTATAAATTTCTAGATAAAATTTAACTTTTTTTCATGTAGTTCTGAGTTTTCTAAAACTATACTCTTTCCATTATTTCACAAGGATATTCTGAATTGTATTGTATTTACTTGTGTCTTTGGATCTAAAGTAGGTCTCCAATAACTAACAAATGGATAAATTGTAAAAATTCACTCTGTCAATCTCTGCCATTTGATAAAGAGCTTTTCTCTTACTGCTTTCAAGATTCTCTCTTGTTTTGGATGTTAGCACTACAATTATAATGTGTTTCAGCATGGAACTCTTCCAGCATGGAATTAATTGCAATTCCTGGATGTGTAGATTCATGTATTTCCAAAAAATTGGGAAACTTTTAGGTTTTATTTCTTCACATATTCTCTCTGTCCCTTTCTGTCCTCTCCTTCAGATATTCCCATAATATATATGTTGGTCTTCTTTACTTTTATTATTTTTTATTGGAGTATAGTTGCTTTACAATGTTGTGTAAGTTTCTACTGTACAGCAAAGTGAATCACATGTATCTCCTCTTTTGTGGATTTCCTTCCCATTTGAGTCATGACAGAGCATTGAGTAGAGTTCCCTGTGCTATATAGTATGTTCTCATCAGTTATCTATTTTATACATAGTATCAATTGTGCAAACATGTCAGTCTCAATCTCTCAATTCATCCCACCCCCACTTTCCTGTCTTGGTATCCATACATATGTTCTCTATGTCTGAGTCTCTATTTTTGCTTTTCAGCTAAGATCATCTATATCATTTTTCTATATTCCACATATATGTGTTAATATATAATATGTGTTTTTCTCTTCCTGTTTTACTTCACTCTGCATGACAGACTCTAGGTCCATCCACGTCTGTCCAGTTTTGTTCCTTATTATGGCAGAATAATATTCCATTGTACAGATGTATCACATCTTCTTTATCCATTCCTCTATCAATGGACATACAGCATTTGTTGCTTGTAGATTTTCTGATGATGCCCAACTAACCAGTGTCAGGTGATACCTCATTGTAGTTTTGATTTGCATTTCTCTAATAATTAGTGATATTGAGAATCTTTTCATATGCCTCTTGGCCATCTGTATATCTCTTTGGAGAATGTCTATTTAGGTCTTCAGCCCATTGTTTTTCTTTTATTAACCTCCTTATTGGAAATAATTGCTTTGTAATGTTGTGTTAGTTTCTGCTGTATAACAAAGTGAATCAGCTATATGTATACATATATCCCCATATCCTCTCCCTCTTGTGTCTCACTACCACCTTCCCTATACCATCCCTCTAGGTGTCACAAAACAGCAAGCTGATCCCCCTGTGCTATGCAGCTTCTTCCCACTAGCTATCTATTTTACATTTGGTAGTGTATATATGTCAATGCTACTCTCTCACTTCATCCCAGCTTACCCTTCCCCCTCCCCGTGTCCTCAAGCCCATTCTCTACATCTGCATCTTTATTCCTGTGCTATCCCTAGGTTCTTCAGAACCTTGTTGTTGTTGTTTTTTTTTTTTTTTTAGATTCCATATATATGTGTTAGCATATAGTATTTGTTTTTCTCTTTCTGACTTACTTCACTCTGTATGAGAGACTCTAGGTCCATCCACCTCACAAAAAATAACTCAGTTTCATTCCATTGTATATATGTGCCACATCTTCTTAACCCATTCATCTGTTGATGGACACTTAGGTTGCTTCCATGTCCTGGCTATTGTAAATAGTGCTGCAATGCACCTTGTGGTACATGACTGTTTTTGAATGATGATTTTCTCAGGGTATATGCCCTGTAGTGGGATTGCCGGGTCATATGGTAGTTCTACTTTTGGTTTTTTAAGGAATCTCCATACTGTTCTCCATAGTGGTTGTACCAATTTACATTCCCATCAACAGTGCAGGAGGGTTCCCTTTTCTCCACATCCTTTCCAGCATTTATTGTTTTTAGATTTTTTGATGACGACCATTTTGACTGGTGTGAGGTGATACCTCATTGTAGTTTTGATTTTATTTCTCTAAGGATTAGTGAAATTTAACATCCTTTCTTGTGTTTGTTGGCAATCTGTATATCTTCTTAGGTGAAATGTCTATTTAGGTCTTTTGCCCATTTTGAATTGTGTTGCTTGCTTTTTTGATATTGAGCTGCATGAAATATTTTTATATTTTGGAGATTAATCCTTTGTCAGTTTTTTTCATTTGCAGATATTTTCTCCCATTCTGAGGGCTGTCTTTTCATATGTTTATGGAGTTCTTTGCTGTGCAAAACCTTTAAGTTTCATTAGGTCCCATTTTCTTTTTCTTTTTGTTTTTACTTCCATTTCTGTAGGAGGTGTGTGAAAAAGGGTCTTGTTTTGATTTATGTCATACCGTGTTCTGCCTATATTTTCCTCTATGAGTTTTATAGTGTCTGGCCTTACATTTAGGTCTTTAACCCATTTTGAATTTATTTTTGTGTATGGTGTTAGGGAGTGCTCTAATTTCATTCTTTTACATGTAGCTGTCCAGTTTTCCCAGCACCACTTATTGAAGATGCTGTCTTTTCTCCATTGTATATTCTTGCCTCCTTTATCAAAAATAAGGTGACCATATGTGCATGGGTTTATCTCTGGGCTTTCTATCCTGTTCCATTGAGCTATCTTTCTGGTTTTGTGTCAGTACCATACTGTTTTGATTACTGTATCTTTGTGGTATAGTCTGAAATCAGGGAGCCTGATTCCTCCAGCTCCATTTATCTTTTTCAGATTGCTTTGGCTATTCGGGGTCTTTTATGGTTCCACACAAATTTTGAAATTTTTTGTTTTATTTATGTGATAAATGCCATTGGAAGTTTGATAAGGATTACATTGAATGTGTAGATTGCTTTGGGTAATAGTGTCATTTTCACAATGTTGATATTTCCAATCCAAGAACATGGTATATCTCTCCATCTGCTTGTATTGTCTTTAGTTTCTTTCATCAGTGTATTATAGTTTTCTGCCTACAGGTTTTTTGTCTCCTTAGGTGGGTTTATAATTAGGCATTTTATTCTTTTGTTGTACTGGTAAATGAGATTGTTTCCTTGATTTCATTTTCTGATCTTTCATTTCTAGTGTATAGGAATGCAACAGTTTTCTGTGTATTTATTTTGGAATCTGTGAATTTACTAAATCCATTGATGAGCTCCAGTAGTTTTCTGGAGGCATCTTTAATATTTTCCATGCATAGTATCATGTCATCTGCAAACAGTGGCAGTGTTATTCTTCTTTTCCAGTTTGGATTCTGGCATTTCTTTTTCTTCTCTGTTTGCTGTGTCCAGGACTTCCAAAACTATGATGAACAATGGTGGTGAGAGTGAGCTTCCTTCTCTTTTTCCTAATCTTAGAGGAAATGTTTATGCTTTGTCACCATTGAGAATGATGTTTGCTGTGGGTTTGTCATATATGGTCTTCATTATGTTGAGGTAGGTTCTCTCTATGCACACTTTATGGTGAGTTTTTATCTTAAATGCATGTTGAATTTTGCCAAAATCTTTTCCTGCATCTGTTGAGATGATCATATATATATATACATATATATATATATATATATATATATATATACACACATACATATATATATATATATATATACACACACATATATATATGTATATATATATATATGTATATATATATATATTTTTTTTTTAATTTGTTAATATGGTGTATCATATTTGTTGATTTGTGTGTATTGAAGAATCTTTGCATCCCTGGGATAAATCCCACTTGATCATGGTGTGTGATCCTTTTACTGTGTTTTCTGATTTGGTTTGCTAGTATTTTATTGAAGATTTTTTGCAATTGTGCATCAGTGTTATTGGCCTGTAATTTTCTTTTTTTTGTGATATCTTTGGTTCTTGTATCAGGGTAATGGTGGCCTCATAGAATGAGTGTAGGTGTGTTTTTCCCTATGCAATTTTTGGAATAGTTTGAGAAGGATAGCAATTAGGTCTTCCCTAATTGTTTGATAGAATTCACCTGTGAGGCCCAATGGTCCTGGATTTTTGTTCATTGGAAAATTTTTAATCAGTTTCAATTTCATTACATGTGATTTGTCTGTATTTTCTATGTCTTCCTGGTTGAGTCTTGGAAAGTTGTACTTTTCTAAGAATTTGTCCCTTTCTTCCAGGTCATACTTTTTGTTGGCATACAGTTGCTTTATTAGTCTCTTATGATCCTTTGTATTTCTTGTGGTGTTTGTTGTAAATTCTCCTTTTTTATTTCTAATTTTATCGATTTGAGTCCTCTCCCTTTTTTTTTCTTGGTGAGTCTGGCTAAAGGTTTATCAACTTTGTTTGTCTATTCAAAGAACAAGCTTTTAGTTTCATTGATCTTTGCTATTGTTTTCTGCATTTCTATTTCATTAATTTCTGCTCTGATCTTTATGATTTCTCTCCTCTACAACTTTGGCTTTTATTTGTTCTTTTTTGTCTAGTTGCTTTAGGAGTAGGATTGGGTGGTTTATTTCAGATTTTTCTTGTGTCTTGAGGTGGGATTGTATTGTTATAAACTTCCTTCTTAGATCTTCTTTTGCTGCAGCCCATAGGATTTTGGCCATCATGTTATCATTGACATTTTTTTCTAAGCATTTTTTGATTTCCTCTAATTTTCTTCAATGATCTCTTGGTTATTTAGTAGCATATTGTTTATCTTCCATGTGTTTGTTTTTTTTACAGTTTTTTTTTTTTTTTTTTTTTTCCCTGTAACTCATTTCTAATCTCAAAGTGTTGTGGTCAGAAAAGATGCTTCATACAATTGAAATTTTCTTAAGTTTACCAAGGCTTGATTTGTAACCCAAGATGAGACCTATCTTGGATAATATTCCATGCACACTTGAGAGGAAGGTATATTCTGCTTCTTTTGGGTGGAATGTCCTAGAAATATCAATTAAGTCTATCTGGTCTATTGTGTCATTTAAGTCTTGTGTTTCCTTATTAATTTTCTGTCTTGTATTTCCTTGATTAATTTTCTGTATCCATTGGTGTAAGTAGAGTGTTAAAATCACCCACTATTATTGTGTTACTGTCAATTTCCCCTTTTATGCCTGTTAGCATCTGTCTTATGTATTGAGGTGCTCCTATGTTGGGTGCATAATTATTTACAATTGTTATATCTTCTTTTTGGACTGATCTCTTGATCATTATGTAGTGACCTTTCTTTTCTCTTGTAATAGTCTTTATTTTAAAGTCTATTTTGTCTGCTATGAGTATTGTTACTCCAGCTTTCTTTTGATTTCCATTTTCATGGAATATCTTTTTCCATCCCCTTACTTTCTGTCTATATGTGTCCCTAGGTCTGAAGTGGGTTGCTTGTAGACAGCATATATATGGGTCTTGTTTTTAGATCCATTCAGCCAGTCTGTGCCTTTCAATTGGAGCATTTAATCCATTTATATTTAAGGTAATTATTGATATGTATGTTCTTATTACCATTTTGTTAATTGTTTGGGGTTTGTTTTTGTATGTCTTTTTCTTCTCTTGTGTTTCCCACCAAGAGTACTCCCTTTAGCATTTGTTGTAAAGCTGGTTTGGTGGTGCTTAATTCTCTTAGCATTTGCTGGTCTAAATTGCTTTTGATTTCTGCATTGAATCTGAATAAGATCCTTGCTGTGTAGACTAATCTTGGTTGTAAACTTTTCCGTTTCATCATTTTAAATATGTCTTGCCACTCCCTTGTGGTCTCCATAGTTTCTCTGAAAAATCAGTTGATAACCTTATGGGGATTCCTTGCATATTTTTGTTACTTTTCCTTTTTTGTTTTTAATATTTTTCTTTGTATTTTATTTTTGTTAGTTTGATTATTGTGTCTCAGCATGTTTCTCCTTGGGTTTATCCTGTATGGGTCTCTCTGTACTTTCTGGACTTGACTGACTATTTTCTTTCCCATATCAGGGAACTTTTCAAATATAATCTCCATATATTTTCTCAGGCCTGTTGCCTTTCTCTTCTTCTAGGTGGGAGCCCTATAATTTGAATGTTGGTACATTTACTGTTGTCCCAGAGGTGTTTGAGACTGTCCTCATTTCTTTCCTTTTTTTTTTTTTTTTTTTCTTTATTCTGCTCCAGGGCAGTTATTTCCACCATTCTATCTTCCAGCTCACTTATTCATTCTTCTGCCTTAGTTATTCTGCTATTGATTCTTTCTAGTGTATTTTTCATTTCAGTTGTTGTTTTGTTCATCACTGATTGTTTGTACTCTAGTTCTTCTATGTCCTTGTTAAACATTTCTTGTACCTTTTCAATTCATGCCTCCAGTATATTTCTGAAATCTTGGATCATCTTTATTATCATTACTCTGATTTTTTTTTTTCTGGTAATTTTCCTATCGTTGTGGTTCATTTAGTTGGTCTTTATCTTTTTACTTTTCTCCTTCATCTGCAACATATTACTCAGTCATCTCATTTTGTCTAACCTACTGTTTTTATGGTCTCTTTTCTTCTTAGTTCCTCTTGCTTCTGTTGTCTGCCCCCTGGTGAGTGAGGTTGGTAGGGGCTTATTTGTAGGCTTTCTGGTCAGAGGGACTGGTGCCTGCAATCTGGTGGGTGGAACTGAGTCTTTTCCTTCTGATGGACAGGATGGTATCAGATGGTGTGTTTTGGGGTGTCTGTGAGCTTAGTTTGATTTTATGCAGCTTGTCTGCTGATGGGTGTGTCTGTGCCTGTCTTGCTGGTTTTTGGCATGAAGTGTCCAGCACTGGATCCTGCAAGCATTTGGGCAGAGCTGAGTATTGGTGTTGAAACATGGATATCTCAGGAGAGTGCATGCCAATTAATATTCCCTGGGCCCAGGAATTCTCTGGTGGTCCAGCATCCTGACTTAACACTCCTACCCCCAGAGGCCCAGGTCCGATCTCTGGCTAGAAACCAAGAACCTGCAAGCCATATTGTACCCCTTGAGAAATACTAAATAAAAGAAAGAAAAAAGAAAAGAAAATGAAAGAAAACAAACAAACAAAATCAAAGACCAATAGCAAAGACAAAAACTAACACACAGTACCAAGAACAGCACAGCACACACACAGACACTCACACTGAAAAAAATAATACTAGAAATAAAACAGACACACCAAATCCATGACAAATGTTAACAACAAAACCAAACTAACAGAAACAAAGTAGCAGACAGAAAAGGAAAAAGAAAAAAGAAAAAGAGGGGAGAGTGAGTTAAAGCAGCAGCTGATTAGGGCACACTTACTCCCTCAGGCCAGGGAGGCTTACAATGGCCACAATTGGGGTGTGCATGAGTTGCCTGCAGTAGTGGGAACTGGCAGGCTGTTGCAACAGACTGTGGCCCACTCAGTCTAGTGGGAGTCCCTCCCAGTTCCCACAGAGCCAGGGGCAGGAGTGTGGGGGCTGTGGTGGTCCCACCCATTGCACTCATCTCAAAAATGTCACCTCATTTCCTAGGCAGACCATGATTCATTTGGGGGCATTCCTTTCTGTGGAGCCCCTCACTCTCATTCCCGCTTTTGTATTCACACAGCCAACAGCGTCTCTCCCTGAGTCTGCTCTCTTAACCACATGGTTTAGCATTCAGACCTCATCAACACTGGTAGAATTCCATCTCAGGCAGGGGTTCCCAGAGCTTATTCCCCAGGCGGTTTTGGGTTGGGTGGCACACTGGACCCCAGAGGCTATGAAGAAGGAGGATGTCTTGGTTTGAAGGATGGGTGAGACTACTCAGATGTGAGCCTTTCCCAGTACCCACAGAGGCTGAAGAAGCTGGGGAGTGGAGAAAGGGGTTGTAATGTTTGCCCCACCCCTTGTGCACAACTCAACAATGATGCCTTTCTTCTATGGTGTCCCAGGCTTTATTTGAAAACGTTCCCAGTTGTGGAGTTCCTTAGTCTTTTAACAGCCAACAGCTGTCTCCCCACACTAGGTCTGTACTCCAAACCCCACTTTCCAGCCCCCAGACACCCTCAGCAACAGGCTACTCACAACTCAGGCTGGGATGCACAGAGCCGCAGTGCAGACTATGTGCACAGTTCTTACTTTGTCCTGCCTTCCACAGACTATTTGCTGCATTCTCTTTTGGTCCTCTTTTTCTGTCCTGGTTGATTCCCCCACAATGAGTGAGTTTTTCTGAGTGCAGGGACCTCCCCTCAGATTCCCTCTAGGGTTGCTGGTCCATTTTAAGATTCTTCTTTTCCTTTTTCTTCTTTCTTTCATCCTCCCTGGTTCTGAGAGGATTTTTCTTGTCTTTTTAGGTGTTTGAGTTCTTCTGCTAATGATCAGTAGGTGTTCTGCAGTTGGGTGGAAGGTCTAAAGTGATGTCTTCCTGCTGCTTCTGAATCTTCTTGGTGCCAGTGAAGAATTTGGACTCTTTGCTCATGCTGACCTTACTCTCTTTCTTCTTGTGATGTTTGTTTCTTTCTCGGTTTGCTGGTTGGAAGACGAAGATGAGGAGGAGCTGGCGCTCTCTTGAATCATCATTTGACATAGCAATTCCCCACCCCACCCAACAAACAGCCCCTCTCTTTGTGTCTGGCTGCTTTTTGCTACTGCAGTGTCTGCAGCTACGGCTGTTGCTGGACCTGGCCATTCGTGTCTCTCACTGGGAGAGAAGTGGAAGAGAAGCAGCAGCAACTATTATATTTTATTTTTTACAAATGGCTAAAAAGACTTCATGAGATTTTGAGGAAAATGTTTTAGGCTTTTCAAGAGTTATTTATGAAAACTACAGCAGTTTTCTATAAAGCTTCATGACTCAAATAATAGTAGATGTTACTAGACATATAATTTAATTGACTGATTAACACAGAGAAAATGTTAACTTAGCATCTCTGCTGCATTTCCTGATCAGTCACCCAAGGATGTCTCAAGCACATAGTTATGATTACAGTTTTGGCTCCTGTTAAATAATTTTCCTTTGGATAAATTTCTCAACTGCCAGCCAGGTTAGTATTTCATTTCTTGCTTCAAGTGTTAAAAAACATTTTTTTTTTTCAAATAATACATACTGAATCAAATATTAAGTGCAAATAATAGGGAAATAAGGGTAACATTTTGAAAATGGCATTAATTTTGACTTTAGGTTATGATTTATCTGATTGAAATAGGTTTAATGAAGGAGTCTAATAAATATGTCATTCTCATCACTTGATAAGTAGTCACTTCAATACTTTAACTGATGTTCTAATCCTTGAAGGAAGTCTGCAGTGGGAAAAATTTGTACTTATTATTTTTGTCTCAAACATTAATATTTTAAAGAAATGTAAAATAAATTGAAGAGAAAAGTTGAGAACCTTCCAAATATAATATAACCTAGGAACTAAAGTTTTCAGTTGGTTTTAAATTATGGTGCTTAAGGAGTGACATCAGCAAGATAATGACATAGGAAGTCCTAGACACTCTTACCCCCATGAACACAATGATTCAACAAGAATACATGGACAAATTCCCTTTATGAGAAATTCAGAATCTATTTGAGGGGCTCCTTCACCCCAGTCAAGCATGAAACCAGCTGCATCAAATCCAGTAGGGAAAATTGGGACTTCCCCTAAAAATAAAAAATAAATCAAATGATAGCTCATGTTCATAGATTGGAAGACAATACTGTTAAAGTGTTCATACTATTCAAAATCATCTACACATTCATGCAATACCTTTGAAAAATTTCATGTCTTTTTTTACAGAAATAGGAAAACAATTATAAAATTCATATGGAAACACAAATGACCTTAGTAGCCAAAATGATCTTGAGAATGAAAAATAAATCTGGTAGCATCACACCTCCTAATTTCAAAACATATCACAAAGCTACAGTAATTAAGGCAGAATGGTACTAGAATAAAGAGTCATTTAGATCAATGGAATAGAATAGAGAACCCAGAAGTAAACTCACACATATACAGCCATCTGATCTTTGACAAGGGTGCTAAAAATACACAGTTAGGAAAGGATAGTCTCTTCAACAAATGGTGCTGTGCAAACTGGATATGCACATGTAAAGAATGAAACTGCATCCTTTTCTGACACCAAACACAAAAGTCAAATCAAAGTGAATTAAAGATGTAAACATAAGGCCTGAAGTCTTAAACTCTTAGAAGAAAACAGTAGAAAAACTTTATTACATTGGTCTTGGCAGTGATTTATTGTATATGTCACCAAAAACACAAGTAAGATTAAAACAGACAATATGTACTTTATCAATCTAAAAACTTTCTGCTCAGCAAGGAAAGAATTAACTGAATAAAAAGACAACATATAAAATGGGAGAAAATATTGCAAACTATATATGTGATAAGGAATTAATATCCAAAAAAATATAAAGAACTCATAAACACAATAATAAAATATATAATAATGTAATTAAAATGAGCAAAGGACTGAAATAGTCATTTGTTTAAAGAAGGCATACAAATAAACAAAAAGTATAGGAAAAGGTACTCAACATCCTTATTATCAGGGATCAGCCAATTAAAACCACAATGAGATATTACCTCACACTTGCAAGTGTTGGCAAGAATATGGAGATTGAAACTCGTATACATATGTTGGAAATAATGTAAAATGTTGCATCAGCTATGGAAAACAGTAAAGAGGTTTCAGAAAAAATTAAAAATAAAGCTACCCTATGATCCAACAGTCCCACTCCTGGATATTAGTCCAAAATAATTTAAATCAAGATCTCACAGGATCTGCACTACCATGT
This sequence comes from Inia geoffrensis, assembly GCA_036417435.1. Classification (NCBI taxonomy): domain Eukaryota; kingdom Metazoa; phylum Chordata; class Mammalia; order Artiodactyla; family Iniidae; genus Inia; species Inia geoffrensis. The sequence goes on from CM070916.1 coordinate 48,960,216, forward strand.
ACACTGCTGCATTATTCACAATTGTTAAGATGTGGAAACAAACTAAATACCCATTGATGGTTGAAAAGACAAAGAAAATATGGTATATATATATATATATATATATATATATATATATATATATATATATATATATATATATATATATATATAATAGAATATTAGTCAACCTAAATAAGGAAAGAAATCCTGCCATATGTGACAACATATATGATCCTTGAGGGCATTATGATAAGTGAAATAAGCCAGACACAGGACAAATACTGTATGATTTCACTTATGTGATGTATCTAAATAGTCGTTCTTACAGGAGCAGGGAGTAGAATGATGATTGCCAGGGGCTGAGGGCTTGGGGAAATGGGGAGTTGTTGCTTAACAAGTATGAAATATGTATGTTAGATGAATAAATTCAAGAGATCTGCTGTGGAACACTATGCCTATAATTAACAATATTGTACTGTAGATTTAAAAATTTTTAAGGGGATAAATCCCATGTTAAATGCTCTTACTATGATAAAAAATATAGTGCTCAGGGTCTTTTTTTTTTTTTGCTACGTTATTGAAAGAGATGATGCAACAAATTCATTTATAATTGGAATTTAAGAGATTCTACAGGTAATATTTAAAAACTGTTTTGGTATAGGACAGCACTATGAAATGGTTGCATGTGGAATTTCCAAACATGGTCAAATTGTGTCAATGGAATAGCTACTTTTTTTGTTTGTTTAACAATAGGGACAAAGAATTGCAGGATCTAAGGCTTAGGAAATATACAGGTTATTTGGCCCTTAAGTTAATTCTAACTTCCCTCCCTCAAAACACTTTTTATTTATGCCCACTTCTAGAGGATATGATAAATTTCTTATTTCTCATTACTAGAAAAAATAGGAAGTGGCTGAGGATGGATTTGTACAAACTTTTTGCAGGGCAGTTTGGTATTATCTATCTAAATTACTATTTAATATATATGAATTTTAATGAGCCATGTGCATACTGACATAATTGTGAATCATCAAAACTAATTTAATTACTTTTTTCTCTGTTGACAGTCAAACTAAATGAATAAAATAGAAATAATAGAAATGAGCCAATGGTGAAAGAAGTCTTCAATCTAAAATAAATTAATAGTAAATTAGAAGATAGAAAGCAGTTTTGAAGCAAGAGATAAAGATAAAAGAGTCTCTGCAATTATTGAATTGGATGATATTTCTATACTATAAAGACATGACAAGAAAGATCCAGAGTGACAGAAGGAAAATAATTAACGTCAATAAAATTAGAAAATGAGCCCACTTTAACTTTTTCACTTTTACCTTTAAGAATTCTAGTGCTCATTTTTATGAATATTTCTTAAAGGAGGATTCATGATATGCTTACTTCCAACTGATTTTTAATAATATAAACCTAGACACTAATAATTATTTAATAATTATTGAAATTAAAATAGTATCAATCATGCTTATCATTGTTCATAGTGTGTTCAAAGAACATTTTGTGAAAGAGAGGCTCCAGAACTTCATCAAGCAAATCAAAGTTTTTAATTGTTTTCAAATAAAGAACATAAAAATATCATATTCAGCATTGATACCTTATTTTATAACAAATAAGTTTGTAACAATAATGAAATTCAAACTCAGGTGAAACCCTCATATTTAAGTTTGGTAGCATTCATTCTCTGGGATATTACTAACATGAACAAGTATTATAAATGACAATTAAGATAGCTTAAGGCTATAAATAAAGCAATTTATATTTTAGTACCAGGGGCAGAAAAATGTCATGTTATTTCACATTTTGATTTGATGCAAGGCTTACCTGATTTCCATGATTGTTAACATCATTCTTCCTTAAACAAAAGCAATACACATTGCATGGTTTCTCACTCTTCCAAACAAAAATTGTCTATTTTTGATAACAAGGGGAAATATTTTTTCTTATATTTCTTTGAATTTGTTACTGAAGAAAAGGAAGTAACTTCTGTTTTAAGTCTCCTTCATTTGTTAGTCATGTAGCATTTCTTCTTATTGTACTATGTCATATTGTAAGGATTTTATTCTATTAAAACCACTCTGAAGAATAATCTTGAGAGCAGACATATAGACATAATTGTTACTGAAAAAAAAATTTAAATAAAAATGTTATTTATATTTCCTCAGTCTATGATGTGAAAAGGTGGAGAATTTAAACTCCTCTGTGAAGATAATCCTAACTTTATATGAAGGTTACCTTCTTATACAAATAGATGGAATCACCTTCTATCCAATAAAAATATTCCTTAGGCTTCATATTATTCTTACTAAAGTACCAATTTGACTAAAAGTTTATTTTGTTCTTTTTATTTTTAAATATTTCTTATTTTTCCAGCTTTATTGAGACATAATTGATGTACTACATTGTTTAAATTTAAGGTGGGCATACAATATGTTGAGTTGATGCATTTATATATGCAAAATATTTATTATTAATGCTCCCATCTCATCACATAATTGCTATTTCTTTTTGTGCTGAGAATACAAAAGATCTACACTCTTAGCAACATTCAAGTATATAATATAGTATTAGCAGTGATCACCATGCTGTAATTAGATCCCCAGAGCTTATTACTCTTTTAACTGGATGTTTGTACCATTTGACCAACATCTCCCCATTGCCTCTACTCTACTCCCTAATCCCTGGTAACCACTATTCTACTTTGTTTCTGAGTTTGACTTTTTTAGATTACACATATAAGCAATATATTTGTCTTTTTCTGTCTCATTTATTTCACTTAGCATAATGCCCTTAAGCTTCATCCATGATGCTGAAAATGACAGGAGTTCCTTCTTTCTCATGACTGATATTCCATTATACAGATAAAATTTTATGTATTCATCCATTGAAGAACTATAAACAAATGGCTCTAATTACAAACATCAATATAAAAAATGTAGTTAGTTAATCAACTACTATATAATAAGTGAATCCCTATTGCATGCTAGATTATTGAGATAGCTAGAGAATCAAAATAAAAAATAAACAGCTCCTCAACCTTGTAGCTTAGAGTTTAACAATAGTAATCATCATTAGTCAAATAATTATATGTAATTAAATAATCATTGTAAACAGTATTAATTAAAAGGGAATTGATTTTATTAGAAGATATGAATTTGATATGAATTATTAGAAAAATGAATTTAAGCAGAGACCTGATGTTGTGGGTAGAAGAGAGTAAAGATGTTTTCCAAGACAGAAAGAAAGTGAGTGTGAAGACTTTAATGTGTGAAAGAACATAAGAGTTTCCCAAACTATGAAAAATCATTTGGCTGTAGTAAACAGTTTCAGGTTGAGAAATGCAAACAATAATGCAAACAATTAGTTAGAATATCAAAACATGAGATTTCAACTGGATCATCATTAGTAAACCAGAATGGAAGAAAAGGAAAAAATGGCTTTTATGTTGCCATATACTTATTTATGATCTTTATCTATTTATGCCATATATATGTATAGCAAAGAGGCATAAATGGATAAATTCTCAAAGATACTTCAGCACAGTCTTTATTCCCTTACCAATTAGTCTGTTTACTCAGTTGCAATTTAATTATGCCCTGAATTTTTATCAAAAGTTCTTACAATAAATGGGCTTATACACCCAACTTCAATACTTCAAATAAAATTATTACTGAGAACACCATATTTTCTTCAGCACTCACTTTATAAAAGCCTATGTGATCATATACATTAAGATGTTTTACTAAAATACAGCTTCACAATAAACAAATTCAATGCGATCCCTATCAAACTACCAATGGCATTTTTTCACAGAACAAAAACAAAAAAATTCACAATTTGTGTGGAACCATAAAAGACCCTGAATAGACAAAGTAATTTGAAAAAGAAAAATGGAGCTGGAGGAATCAGGCTCCCTAGCTTCAGACTATACTACAAAGCTACAGTAATCAAGGCAGTATGGTACTGGCACAAAAACAGAAATATAGCTCGATGGAACAGGATACAAAGCCCAGAGATAGGGTTTCCCTGGTGACACAGTGGTTGAGAGTCTGCCTGCTGATGCAGGGGACATAGGTTCATGCCCTGGCCTGGGAAGACCCCACATGCCATGGAGTGGCTGGACCTATGAGCCATGGCCACTGGGTCTGCATGTCTGGAGCCTGTGCTCCGCAATGGGAGAGGCTGCAACAGTGAGAGGCCTGTGTACTGCAAAACAAGAAAAAAAAAAGCCCCAAAATAAACCCACGCACCTATGGTCACCTTATTTTTGATAAAGGAGGCAAGAATATACAATGGAGAAAAGACAGCCTCTTCAATAAGTGGTGCTCCTCCTTTATCCTTCAATAAGGGAGGGTGGGAGTGAGATAAAAGAGAGAGGGGATACGGGGATATATGTATACATATAGTTGATTCACTTTGTTATGTAGCAGAAACTAACACAACATCGTAAAGCAACTATACTCCAATAAAGGTGTTAAAAAAAGAAAAAAAAAAAAAAATGGGCTGAAGACCTAAATAGAAATTTCTCCAAAGAGATATACAGATGGCCAAAAGTCATAAGAAAAGATACTCAACATCACTAATTATTGGAGAAATGCAAATCAAAACTACAATGTGGTATCACCTCACACTGGTCAGAATGGCTATCATCAAAAAATCTACAAACAATAAATGCTGGAGAGGGTGTAGACAAAAGGGAACCCTCTTGCGTTGTAGGTGGGAATGTAATTTGATACAGCCACTATGGAGAAAAGTATGGAGGTTCCTTAAAAAACTAAAAATAGAACACCATATGACCCAGCAATCCCACTATTGGGCATATACCCTGAGAAAACCATAATTCAATAAGAGTCATGTACCACAATGTTCATTGCAACACTATTTACAATAGTCAGGTCATGGAAGCAACCTAAGTGTTGATCGACAGATGAATGGATAAAGATGTGGCACATATACTCAATGGAATATTACTCAGCCATAAAAAGAAAAGAAATTGAGTTATTTGTAGTGAGGTGGATGGACCTAGAGTGTGTCATACAGAGTGAAGTTAGTCAGAAAGAGAAAAATCAATACTGTATGCTAACACATATATATGGAATCTAAAAAAAAAAAAAAAAAAAAAGGTTCTGAAGAACCTAGGGGCAGTACAGGAATAAAGATGAAGAAGTAGATAATGGGCTTGAGGATACAGGGAGGGGGAAGTGTAAGTTGGGACTAAGTGAGAGAGTGGCATGGACATATATACACTACCAAATGTAAAATAGATAGCTAGTGGGAAGCAGCTGCATAGCCCAGGGAGATCAACCCGGTGCTTTGTGACCACGTAGAGGGGTGAGGTAGGTGGGAGGAAGACACAAGAGGGAGGATATATGGGGATGTATGTATATATATAGCTGATTCACTTTGTTATACAGCAGAATGTAAAACACCATTGTAAAGCAATTATACTCCACTAAAAACGTTTTAAAAATAAATTAATAAAATAAAAAGCAATTATACTCCATTAAAAATGTTTTAAAAATAAATTAATAAAATAAAATACAGCTTCAGTTCTCCTGATAAGTACAACTGATTCTCCTTTCTTCCATGAAAACTTCAAAACTTTATCTTAATTTTTAGAAAAGTCTGTTTGATTTTTGTGGCTATAATTTTTTTTTTTGTTTTAACATTTTGTCAACGTCAGGCAGACAAGTTTCCTCACTCTGCTATTGTTTTTCTATTAAAATAACTTCACAGCAAAAGTGTTTTACTGCAAGCTTCAACAAATTATGTGTTTATGTATTGTGTGTGTTGGCTCAATAATTTATATCTAGCAGAGACACCTTCCAATTAGTTGACAATTATTCATGTTAGTTTTTATAATATTAAATTAAAAGGTAGGTAAGAAAAAAAAGGTAGGTAAGTTGTTCCGTGTATATTTTATTTTTGGAAATAAAATATGTTCATTAATAGAAATAATTTACTACATAAATCCACTAAAAGGTGTTGCATTTGAATACAGTGGTATTCTATAATGATTCATCCTGTCTTGTTCAAGGGGAGGGTGACATATTCAGCTAATAAAATTAAAAGATAGTACTAGTCTTGAGATTTTCTAGAATAGTGTATGTTGTCCTTTTCCTTTTTAATTTTTTTTTTAATATTTCTGGATTCCATATCACTGTAGTAGATGCTGTTGCTGGTCTATCCTTATTCCATTGGTCTTTACTATTTCATACTTATTTGGTCAAATTCTGTACATCAGCATTCAGTTTTGTTGATGGAGCCCACTCAACTGCATGCCTGGCTGGCCAGAATTGTCAGGGATTTAAGAATCCCTTCAAGTCATCTTCAACCAATGACTGGAAAAAGTCATTATACATGTCTTACCTGATTAATTGTTCAGAAAACAAAGCTCTTATGTGTAGATCTACAGGTAACTTCTTCCAACATACTCCAGTAGATTTATGTTCCAGTTGCTCAAAGTGATAAATTGCTTGAAAACATATCTTTTATTTTATTACTTTCCCATTTTCCTAGCTGCTCTTTCTCCAAATCATCCTTATTTTCCTTCATCTTCCCCAAAATGGACATCAGATCTCAACTGAGTTCTATTTTAGACTGTCTCTTTGCCATTCCCCAGTATTCTTTTACTTTAAATGCAATACAAAGTAATGTCCATCTGCTTATTTCCTTCTTTCTTCTTTTATACAGAAAAACAAAATCTATCCCCAAATTATTTTATTTCAGAAATTAATTAAGGTAAAAAAAATTGAGATTTATGCATAATAATGATTTCACATGGTTTTAGGCTAAAGATAATTTTCTAACATTTATTGTAAAATTATTGCTATCAAGTGACATTATTTGTAATTTGATAAAATGTACTAAATATATCTGTTTTATTTCTCCTCCTGAGCATTTAACAAAGTGTGGGGACTTATTTAGAAATCAGGAACCATATGACAAAATATGTATAGTCCAATTCTTCTTTTAAGCTTTCTAGTAGTCCAAATTATTCATTTCAGCTTGCATTTCTAAAATTTCCCATTGCTATTCGATATGATCAGCCTACAATGTTATATAATGAAGAAAAAATTCTCAAGGGTAATAGGCAAAAAGAGACAGTTCTGTTCCATTCAAATGATTAGATGTTAAAATTTTTGTTGCTTTTTGCTTTCAAAGTTAAATTGAAATTGCTGTGTGTTTTCCATATGTATAATGTTGAATTTAGACTAGTCACATTTTCAGTAGGAGGGATCTTATTGTGATGCCTGTATATTCTTTTTGTTTAATTTCTTTGACATGTTTTCTATGTTCATATTAGGTTAACATCTTTATAAAATTACTGAATAGCAAATACTAGGTTGAGGTACTGTTTTCTGTCAGCATTAAATGCCTATTATTACAAATCAACCAACTTGTTTCAGTTAAACCCTTTACTGGATCATTTTTGCTGTAGTAAATATCCAGGTATGACATATATTTTACAATTAATTTAATAGTTAAATCATTTCTGTAAAATAAAAAAAAAATGATTCTTATTAATACCAAAATTTCATTATTCTACTCTCATTAAAACTAGAGGATGTAGGAAATCTAAAAATGAGTGGAAGTATGTATATGTATAACTGATTCACTTTGCTGTACAGCAGAAACTGACACACATTGAAAAGCAACTCTACTACAATAAAAATTTAAAGAAAAACAAAAGAACCAGAGGATGTAAAAATGAAGACAATATCATAGACCTGAAAATAAATCAGAGAGAAAGAAAAAATTCAATTGATAAGCATTATTGCATTTGAAGAAATATATCACTTTTTTTAGTACATATAGTTTAACTACAAATTTGGGAAATATCATCAAAATATTAAATTCTTCTCTTCCCAGAAAAAGATGTCCTGATATTATATTGCTTCATATCACACTTTCAAACTATTTTGTGCTTTTAAGCTGCATAGGATCTTAAAATATCCAATCTGTAATTTTTAAATGCACAATTTATGCAAGTTTCAGAACAAGTGCTTACTTAGATTTATGGTTTCAGCAATCTCTTTTTTACAAACAATTTCAACCAGGCAGGAAGTACCTTCTAAATTCTGATCATAGTTTTAGAACAGTGTATTATGGGCAGTTGTGAAGTTTCAGTTATTTTATGACTAAATTTATTGGAGAAACTTCTGTCACTTTTCAAGTCTTTGGATTAATCCAAAGTCTATAATAACATATTTATAATATGCACAGCAGAGAATGACAAATCTATATATGTATGTGACTCCAGCAGTCACATAAAATACTGAATTTGTTCCAATAGTAATATTGCTACCTAGATATATTTTGAGATATTTTACCAGGTATTTAATCAAATCTTTAATCTTTTTTGTTCTTTATTTTTTGGACATAGGTCTAGAGCATTATTGAAAAATTTGGGAAAAAATGTTAAAATGGTAATTAATATTTTCTGTTATGTTAATGTTAATGACATCAAATATAGGTTTGTCAGATGATGCGGGTCTGCACTGCAAATTGGGAGCCAAGGGTTTTCTATCCAAATGTGATCTAAATTTTTATTTTTATTTCTTTCTTAAATTTAAATGAAATATATTTGATTTACTAAGTTGTGTATATTTCTGCTGTACAGCAAAGTGACTCAGGTATACATATATATATATATTAGTTTTCATATTCTTTTCCATTATTGTTTATCACAGGACATTGAATATAGTCCCCTATGCTATACAGTAGGGCATTGTTGTTTATCCCTCCTACATATAATAGTTTGCATCTGCTAACCCTAAACTTCCAATCGTTCCCTGCCCCACATCCCCACCCCCTTGGCAACTGTGAGTCTGTTCTCCACGTCTGTGGATCTGTTTTTGTTTCATATATATGTTCAATTGCGTCATACTTTAGAATCAACACATAAGTGATATATGGTATTTGTCTTTCTCTTTCTGACTTACTTCACTTAATATGATAATCTCTAGGCCCATCCATGTTGTTGTAAATGACATTATTTCATTCTTATTTATGGCTGAGTAATATTCCATTATATATATATATATACCACATCTTCTTTATCCATTCATCAGTCAATGGACATGTAGGTTTTTTCCATGTCTTGGCTACTGTAAATAGTGCTGCTATGAAAATAGGGATGCATGTATCCTTTTGAATTATAGTTTTTTTCTAGGTATATGCCCAGGAGTGGGATTGCTGGATCAAATGGCAACACTATTCATAGTTTTTTGAGGAATCTCCTTACTGTTTTCCATAATGGCTGCATCAATTTACATTCCTACCAACAGTGTAAGAGGGTTTGTTTTCTCCACACCCTCTCCTACATTTATTATTTGTAGACTTTTTAATGATGGCCATTCTGACTGATGTGAGGTGGTACCTCACTGTAGTTTTGATTTGCATTTCTCTAATATTTAGTGATGATGAGCATCTTTTCATATGTCTATTGGCCATCTGTATGTCTTCTTTGGAGAAATGTCTATTTAGCTCTTTTGCCCATTTTTCACTTGGTTTTTTTTTGTTGTTCTTGTTATTGAGTTGTATGAAGTGTTTGTATATTTTGGAAATTAAGCCCGTGTTGGTTGCATCATTAGCAAATATTTTTGTTTTGTTTACAGTTTCCTTTGCTGTGCAAAAGCTTATATGTTTGATTACCTTCCATTTATTTATTTTTATTTCTATTGCTTTGGGATATTGACATTGATATGATTTATGTCAGAGGATGCTTTGCCTATGTTCTCTTCTAGGAGTTTTATGGTGTCATATCTTATATTTAAGTCTTTAAGCCATTTTGAGTTTATTTTTGTGCATGGTGTAAGGGTGTGTTCTAACTTCACTGATTTACATGCAGCTGTCCAACTTTCTCAGCACCACTTGCTGAAGAGATTGTCTTTTCCACATTGTATATTTCTGCCTCATTTATTCAAGATTAATTGTCCATAAGTGTGTGAGTTTATTTCTGGGCTCTCTATTCTGTTACATTGATCCATGTCTGTTTTTGTGTCAACACCAGGCTGTTTTGATTACTGTAGCTTTGTAGTATTGTTTGAAGTCTGGGAGGTTTATGCTTCCTACTTTGTTCTTTTTCCTAAGGATTGATTTGGTAATTCTGGGTCTTTTATGATTCCATATAAATTTTAGTATTATTTGTTCTAGTTCTCTGAAAAATGTCATGGGTAATTTGATAAGGATCACATTAAATCTATAAATTGCTTTGGGTAGTATTGCAATTTTAAAAATATTAATTTTTCCAATCCAAGAGCATGGGATAACTTTTCATTTCTATGAATCATCTTCAATTTCCTTTATTAATCTTTTATAGTTCTAACATATAAGTCTTGCACCTCATTGGTGAGGTTTATTCCTAAGTATTTTATTTTTTTGTAGTTATTTTAAATGGGATTGTTTGTTTTCATTATCTTTCTGATATTTCACTGTGAGTGTAAAGAAATGCAACTGATTTCTGTATGTTAATCTTGTATCCTTCTACCTTGCTGAATTTGTTTATCACTTTCAATAGTTTTTGTGTGGAGTCTTTAGGGTTTTATATATATAGTATTATGTCATCTGCATATAATGACAATTTAACCTCTTCCCTACCAATTTGAATACCTTTAATTTACTTTTCTTGTCTGTTGCTGTAGCTAGGACTTCCAATACTATGTTGAAGAGAAGTGGTGAGAGTGAGTATCCTTGTCTTGTTCCAGATTTTATTGGGAAGGCTTTCAGCTTTTTGCTGTTAGGTACATAGTATATTGGCTGTGGGTTTGTCATAAATAGCTTTTATTATGTTGAGATGTGTTCCATCTCTACCCACTTTGGTAAGAGATTTTATTATAAATAGATGCTGAATTTCATCAGATGCTTTTTCTGCATCTATTGAGGTGATCCTGTGTATTTTGTCTTTTCTTTTGTTGATGTGTTGTATCACATTGACTGATTTCTGTATGTTGAACCATCCTTGTGACCCTAGGGTGAATACACTTTGTTGTGGGTTTTCTTTTTATGTGTTCTTTTTTATATGCTGTTGCATTCAGTTTGCTAATATTTCATTGAGAATATTTTTGCCTATATTCATCAAAGTCATTGGACTGTAATTTTCTTTTTGGTAATGTCTTTGTCTGGTTTTAGTATCAGGGTGATGGTGGCTTCATGGAATGTCTTTCAGAGTGTTCCTCTTCAATTTTTTGGAAGAGTTTGAGAAGGATCGGTATAAGTTCTTCCTTGTATGTTTACTAGAATTTGCCTATGAAGCCATCTGGCCCTAGGATTTTGTTTGTAGGGAGTTTTCTTATTACAGAGTCTATTCCACTTCTAGTGATCAGTCTGTTCAAGTTATCCATATCTTCTTGATTCAGTTTTGGTGAGCTGTATGTTTATAGAAAGTTGTCCATTTCTTCTAAGTTGTCAAATTTGTTAGCGTATAATTGTTTGGAGATTCTGTTATGTTTTTATGTATTTCTATAGTATCAGTTATGATTTCTCATCTTTCTTTTCTTATTTTGTTTATTTGTGTCTTCTCTCTTTTTTTCCCAGTGAGCCTGGCCATAGGTTTGCCAATTATAGTTTCTCTTTCAAAGAACCAGATCTTGTGTTTATTCACTTTTCCTATTTTTTTTTAATATCTAATTTATTTATTTCCTCTCTTATCTTCATTATATCCTTACTCCTGCTGACTTTAGATTGTGTTTGTTCTTCTTATTCTGATTATTTTATGCTGTTTTCTTGAGATATTTCTTGTTTCTTAGACAAGGTTGGTATTGCTATGAACTTCCCTCTGAAAACTGTTTTTGCTGAGTCCCATAGATTTTTATGGCTGTCATTTGCCTCAAGGCAGTTTTAAATTTCTTCTTTGACTTCATTGTTGACCCATTGGTTTTTAATAGCATGTTGTTTAGTCTCCATGTAATTGTTTTTTTTTTTTTTTTCTAGTTTCTTTTCCTGTGGTTGATTTCTAGTTTCATGTCATTGTGGTCAGAAAAGCTGCTTGAAATAATTTATATACTCTTATATTTGTTGAGGCTTGTTTTGTGCCCTAGTATGTGGTCAATCCAAGAGAATATTCCATGTGCACTTGAAAAGAATGTGTATTTTGCTACTTTTGGATAAGTCCTGAAAATATCAATTAAGTCAACTGTTCTATTGTGTCATTTAGGATTTCTGTTGTCAATAATTTTATGTCTCAAAGATCTGGCCTTTGATGTGTCTCCTATTATTATTGTATTCCCATCAATTTCTCCCTTTATGTCTGTTAGTATTTGTTTTATGTATTAAGGTGTACCTAAACTGGGTGCATATATGTTGATGAGTTCAATAGGCTCACCTTGTATTAATCCTTTTGTCATTATATTGTGTCCTTCATTTTTTGTTTGTTTGTTTGTTTGTGGTACATGGGCCTCTCACTCTTGTGGCCTTTCCCATTGTGGAGCACAGGCTCCGGACACACAGGCTCAGCGGCCATGGCTCATGGGCCCAGTCGCTCCGTGGCATGTGGGATCTTCCCAGACTGGGGCACAAACCCGTGTCCCCTGCATCAGCAGGCAGACTCTCAACCACTGTGCCATCAGGGAAGCCCTATTGTGTCCTTCTTTATCTTTCTTTATAGCCTTTGTTTTAAAGTCTACTTTGTCTGATATGAGTATTGCAGCTCCCACTTTCTTGTCATTTAGATTGCATGAAATATTTTTTTCACCCCCTCTCTTTCAGTCTATGTGTGTCCCTTGCCCTAAGGTGGGTATCTTGTAGGCAGTATATTGTAGTTTTGTTTGTTTGTTTGTTTGTTTTGTTTTTTAATCCAGTCTGCCACTCTACATCTTTTGATTGGAGCATTTAGTCCATTGGCATTTAAGTTAATTATCGATAGATATGTATTTATTGCCATTTTAAACTCTGTTTTCTCATTAATTTTATATTTCCTCTTCGTCCCTTTCTTTTTGTTTTTCCTTTTGTGATTTTTATGATTTTCTTTTGTATTATGTTTATGTTCTCTTCTTTTGTTTTTTGTGAATCTATTGTCTGTTTTTGATTTGTGGTTACCCTGCTTCTCAAGTACATTAACCATTTTCTATATCTACTTGCCTTAGGCTGGTAATCATGTAGGCTCTTATACATTCGAGAAAAAATCTACATTTCTTACTCTTCTTCCCCACATTTTATGATTTTGATGTCCCCTTTCACATCTTCATGTTCATCCTTTTGCTGTTCATTGTGACTATCATTGCTTTCATAGAAATTTCTTATTTATTTATTTATTTTTTTAATCTGTATACTGGTTTATTTAAGTGATTTACTTTCTAATTGTAATTTTCTCTTTCCTATACATTATTTCTTCTTTACTATTTGGAGAAGACTTTTCAATATTTACTTGAGGATAGGTTTAGTATTGCTGTATTCTTTTAGTTTTTGCTTGTCTGAGAAATTATTTTTCTCTCCTTCTATTCTAAATAATCTTGCAGGATAGAGTATCCTAGGTTGCATATTTTTCCCTTTCAAGACTTTGAATATATCTTGCCACTCCCTTCTGGCTTGCAACGTTTCCGTAGAGAAATCAGCTGATAGATTTATGGGTGTTCCCTTGTAATTAACTCTTTGCTTTTCCTTTGCTGTCTTTAGAATCCTCACTTTATCTTTAAATTTTGCCATTTCTATTGTAATATGTCATTGTGTAGGTCTGTTTGAGTTTATCCTGCTTGGAACCCTTTGTGCTTCCTGTACCTGGATATTTGTTTCTTTCTTTAGGTTTGGGAAGTTTTCAGCCATAATTTCTTCAAATACATGGTCAATCCCCTTTTCTCTTTCTTCTCCTTCTGGAATCCCTATTATGTGTAGATTGGCCTGCTTTATATTATCCCATAGGTTTCTTATATTGCTTCCGCTTTTTGTTTTTATTTGGCTTTGAGTCTGCTGTTGTGATTAGGAAATTTCCATTATTCTATTGTCGACATCACTTATTAATTCTTCTGCATTATTCATTTTGCCATTCATTGCCTTTAGCTCAGCTTTCATATCAGCAAATAAATTTTCTCATTTTCTTTGATCCTTATTATAGTTTCTAGTTCTTTTTACAGTAATCTGCATTTCTATCAATAGTCCTTTTTAATTCCTTTAGTGTTTTCATTATCTTTTTTTTGAACTACTAGGCTGAAGAGGTCTATTTCATTGTTTGTTCTTTCAGGGGAATTCTCTTGATCATTTTATTGGGAGTGGTTCCTTTACTTCTTTATTTACATTTCTCTTGCTTTATGAGTTTAGGAGAACTCTGGAGTCTTGGAGGGCTATTTTTATGTGGGAACGTCCTGTGTAGCCTGAGTGGGTTTAATATTTTTTGGTGTGAGGGCTGTTTCTAGTGTGGATGCCTGCTGCATCTTTCCTTCGTGTATGTTGACTGTTATCCCCTTGATAGAAGATGTGAGTGGTGTTGTGGTGACCCGAACATGCACTGGATATTGAGTGGGGCATCCTCTTTGCTCTTTGGTTGTCACTGCCCTGTAAGAGGCAGGGTCTTCTCCTTAGATATTGGAGTAGAAGAACCCAAGTTCATTTCTGAGCTGCATTTCTGAGCTGCAGTGTGAGGTAGATGGGATTGGATCACTCCCACTGGGAGAGGAGCCACTGAGTATTCCTCTGCCAGAGAGGTTCATCATTGAGTGGGCTCTGTGATGTCAACTTTCACCCATTGTGTGGGCCCACAAACTCCACTGTTGCTGGTACTGTCCTTTGCCCTGCCTCAGCAGTGGTGATGCTAGCAATTAGCCCTGGTGTAACTCAGGTGTTGTTTTCACAAGGCCACCAGCACAGGTCCACTAAGCCAGGTCCCATGACTCTAGTCGTTGTGTGCCTGGACCTACTGTTGGAGCTATGGTGGCAGCTCATGCCCTGACCCCATCCAGCCCTGATGTGTACTTGTCCACAAAGCCCAGTTGCTAAGGGCAGACCTGTGTCAGCTGTAAGAGCACCCGTTATCTATTTGGATGTCCTGCAGGTGTTGAATTTACAAAACTGGTGGCACATGTGTAAATCTGTGGCTTGTGCAGCCATGGAGAGAGATTTCAGCCCTGCTTACTAAGTCATGCAGCCCCTGGAGCTCAGCCATTGTTTCAGTCCTGCTTCTGTGAGGGCAATCAGCTGGTATCTTCTCCCAGAGCCTGTTGAGGAGGCAGTTGATGTGGAAGCACACTGAGTTGGGAGACCCTGAGGCAGTGGTAGCTGATCATGAGAACCTACAGAGGTAGGAGCCCCTGAGGTGGTGGCTGGGAAGCAAGAGCCCACCAAGGTGGTGGTTTGGTCAAGGAAGATCACAGGAATGGGCAGCTGGGGCATGCTTTCCTGAACTCATGGAGACAGGGGTTGATGCATGGAGAAAGAGCCTGCAGTGGTGGCCCCTTGCTTCCCTTCATGTGCCAATTACCAATGGCGTTTTGCTTCTGTGGTGGGCCCAGGCTTCTTATGAAAACACCTCTGGTTGTGGCCGTACCACACTTCAGCCCCTTCAGGCTGTCTCTGTGCAGCCAACATCAGTCCCTAGGTCTGTCCTCTAAACCCCGAGTTCCAGCACCCAGCCCCTGCACATACCAGCAGACACACATCTCAGGATGGAGAGCACAGTGTGATGTCATGACAGTCTATGTAGGCCAGTCTCTGTTCTTCCTGCCACAGGTGATTTTTACCCTCTCCTTTGAAGCTCTGAAGCATCCTTTCTTTCCTGATTGACCTCCCTGATGGTGAGGAACCTTCCCAGGGTGTGAGAACATTTCCTCTTATTCAGCTTCCTCCCAGAGGTTCAGGTCCCATGCTGTTTCCTCATTTTTTTTTTCCTTTTATTCTACCTGGTTACATGGAGACCTTGCTTTTCCTTTCAGGTGTTTGAGGTCTTCAGCTAGTGTTCAGTAGGTGTTCTATGAGAATTATTCCATTTGTAGCTATATTTTAGATATTTGTGGTAGGAGATGACTTCTGCATCCTTCTACTCTGTCATCTTGATTGGAACCCACTGATCTAAATTTATAGATTGCAAAAAGAATATATAGTTATTTTCTTGGTAAGTCACTAAACATTACTATCCAATAATCCTCTCTCCAAATTTCCTTGTGACTAATTTGTAAATTCACCTCTAGATAGAAATACATATAATCCTGTTAATAAGAAAAAAAAAGTCATTCAATCTAGAGTTAAGTCATTTGTAGCTGTCCTGTCAATTGACTTGAATAATTGTCTCCTGCAATTTTATGAAGAGAAGAGGTGTGAAGGGGAGAAGTAGTAGTGGTAGAAACAGCATTCATGTTAAGTTTTCACTAAAATATGAAAGGTCAAAAGACAGTATTCTAAAGAAATCCTCAGATTCAGCTATTTAATCAAAAAATAAGTTGTTTGATGCAGGTTGGCATATATTTGTTTCCTTGACATTTTTTCTAACTCTAGAGAACACAACGTTTCCACTTAAAATTGACATTTTATATATTGGTGTCTACTTAATACATAGCGTAATTACATCCAACATTATTTGTCTTCCCATTTTAGAGGCCTGCTCCATATGACTCATAGAGTTTCATTTCCAATAGACCATGATATGGAAATAAAGTTCTATTACTCAAGAGAAAGTTTGCATTTGAGCATAGTTACAAAGAAAAAGGAAACCTTAGACATCTACATTTCAAATGTCAGGTGGTATTATATTGGCAAGTTTAGATCAGTTATGATTGAGAGCTCTAGTGGGGCATGTGTGACAGTATGAACTGATGAATAAATAAGAAATGTGAGTGTCTTTACCAATGGGATATTTCCTGTGTATCTCCCTCAAATGTTAAATAAATTGTTATATAAGTAAAACTAATAAAGTTCTGGAGTAGTCTAAATTAAATTATTGACTAGTTGTATAAGTTTCCACTTTTGTCTTAATCGCTGTTATTTCACATTCAACATTAAAATCATTAAATAGTGCAATAGAAAAGTTGACAAGATCTCTGCCAACACTTTGGAGATGACAGAAATTAATAAAGTTTACGTAGCAGCATTCTAAAAATGAGAGAAGGGATGCAGGTCTTTTTTACTGTCAATACTAAAAGGCAGTGCCACAAACAGTGACAGGCCCTGCAGGCTGGGGTCAGAGTTATTATTCAAAGGACAAACCATGCCTATTATTAGTTCACCTTCCTTCCACCCCATCACTCTCTTATTCAAGGAAAATATTGTCATGAAAATCATCATAATCCTATATGACAGACAAGGGAAGAAGAGTTTGGAGAATGTGTGCATGAGCAGGGATGGGCTGTAACACATATTATTTTATTAATATTTAATCCTCTATTTATTTTTTGCTCACATGTTTTATAATGTCTCATTAAATTGAACATTTAATTTTTACATTTCCAAGCAATTATCACAACTAGCTCAATTATCTATACATTATTAATTTTTGTGAAAAATTATCTCTTTTGCAATCAATGAAATAATTTCTTCTCTAAGTTTCTATTATGTGAAATATATTTAATTTACAAATTTTCCATCTATATCTTAAAATTGTAAAATAAATAAAATACTCATTTCTTTTAGAATATTTCAGAAAAGGAAAAATTAATTCAAAAGAAAATTAGAAGAATGAGCTTTAGCTTCATGAATTTATTATTTCCTTGGAAATTAAAAATAATTACTTGTGAAAACATTGACATATCAAAATAAATTTGAATTAATTAATAGAACTCATTATTATGTGAAAAATACTTTGGAGAATTTGAGTGTCCTTTACTAACATACCAAATTTTTTTCCTCAGATATGTAATAGAACAACTAGTACCCTACCCTCTGGCTTAGAGTAAATCAGTATGACCCACTGAGGTAGCCATGCTTTATCCTGAAACTCTTGTATTTTCTAAGAAATGCTCTTGCATGTTTTGGGATAATCTCACTCAGCCTTATAAATTATTAACAAATGGAAAAGTATAGCACTATTTTTCCCCAGTACAAAGGCAGAGTGTTGGCACAATTATTAAAGCCAGCAAATGTGTGGTAGGATACTTAAGCAATTATTCACAACTTCCAATGTAAATGTTGTAGATCAAGAATTTAAAATACGTTTATTCAAAGATCGCAATCAAGTGTAAAGATAGTTACCTTCAAACACTGCCTATGGGATTTTTAAATGTGTATAACTTTTCTAGAGGGAAGTTTGAGAACATGAATCAAATGCATTAAGTTGTGCATAACCTTGGCCTCAGAAATTCATACAGAAACATTATTTTTCTGGGAATAAAATAAAGATATGCATAAATATTTAGTTAAAATGATGTTAATTGTGGCATTACTTATGAGAATACAAATATTTACAGAATAATGCTTAACAATAATATTGGTTTAGTAAATTTTGGTGAATCCAAATTGTTGCATGCCATAACAATATTAATATACCTTATAAAATTAAATGTATTTACATGGTAGAATATAAGGTACATACGATATACTATTATTTAATTAAAACATTACATATGAACAGTGTATTGATCATGGTTGTATTTTTTAAATGTGTGTACTGAGCAAAGCACCTCAACCTAAACAAAATATTCTATTTTGTTCTCTAAAATGACCACATCTTATTTACAAAATAATAAAAGAAATGAAAAGAGAAGGGAAATCTGTAACTGAAAACAATGTAGGAGCTTCCATATATATATATATATATATATATATATATATATATATAAATTTCTCCTCAGAGTTACTTCCACATTTTTCTACCATGTGAGTAGAGGGTCAAGACTTTCAGAACTGGTTAGTGTAGTGAGCATAGCCTTTTAAAAAATTTCTTATAATGGACATTTTATTTTGTTTATGTTTTGTATCCCCAGGAAAAGTTGTGGTATCTAAATGTACCCATGTCCCTGAGTAGTATATTAAGTTCATTGGGCTTATGAAGTATCCCAAGCTGTCCAGCTTATTTTCAAACATAGTTAGTGGATTTAAACAAAATGTTAAATAAACAAAAACATGTGTGTTTGACATCATAAGACCAGTGCCATCATCATGACAGGCACTGATTATCAACTATCTACACCACTGGCAAGTGTGAAAATTTGTCCTGTTTCAAAGAACAGTAGTAACTGACAGTATCAATTAGTATCTTATCAGGAGACAGATAACACATGCAAACTGTATAATTTGAGGAAAATTAGTAGAGAGATTTTCATAAAAGTATGGTATTGGGAAGCCACAAGAGATAATGTAGTATGCCATGGTAATTAGCAGCTGGGTGAAGTAAACAGTGCTATGCTTAAAGAAGCAAGTAGAGAGAACAGTAATTTGAAACTAGAGGATATGAAAAGATCACCTGACAATAGGGCCAAATTAAACATTAGTCTGAGGAAGAGTACAATGCCACAATACTTTTTCAGAAAGAGTGTTGGGGAATAAGTATATCAACCTTATTTCTATCTGTCTAATCAGTTGGGGCTATCCATTGTCTAAAACCTCCTGAAAGCTAGGAACACAGGAAGCTTATTTCTGAAAGGCAGAGGGACAAAATGAACCTGAGGATGGGACAGAATGGAACAGAGATGATGTCTAACACACATCGATTGTCCAGAAAGGCAACAAAACTTCCTGTGTTTAATTAATATTGCACATCTATTGAATTAAAAATTTTATGTTCTAACTATGGAACACAAGGAAAATATAAGAATACAAATTAAAGGTCAACCTCCAAAAAACTTACATTTCTCTCAGTATGCTCAGATGATTTTTTTCATCCTAAGGATAAAGGAAAACACTTCATAGAATCTGTATGTACTGTTAATTAGATTTCAAAAATAAATTTCATATAATTCTAATTTCTCAACAAATATTCTCATTCAACTCTTTCCACTAGATTTCTGAATGCAATCAATCACATAAAATCTTTAAACTAAAGCTTTACTCAAATCTGGAATAATTTGGAAGCATCTTGCTTTCACAGTTGAGACTTGTGTCTTATCTTTGGCAAGATGTAAGAGTCCATTCTAATTGGTAGTGTGAGATTGCTACATATATCCAAGTGAACTTGATTTTATATCTAATAATTTCAAAAATGGATACATGCTTATTATTTTTGGATAGTTTATAATTAAACTCTAATATCATGTTAAGCATAAAATTATAAAAAGCTTCATGTTAATTATTGATTTAAAAATTAGATGTCATAATTATAATTTATAACTATATAATAATTATAATTATATAAATTATAGTATAATTATATATAAATTATAATATTTATAATTATAATATACTTATGTCATAAAGATAATTTATGACAAAATGCAAATAAATCATACTTTCCAAAACAGATTTAAAAAATGCTCACACAAAAAAATAATCCTCTAAAGCATGAATTTAAATTTTTTATTGAGTAGCAAGTTAGAATGAGAACAGTAGCTTAGCACTGGAAAACTCTTAACATTTTCTGAAAGCTCCTTAATTTCCTTTTTAGCAATTTCAGCACTTGGACAACTAAAATGTTACCAACCACAGACTTCCAAGATCCCTTTCCCTGACACATCAGTCACTGATGAGCACCCTCGCCAGTCCCAGACTCAATAGAAATTTGTCTCATCTTTAACAATTATTTCATTTGCACTAAAAGTTTTCATAATTTTTTTCCTTGTCTTCTGGTTCCAAACAATACTGTGTAGGTTTATTTTTGCCTTGTTTTAAACTAGGAGCTTCTTATTTAAGTCAGTGTGTTTGATAAATTTTGTGTCATTTTCTTTTAAAAAGGATATCTTGGGCTCTCCTGGTGGTGCAGTGGTTGAGAGTCCACCTGCAGATGCAGGGAACACAGGTTCATGCTCCAGTCTGGGAAGATCCCACATGCCACGGAGCGGCTGGGCCCGTGAGCCATGGCCACTGAGCCTGAGCATCCAGAGCCTGTGCTCCACAACAGGAGAGGCCACAACAGTGAGAGGTCCATGTACCAGAAAAAAAAAAAAAAAAAGGCATTTCTTAACATGTGTTATTGTGTGAGCAATAAAGCTAAAGGAATAACCAGCACTCAATCACAGTGCTTCCTTTCAGCAGTACTTTAAATATTATAGATACCCATGGAACTCTAGTCATATATGGCTTTGTCTCTTCTACTCTGATTTCATAATGCCTTTCTTTCTTCTAAGGTTCTCATTTCCAAAAATTCAATCTGATATTCAAATTGGCATTCTATGCTATCCTTATTTTTCAGTTAAAATTTCTCCTATTTTAACACTTAGGCTCTTTCAAAGAGTTAGTGGTGAAAGTTAAAATAATGGGCAATGGGATTCTGAAATATGTTTTTCTTGAGTTAACTAAAGCATTATTTGTATAAGAGAACCAAGATTTCCTAAAGCTGTATTTTTCTTCCATCCTTTCTGCTATTCTTACCTGTGCAGTGTTGGAATATTAAATACTTACAAAATATTAAAAATAAATTTGCTAAAAATAAATTATTACATGAATCAACGCTTGAATATCTATACTGTATACTTAGTATTGCATTTTTACTTATATTATTCTAGTGTTTTCTTTGTATAATAATAATAATCCCTATTACAATATGTTATGTGAGATTATAGTCATTTTATGAGACCCCAAAGAAAACCATCTTATGCCAACTGAGGAAACATAATGTTTAAAAAATTAGTTTTTACTTAAGATATAATTTTAAGTTTTGTAATCACACTTTGCAATGTCACTACTTGTAAGAATACTCTTCTTACAACACTCTTATTTTTAAAGTTTTATATTGAAGTGTAATTTATACATATATATGTACAAAATATGAATTAGCAGCTCAATACATTTTTTTTTTAATTTTACATGGGAACACCCATGCAAAACTTCACCAAAATTAAAACAAACATACAAAAAGAAAATGCTGAACATTGCCTTCACCCCAGAGTTACTCCTTGTATATCAACTAAATCATTATGCCCCTTCCTTTCTCCAATAATTACTATCCTAATATCTAACATTAAAATAAATGTTATATATAAATAAAAACATATTATATATTTTATTCACTTCTTTTACTCAATGTGATGCTTGGGAGATTTCTTTATGTTGTTGTATATAGCAATAGATTTTTATTTTCATTTTGTATAATATTAAATTGTATTTGTATAATACAATGAATTCACTCACTGTTTTGTTGTTGGACATTTTCAGTTTGGAACTATTAACATGTTGTAATGGATATTTTTGTTCAATTATTCATATATACAGATGCTGTAAAATATATACTTAGGAAATGAGATTACTGTGTCACATGGTAAATCAGCATTTAGTTTAGAAGATAAGACCAGTTTTGCAAAATGATTGCAATAATTTACATTCCTGCTGATAGCATATGAGATCTGTTAATTATTCCAGATCTTGTCAACAATTGATACTGTCTCTTTAATTTAATCGTCTTGGTTGGTAAATAATCTTGTTATGATTTTACTTGGTATTTCTTGATGACTAATGAGATTGATCTCCTGTGTGTGTGTGTGTATGTGTCTGTGTTTTTCTTTGTGCATTTGGCATATGTAACTTTGTAAAGTGGCCATTGTGTATTTTGCTCATTTTTAATAGATTGTCTGTCCTTATGTTATTGAATCGTTGGAATACTGTGATTAAAAGTCCTATTTCAACAATATTAATTGCTTATTTTTCATTCTGTGCCTTTTTTTTTTTTTTTTACTCTTTAGTAAGTACAAGTTTTTAATTGAAGTGCAGTCTAATTCATTTATCTTTTTCTTTGTATTTAATTATTTCCATGTCCTTTTAAAATATTTTCATATTTCATTGTGATTAATGTATTTTTAAATGTTATCATCCAGAAATTTTAATGTTTCTCCTTTTCAAATTTGATCTATAAATTTCATGAAATTTACTTTTGTTTATAATATAGAAAAACATTAGACTATTGACTTGGTTACCAAACCTCAATGTTCCCTTGAACTTATTCACTTTCTTCTTCTTTTATTTTTAACTTACCTTCATTTGCTTATTCAATAAGTCTTTTATTTTATTTTATTTTAAGTTTTCTTCATAATTTGTTACTTGTTGACTTGTCGTTGAACCTAACATATCATCATCAGACCATGTAAATCTAAACCACAAGTCCCTCAACTGGGTGCAATAATTTGATTTACTCAATTTTATATGCAAAAAATGAAATTTACAAACCAGTGCTTCTTAATATGTATAGACTCTTTTTACATGAGAGTTACTGTTGGACAAGTATTCAGTTATCAACAAGACTTCTTTATTTTTATTTATTTATTTATTTTTTTGTGGTACACGGACCTCTCACTGTTGTGGCCTCTCCTGTTGCAGAGCACAGGCTCCAGATGTGCAGGCTTAGTGGCCATGGCTCATGGGCCCACCTGCTCTGCAGCATGTGGGATCTTCCTGGACTGGGACATGAACCTGTGTCCCCTGCACCTGCAGGCGGACTCTCAACCACTGTGCAACCAGGGAAGCCCTCAACAAGACTTTTTAATCCTGCATCTTTCATGTAAGCTTTACTGTTTTCCAACCAGGTGCCTTTCCCAGAAATGAATCAGCTGGATCAATTATATATTTCCACGTTCAAGGCATAAAGTTGAAGTCTGCAGAGATAGGTAGCCTATTGATTCTCACTTTAAAAGAATGCCATCTCCCTAGCAGGCATATGGATATTAGTCAGGGCCTTCATTTTCACAATGACTTTTTTTGTTTTTGTTTGTATGGGAGAGTATCTTTACTGGCATAGGGTGAATGAGGGTCAGACATACACACCAGTTCCACAAAATAGAGAAATTACTTCATCCCAAATGCTACTAGTGCCCCCTTTTGAAAAATACTAAATAATTATTTGATGTCAATACGATTGGGCATTACTTGCAGGATAATATCTATGTCAAAACTAGTAACAGTCAACTTTTCCTGTTCTTGGTTCTTGTCTTGGTTAGCTTACGCAGAGTTTTCTGAAATCAACCTTCCTTTTTTCACTTAGGTAGGAAGATATAAAAAAAAAGATAGAGATAGATAAAAGCACACATATCAAATAAATTATACATGCATTAACATTCCTCATTTATCTACTATAACTTATAGACAAGCTACTTTTATAAGAAAATGTCCTTTATATTTCATAACTTTTTCCTTAAGTAAAATTATGGACATTTTGTGTGTGTGTGTGATTGACCTTGTTCCAATTAAATATCATTATTACACTTGTATTAATTCTCAAATTATCACCATTTGGTAAACAAGTTTCCCTACAAATTGGTTCTATTGTATTTTCAGCCCTACTCCTGACATATGAAATCATCATTGTTTTCTTGCAACATCAGAATTTTCATGACTTATCTTGGTTTATTTCTTACTTCAATGTGGAATTATCTACTTTACAAATATCTTTGGTTTTGTTTAATAAAAAAAAAAAAAATTAGAGAGAAAAGTCTGGGTGCTAGGATTCATGGTAGATTGTTCTATGTGAGAAAGAATGTTGGCCGGAATAGCCATGTATCTGAGACATTTAGGAGACAGAGCTTTAAATTATAATTGTTTTTTAAGATCATAAGTCCATACCTACTTTTCCAAACTGACTTAGTTGTTACTAAGTCTTTTGGGGGATATTTTGTGTGAGTATGTATCTCTTTAATGTATTTACAATAAGTCTGCTTTTAAATGTTTAACCCTTCCAGTCATATTTAAAGGTCAATTGTTCTGTATTAGAGTTACTATTTGTTTTATTCTGTGGTCTCTTTATTAACATTATAAATATGTTGGAAATTATTTCCTAATCAACCTGTCATCTTTTAAATAGCTGGGTTTGCTTATTTTTCTTTCTTGACACAGTGCGCATATGTACATGAAACTGATGTCAACTATTTTCTCCTCTGTATATAAGTGTGTCAATGTGGAGAAATGTTACTGTATTTTATAGTTTGATGATCATATTTTTGTTCAATAATGTACATTCAAGGCCAATAATGTGCCAGCTATTGGAGATAAAAATATATTAGAAAAGACATCCAGTTTTTCCAATTTGTGTAAAATATGACAGAGAATATTAATAGAACTATTTATTGTAGAAATTACTTGTAGCAGGAGGGGACATAAAAGCTGGACACATATTCATGTGATATTACTTTTGTAAGCAACTTTAGTTGAATTTTAACTTATTTTCATAATTTTTAATAACTATTCAATAGACTTGTTATTTTACTGGAGTTTAAACTTCTAAAATATTTAAAGATTACTTAATAAAAAATTGCCTATATTCTTAGGGAACAAACTATGTCTCAGGGATGTTAAACTGGGCAAATGCTCTGGAAGACTACAATGGTAGAGTGTGGACTTTGAAATTCAGTATTTAATTCCCAGGTTGCAAATCCTTCCAAAATACTGTGAGGACTTTCTCAAATGATCACTTTCTCCACTCCCCCAACTAAACAGGAAAATTTAGATATTGCTTCATTTTGCTATACAAGGCTAAATTATGCCAGTTAACAATGTGTTGTTAGGGCTTCCCTGTTGGTGCAGTGGTTGAGAATCTGCCTGCCAATGCAGGAGACACGGGTTAGAGCCCTGGTTTGGGAAGATCCCACATGCCATGGAACAACTAAACCCGTGAGCCACAACTACTGAGCCTGCGCCTCTGGAGCCTGTGCTCTGCAACAAGAGAGGCCGCGATAGTGAGAGGCCCGTGCACTGTGAAGAAGAGTGGCTCCCGCTTGCCGCAACAAGAGAAAGCCCTCGCACAGAAACGAAGACCCAACACAGCCAAAAATTAATTAATTAATTTTTAAAAAAAGAATGTGCTGTTAATCTACAATAAATTAAGAACTAGTCAATTGAAACAAGATTATTACAGCATCTTTTGGGCTTCCCTGGTGGCACCGTGGTTGAGAGTCCACCTGCCGTTGCAGGGGGCACTGGTTCAGGCCCCAGTCTGGGAAGATCCCACATACCACAGAGCGGCTAGACCCATGAGCCATGGCCACTGGGCCTGCACGTCTGGAGCCTGTGCTCTGCAACGGGAGAGGCCACAACAGTGAGAGGCACGCGTACTGCAAAAAAAAAAAAAAAAAAGATTATTACAGTATCTTTCAAAAAACCTGAAATAATGAAATCAGTATTAACACAGTGTTAAGCTCAGAACCAAAACAGTCCTTTGAGGCTGTATCTGCAATGAAATTCAATTTATCAACATTAAAGAGAAAAATATAAAATGTTTAATAGAGTTTTAATTTGGCAGTAGTCAGAAGATATTTACATTTTAACTCTCGCAGTCTGGGAATTCATAGAAAATACAATAAGAGATGATGAGTGAACACCTCTCTGGCTCAGTGCATGAATTTAAGGCAATGTTATTACTTATGATATATTACTATAAAATAATACAAACATGTTGGTTTAATGATTTTTATAGCCAAGTGTGCCAAATGTGTTATTTGGAGAGTTATTTCAAATTGGAAAAAAATAAATGTATGTACTTCACAAAAAGCTTTCATGAGTTAATTTATCTTCATTTCACTTGGACTCCTCTGACATTGATACTTGTTTTCCATTGTAATCTACAATTCCTGCTGGTGATAGTCCTTAAAACCTGCTGGTGATAGTTGGTGATAGTCCTGCTGGTGATAATCCTTAAAACCATAAACCATAAGCTACATTAGAATGAGGTATTTATACATCTGTTTATTTTGTTTTATACTACAAAATATGAAATATTGCAGAAGATATTTGTAACAAATTTATAGTTAATTGTAATTTCTGATGGTTTGATTTAATGGTATTATTTCTTAAAAGCAATGAAATAAATGACCTCAGTTGATCTCTTCAGCTTAGTAAGATTTTTATTTTCAATATTTTCTTATTATTGTTGCAGAATTCTAAGCAAAAAAAAAAAAAAGCTTTCAGTTTACTAAACTTCCACATGAATTATCTGAAGCTAAACTATAGAAGGACCTGAATGGTACAGTTATATATTAAATGTTGAAAGCATTTTTATTATTATATAAATCCAGAATAATTATATATTATTATATAAATCCAGAATATAAATTATATAATAATTTATATTATTATATAAATCAGGGCTTTGATTGTTATAGGACAAAGATAATAAACACTCCTAATTACTAAGAAGCACTGTTTCCACATGCTACTACTCTTTTCTTAAAGGCATGTATGTGCTTTTCCAGGCAGATAGATTTGTTCTGTCTCTTAGAGTGACATAAATTATTTTTATATCAATCTTTCAGAAAAGAGATTGTCCTCTGAGTGATAGCTATGGGGAATATAGTACCTCTGAGAAAAGAAAATTAATTTGTCTCATTATTTTCTATTCCTCACTAGCCCCTAAGCTGCAATACAGCTCAGAAATTTATAGTGGAAGTCTAAGCCCCAACAGTAAATTTCATGATCAGATATCATTAAACAGTGAAACTCCTTAAAATAAGGTTTGCTGTTGGGAATAGAAAGCAAAGACAAATAATAAAATAATTCAACTAGGAGAGATATTTAATCCAGCTTCATTATTTTTACTATGACACAATTATATCACCTTGTTATATGGCTAGAAATTGCAAAATATTAGGTGCCTCATTAGGGAGGTGGGGTGTACTATCACCTCATAGACAGGAGGGAGTACATTTTTCAACTAGAGAAGAAAAAGGAGCTCCACAAATCCCATTAATACATAAACAAATCACTTAGGTTAAATTGTCTTGCATGCTATGCCTAACTCGTACATGTATCTTACTTTAGGTTAGATATTGAATGGGATGATTTAACTCAACAGAAATGAATCTCTCAAAAATATAAGCTCAGTAAAAACATAAATAAGTAACTTTGATAGCTCAATATTTGAAAGATATTCTTGATTTATTAACACTAATTAATAACCTCTAAATTTTTGAGATATTATATATATGCACATAAAATAAGTAAATAAATATTTATATATTTATGAAAATTATATTTGATATGATAATTTAAATTAATTAGTAATACATATGAATTACCAAGATAACGTGTTGAAAGAGACAGTGGCCAAGATGGTAGAGTAGGAAGACCCTGAGCACACTTACTGCCATGGACACACCAACTATTTACAGAGTAATTATCAGTGAGAAAGACTAGAAAAGTAGCAGAAAAGATCTTCTACAACTAAAGGTATAAGGAAGGAACCATAATGAGATGGGTATGAGGGCCAGATATGTGGTATATTCAAGGCTCATACCCCTGGGAAGGTGACCCATAAACAGGAGGATAGTAATAATTGCAGAAGTTCTTCCCTAGGAGCAAAAGATCTGAGTCCCACATTAGTCTTCCCAGCCTCGGGGTCGTGCACTGTGAAGATAAGCCCCCAGAACATTGTGTTTGAAGGTTAGTAGGGCTTAAATTTTGGAGAGCCAGAGGGCTGTGGAAAATAGAGACTCCACCTGGCCCTGTCCACCAGAGTGCCCAGGACCCAGCCCAGCTCTGCCAACCAGTGGGCAGACCTCAGTTAAAAGACTCACTGGGTCCACACACCAGTGAGCTGACACAAAATCCAGGACTTCCAGGGCCCTGAAGCCAGAGATCCCAGGACTCAGCTCACCATAACTGCAAGCCAAAACTAGCACAGGGATCCCCTGGACCTTGGCCCCACCCACCAGCTGGCCAACACCAGACCCAGGACCACCATAAACCTGCAGCCTGCTATGTCAAATTCTGGTCAACACCAGAAAGCTGGCACCAGACCTGGGACTTCCCTGGGCCCTGACTCTGCCACCAGCAAGCCAACCACCTCTGGGACCCATGGACACTGCAGCTAGCCATATCAGGGACCAGCTCCACCCACCAGAAGGACTATATTAGATCCAGAACCACTGGCCCTGCAACCACCCACCCCCAAAACTGGTTCTGCCCACGACTGGGTTCACATTAGCCCTAGGAACCCCTAGAGTCCCACGGCAATCAAACTCATGACCCAGACTTATCCACCAACAGTCAGTAACCTCTGCACAAGGCAGGCCTTGGCAACAAACTAGACTAGGGGCCAGTTACACAAGTGTATCTATATACTCGGTCCACCACAACATAAGGGCTCATATAGCCCAATATTGGACACCCCTAGAACATAGCGCTCTGGTGATCTGAGGGGAGTGCACTGCTGGAACACATAGTCCTATGTCTCCTACGAATAGCCATATCTTCAAGGTCAGGAAATGTAACAAACGTACTAAAAACAGAGAAGAAAACAAGATAATTAGGTAAAATAGGCAACAGAAAAATATGTTCCAAATGAAAGAATAAGATAAAACCCCAGAAGTGGAGATAAGCAATCTACTCAATAAAGAGTTGAAGATTATTGTTGTAAAGATGTTCAAGGACTCAGAGAAAACTGGATAAACCGAGTGAGAAATAAGTATGGGCAAGAAGTTTGGGCTCAGAACATGAACTGTTTTTATAAAGAAATTTAGAATATACTGAAGAAATACAGAGGTGTGTCCAATAATCATTTCTTGTTTGCTATGACTATTTTAAACATAACATATGTTGAACAGAGATGGGGACCTGAAAACATATATATTGAGGCAAAGTCATGCCCTCAAATACTCTACAAAGTGAGCATATGCTCTTACTTGGCATTTAATGAGGCTGTCATTGCATTTTTATGCTTTTTCAAGTATAAGATTGTGTATCTAACTCCCTCTTAGCAATGTTATACTTAGTAAACAAATGCTTTCTAATAATTTACCTGCTTTGTCATAAATACATGTTTTCCCCCCATTCTCTCTTAGTATCTATGCACAATTCTGATTACATTATAAGTACACAATAGACATAAATTTACCCGTTGAATGAATGACAGTGAAAATTAATTTAATTAAAGTAGTATGATCCTTAATAAATCTGAATAGCAAAAGAATGAGAGGCATATCAAAAGTTCCTCAAGTTTCCTATAAGGTAAATGATATCACTCATTGAGAAGTATGTGGATAAAATTGTCCATAACTATTATTGCAGTGAAACCAAGTTCTTCCAAGTGGAGAAAGTGGTTATTAGAGAATAGTGGGTAGAACTGGTGATGAGGGGAATACTAACTTTAGACCCGTTGTTTTAGAAACAATGGAACTATGGCCAGAGGTTGGGTCATAGGGATTGGGAGGGTGAGGACTGGTATCAATTAACCTTTCTCTTTTTACAGATGTTATAACATGTGAAACCTTAGAATTTTTAGTAATTTTGTCCTAAATGATTTCTAGATAGGAACAATGTTCACATGTAGAGAAGAGCATAGACAAGATTCTGAGTAATCATGTTAAGGCAGTGTTTGAGTCCATATTTTGCCTGACATCCAGCTATGTCTCTGAATGTCCTGCTCTGAGGTTGTGCACCATTTCTTTCAAATATATGTATCTTTCTAAGAGGGCTTTTTTTTTTTTTTTTTTTTTTGTCTAAGATATTTATCTTTTGGATTCTGTCACTTGCAAAATAAAGAACACTAACAAATAAACTAAAATCCCTGAAAACTGATCTAACAAAATCTGTTCAAAATTATCCAGTAAGAGCAAGCTCAGCTACTTTTTGAGACATCTTATCAGATTAATGAACAATTGGTTTCTCAGAAAATATAACAAAACATACACACTACCATCTCTTTGTATTTAGTAAAAATGTATCTGTTTATCTTTTCACTCAGTTCTAAGGAGTTCAGAATGAAGTTAATTTATGTAGAATACTTATTAAGCCTCATGAATCATTCTAAGTTAAGTATGTCATGGAAATTATTACATTTAAAATGTACAGTAACCTTACGATATACATATTACTATTATTATTTTCATTTACAAACATGAGTTTTGAGGCACAGAGAGGTTGCATAATTGGCCCAAGTTTTCAACTGATCATTTGTGGAATGGGTACAGAAATGGCTCCAGAATTCACAGTTTACAGTTATTCTAAATGCTACCCATGCAAATTGTTATCTGTTAAGATATGTCAAAAAAACTCAAACTCCTTGTGGCCCATAATATCATTATATGCTGAAATAGACTCAGTATAAAAATTGTAGAATACCCAACAAAGAGAACAGTGTAAATAATTTCTCACTTGTCTCCTATTTGAAATTGGAGGTCCTTGTAACTGAAAAGGTCTCTAAAGAAACTTAGTTAAGTAAAATTGGTCAAATAACTTTTTGAATTGATAGTGAACAAACAGTTATCAGCTGTCCCTGCTCTTACAAACCTTACTCATTAGGAACAATATATTGGACAATTTAAAACATATGAGAAAACTTTAGAAAGATCAGCTACATATCTTTAAATGGATTTTAGTGAAGACTGAATTAATCAAGGAGTCAAAACAAGATAGGAAAGAAGATGAATTAAATGAGGAAAATTAATATGCCAAATGTTCTTACTCTATCAAGAGTCAGCAGAGAATTGCTTGATCTAGAGATGGAAGTAATTATGATATCATTATTTACCAGTAGGAATGCAAACTCAATACTGGGGAAGAACCCTTGAAGAGGCCTGTCCTTGAAATTAGGAAATAATGACTAGAACACAATAGTATTCATTTAGTAGCTTACTTCCTATAAATTAGGTTTTCTTTTACTTCCAAGTGGAAGAAAGACTATAAGAATTCTTCAGTTTAGTTTCTTAACCTATATCAGAGGTAAATTCATTCTTCTGAAATGATTAGAGTAACATGTAAAAGAAATATTAATACAGGAAAAGATGAGAAACAGTATTAATATTCTAGGAACACCACAGTTAACTTATGTTGTTGCTTCATATTAAATTTTCAAATAGTTTAGAATGTTGTCTAATTGAATAGAGACATTGTTAATGAAAGCATTTACTCTTTTTTTTTTTTTTTTTTCTTTTCAAGATAGAAAGTGAGTTATTAGCTTAATGAGTAGTTTGGAAGATTAGCTCATTTTCATCCAGTTTTAAGTGCCACAATAAAAATTTCTGTATATTTTAAACTTGTGCATTCAACATTTTCACTCTAGTATTTGTAGATTGAAACATGCTGTTAATATTTTCTCACAAATGCTATTTGCCTTATTTTTTTTTCCTCCTTCCAAGTGGGAAAACTATTAGGAGAGTTGAGAATGGTAGAGTCACAACTGAAAATTACTGAGGAGTTTTAATTTGTGGGCTTTTAGACTAAAACAGAGTTAGATGTACTTATAGTTTATATCCAAGAATATTACAGAAGCTTCATGTGCACTTGCCATAATTTATGTGTTCTTCCAATTCAACAGTGTTCTCCTACATCAGTAGACAATGGAAACAAAATCATATTTCTATAAGCACTTCTAGAGGTAACTGTTCACTGAATTGGTATCAATTATTCCACTTACTAAGAGATACTAATATGGTTCTGTGGAAAATAGTCACATAATTGTATTTGGAAAAACACAATGCAGAACATCCATAAGAAATCTTCCTCTGAGTTATATCATAATTAACCCATATCATGAAATATAAAAATCAAAATAATACACCTATTATTATTAATAAAAATACACAAAATAAAGTATTTTATATAGCCTGGTTGGGCTAATGGGAGTACTTCTCAGTGACAAAGTATGAAAATACCTTG
Organism: Inia geoffrensis; assembly: GCA_036417435.1. Lineage (NCBI taxonomy): Eukaryota > Metazoa > Chordata > Mammalia > Artiodactyla > Iniidae > Inia > Inia geoffrensis. The sequence continues at coordinate 48,992,784 of CM070916.1, forward strand.
AAGTGCAAGATTTAAAATAAATTAATGCTTGACATTAATTCATGTATTGAATAGGAACATGATAAGCAACTACTATGTGAAAAGAAAGAATTCACTGGTAATCTCAATAAAACATAAGAAATGACTTGATATAAAATATTTTAATGGAATTTAGACTACTCTCAGAAGTCAAGGAAGACCTCAAAAATGTGGTTAATTTGACACCTGCAAGATGAGCAGGGTGTGATTTGAGAAAAGTGGTAAAAAAGATTGCAGACAGCATATAGATAAATAACAGGCTATCTAATGCATTAAAAATGGTTGAAGGAAATTACTAATAATGGTACTGATGGATGACAATCATGATCTGTTGCTAGATAAGTAATTAACAGAGCAGCACTAACCAAGACAGAGAATTGGGTTTAATTGACCATAAGTCTGCTGCATTAAAGTTCTTGTGTTTTTATATCTTCAGGTGAAAGAAAGAAATTTGTAAAGCTCTATTATAACATTATCATCCACATAATTTCTGAATATTGATAATACTGGAAAGTAATTTTTCACTAAAAGTAAGGGTTTCCTTTTAATAATAATTTTGTATAGTTTATATTTGAAGGTTTAATAAAATCCAAGAAATTTGTGAGCTGATGCAAAAAAATTAATTTTTCTGATTTTTTACTGAAAGGCATGGCAGAGGGAAATGTGTATTTAAATATTTCAAATATTTTATATCTTAGTTTATAAAAATAAATATATAGCTCAATGTTTCATTAATTAATTATATAAATTTATTTTTAAAGTCTTGACTTCATTCCATAGTGTATGAAAGGTCAGGTCCCACAAGATGGCTTCTCACTTGCTCTTTGTACACGCTCTGCCTGACCATGCCCTGCTTCACATTCACCTTACTAACATGATTGCATCCACCTCCTAATCTTGGCATTTAATTAGTAACTGCCTGCATGATTTGTCAGACCCCTAGTTAAAGATTATTCTATTCCTTGAACCAGTAATAGCTACATTATATTAGGTTATCAACAAGAAACTTGGGCCCTTGTGAAGGTTGCTAACCTGAAGACTTGTGGGGGAAGCAACCAGGGAACCCTTCTGATGTCATTCCCCTTATAATTGGTAGCTTCCACTTCCTATGAGTAGCAAAAATTGCTGTTTTGTCCTGCCTGCCATCGACCACATGTGATGGGGTATCGCTTCAGGATCTTTGCCTCTGACTTGCAAGATTCCTTGTCCAATAAATCCTTGATGTCTTTGTCACAGACTCTGGGTTCTTTCTTCTCTCTCAAGGCTAGGCAGCTGCAAGAATGGGATACAGCATATAATAACCTTGCTTCAGGATATTTCCATTCCATTTAGATTTTATTATTATATTAGATTCATTTCCGGAAAAAAAAAAAAAAAAAAAAAACAGTATTTTTTGTCATTTGCTATTTGGACATTTTAAGTAAAGTGGGTTTTTTTCATATTTTCTGGGTTCATGGATCAATAACATTTTCTTGTACCTTTTGAAAATATAATATCTGGTGTAATAACAACCATTTTATGGGGAAGGTTGTGTAAGGATGTTGATGAAGCAAAATAAGAAAATAAAGTATGGGGATTTAAAATTGACAGTTTCCAGGGAATTCCCTAGTGGTCCAGTGGTTAGGACTCTGTGCTTTCATTGAAGAGGGCTGCGGTTTGATCCCTGGTCAGAGAACTAAGATTCCACAAGCCACGTGTTGCAGCCAAAAAATAATAATAATGAAAAAAAAGTTTTTTAATAAAATTGACAGTTTCCTGACAGACGGTGAATGAACAGACTGTACAATTTATGTCAAAGAGTGTTCTGCCTATATTTTCCTCAGAGTTTTATAATATCTGGTCTTACAGTTAGGTCTTTAATACATTTTAAGTTTACTTTTGTGTATAGCGTTAAATAATTTTCTAATTTCATTTTTTTTTTTACATGTAGTTGTCCAGTCTTCTCAGCACCATTTATTGAAAAGACTGTCTTTTTTCCACTGTATAGTCTTGCCTCTTTTGTCATTTAATTGACCATATGTACATGAGTTTATTTCTGGGCTTTCTATCCTGTTCCATTGATCTATATTTCTGTTTTTGTGCCAGTACCATACTGTTTTGATGAACATAGCTTTGTAGTATATTCTGAAGTCAGGGAGCCTGATTCCTCTAGCTCTGTTTTGGTTTTTTTTGTTTGTTTGTTTTTTCCTCTCAAGATTGGTTTGGCTATTCAGGGTCTTTAAATCTCAGCAATGTCTTTTTTTTTCTTTTCAATCCATCTACTAGAGTAAGGGAAATAAAAACAAAAATAAACAAATGGGAACTAATCAAACTCAAGAAATTTTGCACAGCTAAGGAAACCATAAACAAAATGAAAAAACAACCCACAGAATGGGAGAAAATATTTGCAAAAAATGCGAATTACAAGGCATTAATCTCCAAAATTTACAAATAGCATATGAAACTCATTGTCAAAACAACAAACAACCCAATCAAAAATGGGCAGAAGACTTAAATAGGCATTTCTCAAAAGAAAGCATAGAGATGGTAAAGAAGCACATGAAAAGATGCTCAATATCACTAATTATTAGAGAAATACAAGTCAAAACTACAGTGACATATCACCTCACACCAGTCAGAATGGACATCATCAAAAAATCTGCAAACAATAAATGCTGGAGAGGGTGTGGAGAAAAAGGAACTCTCCTACACTGTTGGTGGGAATGTAAATTAGTACAGCCACTATGGAGAACAGTATGGAGGTTCCTTAAAAAGCTAAAAATAGAGCTATCATACGATCCTGCAGTCCCACTCCTGGGCATATATCTGGAGAAAAACATAGTCTGAAAGGATACATGCACCCAATGTTCATTGCAGCACTGCTTACAATAGCCAAGACATGGAAGCAACATAAGTGTCCATTATCAGATAGATGGCTAAATAAGATGTGACACAGATATATAATGGAATATTAATCAGGCATTAAAAAAATGAAATAATGCCATTTTCAGCAACATGGATGGACCTGAAGAATATCATACGAAGTGAAGTAGGTCAGACAGAGAAAGACAAATACCATATGATATCACTTATATGTGTAATGAAAAAAATGATACAAATATATTTATTTACAAAACAGAAACAGACACACAGACTTAGAGAATGAACTTATGGTTAGCAGGGGGAGGGTGGAGGGAGAGGGACAGATTAGGAGTTTGGGTTTGACATGCACACACTACTATATTTAAAATAGACAACCAATTAGGACCTACTATATAGCACAGGGAACTCTGTTTGATATTCTGTAATAAACAAAAAGAGAATATAGTTTAGAAAAGAATAGAGGGGGAGGATTCAAGGATTCAATAGGAAGATGTGGAGGTCATCTTGCCCCCAAAATATACCAAGAATATATCTACAAATGGAAAAAATTCTCACAGAGCACCAGCTGAACACTAGCAGAGGACCTGAGACACCTAAAAGGACAAGAAAATTCCCCCCCATAACTGGGTAGGATGAAAGAAAAAATAAGGGAAAAGGAAAAGGAGAGGAAGTGGGGCAGGACCTGCACCCCTGGGTGGGGGAGCTGAAGGAGAGGAGAGGTTCCTGTATCCAGGGAAGCCCTCTCACTTGTGGGGAGATCAGTTGGGACAGAAGGGAAGCTTCAGGGGCTGTAGAAGGAGAGCCCAGCAACCAATCTGTGACAGGCAGGACGGAGTGAGACCTACACAAATTGTCCATGCCACAGCCCTGTGTACCCCAGCCTGAGACATGTGTTTGCCGGTGTGGATGGGGCTGGGTGCTGGAACATAGGGTGTGGAGAGCAAACCTGGGAAAGGATTGCTATTGGCTGTGAGGAGACAGCCTGAGGAGATGGGAGTGAGGAAATCTGCAACAGGGAATGTTTGTGGAGGAAACTCAGACTGTCTTAGAAGCAAAGCACCATTGTTGACAATGCACAAGGGTGGGGAGGCCATTGCAGCCTTTCTCCTCATGTGTTGGCCCCTGCCTCACCAGGAACTAGAAAGAGCCCCCACCTGGGCCGGATCTCTCATGCGCATGGCTGCTGGCTCCCTGATGCACCCCATTGCCACTGGGGCTGACTCTCTTGTGCCATGGCTGGGCACTAGGAAAGGCCCCCACTGGGAGTGACCCTCTCATGCCCGTGGCCACCAGATACACTGTGTGCCCTGTCCCCACTAAGGCTCCCACGACCCTGGCCGCTGCCACCTCTGCACCCTCTCCTCACTGAGGTGAACTTGTGTGCTCCAGGGCAGCCTTGGAAGCACACACAGAAGTGGTACTGAAAGTACAACTGAGCCCCAGGGGACAGGCAGCTAAGAAAGAAAAGCTGAAATCTCTCCTTGCAACTGCGTAAGCTGCAAGTTGACACCTCCGTGACTGGCTTTGTAAACTTAGCACATACAAAACATCTGAACGAACAAGTGTTCTGTAGCCAAGACAGGTAGAATTTAGTAGCTGTAGAAATTAGCAGCTGTAGAATTTGTGGAGATATACATGTGTGGTGGTTGGGCCAGGCCAGAGTCTGAGCTGCCCCCACAGTGCCCACAGCTGGTCCAGATCCATAATTACTTCAATCCTGGGACTTGAATTCAGTGGTGGCCTGGTTAAAACAATGCCTGAGAGATACCAGTGCCAATTGCCACCCTACCCACAGTTAAGGTGAGGTCAAGAGCAGTGCCAACAATGGTGTAATCTGAGAGTGCACACAATGGGTGAAAGGTGACACAATAGAAAACACCCACAGGTGAATACCTCCAGAGAAGGAATACTCAGTGATTTTGCTCCCAGTGGGAGTGCTCCAATCCTGCCTACCTTACAACCCAGATCAGAAACACAGCAAGGAAACAGATCTTGGGCCTGTACTCCAACAACTAGGGAGAAGACAGATCTCTGACAGATCAGTGACCACCACAGAGCAAAGGGGAGGCTCTGCTCAATGTTCAGTGCAGACTCTGGTAAATGCAACATCAGTCACACCTCCTATACCCTATAAAGGGTATAACGGCCAGCATATAATGAAAAAAGAGGTGGCAGACATCTATACTAAAAAAAAAAAAAAAAAAAATACCCTCACACCAAAAAATACTAAAACCATGCAGGCTACATGGGGAGGTTCCCACACAAGGTAACCCTATAAGACATTCTGAGGGTCTGGCATCAGGTGGAAGAACCCCCAGAGCATTTAGACTTGAATGCCAGCAGGGTTTGAGTGAAAGAGTTGCAAAGGCCTGGGGGTCTCTGTTTAGAGACTCCACTCTTGGAGGGCACACACTAGGTCTTACATGCAGTGGGACCCAGCACAAAGCAGTACTTACATAAGAACCTGGGCTGCACCTCCCTAGGGTTTTGGGGGTCTCCTGGGGAGCTAATGGTCAACTCTAACTCACTGTGAGGGCAAGGAAACTGGTAGAGGTAGCCTCAGGGAATATTGGTTGGAATGAGTTCTCCTGGAGGTCCACATTTTGGCACAAGACCCAGCTCGACCCAACAAACTGAAGGCTACAGGGTTGAAAAGTCTTAGGGCAAACAACCACCAAGATAGAAACAGAGCCCCACTCAGCAGAAGACAGACTCCCTAAAGTACTGAGCTCACAGCCACCTCAAAACACACACCTTGACATGACCCTGCACATCAGAGGGACAAGAGCCAGCTCCACCCACAAGAAGGCAGACACCAGCACCTCCCACCAGGAAGCTTGCACAATCCCCTTGAGCAACCTCACCCACCAGGGGCAGACACCAGAAGCAAGAGGAACTACAATCCTTCAGCTTCTGGAAAGGAGACCACAAACACAGAATGTTAGGCAAAATGAGACAACAGAGAAAATTTTTGCAAATGAAAGAACAAGATAAAAACTCACAGGAACAACTAAATGAAAAGGAGATAGACAATCTACTGAAAAAGAATTCACAGTAATGATAGTAAACATGATCCAAAATCTCAGAAAAAGAATGGAGCCACAGGCTGAGAAAATATGAGAAATGCATAACAAGGAGCTAGAAGATTAAAAGAACAAACACAGATGAACAATACAATAACTGAAATGAAAAATACACTAGAAGGAATCAATAGCAGAATAACTGAGGCAGAAAAACAAGTAAGTGAGATGGAATACACATTGGTGGAAATCACTGCCACAGAACAGAATTAAGAAAAAAGAATGAAATGAAATTAGGACAGTCTCAAGGGAAGACTGGGATAATAGTAAAAGCATCAACATTTGCATTATAAGAGTCCCAGAAGGAGAAGAGAAAAAGAAAATATTTGAAGAGATTATAGCCAAAAGCTTCCCCAACATTTAAAAGGAAACACTCACTCATGTCCAGGAGGAACAGAGAGTTCCATATAGGATGAACCCAAGGAGGAACATACAGAGATGCATATTAATTAAATTGACAGAAATTAAAGACAAAGAAAAACTATTAAAAGCAACAAGGGAAAAGCAAAATATAATATACAAGGGAATCCCTATAATGTAATCAGCTGATTTTTCAGCAGAAATTCTGTAGGCCAGAAGGGAATGGCACAATATACTTAAGTGATGAAAGGGAAAAGCCTACAAACAAGGGTACTTTACCCAGCAAGGATCCCATTCAGAATCAACTGAGAAGTCAGAAGTTTTACAGACTAGCAAAAGATAAGATAAATCTGCATCACCAAATCACAACAAATATTTTACAACAAATATTAACGCAACTTCACGAGGTGGGAAAAAGACCAGCAATTTAAAACAAACTTGTACATATACAGACTGTTTTATGAAAACCACATGAGAAAAGCAAACCCCAAAACTGCAATAGATACACACAAAATAGAAAAAGCAACTGAAACATAACACTAAAGATGATCATCAAACCACAAGAGAAGACAAGAAAGAGAAAGGGAATAAAAAAGACCTACAAAAACAAAGCCAAAACAAGAAAATGGCAATAGGAATATACATATTGATAATTACCTTAAACATAAATGGATTAAGTACTCCAACCAAAAGATGTACACTGGCTGAATGGATACAAAAACAAGACCCATATATATGCTGTCAATAAGAGGTGCAGTTCAGACCTGGGGACACATACAGACTGAAAGTGACGGGATGGAAGAAGATATTCCATGTAATTGGCAATCAAAAGAAAGATGGAGTAGCAGTATTCATATTAGACAAAATAGACTGTAACATAAAGACTGTTACAAGAGACAAGAAAGGACAGTACATAATGATAAAGGGATTAATCCAAGAAGAAGATATAACAATTGTAAATATGTATGCACACAAAAAAGGAGCACCTCAATATATAAGGCAAATGCTAAAAGCCAAAAAACAAGAAAGTGATAGTAACATAATAAGATTGGGGGAATTTAACACCCCACATATGTCAATGGACAAATCATCCAGACTAAAAATTAATAAGGAAACACAAGCCTTAAATGACACATTGAATCAGAGAGACTTAATTGATACCTATAGGACATTCTGTCTGAAAGCAGCAGAATACACTTTCTTCTCAAGTGCATATGGAATAATCTCCAGGATAGATTTCATCTTGGACCACAAATCAAGCCTTGGTAAATTTAAGAAAACTGAAATCATATCAAGCATCTTTTGTGACCAAAAAGTTTTGAGATTAGAAAGCAATTACAGGAAAAAATAACTGTGAAAAACACAAACACATGGAGGCAAAACAATATTTACCGACCAACCAATATTTACCTAAAGCAACTAGAGAAAGAAGAACAAACAAAACATAAAGTTAGTAGAATGATAAAGGTCACAGCAGAAATAAATGAAATTGAGATGAAGAAAATAATAGCAAAGATCAATGAAATTAAATGCTGGTTCTTTAAGAATATAGACAAAATTGATAAACCTTTAGCTGGACTCATCAAGAACAAAATGGAAAGAACTCAAGTCAGTAAAATTAGAAATGAAAAAGGAGAAGTTACATTGGACACCACAGAAATACAAAGGATGGTAAGAGACTACTATAAGCAACTGTATGCCAAAAAAATGGACAACCTAGAAGAAATGGACAAATTCTTAGAAAAGTACCAGATTCCATGACTTAACCAGGAAATAATAGAAAATATGAACAGACCAATCACAAGTACTGAAATTGAAACTGTGATTAAAATTTTTCCAACAAACAAAAGTCCAGAACTAGATGGCATCACAGGCAAATTCCATCAAACATTTAGAGAAGAGCTAACACCTAAGTTTCTCAAACTATTCCAAAAAATTTCAGAGGAATAGACACTGCCAAGCTCATTATATGAGGCCACCATCACCATGATACAAACACCAGACAAAGATACCACAAAAGAAAATTATGGGTCAATATCACTGATGAACATAGACTCATAAATCCTCAACAAAATACTATCAAACTGAATCCAACAACATATTGAAATGATCATACACCATGATCAAGTGGGATTTATCCCAGGGATGCAAGGATGCTTAGACATACATAAATAAATCAATGTGATACACCACTCTAACAAACTGAAGAATAAAATTAAAATGATCATCTCAATAGATGCAGAAAAGTCTTTTGACAAAATTCAATATCCATTTATGATTAAAGCTCTCCAGAAAGTCAGCATAGAGGGAAGCTACCTCAACAAAATAAAGGTCATATATGACAAACCCACAGCAAACATCATTCTCAATGGTGAAAAACTGAAAGCATTTTCTCTAAGATCAGGAACAAGTCAAGGATGTCAACACTCTCCACTTTTATTCAATATAGTTTTGGAAGTCCTTGCAATGGCAATCAGAGAAAAAAAGAAATAAAAGGAATCCAAATTGGAAAATAAGTAAAACAGTCACTGTTTGCAGATGACATGATGCTATACATATTAAACCCTCAAGATCCTACCAGAAAGCTACTAGAGCTCATCAATGAATTTGGTAAAATTGCAGGATACAAAATTAATGCACAGAAATCTCTTGCATTCCTATATACTAATAACAAAAGATCAGAAAGAGAAATTAAGGAAATAATTGCATTTATCCCTGCATCAACAAGAATAAAATACCTAGGAATAAACCTACATAAGAAGGCAAAATGCCTGTACTCAGAAGACTGTAAGATACTGATGAAAGAAATCAAGGATGACACAAACAGATGGAAAGATATACCATGTTCTTGGACTGGAGGAATCAGTATTGCCCAAATGACTCTAGTACCCAAAGCAATCTATAAATTCAATGCAATCCCTATCACATTACCAATATCATTTTTCACAGAATTAAAACAATTTTTTTTTACAATTTGTATGGAAGCACAAAAGATTCCAAATAGCCAAATCAATCTTGAGAAGAAAATAAGAGCTGGAGGAATCAGGTTCCCTGACTTCAGACTATACTGCAAAGCTACAGTAATCAAAACAGTATGATGCTGGCACAAAAACAGAAATATAGATCAGTGGAACAGGATAGAAATTCCAGTGATAAACTCACACACTTATGGTCATCTAATCTATCTTAAAGGAGGCAAGACTATTCAAAGAGGACAAAACAGTCTCTTCAATAAGTGGTGCTGGGTAAACTGGACAGCTACATGTAAAAGAATGAAATTAGAACAATCCCTAACACCATACACAAAAATAAACTCAAAATGGATTAAAGACCTAAATGTAAGACTGAATACTATAAAACACTTAGAGGAAAACATAGGCAGAACACTCTATGATGTAAATCACACAGTATCTTTTTTGATCCACCTTCTAGAGTTATGAAAATAAAAACAAAACTATAAAAATGGACCTAATCAAATTTAAAACCTTTTGCACAGCAAGGGAAACCATAAACAAAATGAAAAGACAATCACAGAATGGGAGAAAATATTTGTGAATGATTCTACTGACAATGGATTAATCTCCAAAATGTACAAATAGCTCATGCTGCTCAATATAAAAAAAAATAAATAATAATAATAATAATAATAATAAAATTAAAAAACAACCCAATCAAAAAATGGGCAGAGGATCTAAATAAACATTTCTTCAAAGAAGACATACAGATGGCCAAGAGGTACATGAAAAGATGCTCAGTATCACTTATTATTAGAGAAATGCAAATCAAAAGTAAAATGAGGTATCACCTCATATCATTCAGAATGACCATCATCCAAGAGTCTACATACAATAAATCCTAGAGAGGGTGTTGAAAGAAGGGAACCCTCCTACACTGTTGGTGGGAATGTAAATTGGTACATTCACTGGGGAGAACAGTATGGAAGTTCCTTAAAAATCTAAAAATAGAGGTACCATATAATGTAGCAATCTCACTCCTGGGCATAGATCTGGAGAAAATCATAATTCAAAAAATACATGCACCCCAATGTTCATTGCAACACTATTTTCAATAGCCAGGACATGAGAGCAACCTAAATGTCCATTGACAGATATATGGATAAAGAAGTTGTGGTACATATATACAATGGCATATTACTTAGGCATAAAAATGAATGAAATAATGCCATTTGCAGCAACATTTATATACCTACATAATGTCCTACTGAGAGAGGTAAGTGAGACAGAGAAAAACAAATATCATATGATATCACTTATATGTGGAATCTACAAAAATGGCAAAAATGAACCTATTTAAAAATCAAAGATAGAGTCACAGATTTAGAAAATAAACTTATGGTTACCAAGGGGGAAAGGGGGGGGGGATAAATTGGGAGATTTGGATAGACATAAACACACTCTTTTATATAAAATAGATAACTGATAAGAACCTACTGTGTAGCACAGGAAACTCTACTCAGTACTCTGTAGTGACCTATATGGGAATAGAATCTAAAAAAGAGTGGACATTATATATATATATATATATATATATATATATATATATATATATATATATATATATATATATGTAACTGAATCCCTTTGCTGTACAGCAGAAACTAATACAACATTGTAAATCATCTATATGCCAATAAAAAATAATTTAAAATTAAAAAATAATTAAAAACAAGAATGCTTTGAGGAAAATAGAACATTTATTTATTCTGAGTTTATAGGATTCATATTACACTATCTGAGGATTAAAAAAAAACTAATTTGAGGGCTTTCCTGGTGGCACAGTGGTTGAGAGTCCACCTGCTGATGCAGGGGACATGGGTTTGTGCCCCGGTCCAGGAAGATCCCACATGCCGCAGAGCGGCTGGGCCCGTGAGCCATGGCCACGGAGCCTGTGTGTCCAGAGCCTATGCTCTGCAATGGGAGAGGCCAAAACAGTGAGAGGCCCGCGTACCGCAAAAGAAATATATATATATACCTGTTGTTTTTAACATAATGAGTTAACTGTTGTTGCTCAGAACCCATTAATTTCTGTGAATAATCACAGAAAAATGCTCTGTTTCAACCACGTGCAAAGTAAAAAATACACTCATCCTAAAAAAAATAATTATTCGTATAAAATTTTTAGCTCAGTCACAGAATATCACAATGCTGAATATGTAATAAAATTGACTTCCTGACATAACTCAGATATTTAGTGGGTTTATGTTTGTTTGTACATCTAAATATATATATATATATATAAATACTCTCATAGATGTGTTTTATAATAAAACCCTCTGATAACAAATAAATAAATAAATAGACTAAAAAATTCAGACAGAGTTTGGAACTAAGGCAATCTTCAGGTCCTGGAATAATTTTTGTGACAATGGTAGACAGAAATTTATTATAAAAAATATATAAACTCAATATTCTAAATATGAGTATACAGATTGTAACACTAAAATGCACTTATTTAATGTACTATTAGATGAGGCATGTATGTATAAAATATCAAGCTATTTTTGATATTGCTTTTAAATGTTCATAAAACGTGTTTTTGAAGTGTACTCAGTTTGGACCAAAAAGTAAGTAAGAAATTTGAAGACAAGGAATACAGAAAAAAAAAAAAAAAAAAAAAAAAAAATTCTCCAAATAATAACATGTATTGTTCATTTTTAACTATTGACCATGTTAAAAAATTAAATGCTAAAAAGCAGTGAAGTGCCTTGGGTTAGAGTACGGATTTTACAACCATAATGGTTGCAATCTATCCTTAGCCTCTACCACTTCTTAGTGATGTCATCTTGAGCAAGATACTCAACATCTATATGTGTTTAATTTTTCATCTGTAAAATGGAGCTAAACAATATTTATTGCAAAAAGTTTTAAAATTTAATGAGTTAATATATTCAAAGCGCTTACACTATTGCCTAACCTAGAATATGTTCAAATAATAACTCTATCTTAATTCAGTTATTAAGATCTAGGAGAGTTGATGTATAAAATGAATATTAAAATATATAATATTATATATGAATTAAGATAATATTAAAAATATGTCAATAATATATATTATGTATTTAACAAATTACAAAAATTGAACAATGATTGATTTGTGATATTAAAACACAAAAGCTGAAGCAACAAGCCGAGAAAATCTTCTTTGCAATGGAGCAATTGAGAATCACATTGAATAATGGATTCCCAGGAGAAAAATGTGAAACCAATAAACTGAAACATTTAAAACTGCACTGTACAAATCACTGGAGGGTATATTTTAAGGAGCTACCTTATAATGTGGTGATTAGTGGCCTGTAATATTGTTTACATTTTGCTCTTTTTTTGATAATTCTGGGAAAAATTGTACTTAGAATTTTAAACTTGTTTTTAATAGCTATTATAATGTAATATTTGAATTAAACTACATTCAAAACTGCAACATCAAAATAAAATGAAAACAATAATTATAATTAATATAATTATGGTGCTGTTTTCTTTCTCAATTTCACACATTAAGTTAACACCAATTTATGATTTTTTTACAAAACTTCTGGAGTGCTGATATCAAAGATTTCTTTGAAAATTATGATAGAAAAAAATTACAGGTAGAAAATCAGTTGCTTTGGGGGAGATTCTTTTAAGTTGTTGATTTCCCCAACTTCCCTTACCTGGCACTTACACTTTATTGTGATGATGATAATAATAATTATAATAAATAATATATATAATTATAATTATAATAAGTAATAATAAAATAATGATTTTCACCTCCCAATCTGTGTCCAACAAACTGCTTTCCAGTCCCTAGGCATATAGTGATCATGTCAAAAAATAATTCTGACATTTTATTATCAAAATCCACTTTTTGGTTATTAACAAAATTCACTAAGCACAGTTAAGCTTAATAAAGGCAGTAAAACTCTTACTCACTTTTTCCTCCATAATAATGTTTTTAAAAAGGACTATTTTGATGTTAATGTCTCTGAACTTAACTATGATAATAATTACTTTTCTTTATAGTATAATTTTTTTTCTGAGGAATACCTGCATTCAAGATATTTGCAAAGGCCGAAAGAAGCTATGTTAAAGTGCCTTACATATAGCTATTGAGACAGGAGATAGATGGGCCCCAGGCTGAGCAGCTGGATTCTGTCCCCTGTGGACAGATACTCCAAGGTAAAGATAATGGCAGGAACAAGGTGGAGCTGAGTCCTTCCCAGATAAAAGATAAAGAGACCACATATTTCTTATTATTGAGGTCAAGGAGGCCTCCCAACTACACATGTGCAGAAAGGGTCCTTAGCGGCCAAAAAGGGAGGGGAATGCCACCCCATTATAGGTAGTGCCAACCTTCCCATAAGCCTCTGTGCTGGAATCCATTTTGGCTAAGTGATGCATCCGCACAAAGGGGAGGACCCTGAATTAAACCAAATATGGACTCAGAGCCAGCAAAGCAAGATGATTGACCAGAGGAAACTCAGAACTACCTCATATAAGTGATTTAAACTACCATGAAGATGTGACTCTTTTCTGAACCTGCCCATGTGTGTCTATTCGCATGTACTTTTTTCCTCCTAATAAACATTTCACTTGTTTCACTACATTCTATCTCTTTGTTGAAATTCATTTCTTTAAAGCACACAAGCCAGGGCCTTGTCACTAGCCACTGTAATATAGTGGTTAAGAGCCTAGTGGTTAGGATTCAGCATTCTTTCTGTCGCAGCCTGGCTTAAGTCTCCAGTCAGGGAACTGAGATCCTGCTTCAAGCCGCTGCAGGCCTAGGCCACCTGAGATCACTATCAATACACTGATTCATTTATTTAACACATAACTGAAGGTACACTGCTGGGGACTGTGAAAAACAGAAAAAATACAGCCTGCTGTCTATGAATTTATAAAATTTTGGAGAAAGAACATATGAACACAAGTTTGATAGAAAAAGTTGAATATGACAAATATTGTAAGGGAAGTATTTACCATATTCAAAAGATTAGAGATATATTCCCAGGTGAAAGATTGTGTCAAATTTTAAGGATATAAACACTGTAGAATAAATATGATGAAAAGCAAAATTACAGAAGAGCATTTCCAGTTGTGATAATGACTGACTTAAGAGAAATAAAAGAGATGTGAATGTGCAGATCATGTGGGCAAGAAAGTGCACAAGTTAATTAGAGTACAGAATATGGGATAAAACTTGAACAAATACATCAACAAAATTAGGATGGAATGAGATTTTTGACTTCCTGAATTACCAAAGATGTGTTCCTGGAGTTGTTCAAAATGAAGCTTAAAATGGTGGCACAGAGTGTAAAGCTAAAGTGAAAGCTAAATCAAAATTAAATAGTTTGATTTTATAGGAATATAAGCAGTGTCATTGTATAATTACTCTTAAAAATTAGTAGTTTAAGATTGGGAAAGAAAGGGTAAACTTCATATCATATACCAAATGGGAAAAGTTGGCTTTTTTTTTTTTTTTTTGGCATTATTAGTGTCGACTTAAAAAAATGCACAATGTGTGAGTTGTGAGTTAAGTTTTATTTGGGTCAAAATGAGGACAGCAGCCCGGAAGACAGCATCTCAGATAGCTCTGAAAAACTGCTCCAAAGAGGTGGCTGGGGGGAGGTCAGTATATATGTGATTTTGGTGAAGGGGGAGTACTTGCAATCAAGCAAATATTTTTTTTGCAGAAGATTGGTGCTAGTCACAAGGGGCAGTCATCACCATGAAGGATTTTAGTGTTTTTCTAGATGTGAGGAGATACAAGAATTGGGCTCATAAAATCAGTTCCTGAAAATATTTAACTATCTGAAGACTTGTTCTGCTGGTTTTTCCCAGAGCACAAAGTGCCTCATTTCAGCCCTCCACCCTGAACTCCTTTCAGGAGGGTGTTGAAAATCAGCAGCTGCAGCAGCACATGATTTAATCATTGTAGCAGTAGATGGCAAGTGCCAATTTTAGTTGACACTAGTGTTAGGCTTTGTGCTTCTTACAATGGTTATTCAAATATTATCCACACTTTTTTTTTTTTTTTTTTCTGTACGTGGGCCTCTCACTGTTGTGGCCTCTCCCGTTGCGGAGCACAGGCTCCGTACACACAGGCTCCGTACACACAGGCTCAGCGGTCATGGCTAACGGGCCCAGCAGCTCCGCGTCATGTGGGACCTTCCCAGAAAGGGGCACGAACCCGTGTTCCCTGCATCAGCAGGCGGACTCTTAACCACTGCGCCACGAGGGAAGCCCTATCCACTCTTTTCAGTGACATCTAACGTGTTGTGCTAACATGAAAACTGGAGTCTCTGAGAGTAAAAAAAATCTTTTCTTAAGGTAATAAGGAAGTGTTGGGTACTTTATTTGATACTCAACATGATCATTGTGATAGCTAATTTAGTGCACCAATTTGGTCCAGGAAGTACCTAGATATTTTGGGCAAACATTATTCAGTTCATTTTTGTGAGACTGTTTTGGATGAAATTAGCATTTGAACAAATAGACTGAGTAAGCAGATTGCCCCTGTCCCCATCCAATCAGTTAAAGTCCTGAACAGAACAAAAAGGCTGGCCCTCCTGTGAGTAAGAGGGAACTATTCCTGGCTGACTGTCTTGAGCTGGAACATGGACATAGATCTTATTCTGCCTTCAGCTCCAACTAAAACTTCAACTCTTCTTAAATCTGGAGCTTATGAGCTTTCAGCCTGGAAATACATTATCAGCTTTCCTCATTCTCAGGCCTTTGGACTCTAATTGTAACTACAATTGTCAGCTCTCCTGAGGCTCTAGCTTGCTGACTGAAGCTCTTGGGACTTCTCATCCTCCATAATTGCATGAACCAATATTCTATTGCTTGTGTTTCTCTGGAGAACCTTGACTAATATAGTAGTGTAAGGGCAAATACTAATTTAAAATAAGAGGCTGAAATCTATTGTAAGGGATTCATCCTTTTCTTAGACTATTTACTTTGGAAAACTTGTAAGTTCTTTCTCAGTTTCCTTAAAATGTATGTAAATCTTTTTAAAAGGTAAATAAGACTTTATTATTTTAATGTCTCAGGAATGTCTTTCTCAGGGACCTGGAGACCATCTCTTTGAAATGCAATCATCAAGGAAGATAGTTCTTTGATCTCCCAGTCTGTGGATTGGTAAGAACCTAACTTCCATGAGTGCATCCCACCAAGTTGCTAATCTATCTCCTGTCATAAAGATATGAGAGGTTTATTTTTCCTGTGGATAAAGCCAATTAACAAACACCCTAATTACTCAACAAAACCCTAATTACTGAATGAATCTATGATAAAGTGTGTGTAATAAATGATACTCTGTCTTGTTACTTGAGGACTGGTTATTGTTTATGTTGAGGCTAAGTAAGTAATGGAATGTATCTGCCTGAGTATATAAAAAGGTAAGATTTATTTCTGTCTTTGAAATCTCTTAGAGGATTGCCAGTGATGTGCCTAACATTCTGGTTCAATGTTTATTCAATAATACAACTGTTTTCTACCTATGTGGACTTTTTTTTTTTTGACTCAGTTTTCTGAGTTTACAGGATATTTTGTTTTTAGTTTTATTTCCCCCAAAATAACATAGTTTTAGGGCTAGTTGAAAGATACAACCAAATGGAATGAGATGGCTTTGGTTGACCTGGATACATTTAATTATATTGTAGGTGGTAGCTGTCAATGAAAAAATGTTGCCTTCCATATCAGTAAACAAAGGATGTTGCAGCCATCAAGCGACCACATTACAGCTGCCCTAATGGTAAGCCCTGAGGGAACTCAGGATAGAAACTGGATGCCTGTCATTTAGCAGTCAGCTGCTGCAGCCACCCCTGATAGTGCACCCTGAGGAGACCCAGGATAAGAAAGCACAGGATACTGACCCAGATAGCTGAAGTGCCTATCACATGAATGATTTCAGTGAGCTCAGACACTTGCATCTTTCCATATATAGAAAAGCGCTAAATTCCTTAATTTGAGATATCTGGTTTTCCTTAATTAACAATAATCTTTATGTTCTGACTACCTGGTCTTTGTTACAAAAACTCCTACATATCCTGGCTCCTCCCTTACCTCTTTGGAACAGTTTCTCAGAGCTATCTGAGATGCTGTATCCCAGGCTTAAGTCCTCAGTTTTATCCACCAAATAAAATATAATTCTCAACATTTAGGTTGTGCATTTTTTTTCAGTTGATATAGCAAAGGAAATGATATTAAAATATTAGCAGAATGAGGGTTTGAGGCATCAAAAAGCAAAAGGCTGGAATATAGTTTGCAAGCATTATTGATCAGAAAGGAAGAATGATAACTGTTCTTATTGAAATATTGCTTTAATGGTACTGTTTTTGTCATCTTGTCTCTCTTGATGTGAGATACAGATTTTATAACCTGTTGTGGTCATTTAAGGCTGCTTTGTTTTGAATAATAGCATTTCAAACAACAAAGTTCTATCAGAGAACATGTATTAAGAAAAAGTCTTGAGAAAAAATTAAAAACATAGATTAAAGACATTTAATACATGCAATTGTTTAGTTCAACAACAAAATTTTACTGGTTAAGAAAACTGGTGTCTAACATAGTGTTGGGAACATATTTCATGCTAAAATCATTCTCTTGTGTTTAAAAAATGCTTTGGCATTTCCATTCTAAATACAAAGTAAAGCATAAGTGGAGAAGCGTAAGTTGGAAAGATTCAAATAAGTATTACAACACTAAAGTAGCATCCTTTGCACTCTCTTGTGGGGACACCTCTTGTGTCTTGTTGGTTTGAGTTACTGTTAAGATCCTACTTGTCAATATATTTATAAAAGATGAATCCTTTAAATTGGAAAAAAATTCTAAATTAGTAAACATTTAGGGAGCTCTCATCATAGGCAGCTGCTTTATTTGGCACCTGTAGAAAGATCTAGTTAAAAAGTAGATACAAAGAAATATAATGGCTACCTTTAAGACTGTGCTCAGCTTCCCCTTAATGGTTCTTACAGATACTAATAAAACCATTAAGCTAATTAGGTTAACAAATGAATAGAATAGGTTATTAAGGGGAAAGTCATGGGATTGGTCCCAGGAAGATGGAAATCTTTAGATACTTATTAAGAAATGAGATAAAATGTACATTGATGGGATTAAAACAAAGGTTTTGATATAGCACTACCTAAGACTGGATGAGCCAAAAGGACCCTACATCAGTCTCCACAACATTAATGGACCCCAGAGAAGTCTGCTCTAATTATCCCAGTTTGGAGAAAGTTGAAGGGCTGGAAAGGAAAAAAAATAAAGAAACAATTCACTGAGAAAATGAATTATCAATTGCTTTGGGCAAGAGTTATGCCAATTAATCAAGTTAAAGATTGATTAAAGGGCCTGGGTTCTTTGGCTTGACTATTCACTGGGGACCCCAAAACCTTTTATACAGGAATGGATAAAATGGATGTGGGATAAAAAGGAAAAGTTTCTGGGATTCCTCTGAGACTTGTTGATGGGGCCCTAATGGATGCTAAGGTTAAATGTATAATAGTTGATGAAATTGAAATGAAGTTTATTAAAAAAATTATATGTTTGAACAGGCTTTATGTAAGATGGTTGCATCTCTTTTGACTGATTATATTGTATGGATAGACATTATATCTCAGTGGCGGATGCTTCGCCTGCCTGGTAATTTAAATCAGGGCATATAAATCTGCCCCTCAGGCAATGTTTATTAAGCATGCTAAGGGGAATATTTGTTCCCTTAGTGTTATCTGAGCCCATACAATGTGAGGTAAAAAACTGGGAGTTAATTTTTTGGGTCTAAAGAAACAATAATGAAGACTTTTACCCTTAGGGTAAGTTCATCTAACTTATACATTCAGAAAGAGGGCCTTTGCTGAACTCCTTGTGCAAACTTTATGAAAGAATGAAACATTGAACCCTGAAGTTCTAGAACATAAAAACCTTTGATATCCATTTTAGTTGGAAATTCTCTTGCTGATATCAATAAGCAAAGAAAATGTAGTTGGGCAGATCAGTCTTTTATATCATTTAAATGGCAGTCCAGTTCTTTGGGGAATTAAAAGTGAGTGACTTTGTCTTGCAAACTCTACAATTCAGAAATGTAAATATAGCCAACAATAAGCTGAGGCTGAGCCTAATTAAATCAATCAGGTAGAATCTAAAACAAAACAAAGCAAACAAACAAACAAAAAAAAAAAAGAGGGAAAAAAGGCCTTTTAAAAAGTACAAACTTCTGGAAGCCTCCCTCACCCAAAATCTAATTCACAAAAGACTCTGTTTAGTGGGTTTGCAAGTAAGCAATCATGAATTAAATATTTCTGAACGTAGTAAAAACTAAACCAAATATTTTTCAAGTTCATATGATCTAAGATTGATCTTTAGTAAATAAAAGAAAAGTTGAAGTTGTTGATTTTATGTCTTTAGGGTTATCAATATTAAATTAAAAACTTGTATTCTACCTGGATTTACTGTGAAATAAGCTCATGTTATCTCTGTTAAAACATTTGTCAGCAAGAAAAATTGCTTGGAATGATGGTTTGCTTTGTCTAATGTCTCAGGAAGTTTTCATGGGCAACCTAGACATCACAGCTGGGAACTAGTAAAATAAGTGTAAATGGGATGAGAGTTTTTAGGTGAACTCACCAAGAATCATTATGTTTTATGGTATGTCTATTTAAAAATAGTTTTTCCAATGCAAATCAAAACTACAATGAGATATCACCTCTCACCAGTCATAATGGCCATCATCTAAAAATCTACAAATAATAAATGCTGGAGAAGGTGTGGAGAAAAGGGAACCCTCTTGCACTGTTGGTAGGAGTGTAAATTGATACAGCCACTTTGGAAAACAGTATGGAGGTGACTTACAAAACTAAAAATAGAACTACCATATGACACAGCAATCCCACTACAGGGCATATACTCTGAGAAAGACATAATTCAAAAAGAGTCATGTACCACAGTGTTCATTGCAGCTCTATTTACAATAGCCAGGACACGGAAGCAACCTAAGTGTCCATTGACAGATGAATGAATAAAGAAGATGTGGCACATATATACAATGGAATATCATTCAGCCATAAAAAGAAACAAAACTGAGTTATTTGTAGTCAGGTGGATGGACCTAGAGTCTGTCATAGAGAGTGAAGTTAGTCAGAAAGAGAAAAACAAATACCGTACGCTAACACATATATATGGAATCTAAAAAAAAAAGAAAAAAAGGTTCTGAAGAACCTAGGGGCAGGACAGGAATAAAGATGCAGATGTAGAAAATGCAGACATAGAAAGTGGACTTGAGGACAGGGAGAGGGGGAAGGTTAAGCTGGGACAAAGTGAGAGAGTGGCAAAGACATATGTACTACCAAATATAAGATAGATAACTAGTGGGAAGCAGCCGCATAGCACAGGGCAACCAGCTCAGTGCGTTGTGACCACCTAGAGGGGTGGGATAGGGAGAGTGGGAGGGAGATGCAAGAGGGAGGAGATATGGGGATGTATGTATATGTATGGCTGATTCACTTTGTTATACAGCAGAAAGTAAAACACCATTGTAAAGCAATTATACTCCAATAAAAATGTTTAAAAAAAATAGTTTCTCCAAACCTTTTTGGTAACTTGAAACTTTAGAATTTTGCTAAATTAAATTAAAAGATTAAAATTTATTGAATATCTAGATCATTACCAAATAAAATAAAATGCCAAAACATTAATTCTGAACTTAGGCTTCCTTTTATGCAGAATCTAAAGATATTTAGAACTATTATGAAATATGTTTCATGCCACACTGAGAAATTTTCAATAAGAAGTCACTTTTTTAGAAATTATAAATAGTATTTATGTTTGCCAATCTACAGAATGCTAATGTAAAAGACACTTCATAATTGCTACTTCTTAGTTTTCACTAGAAATTAACATTTTTAGAGGTTAAGAATTCTAATTAATATATGTAATTAAAACTAAAATTGCTAAAATTAATAAGAAAAATATGTGTATCAAGAAAAAAGCAAGGTATAAGAAATGGAAATGCAGTTTGTTAAGGGGAAAGAGAGTAATTTTTGTCCTAGAAATAGAGAAGGAAAAAGCATAGGACAAAATCTGAAGGTTAAAATTATAGGAGGCTTATGGAAAAGGGACCCTGATAAAAGAGTTTTATGTATGGTTAGGACTGGCCAAGATTAGAATGAAATTCTTAAAATTGGATATGTTCTGGTATGATGTTATCAGTAATATTTTAGTTATCTTAAAATGCTATATGTTGCAGAAATAACCAAATTTCTTTGTCAATCACATTGTGATCAGGTCTTTAACCATGCAATTTTCAGTCTTTTATTATTTAGAGACAGCTATTGATTTACTCTGATGATTTACAGAAATGAAGATCTTTAAGCAGATTTATAGAAAGGACTTTTTGACAAATATCATTTTCTGATAATTTTAGAAAATAGCACTTAGGTAGATAAGAAACTAATGGAAAACCTGATGGCTTCATAAACTGCTAACAAAGATCAAGATCAAAAATAATTTATTATATGGAACTGAATGAATTGATGAATATGTTTTATAATTCTTACGACTTTTTGTTCAAAATATTACTGGCTTTTAATCTTTGTTTTTCTGATATGAGGAAACCTTTCCTCTTAGGTTAACTATGACTTGTAGCAAGTAGATAAAGTATACATTTGTAAATGAAGATGAAATATTCATCTTTTCCTCTCTACCTAATCTCTCTAGAATTTGACTTCTTCAGCTGTATCGTCTCTGGATTTGGTGATTTATTATGATCCAGACTGCAACTACTTAAACTAATCATTGTTTTAATTTGTTCTGTTTTGTTTTGAAATTGTTTATGCTTCATTTCTCTTGATTCTGTATTATGTCCTTTTTTTGTTTTGTTTTGTTTTTGTTTTTTTTGTTTTTGTGGTACACAGACCTCTCACTGTTGTGGCCTCTTCCATTGTGGAGCACAGGCTCCGAACACGCAGGCTCAATGGCCATGGCTCATGGGCCCAGCCACTCCGCGGCATGTGGGATCTTCCCGGACCGGGGCACGAACCCGTGTCCCCTGCATCGGCAGGCGGACTCTCAACCATCGTGCCACCAGGGAAGCCCTGTATTATGTCCTTTTAATGCTACTAGCTATATTATTTAGATCCTGTCTATTATATAAAATTGTTGTTTCTTGCATTACCTGCATTATCAAATGTGTGACCAGGTCTCTGACAAAATTAATGATGACTAAAGTCTTGAGACAACTGATCACTTATATAACTATGTAGAACTAATTATAATAGTGCAACTATAGATATGAGAAGAAGCAACAAGAAGAAACATTTCCTGGATCATTATGGATTAGTAAGACAGATGATTCAGAAAATTTTAGGTTATTAACAGAGCTTAATACAAATATAACACATGAATGGCCAATCAATGAAATCCTCACCTGACCTAGGAATGAGACTTCCTAGCACCATGGGACAAATTGATCATTAAATGCCTCCTAAACCTTGGTTGAATTTACGACCCAAAGAGGGGAGACTGTGAATTAAAAATGTCACTCATCACCCAGTTATACAAGGATTATATCACAATCCACTGCAATCACCCACTGACAATGTGCCCTGAGGAGAATTTGGGATGAAAAAATAGGATGAGGCATTCTGTGCTTTGGAGAAATGGGTCCCTAGATAGTTAGGATGCATATCTCAGAAAGAGTTTCAATGACCCCAGATTCTTGCATCTTCTGCTACATAGAAAAGCACTAAAATCTTTAACTGTTGATGCCTCTTCTTTGTGAGGAGCAGTCATCTTTTACCAAGATGTATGCTTGACTGCATGTATTTCCTACCCAAAATTTATATATATATATATATATATATATATATATAAAGTGGCTTCCTCTCTACCTCTTCAGAGCAATTTACTTAGAGCTACTAAGTTTCTGTCTTCTGGGCTACAGTCCTCACTAAGACCCTGAATAAAACTTAAATTCCCAAATCTCATGTTGTGTGTTTTTCTTTAAGCTGACAGAGGGTACCAGGTCACTCAGTCTTTGAAAAAGAAGACACGTTGGATATCTTTAGTTTCATTTGGTATCTATACCTAGACCACCAGGAAAATCTGGTTTACTTTGCACTGTGAAATATGCTAAATTTTCCCAAGATATTCCACACAAAAAGAACTTGGGTTTGCAAAAATATCACACTATCACAATAGCTTTTGCTATGGGTTTGCTTAGAGAGAAGAAAATGGTGATTATTTTAACTGGTAATTTTAATTTATAATGTGGAACACCACAAGACATTAGTGTTGATTTGAATAGAAAGGAAGAGATTTCAGAGACTGTATAAAGCATTCAGATGCATAAAAAGAATAAAGTACTTTCTACATCAGAGTAGTGAGATAAGTAGATCTATATCATTAAATATTTCATATATGCATAGCATTATTTGGCATCCTCATAAATAAAATGAGAAAAGTTAATTTCCTTTATATTGATTTTTTGAACTTGCTATTTTTGTTCCTCATTTATTATATAAACTGTCAATTTATGTTTTTGTCATAGCTCAATCCAACATTTCTAAAATGTAACATTTGTGTTGTTGTTGGTAGTTTTTTTTTTTTTTTTTTTTAATTGCCTGTGTGGTGGTTGTTATTTTTGTCCTTAAATCAAAACCCCAGTATCGTATTCTTCTGAGCTAAACCCAAACTGTCTTATTATTTCTGCAAAGGTGCTCACTCTCTTTGAATACTCCTCTTCAAGAGACCAATTAAAAAAAAAAAATGCCATGATAACAAGATAGCATATTGTTCTCTTACCTTGCTTTGAAGACTGCTTTAGAGCTTCTGTCCAGGATTGAGGTAAAGATAACATGAATTTATGTGATTTAAATTAATGCTGACTTAAAATACATATATTAGTCTGCTGGCTGTTAGAAATAAACAGTATTTTCTCAATTAATTTTACTTTTCTAATAGACTTAAATATTTTAACCAAACTTACTATTGTAATAAAATGGAAGAAAGCTGTGGGCTTACTTATGCTGTGGACCCCAGGTTTTTGTGAGTCCCTCAGTGACTGTCATCTTCCTTTCTTTACATTGAGGGGTACCCAATATTTTCCCTTGTTGAAAACATTATTTTTCCAATTCAACCACACCTAATATTTCTGGCTGTCTGTGCACAGTTCCTGAGACATGTCAGGACCTCCTGCAAGCACTTAACTTGTAGATGAGGTTAGCCACAAATCCAAATGTTGTGGCCCACTGGGTCTCATCATGAAAAACCTGGAGTCTCTCAAATCCCAATTTTCTACCTGGAAGGATTAGGACAAAAAAACCTGAAGAGCTCAGAACTTGGAATAAACCAAGTTCCATTGGAGAGAAGTTTACCAGATCTCAGAGTGGCCAAGGGGCAGTGAACCCACAGGATTCTGTGGGTGTCTTCTCCTGACTCTAGGAGGCCTCCCAGAATCTTTGCAGCTGTCCTTGGGTTGCCAAAACTATGAAATGACAAAACTAAAACAATCTAGTAATGAGTTTGATATCATCTATTCAAGGAAAAACAGTCCACGAAATAGGGGAGTACAGTGTTTCACAAGCCGTGGAGACTCTTCCTGAGGGATTCTGGGCAAGAGCAAGGTTTATGGAGCTTTAGAAGCAGCAATGTGGAAACATCACAAGATTGGCTAGGCGGCTAGGGATTTCCTTATAAGACCAGTAGGTTTTATTTTCTAGGATAAGTTAAGCTAGCTGAAGTTGAGATAGAGGACTGTAATTGGAGTAAGTTAGGTTTCTTTGACAGGTGTTTCTTATAAGTGCAGGTTTAGGTTTAGAATTGTGACATGGGCCAGGGCACTGGAAGTGGCCTCCATTTTGTAGGTCTCAATATACAAATTAACTTTATCAAGACATACTGATTCTATTTTGAATTTATCATAAATCAAAGAGGAAATTATAATGTAAATTCATCTATTTATATCAAAATATATATTTTTAAAATTTTTTAATTTATTTTATTTTTTATTTTTTTAATTTTTTTGTGGTACACGGGCTTCTCACTCTTGTGGCCTCTCCCATTATGGAGCACAGGCTCCGGACGCGCAGGCTCAGCGGCCATGGCTCACGAGCCCAGCCACTCCGCGACATGTGGGATCTTCCCAGACCGGGGCACGAACCCGTGTCCCCTGTATCGGCAGGTGGACTCTCAACCACTGCGCCTCCAGGGAAACCCAAAATAATGTTTTTATAAACATTACTTTTTTCAGATTTTTACAGCAAGTTCATAAGTTCTTGATTTTCAGATATTTATTTTAAGTGAAGTTACATAATATATTTTAATGGTCAGATATTATCAATTAGCAAACATTATTTTTATTAATCTGTCATCCTTTCTCAAGTTTTCTAGTTACAACTTTCAATACATTATCAAAGATTAAATGTTGAGAACTAAAACAAACACACATTTCTGTTTCTGGGCTAATCAATACTAATATCACCAAAACTAATATAGCAATTTGCTTCAAGGAATACTTACTACTGAAAGATAAGAATTATCTTTACAAAGATAATTATCTAAACAATTTACAAAGAAATATCTAAACAAATTAAAAAGTCAGCTTTTAAAAACTAACACCTTACTCATGAATCCTCACTTTAAAAACCTTTATTTTACTCTGCCTACCAAACCAATACTTAACTTTATAAACTCTACACATTCCCAGATAGTTTTCCACTTTAAAAGATCCTTTTAAAGTCACCCTATATAGGTCCTAAGATTGTATAAATATTCTCTCCAGATTTCTCTCTTTCATACCAATATCAAAGTTGTGTCAATGTGGCATTCTCCCTTACTTCAGTAAGTCTAGTAAACTTAAATTTGCTTAATCAGTATATATTTTGGGGCTTCCCTGGTGGTGCAGTTGTTGAGAGTCTGCCTGCCGATGCAGGAGACACGGGTTCGTGCCCCGGTCCGGGAAGATCTCACATGCCGCGGAGCAGGTAGGCCCATGAGCCATGGCAGCTGAGCCTGAGCGTCTGGAGCCTG
Source organism: Inia geoffrensis (assembly GCA_036417435.1). Lineage (NCBI taxonomy): Eukaryota > Metazoa > Chordata > Mammalia > Artiodactyla > Iniidae > Inia > Inia geoffrensis. The sequence continues at coordinate 49,019,128 of CM070916.1, forward strand.
TGCTCTGCAAAGGGAGAGGCCACAACAGTGAGAGGCCCGCGTACTGCAAAATAAACAAACAAACAAAAAATCAGTATGTATTTTGGGGGGACTTTTAGAGGAGTAAACTTTTGATAATAGTTTTAAAATAAGTTAAATGTTTTTGCTTAAATGGACTCTTCTCCCCCCAAAAAACTTACAAATCCTCAAATATATATATATATATATATATATATATATATATGTTAAAATACATAACAAATATATCTGCAACTCATCTGAAGCCTCTAGAGAGTGACTAAAAACAAACATATTCTGGAAGGGTTCAAAACTGGAAGAAGAGAATGGCAATAGGTGAGTTTCCCACTTTTATGATTTTAGATTGAAAACAGACCCCAGTTCACACCATGTAGGGCTGTAAAACTGATATAAATATTATCATCTTATAGACTTAATGAACCAGGAGATGCATTTCAGGAAATTTACAGTACATTAAAAGTGTGGAGAGAAATCTTGAAAAGGATACTTCAGAGAGAGAAAGCATCAAATTCCATGTCTAGTCTCTTCCTACATTTCTAGTTAATCTCTGTAATATGAATATTCAGGACTGATGACAATCATCTTCTATAAGGCTGAACTGAAATTGCAGCTGCTTCCCACAGCAGCAAACATAGGATTTGCAGTTTGGGAAAGTAAACTTCCTGATAATAATAATAATAATAATAATAATAATAATAATAATAATGTTTCTTTAAAATAATATAACACTTTCTGACGTACTTCACTCTCTATGACAGGCTCTACATCCATCCACCTCAGTACAAATAACTTAATTTCATTTCTTTTTATGCCTAGTAATATTCCATTGTATATATATGTGCTGCATCTTCTTTACCTATTCATCTGTTGAAGGACACTTTGGTTGCTTCCATGTCCTATGTCCATCCACCTCAGTACAAATAACTTAATTTTGTTTCTTTTTATGCCTAGTAATATTCCATTGTATATATATGCTGCATCTTCTTTACCTATTCATCTGTCGATGGACAGTTAGGTTGCTTCCATGTCCTGGTTATTGTAAAGAGTGCTGCAATGAACATTGTAGTACATGATTCTTTTTGAGTTATGGTTTTCCCTATGCTAACACATATACATGGAATCTAAAAAAAAAAGAGAGAGAGAGAAAAAATGGCTCTGATGAACCTAGGGGGAGGACAGGAATAAAGACACAGATGTAGAGAATGAACTTGAGGACATGGGGAGGGGGAAGTTTAAGCTAGGATGAAATGAGAGAGTAGCATTGACATATATACACTACTAAATGTAAAATAGATAGCTAGTGGGAAGCAGCTGCATCACACTGGGAGATCAGCTTGGTGTTTTGTGACCACCTAGAGGGGTGAGATAGGGAGGGTAGGAGGGAAACATAGAGGGAGGGGATGTGGGAATATATGTATACATATAGCTGATTCACTTTGTTATATAACAGAAATTATCACAACGTTGTAAAGCAATTATACTCCAAAAAAGATGTTAAAAAAAAAGAATATAAAACAATACAGGTTCTCTTCTATGTACAGTTCATAATTTCAGGATACTAACCAAAATTATTCTATATAAGAAGAAAAGAAAAATATTACTGATAATAAAGAAAAAAATGGCAACAGATGGAAATTGACATTGAGATGACCCAGATTTTGGAAACTGCAAAGATTTTAAAGTTATCATAATAATGGTCAAGGACATAACATATATTAGTAATAAGAGAAACATGTAGGAATTTCAATTAAAAAAAATAAAAAAAATAAGGAAACCTAAAATAGAGACTGAAAACAGAAAGAAATCAGAATGTAAGAAAGATTAAAATATGACTGGAATCTCATGGACATGTAGAACAATGTCAACTTCTAGCATGCATGTAATTGGAGTTATAGAAAGCAAGAGAAAGAATGTAGCAGAAAGAAAATTATTTTAAGAAATAAGTAAAACTGCCTGAAAATGTCTCAAAATTAGTAAAAGACACAAATTTATAGATTCAGAAGTCTCAATAAACCCTGAGCATGATGAACAAAATAATTTAGACACAGAGTCAAATAGCTACAACTTTAAACTGAAGGCAAAATTATATTTCATACAGGACAATAATGTTTCAAATTACTTTGACTCTTCATCATAAACAAAAGAAACCAGAAGATATTGAACCAATACTTTAATGTGCTGGCGAGAAAAAAAAAAAAAAAGCCATCTCAGGACTCCATATATTAAATTATCATAACTCCCTAGTTCTCTCAGATCTCTTATGTTCCCTAAATCTCTACTCTTTCAAATAATTCTCCTGACTCATTTGAAATTGAAAGCATATCCGGTATTTAATCTTGAACCAACCATTTGTGATGAAACCATCTGACTGCAATAAAACATGTAGGTTTGGAATTGTCTTTTAATGGTTGTAGTTTTCACTTGCCACACATCAACAACTCTGTCCCATATGGAGTTCGCATTGGTGTCAAAAATCAAACAAAAATTCGATATAGTTTTTTAAAGTAAATTTTTCAATATGTTTACTGTGAAAAACTAACATGGAATAAAGGACATTATGAGAATAATTAGGAATTTTCTCATCATTTTCTAGAACATTATGAATATCAAGATAAAACAAAGAAGCAGAAATACATTATTCATTAAAAGTCACAGACTACTAACTACTATCGATATTGATTCCAAAACTCTCCAAAACATGGTTTTCAAACTTGAGTTTACTAAGAGTAATGTAAAGACAATTAAAAATTGACAAATAAATGTTTGTCATGAAAAAAGCCTTGGTTTGTTTCTCTGTTTTGTGCAATGATTGGTAAGTTAAAATATACAATTACATTTAAATTGAAGTTAACTGTATCAATAAATAGAATACTGGGCAACAAATATAAAGTTAAGCTCTTGGTTCACATCTAATTTTATAAACATTATTTATACGTTTCAGTTCATGTGAGGTGATGTAAAAATTACTTATGTGATGCCATTTAGGGTATACTGTACCAAAAGAAACCATTTATTTCTCTTTTCTTAAATGGTAAGAACACAATATGAAACCTATACTTTTAACAAATCTTGAATTGCTTAATACAATATTGTTAACTATAGGCATTATGTTGTCAACAGACCTCTAGGACTCAATTACCTAACAAACCTGAAACTTTATACACATTGAATAAGAACTCCCTATTCTTCCACCTCTCAGCCCTGAGCAACCGTTATTGTATTCTCTGCTTCTATGAGCTTAACTATTTTAGGTACCTCACATAAATGGTATCCTGCAATAGATGTCTTTCTGTGACTGACTTATTTCATTTAACATAAAGTAAATCTGGGTTCATTCATGTTGTCAAAAGTGGAAGAATTTCCTTCTTCTTAAAGGCTGAATAATATTTAATTGTATATACATACAATATTTTCTTTACCTTTTTATCTGTTGATGAGCTCATGAGGTGTTTTCATACATTAGCTATTGTAAATAATGCTGCAGTGAAAATGGGAGTGCAGTGATTGCTGGATCACATAGTAGTTCTATTTATAATTTTTTGAGGAATCCCCATACTGTTTTATAGTGGCTGCCAAAGTTTTTAGTCTCACTAACAGTCTTCAAGTGTTCCAATTTCTCCACAACACTTCTAACAGAGATTTTATTGGTTCTATTTGTTTTGTTTTTAGTAATAACCATCCTAAAATATGTGGGGTGAAGTCCCACTGTAGTTTTTTTTTTTTTTTTGGTAGTCCCCTGATAATGATGTTGAGCATCTTTTCATACAACTATTTTCAATTTGTATGTCTTCTTTGAGAAACGTCTACTTAAGTCCTTTGCCTATTTTTAAATACTTATTTTATTTTTAAATACTATTTATTTTTGCTACTGAGTTATAGGAGACCCTTATATATTTTGGAAATTAACCACTTATGAGATATATTTTGAAAATATTTCTCCCCTTCCCCAGGTTTCTTTTTCATTCTTTTGCTTGTCTCCTTTTCTATGCAGAAGTTTCTTAGTTTGAGATAGTCTCACCACTTTTATTTACTCTGCTTTTGGTGTCATATCCAAGAGAGCATTGGATCAATGTCAAGATATTTTTCCTCTATGTTTTCTTCTAAAAGTTTTACAGTTTGAAATCTTACATTTAAGTATTTAATCCATTTTGAGTTGAGTTTTGTGTATGGCATAAGGTAGGGGTACAATTTTATTTTTTGCATGTGGATATCCTATTTTCTCAACACTATTGGTTAGAGACTATCCTTCCCCTCACTGTGTGTTTTATTACCTTGATTGTGGTGATGGTATCACAGGTGTTTGCATATGTCCAAACTTATCAAATTGGACACCTTAAATATGTGTAATTCTTTGTATATCAATTATACATCAAAAAAGCTGTTGAAAAAGAAAAAAAAAATACCGATTCTTATTTTTTAAACACATATCCATTCCAAACAGACTTTTATAATTTTTTAATAGAGAAAATAAAATTTAATATCAGTGGGAGAGAGAGAGTTAGATTTGAGTACACATCACAGAAAATAACCATAGGAAATTAGAGAATGGATTCTATATTTGATACACCTTCCCTAAGTATATTGTGAAAATTTACTACCTAAGTTTACTGTCAAATTTTATTACTTTATAAATAGCAGCCATAGCCTTGCTCTACAACACTGTCATATCTCATAAACTTGGCTGAGTGAATTGAGTAGATGGGGAAACTCCAAGGAAATATCAGTTACTTCAGGAAGTGGAGTCAGAGATTCAGGAGAGTCCGTCCATGAATTCTTTCCCAAAGCCCCAACTTTCTGTAGGTAGGAACCCAAATACTGAAGGTGCTAATAAATGAGCTTCTGCCTCCATTTTAGAACTTAAAGCTTCTCTGAGATATTTCTCAATATAGATATAAAAACAATAGTTTCCTGGCTATATTCCAGGCCAAAAATTACACACAGCCTCTCCAAATACTCCTTGATCTCAAAAGTGGATATAAAATGTTAAAGGCTGTTTCTCTTAATGCTTGCCAATAGTTCAGCTACTGCTCTGACACTGGAACAAGCAAGCAAAACTCTTTAACTACACAGTGATAGTGAGCTTATAAACAGAATTTAGAACAAACACAAGTTCTGACTCCAGACATCTAAATAAAAAATAAAAATAGACATTCTGAATAGACTAACTAGTAATGAAATTATATTTGTAATTAAAAAAACAAAAAAAAAACCCAAAAAAACTCGAGTTACAGCAGAGAGCACGGTGAGAAGTGGATCGCGGCCTTCTATCCCGGGGCCCTCCAGGCCCTCCGGCCTCTGGTCGGCAGGTGAACTGGGGGCCCCCAGGGACAAGCTCAGGCTGTGTCTTGACGAGCCCCAGAGCCCTCGCTGCAGCCGCCCACTGGCAGGGCCTGAGCCTGCAAGCAGCAACGAACTGCTCCCCCACCCCCACCTCAATGACATAATGGTGGTGGCCCGTCGGAGCCCAGATCCCGCCCACTGCCGGGTCTCTTGACCCCACACTGCAGGGGTTAGGTGAAGCCTCTGGCAGGCCACAGAGTATGTGGTGCCCTTGGGCATCGGGCATGGCAGGGCGAGAAGAATGTCGGCCACTGGAACGCTGCGGAGGGCCGTTAGAGCCCCGAGGACCTGGGAGGGGGGTGTCTACGTGGACGCCAGCTCAGCCACCCTTAGACCTTGGAGCCCGCGCGGATCTGGGACCTGAGGTGACCTGTCTGCCCCAGTTGGACGAGACCTCACCTCGTCCAGACAACGATGGACAAAGGCCTTAACAGGCCCGGAAGGCGAGTGGAGCCCTGGTCGACAACGGATGGAACATTAGCGGGTCATTGGGCAGTTGGTCGTCGTTTTACCAAGACCTCGATGTCGTAAGATAGAAATGGTAGAATAACGTACCACATGCGGCCAATAGAAAGTGCCCGCCAACTTTTGGGAAGATTTACTGGCCGTTTATAGAAGGCCTGTGTATATGATATGAAAAAGCTGCTCTCAACTTTCTCCCCAACCTTTCGAAACAGAACTTTTCACTACATATAGGCCTTCTAGATGTAAAGAGGTTGCTGAAGTATGATAGAGTTAAAGTAACATGTCTTGTAAATGCCCATTTGTTTCTTTAAAAAAACGGTAGAAAAGAAATGTCTCTGGAAATGACTGTTTGAAATGGAGCTGTTTGACCGCCTCTAGAGGCAACATCAGGAGCCACAGAGGTCCACGTTTGTTCAGTGGGTTAGAGGACATGGAATGGAAGACGTTGAGGAGGAAGAAAAGAAGGTTCTGTGCCAGACTGGTCACAATTAGAAGACATTTGCATATTAGAACCATTGGCTTGTGTGTGCATTTTACTCCTTACTACTGTATGTGTAGTTGACAATAAGTACTTTTTTGAAATATCTAGTCTTTCTAGATCTTCTGAAGTGCTTGATATATGTTCAATGTAGGGGTAGTAAAAAGACATTTTGTAAATATCTTTTTGTTAAAATTCGTATGAAATGTTGCTTTTTTGAGGGGAGGGGTGGCCAAACCACCTTTTTAAACAGTACGCAGTATGCACTGTGTTTGTGCACTGGTTTAAGGTCACGGGGAGGAGAAGAAAGTGCAAAGAGCTCTGTGCCAGTGTGTTTATAGTGAGGCGAGATTAACCATTGTCTTTTTTATGTTCCTGCATTTTGTTTCACTTTTCTGTGTATATAGTGTATATAATGAACAAATGAGTCCTAATTTACAACATCTAGTCTTTCTATATGTTAAAGAGGTTGCCAGTGTATTACAAAAATAGAGTTAGTAAATAATACATTTTGTATATTTTGTGTTAAAATTTCTAGGAAAGATTGTCTTCTGAAAATTTGAGCATTATAGCCCTCTGGGTTGGCGGAGTGGGGAGAGAGAGAAGGGGGTTGGTCTTAGAATGGCTAGAATGCTGGTATTTTGAAGACAGTTTCAGATTATAACTGTTACATGTGTGCAGTTCATTCAGTACTGCTTTGTATGTAGTGGACAAATTATGTCCTTATTTAAAACATCTAGTCCATCTAGATGTTTAGAAGTGCCCAACATATGTTAAATGTAGAGGTAGTAAAATATCACTTTGTAAATATGTTTTTGCTAAAATTCACAGGAAGTACTGTCTTTGGGAATGTTAAATGTTAAACCACCTCTCTGAGCAGTATACTATTGTCTATACTTGTTCAGTGGTTTGGAGGAGGGAGGGAAAGAATTGCAAAAGGAAATATGCTAGTGTGTTTATACCTGGACATTTTCAGACAAAACCATTTTCTGTATGTTCATTTTGTTTTACTGTGTATATAGTGTATATAATGGACAAATTGAGTCCTAGTTTTGCAACATCTAGTCTCTAGATGTTAAAGGGGTTGCCGGTGTATGACAAAGTAGTAAAATTAGCACATTTTGTATACTTTACTGAAGTTCATAGGAAAGCTTGTCTTCTGTAAATGACTTTTGGATATGAATTTGTTCAACCACCTCTAAGCATTACATATGCATGTACTTGTCCACTGGATTGGCGGTGGAGAGAAGGAAGTGAGGGAGGAAATGGTTCAGGCCAAAATGGTCATATTTAGAAGATACCTTAGATTATAACCATTGCTACATGTGTGCAATTTTATTTAACAGTGCTGTGTACATAGTGGACAAGTAAGTTCTTATATGAAATATCTATTCTTTCTAGATGTTTAGAAGTGCTTGATGTATTTAAAAGTAGTTTTAGTAGAATAATGCTTCTTGTAAATAGCTTTTAAAAACTGACGGGAAATACTGTCTTTGGAAATGGAATTGTTAAACCTCCTCTGAACAGTATACTCTGTGCTTGTTCATTGGATTTAGGGAAGTGGGAGGAAAGACTGCAAAAGATGTTTTGCTAGAAGGTACTAGAACATTTCAACTTATCCATTGCTCTATATGTTACATGCATTTTGTTTAACTTTGTTGTATATATTTTGTATATACTGGACCAACGGGTCCCAATTTTATAATATCTAGTCTCTAGATATTAAAGAGGATGCCAATGTATGACAAAAGTAGAGTTAGTAAACTAACAAATTTTGTACACTTTGTGTTAAAATTAAGTGAAAGGCCTTCTTCTGAAAAGGGCCTTTGGAAGTGAAATTGTAAATCACATCTAAGTGGCACCAGTGCCTGTACTTGCCTAATGTTGGATGGATGGCAGAAAGGAGGTACTGGGAGAAATGAAGTGTTCTAGATTAGAATGTTCCTATGTAGAAGACACTTTCAGAGCTAACTATTGTCACATGTGTGTAGTTTATTCAACACTACTCTGTATATAGTGGACAAACTTAAGTCCTTAATTGAAACATCTAATCTTTCTAGGTGTTTAGAAGTGCACAAAATATGTTAAAAGTAGAGGTAGTGAAGTAACATATTTTGTAGATATATCCTTTTGTTAAAATTCATATGAAATACTGTATTTTATAAATGGAGTGATCAAAATCATCAAACCACCTCTCTGAGCAGTACACATTATTTTATTTGTGCTGGTTCAGGGAGAAATAAGAAAGCATAAAGGGCTTTATACCAAGACTAACCATTGTCTGGTGTGTCTCTGCATTTTGTTTTACTTGGCTGTGTACATAGTGTACATAAAGGACAGACGGTCCAAATTTACAACATATAGTCTTCCTAGATGTTAAAGAGGTTGCCAGTGTATGAAAAAAATAGCCGATAAATACATTGTGTACACTTTGTGTTAAAATTCATAGGAAAGACTTCTGAAAACAACTGGAGGAAGTAAAATTGTTAAAATCCCCTCTAAGCATTACAGATGCTTATTATTCTTGTCCACTGGGTTGATAGAGATGAGAAGGGGAAGCTTCTAGGCCAGAGTGTTCCTGTTTAGGAGACATTTTGTGACTATAGCCTTTGTGTACAGTTTCTTCAGTGCTACTACATGTATACAAGGTGGACAAACTTAAATCTGTATTTGAAACATCTAATCTTTCTAGGTGTAAAAGTTCATAACGTATGTTGAAAATAAAGAGTTAAAAGTAACACCTTTTAAGTATCTTTTTTTTTTCTGTTAATTCATAAGAATGGTTGTATTGGGGGAGTGGAAATTGTTAAACTTGAGTCTTGGAGAGTAAGCTGACTATTCACTGGGTAGTGGGGAGGCGGGGAGCAGAAATGGAAGAAAGTACAGAGAATGGATCTGTGCCCATGAGTCTTTAGACAAGTTCAGATTGTCTAACCATTACTCTATTTGTGTGTTTTAGCTAATATTGCTGTGTATTAAAGAATAGTCAAGTCCTAATGCCCAAAGTATATTAAAAGTAGAGGTAGTAAAATAACTCCTTAATACATGCCCTTTTGTTGCTTTTTAGGAAGGGCTGTGTCTTCTGGGAGCGTCTATGTTAATCCACCTCTTGGAGTTAGATATAGTCCTGTACTTAGTCGCTGATATGCTGGAGGAGGGGTAAGAGGAAGGGTGAAGGGAAGGGCTCTTAGCTAATATCTCCATATCTAGAAGAGAGTTTTAGGTTATAACCATAAGTCTAAATGTGCATTTTTGTAAAGTACCAATGCTTATTATGGACAAGGTTCATTCATTATTTTGAAACATCTAGGCTTTTTAGGAGTCCTGAAATGACAATGTATGATAAAAAGTAGAGCAAGTGAATTAACCAATTTGTAAATATCTTTGTTATAATTGGTAAAAAAGTAGCATCTTGGACATGGAATTTTTAAACCATCTGAGAAATGTACACCAGGACTTGTTCATTAGGTTGGCAGCAGAGGGGCAGAAGGAAGTATAAGAGGGAGGGAAGTATGTGGATGTGTTCCTCTTTATATTTTGGTGATAACCATTGATGTGTGTGCATCTCTTAGCTGTACTATAGGAATATATTGTTAAGTAGTTCAGTGGAAACATACCTCCTCGCTAATACTTTAATAGTTCAGATCAGTTAATGAATCCTCTTAAAAGCATTATACTTTGGGTACTCTGTTGCTTTATGTCTCATTTTTAATTGAATGTTAAGGGAATGTAGTATTTTAATCATAACTCTTCCAATATCTTTATCTAGAGGCCTGTTGCCATTTTTGTCTTTTCTGAAGTTTTTGTCACCAAGAAAGGATTACATTTTTTTTCCTTCCAGATTGAGTTGTTGTAGCATATTTTTGGTTATCAAAATACTCATAGCTTTGGGACTTTGAAATGGTAAATATTCATGATGTGTGAAAAAACATGATACATAACTGTATGATCTTAATTACATAAAAATCAATGCTTAGTTGTGTTTAAATACACAAACAAGACCTAGAAGGACACATCAAATGGTAAACTGCTTGTGATGCTGGATGATTTTGTTTTTTGCTTCTTGTGTTCTTTGGTTTCCTATTATGCACATGTTAACTTTTAAGAAATAAATGTTATTTTGAAAACCTTAAAAAAAAAAAAAAAACTCTCAGCAAATGAAAACACAGGACCAGATGGCTTCACGTGGAAATTCTACCAAACATATGAAGAAGAGCTAATAACTATCCTTCTCAAATTATTTTGAAAAAAATAAAAAGATGGAACACTCCCAAGTACATTCTACAAGTCCAAAATTATCCTAATAGCAAAACCAAACAAAGACAGTACAAAAAGATGAAAATTATAAGCCAATATCTGTGATGAAAACATGCAAAAATCCTCAACAAAATATTAGAAAATTGAACTGAGCAATATATCAAAAGTATCATACACCATGATCAAGTGGGATTTATTCCAAAAATGCAATAATGGAGCAATATTTGCAAATCAATCAATGAGATACACAACATTATCAAAAGGAAAGATAAAAACCACATGATATTCTCAATAGACACAGAAAAAACATTTGACAAAATTCAACATCAATTTATGATTAAAAACTCTCATCAAAATGAGTTTAGAGAGAACATATCTCATATGTTCTCATAATAAAGTCAATTTATGACAAACCCACAGCCAACATCATACTCAACAGTGATAAGCTGAAAGTCTTCCCACTAAATTCAGGAACAGGACAAGAATGCCTAATCTCACCACTTCTATCTAGTGTAGTATTGGAAGCCCTAGACATAGCAACCAGACAAGAAAAAGAAATAAAAGACACGCAAACCAGAAGGGAAATATTAAAGCTGTCACCTTTCTGCAGATGACATACGATACATAGAAACCCTAAAATCCACACCAAAAAATATTAGAACTAATAAACAAATTCAGTAAAGTTGCAGGATAAAGATTAATATACAGAAGTCTGTTGCTTTTCTCTACTCTAATAATAATGAACTATCAGAAAGAGAAGTGAGGGAAACAATCCCTTTTGCAATTGCAACACAAAGAGTAAAATACCTAGGAATAAACTTAACCAATGAGATGAATGACCAATACTGTGAAAAATATATGATATTGATGAAAGAATTGAAAACAATATAAACAATTGGAATAATATCCCATGTTCATGAATAGGAAGAATTAATATTGCTAAAATGCCCACACTATCTAAAACAATCTACAAATTTAATTTAATCTTTTTCAAAATACCCATGACATTTTTCACAACACAAGCACAAATAATTCTGAAATTTATAATGAACCACAAAAGACCCTGAATTGCCAAAGCAATCTTGAGAAAAACAAAAAAAACAAGGTTGGAGGTATAACCTCTCAGACTTCAGACTATAGCACAAAGCTGCAGTAATCAAACCAGTATCATACTGATGCGTAGATCAAGGGAACAGAAGAGAGAGCCCAGAAATAAACACACACTCTTATGGTCAATTAATCTATGACAAAGGAGACAAGAATAATACATCGAAGGAAAGACAGTACCTTCAGTAAGGGATGCAGGGAAAACTGGATAGCTATATGTAGAAGAATGAGGTTAGCACATTTACTCACACTGTATACAAAAATAAATTCAAAATGGATTAAAGACCTAAATGTGAGCCCTGAAACCACAAAATTCCTAGAAGAGAACATAGGCAGAACACTCTTTGACAAAATCATATCAATATTTTTATGGATCTGTCTTCTAAGGCAAAAGAAATAAAAGCATAAAAAGAAAAAAAAGCAACTGGGAACTAACTAAGCTTAAAAGCTTCTGTGCATCAAAAGAAACCATTGACAAAACAAAAAGATCACCTCCTGAAGGGAAGAAAATATCTGCAAATGATATGATCTATTGGGGGTTAATATCCAAAGTATTTAAACAGCTCAGACAATTCAATATAAAAACAAACAAACAAACAAAACAACTAAATAATGGGGAGAAGACCTGAATAGACATTTTTTTTCAAAGAAAATATACAGATGGCCAACAGGCACATGAAAAAATGCTCAACATTGCTAATCATCAGAGAAATGCAAATCAAAACCACAATGAGATATCACCTCACACCTGTCAGAATGGCTAGCATCAAAAAGTTTACAAATAACAAATTTTGACGAGGATGTGGAGAAAGGGCAATTATAGTACACTCTTGGTGGGATTGCAAGTTGGTGCAGCCACTAAGGAAAACAATATGCAGTTTCCTCAAGAAACTAAAAATAGAACTACCATATGATCTGGCAATTCTACTGCTCGGTATATATCTGAGGAAAAGAAAAAATGCTAGTTCAAAAATATACATACACCCCAATATTCAAAGCAGCATTATTTACAGTAGCCATAATATGGAAGCAATCTAAGTGCCCATCCACAGGTAAATGGATACAGAAGACTTGATATATATATATATATATATATATATATATATATATATATATATATATATATATATATATATCCATACACAATGGAATATTGCTCAGCCATCAAAAATAATAAAAGTATTCCTTTTGCAAAAACATGGATGGAACCTATAAAATATTATGCTTAGTGAAATGTCAGAAAAAAACACTCTACTTTATTACATTTATGTGGAATCTAAAATAAAAACAAAATAAAACTAAACAAATGAATGTATATAACAAAATAGAAACAGACTCACAGATATAGAGAACAAACTAGTGGTTACCAGTGCAGAGAGGGAAAGGGCAAGGGGCAATATAGGAGTATAGGATTAAGAGACACAAACTACTATGCATAAAATAAATAAGCAACAAGCACAGAGAAATGTAGCTATTATTTTGTAATAGATTTAAATGGAATATGAATTATAAAAATAGTGAATCACTATGTTGTACACCTGAAACTAGTATAATATTGTAAATCAACTATACTTCAATCAAATATTTTTAAAGTAAAAATGAAAGTAGAACTATGTGAAATTTATCATGATAACTTTTATAGTCATGCAGGTGTAAAACATAAGGAAGCCAAGAAAACAGAAATGATCAGATGTTAGGCATTAACCCAAGAAAAATACATGTTAATGAGCACATCTTTTAAATGTGGGTTTACGAACTCATCTGAGACAGTGGCAAGACAATTAACTCAAAAGTGTGTATTAGGCCAAGTAAATGGTGGTGGATTTGATTGAGAAGTTTAATAAATTATACCCAGTTAGACGTATTCACATTTATTTTTAAAATTTTGCTATTTAAACAAAACAGGACTGCCACTGATTCTGACTCAGAAGCCGCCAGTTTAAAATCATTGTTTTGACTAATTCTCCTCAGGTTAAGGTGTACAGTTTTGCTTTTGTTTTCCTTGTTACTTCTTACACCTCTTTCTATTCATGTTACATGAATATTTTCTTCTCTATGTGAATTCACCTTATAACAGTAATAGTAACCTACTATATGCCAGGCAATAATCTAATCTTTACAATGAGGCTGTGAGGTTATTCATTTTACCCCATTCTCCATGAAAGAAGCAGGAAGGTTGAATCTAATAACTTGTCCAAATTAAACAGCTAGAAAGTAAGAGGGCTGTTATTGGCTCATGATATAGTGAAACTCTAATATATTTACAATATTTGTTCGAAAAAGGAGCTAAGTTGTATATGCTGAAAGCATCCCAGCAACTCTCTGAAATATAATATAAAGAACTCTACAAAACAATGGAAGGGGGAAAGTTCATATAATTGAAAAATAATGGACAAAGGACTTGATTCAAACAAAACTATATTCAAATTGCCAGCTGTGTGAGCTCTTCTGAGTTCCTTAAATATTTTTAACATAAATGTGCTCATAAGTGTTTAACAGCCCTGACTGGTTTGCAACAATTATGGTGAAATATGACAAATTGTAAATAAATGTGAAACCTGTCCAAGTATCCACCCACCAAAATGGCAGGAAATCCCATAGTAGTTTCTTAGTTAGGTTAGAATAGACAATACCCATTAGACATTCATCTTGCAAGATGCCTGGTGTCTCAAACCATAGGTATCACATTTGTGGGTTTTTTTTTTGCCTTCATCCTTAAACCTCTGAAGCTTTACCATCTGCCTGGTGCTGTTTTGTGTTCTTGTGAAGTCTAATCTGCCCAACTCTCTTCTCAATAGGACAAAGTTTTATATCATAGTTCCTGAATAAAGGCTCCATTCTGTTTATGGTAAACTTAACCTTGTGTTTTCTTAGGCTCAGGCCCCAGGGTCTTTTCTCATAGTGACCAGTCCATACCAGTATCCCTATTCAGCCATTTATGCTCAATATCTGCTTACCTAAGAGTAACTGCATTCCATTTCCTCCTCCTCTCTGTCCAGAGGATATGCAAATAGCGCTTCTTTCTCTTTCTAACACAACTCTTCTTTACTTCATTAAAAAGTGTTTAAACTTTGGACTATACAAAACACCTGTAGATATTGTCAGGCATTAGATGAATCAAAACTTGAGACACACAAAACTTTTTCTTCCTCATGGAAAGAGGAAAAATATCTATTTAGATACCTACGCATTTTGATATGAGTATAAGCTACCACTGAGAAACTTAAATAAAATAAGCTCCTACACTAGCAAAACCAAAACAAAATAAACTAGAATGCAAACTGAGTCTTTAGTAAGTCTTCAGTAAGCCTTCAATATCTAATTGGCTTGACATTCTTCCATATATAATCCCTACTGAGATAATAGAGCATATTTCATACAGTCATTTGAGAAATCAAATAAATGATGTAATATGTATAACCAATTAGAGAACTTTATGTTACATCATGGTAAACGGTAGGTGTTATTGATGTACAAACATAGTTTTGGAAAAAAGGTAAAATGGCCTAGAGATAAATTAATCTATGAAGAAAGAAAGGAAATGATAAATTTTCAGCTAAGTAACCATTTCACAAGAAGAGTATTTTAGATAACAATCTTTTTTTTTTTTTTTTTACTGTACTAAACTGCAATCAGTCATTACACCCATCCAATATCAATAAGTATTTTTGAGATACAGGTCTGAATTTAGATATGCATGGTTTTAGAGCTCTTGCTTTGAAATGTATTAACTATGAACATTTGGGAAATTTCCTCAAGCTTTTTTAAAGTTGTAAAATAAGAATAATGGAAGTATATATTCCAGATAGTAGGCTTTTGTTGTTGTTGCTTATTTGTTTGTTTTTTAGGATCCAGATGGTTAATTAAGCAAAATCCCTTATACTATGTCTAGCATTAATGAATGCACAAAATCTCTCAAAAGATTTTTTCTCCTTTTCCTTTCTTCTTTCTCCCTTTCCTTCTGCTTCTTCTCCAGATCCTTCTTCTTTTTCTTTGTTACTATTGACTCTATATTCTAATAGAGACTGAGTATAATTACTGCTAGTATCATTAGTACCATACTTGAAAAGTGATGTTACCTTGTAGAATGACATTGATACCCATGTATTTAATGTCTATATTAGGAAAATAATTTTTATTTTGCAGCTTGTGAGCCTTCCCTATAACTTGATCAGCTCCAAAAAGAAAAACATTCTTTGTACTATCATTAGAATAATAATGCTTGATACAAAGAGAGATATTTTGGTGGTGATGATAATGGTGTTAATGTTGATGATGGTGGTGGTCATGGTGATAACAGTGGTAGTGATGATGGTGTGGTAGTGATGGGAATTAAAAAACATGGTAATTATTTCTTTGACAGACTCCTGAATTTGATTTACAAAACGTTGAGTCCAACTGTTATTGTTTCATTTGTCCCAGTGATTCACTTCAATGCTTTAAAGTCCAATATATGTAAATGTTTATGGAGGATGGGAAATTTGAAAAAAAAAAATTGGAAAATATCAAATTTTAAAGACAAAATGGACAAATGGACTCATGAAATTACAGAATCAACTGCAAGTAATGGGAAATGGGAAAAAAAACAGGTAAGTGGTGAAACCAAGTTTGGTGAATGGAAAATATTTAAAACCAAAAGCAATTAATATGTGATTTTACTTTTATTTATGCTACTAATTAATTTTCAGCTTTGAAGTTTATCTCATATATAAGGAAAATCTACAAAAAGAAAGAAATCAGAGAAGTCATAATATCTCATGTAATAACAGCTAATAAATTATTATAAATCACACTGAACATTCATGTTCTCAATGATATTAGTTCTCTTAACATTAAAGCCCTATTTCTGTATCCTATACTTATACTCATGGTTCTTTTTATTCTGTAATATAAAACATTCACATTCTCAACTTTAAAATGCTTCAAAATAAGGATTCACTAGTTTATTTCTTTAAGGAAATAAGATCAATAACAAAAAGCTAGAAACAATAGAAATTCACACATGCAATGAGTTAGTTGAACCAGTCATTTTTGACCCTTTTATTTTTATCTCATAGGACAAAAGCATGGTAAATCAAATTCTTGCTAACAAAAGCATTTAATTTTAGCAAGTAATTAAAAAAAAAAAAATCCCTAGCTAGTATAAAATGCTACTTTGCTTTTCAAACTACAGGAAGGAATAGTACCACAGAGAGGCAATAGAGGTTTAGTTACCAGTTGTAAAATAAACAGATCCTTACAGAATGGATATATTTTTACTCACTACTGTGCTTATAATGAGATTGAATTCAACTTCTTGTGTGCTAATGGCATTAAATTGTGTACATAAAAGTGATGGAATAGGGTGATATGGGGATTAGACAAAGTGATCAAAGGTTTAAGAAAATGATACAAAATTAATATAAGCTTGATTTTTAAACTCATAGATGTGCATTTCTTTCACTTTTTTGGAAGAAAGTGAAGCAGCAATGCTAACCTTTTAAGTAGGAGTGGAGATGAAGTCAATCTGGAGTCAGTAAGTTATGATATATCTATTTTGGTTTCTGTGAGGGTTTATTTTGACTTTTGTTTTATTTTGTTTAATTTTGGTATTTTTTGGGTTTGGTTTCCAGTTTGATCCAAAAAAAATGTTAAGATCAAAAATACAAGCAGGGCTTCCCTGGTGGTGCAGTGGTTGAGAGTCCGCCTGCCGATGCAGGGACACAGGTTCGTGCCCCGGTCTGGGAAGATCCCACATGCTGCAGAGCGACTGGGCCCATGAGCCATGGCCACTGAGCCTATGCATCCGGAGCCTGTGCTCCACAATGGGAGAGGCCACAACAGTGAGAGGTCCGCATACAGCAAAAAAAAAAAAAAAAAAAAAAAAAAAAAGCAAAATGCTTATTTAGAATGTGGACTTAATAAAATAAAAATCTCATTTGATAAAATCTAGTACCCACAAAAAGTGGCATAAAATCATTAATTAAAGGCATTAGTGGTCTCTAGAAAAGAAAATAATATGAACAGTCTGCATTACTAGGGAATCCATTTTATAAGTATATTCTATAACTCCTTTGTATTCAAATCAAACTTTCCAGATAGAATTCTAGGATTACATGAAAAGGTTCTGCTATTTGGTTTCACAGAAAATATCCATTATTTAAATCCTCTGATATTTAATATTGTACTTAATGTGCAACAGTAAACCAACTGACATCCATATTGTGTCTAAGGGGTTATGTCTTTTCGATTGTTGTATTCATAATAGACATTGAAATAAGCATTGATTAATATCCTATCCGGGATAGAAGAGCAACAACATAATGTTCAGTTACCAAGATGACTCCACTTGTCCTATCGGGCTGCCATTTCCCACAATAATTACTCCTCTAGATGAATGCATCAAATACCAGTTGAAAGGAAATGATTAATTAATTCAAGCTTAATAAAACTCTGTAGAATATTTTTGTTTAATGATATGTTAAGAAAGCTAGAGCATGAATTAAAATTAAATCACACAAATATGTATGTATACTAATGTTAACTTGGTTTCATTAAGCTAAAAGAGAAAGTGTATAAGCTAGAGTATTTTATAAGCATAAATGCATAATCTGAGTATTAAAACTTGTTCTATTATAGTCGATCTTTTGCATTTTAAAAAATCTAAAAATAATTTTATAAGGTTATTTACATATGTTGCAATGTCTTTTATGTTTCTTTGTAAATGAGAATGTCTAATGCATTTTTTCACTTTTACCCTTCATATTCTAAATGTATTTGAATTTTACTATATGCTGCATATATGAACAAAAATGTGGCACACACACATGAAAGTTCCCTTTTAATGGTTTCATGCCACTGACATAAATATGAAACCTTTGTTTTATATGTTTTTTGTAAATGTAATCTTCTTATTTGAACCCTAGATACATTGAAAATGTAGCTCACTCACATTCCTAACCACTACTTCATCAGTAAAAATGTTGAAGGATCATATAAAGCATAAGGAATGAGTTTTAGTCTCCATTTTAATTAGTCACACCTATCTTGTTAGATATTAGCTCTGAATATAAACCTGTTAGCCAATATCCAAATTATTAAGATTAAGGTATAATTAACTATTGAAATCTGTTATGTCATTCAATTCTATCAATTCCGCTGCTTAAATTTATTTAGTTAATTCCAAAATTATGCACTACAATCTACAACGTTCTAGTCAGTCTATAGTTGGAAGCAGATATAACTTTTCAAAATATTGCACCAGCATCTTCATTATCACATTTGCATTGTTTGCCTACTCTTTCTTCTTTCTTTTTCTAATTTATTTATTTTTTTTTAATTTTATGTTGGAGTATAGTTGATTTACAATGTTGTTTACTCTTTCTATGGATAATAATATAAGTAAATTTAACTTAAATCTTGTACCTTAGATGTTAACAGTTTCCAGCCTCTTCAATTGTTTGAATTCTGTCTGGCATAGCAAGTGACTTCAGTTAAACACTGTTTAAGAACAGCATGCCATTTGAATGCCATTTTCTGTCAATGTGAAGGATTTTAATACTTTGAAAGAAAATACCTGAAAACAGGCATTTTTTTTTGAATAAAATACATTAGCAATGTAAAATAAAATAAGGGTAAGCAAAACACAAATAAATCATTGTTAGCATTGATTTTATTTCACAAAATTCAAACCTTTCAGATTATTTATTTTTATTAATTTTAAACATTATTTGGAAACTAAACTCAGAAAAACATTTTTAAATGTTTTAAAAATATTTTAAGAAATATTTTAATTTCTTAAATGGAAAGACATGTTTTAAAATTTTAAAACAAATCTTAATTTAAATCAATACTCTTCAACACAAGTGGGCCTTTAATTTTCTTTTCATTTCCATAGTCCATTAATTTTCCATATTTTCTAGCTACTATTTCTTAGATTCTTTTATCAAATCAAAAACTACTCTTCTTTATTCTTATTTTTACCTGTTGAGGCTTCTTCCTGTTTCCCTAAGAACATAGATCTTAAAAGAAGTCCCACAGACTCTGGCTAAGACATCTATCCACTTACCCAAATTTGGATGATATATTCTGCCTTCCCACATGCTGCTATAGATAAACTATATCTAAATTCCTAATTAATATTTGTACCCTTTCTTTATGAATAGATTCCTTCTCCTCAGAAACATCATTTCATCATTTGTCTTCTTTCTCCACAACATGTTTTCCCTCTTTACTATATCATTCTCATTAGCAGCAATAATGTGATTTCTTGAAGCTTAAAATAAAATAAAATAATAAAAAGTCACAATCTAAACTAACTCTCTCCTTCTTCTACTCCATTTTCTCCTTTATAGCTCCAATTTCTCTCTTGAACGTTTCGTAGTCATGCTCCTCACCACCCTTCTGTCCTAATCTCTACAGCTGTATGTCCAATGACATTGTGTCTTCATTTTATTTGATGAATTATTGTCAGCTGCAGTTGATTCAGTTGATCATTTTTTTCACTTCAAATAGCTATATCAGTTGGCTCCTAGGACATCACAGTCCCTTGAAATTATTTCTTTCTCACTGGATACTCCTTTTCAGTCTTTTACTAATTTTTCACTAAAACTGTAAATATTAAAGGGCTCCAGGATTTGATTCTTGGATCATTTGTCTTTCTTTCCATATTTTATTTTATTCATTATTTATTTATTTATTTTTATTCATTTTCATCATTTAAAATATCATCTATATTTTATGTTTTAAACATTTATATTTCCTGCCTTTAATACTCCTTTGAACAGTACACTTTTGAGATTACAATTGAAAATTCTAGTAAGTATATCAAAAAATTATCAAGGTTATTGAGGTAAATTTTACTTAAAATGCATCATTTAACATGCACAATTTGTTGTTTTGTGATATGTATGTATACATAAACCATCTCTAAATTCAAGATAATGAATATATCTATTATGCCCTTTTCTTATAACCCTTTGTAATACTTCACTTTTATCTCTTCCCTTTCTCATCCCCCATTCTCCAGCCTTAGTCCCCAGGTCACAACTTACCTGTTTTCTGCCACTACAGATTAGTCTGTATTTTCTATAGTTTAAGATAAATTTAATTGCACAGTGTACACTTTATTTGGGCTGGCTTTCTTCAATCAGTATAATTATTTTGAGAATCACCCATGTTGTTTCATGCATCAATAGTTCATTCATTTTTATTATGGAGTAGCATCCACTTGTAACTATGCAACCATTTAGGACCCCAACCAATCCTTGCTTAACAATCACCTTTACTTCTTGCCAGCTCCAATCCTAATTTTGACAAAAAACTTAACTTTGCAGTTTTTGCCTATATTGGCCTCCTCCAGTGGAGCACAATTCAAGTGCTCTTGAATCCACATCTCCCAGGCTTTTGTCCTCAGTTTGTCTGGAATAACACTCTTTTCTATTCTTATTATAGACTGTTTATTATTCCTGTCAACAATTAAAATAATTTCCTAGGCCAGCAGTTAGCAAACTTTTTCTCTGTAAGGCACTAGACAGTAAATATTTTTTACTTTGCAGGCCACATGGTCTCTCACCTAACCCCTCAACTCTGATATTTCAGTGTACAGATAGCCACAGACAACATATAAATGAATGAATCTGGCTGTGTTCCAATAAAACTTTATTAACAAAAACTGATGTCATTCTGAATTTGGTTCATGGGTCATAGTTTGCCAACTCCTGTCTTAGAATCTAGAGATGATTCAGCAAAGTGAAAGAAAAGTCACCTCCTGGAAGGGCAAGAAATTTAAATATCTTTAGTGGGGATTTGTCCGAAGCCCTTGTTCTCATTTCTCCCTAGTGTCCATTGCTTTCCATCGCTCTCACGTGACTCCATTATGCAGATCTAGTTGCATGTTTTATCGTGTATGTCAAACACCATCTTTCCAGGCACCCAAACCAAAACTGAGGCCTTAATATTGTACTTCTCATTTTACCTTAACCCCCTTTCAGTATTTATTTATGTACTCAGGAGATTTTATCCTTTTACAATCTAAAACATGCATGCATGCATCTCTCCATCCCCTTTTCACATTCCTGGGATATATTTAATCAAGAAATTATTATAACATATTTATACCTTCAGTATTCTTCATTTCCTCTATTCCAATTTCCATACACTTTGACTTTATGCTAAGAATATAAACTTTTTTTTTTTTTTTTTTTATGACACATGGGCCTCTCGCTGTTGTGGCTTCTCCCATTGCAGAGCATAGGCTCCAGACGTGCAGGCTCAGTGGCCATGGCTCATGGGCCTAGCTTCTCCATGGCATGTGGGATCTTCCCGGACTGGAGCACAAACCCGTGTCCCCTGCATCAGCAGGCAGACTCTCAACCACTGCACCACCAGGGAAGCCCAAGAATATAAACCCTTGACTCTTTATATTCAAAGCCCTTTATAATCTAACTTCTAATTCAGTGTCAACTTTCAATGTCAGGTCCATGTAACACGCACAGAAAGTCATACTAGCCTACTTGCAGTGTCCATAACATGTTCTTTCCTACACCCAGGCATTTGTTCCACATACTTCTGCACATCCCTACACTGATTTTTTTTTTTTTTTTTTCATAATCTGGACATGCTCATGTATTTTCAATACAATAAGGAACTCCAGGAAGCATATATGCATTAGACCTATTAAATCCTCTGTCAAGAAACATTTTATACTATGTTACAATTGGCTCTCTTTTAGTCCCTCTCATTCACTCATTTATAAGACCTCTGAAATTTGGGGCCCGTATTATAAGTGTATATGTTTAAAAAGTCTGAGTTCAATAGTTAAATGTTTGTTTGATTCTTAAAATTAATCAGTTTTAACAATTGATATATCTTCTTCTGGGATCAATTCCTTGATCATTATGTGATGTCCTTCTTTGTTTCTTGTAACAGTCTGCTTTAAAAGCTATTTTGCCTGACATAAATATTACTACTTTGACTTCCTTTTAATTTTCATTTACATGGAATAACTTTTTCCAACCCCTCACTTTCAATCTGTGTGTGTTTAGATCTGAAGTGATTATCTTGGAGGCAGCACATATACAGGTCTTGCTTTTGTATCCATTCAGCTACTCTGTCATTTGATTGATTGGATCACTTAGTCCTTTTTCATTTAAATATATATATAATACATATATGTAAAAAATATATATGTTACTCATATATAGTGTACTTACTGTCATTTTTGTTAATTGCTTTGTGCTGTTTTTGTAGTTCATTTTGATTCTTTTTTCTCTTCCCTTACGATATTATGACTATATTTAGTGCTATGTTTGGATTTTTTTCTCTTCATTCTTTGTGTATCAATTATAGATTTTTAGTTTGTGATTACCATGATGTTTATATATAACAATGTATATATAATTATATTTTAAAATATGAAATATTTATTATTTTACATATAAAATTATTTTGTTACTGATCTCTTAATTTAAAATGCATTTAAATAAAGCTGCATTTATATATGCTCCCAAAATAAGACCACCAAAATAATAAAGCAAATTTTAACAGACATAAAGGGAAAAATTGGCAGTAACAATAAGAGTAGAGGACTATAACACCTCATTTGCATCAATGGATAGATCGTCCAGAGAGAATATCAATAAGGAAACACTGGCCTTAAATGATGCATCATATCAGCTGGACATAATACATATACATAGAACATTTCATCCAAAAGCAGCAGAATAAACATTATTTTCAAGTGCACATGAAACATTCTCAAGATAGATCACATTCTAGGCCACAAAATAAGCATTGGTAAATTTAAGAAAATTGAAATCATGTCAAGCATCTCTTCTATTCACAATGCTATGAGACTAGAAATAAACTACAAGAAAAAAACAGTGAAAATAGAAAGACAGTGAGGTTAAACAATGTGCTACTAAACAACCAATGGATCACTGGAGAAATGAAAGAACAAATTTAAAAAATCCTGGAGACAAGTGAAAATGAAATTATAACAATCCAAAATCTATGGAATGAAGCAAAATAATTCTGAGAGAAGTTTATAGAAATACAAGCCCACCTCAAGAAACAAGGAAAATGTCAAATAAACAACCTAACCATACACCTAAAGGAGCTAGAAAATAAGAACAAATGAAACCCAAGGTTAGTAGAAGGAAAGAAATAAAGATCAGAGCAATAATACATGTAATAAAGATTAAAGATATCATAGAAAATATCAATGAAACTAAGAGATGGCCCTTGGAAAGATAAAGAAATTTGACAAACCTTTAGTGAGACTCATCAAGAAAAAGAGAGGGCCCAAATCAATAAAATCAGAAATGAAAAAGAAGTTACAACTGATGGTACAGATATACAAAGGATCACAAGAGATTACTATGAACAATTATATGCCAATAAAATGGACAAAGAAAAAAAAAATGTATAAATTACTGGAAATGTACAATCATCTCCCAACACTGAACCAGGAAGAAACAAAAACATATGAAGAGACAAATTACCAGTAATAAAAAAATCCCAACAAACAAAATTCTAGGACCAGATGCACTCCCCAGGGAATTCTACCAGACATTTAGACAAGAGTTAACACCTATCCTTCTCTAACTATTAAAAAACTTTCAGAGAAAGGAGTGCTTTTGAGACTAGAATCACCCTGATCCCAAAACCAGAAGACTATATCATGAAAAAAGAAAATTACAGGCAAATATCACTGATGAACCTAGATGCAAAAATCCTCAACACAATATGAGCAAACTTAATCCAACAGTACATTAAAAGGATCATACACCATAACCAAATGGAGGTTTACCCAGGGATGAAAGAATGATTCAATATCTGATTTTTCAATATGAAACACCACATTAACAAATTGAAGAATAAAAATCATATGATCACCTCAATAGATGTAGGAAAAGTTTTTGAAAATAAATTACATTCATTCATGATAAAATCTTTCCAGAAAGTCAGTATAGAGGAAGCATACCGCAACATAATAAAGGCCGTATATGATAAACCCACAGTTAACATCATTCTCATCAATGAAAAGATGAAATAACTTCCTCTAAATCAGGCACAAAACAAGGATGCCCAATCTTGCTGCTTTTATTAAACACAGTATTACAAGTCCCAGCCACAGCAATAAGACAAGAAAAATAAATAAATAAAAGAGATCCAAATTGAAAAAGAAGTAAAACTGTCACTGTTTGCAGATGGCATGATACTATATATAGAAAATCCTAAATATGCCACCAAAAAATGATTAGAGCTAATCAATGAATTTGGTAAAGTTGCACAATACAAAATTCGTAGGTAGACCTATTGCATTTCTATACACTAGTAAATGAACTGTCAACAAGAGAAATTAAGAAAATAATCAATTATAATTACATCAAAAAGAATAAAATACCTAAAAATAAACCTAACCAAGAGGTAACAGATCTGTCCTTGAAAAACTAAAGACACTGAAGCATGAAATTGAATACAACACAAACAGATGGAAAAATATAACATGCTCATGTACTGGAAGAATTGATATTGTTAAAATGCTGATACTCCCAAAGACAATCTACGGATTCAGTGCAATCCCAATCAAAACGGCAATAGCATTTTTCATGAGTTAAAACAAATTATTCTAAAATTTGTATGGAAACACAAAATGCCCCAAATGGCCAAAACAATATTGAAGAAGAAGAACAAAACTGAAGAATCACTCTCATTGTTTTCCAACTATACTACAAAGCTACAGTGGCCAATAGAGTATAGTATTGCCATGAAAACAGACACATAGATCAATGGAGCAGAATAAAAAGTCCAGAAATAAATCCACACACTTATGGTCAATTAATCTACAACAAAGAAGGCAAGAATATACAATAGAAAAAAGACAGTCTCCTCAATAATTGGCTCTGGGAAAACTGGACAGCTACATGTTAAAGAATAAAATTAGAATATTTTCTCACATTTAATACAAAAATAAATCAAAATGTATGAAAGAGCTAACTGTAAGACCAGAAGCCATAAAATTCTTAGAAGAAAACATAAGCAGAATGTCCTTTGACATAAATCATAAGAAGATTTTTTTGGGATCTCTCTCCTAAGACAAAGGAAATAAAAGCAAAAATAAACAAATGGGAGCTAGTTAAACTTAAAAGATTTGCACATCAAAGGCAACCATCAACAAAATGAAAAGACCTACTGAATGGGAGAAAATATTTGCAAATTATATGACCACTAAGGGATTAATATCCAAAATATATAAAAAGCCCATACAACTCAGTATCAAGAAACAAACAACCTGATTAATAAAGGTGCAGAACTGAATAGACATTTTTTTTTTTTTTTCCAAAGAGAAAATGCAGGTGGCCAACAGGTACATGAAACAATGCTCACCATCACTAATCGTTGGGGAAATGCAAATCAAAACTGCAATGAGAAATTACCTCACATCTGTCAGAATGACTGTCACCAAAATAAATAAATAAATAAATAAAAGTCCACAAATAACAAATGCTGGCAAGGATGTGGAGAAAAGAGAACCCTCATACACTGTTGGTGGGAATGTAAATTGTTGCAACCACTATGGAAAATAGCATGGAGGTTTTTCAAAAGCTGAAAATAGAACTACCCTATTACCCAGCAATTCCACTCCTGGGTAGTTATCTGAAAAAGAACAAAACACTAATTTGATAAGACACATGCACCCCAGTGTTCATAGCAGCATTATTTACAATTGTCAAGACATGGAAGCCATCTGTCATTTAACCAATGAATGGATAAAGAAGATGTGATGGTATATATGTATGTGTATATATATATATCTACATATGTATATCACATCATATTATATATATGATGGAATATTAACCACAAAAAAAAATAAAATTTTGCCACTTATAACACTATGCATAAGCCTGGAGGTTGTGATGCTTGGGGAAATAAGTCAGGCGGAAGATGACAAATACTGTATATTATCACTTTTATGTGGCATCTAAAAAATAAAACAAAGTAGTGAATACAACTAAAAGAGATAGACTAACAGATATAGGGAACAAGCTAATGGTTACTAGTAGGGGGAGGAAAGGGGGCAGGGGTGAGATAAGGGTATGGGATTTAGGAGACACAAACTAGTACGTGAAAAATAAATAAGCAACAAAGACATATTGCACAACACTGTGAAATATAGTCATTATTTTGTACTAACTTTAAATGGGGCATAATCTGTAAAAAATATTGAATCATTATGTTGTACACCTGAACTAATATAATATTGTAAATCAACTGTACCTCAATTTAAAAAGAATAATCAAATTTACTATATTTTGAAGCACTCTTTCATGGAGTTGAAAGTCTTAACATAAGTGGGAGAAACTGAGTGAAAACTGATGTCAAGAATCAATGGATGTGCAGCAAAGCACCTCATCATAACTATCAGAAGAAAAAGGTAAATTCTTAAAATCACTAATACAGGCAGACACATATAATTCAACCTGGAAGGGGTTTCATAGAATTTCTAACTTTCAATATCGTATTGAAGACTATCTGTAGAAAATGCTTTGCTTTTTTCTTGAGGTATTTTGTCTTGTGAACTTGAATTCACATACTAATGCCATTATATCTGGACTTACTTATATAATACAATGGTTTGTTCAACTGTGTAATGATTCCCTCCATTGATTTTATTATAAATCTTTGTAGAAAATGCATGAAAGAAGTGTTTTCTGGAAAAGTCTTTGAAGATAAACATTGGTTTAGATATTCACATAACTAGAAAATGTATTTTATTTGCATTGACCTTGCTTTCTTCTGTTACAGGGTAATATCTGTCTATGTATTATTAAAGAAACATTCAATAACCCCAGATATCCACTTTTAACTTTATAAAGAATATATAGATTCAACAAATCAAACTTTGAGATAAAAAATATGAATGAAATTAAATATTTTGCATTCTTATTCATATTTTTGAATTACACAGACTTCTGTTTATAAAAATGGATGACTTCATCTTACAAATAGGGGAAAAGCCATAGCATGAATTTCTCTACCTTATAGATACAAATTCAAAATATGTATTTTGTTCTTTTTGGATAAAATAGCTACATGTGATAGATCAGTGAGGAGATCACAAAGTGATCCAAGACAAAAATTAAGCAGTCATGATTCATATAATTTAATAGGGGCCAGAATCAATTTACAAATATATGTAAACTTTGTGGAAATTAAATAATTGATAGCATCAGCTGCTTGCTATCACCCAGTATCTGTTCTTCCTTTCCCCTATAGTAAGAGAAATACAACTTTTTAGTTAGGTATATCTTAACATAAATAATATATATGATGTTATGCCTTACTACTGGCTGTTGTCATGTGACTAAATTCTACCCAGTGAGAAATAAGCATATGTGTAACCTGGCAGTTACAAAGGGCCTGCAATAATTAGTGAACATGCAATTTTTTTTTTTATCCTGTTTCTTAATACTTTTTTTTCTTAATTCTTATTGTCATTGTTGCTGTTCTACTCTGTTTCCTCCTCCCCCTCCTCCATCTCCCCTTGCTTCTCTTTCTCTACCTCATTCTTGTTCTCTTCCTTCTCCACCATCTCCAATTCTCACTCTTTCTTTCTTAAGATTTTAAAGAAAACAACTATGAAACCCTTATCATGACTATGACATGACATATATTGAGAACATTGGTAGCTACTCCATTGTGCCTGACTAAAAAACATCCTCTGCCTCCCTCTAAAAATAACCATATCCTGACTTTTAAAAATAATATTTCCTTCTTTCTCCTATAGTTTATTTTTGAAGTTTTAAATATTTACACAGATTTATACTATATGGATTTTTCTGAGATTTGCATCTCTGACTATGATCTTGCATCATTTGCTTAATTAATTTTTTATTTCTGCATATTATTTTATTCAACAAATGTAGCATAATTTATAGATTTTACTGCTAACACTTTATTTTTTGTTCTGTTTCGATATTATGAACAACACTGTTGCCATAAACATCATTTGTTATGTCTCCTAATGAATATATGCAAGATTTCCTCTCTTGGAAGTGTAATTTCAAGTTTGAGATGATAATGCCAAACACCAAAATAATTTATTTCCAAATTAAACTACTATGAGCAATTTAAGGGCCTTTCTGGTGGTGTAATTTCTTGCCAATATTGGTTGTGTTAAAGTTTTTTTTTTATATATGCAAATATGGTGGATGAGTAATGTTTTTATTTTTGACTCTTTCACTATACAAAGTTGACTAACATTTCTTCTTTCTCAAGTTGCCTTAGGTGTAAAGTGAGGTTGTTTCTTTGAGATTTTTCTTGTTTCCTGAGGGAAGATTGTATTGGTATAAAGTTTCCAGTTAGAACTGCTTTTGCTGCATCCCATAGGTTTTGGATTGTTCTGTTTTTACTGTCTTTTGTCTCTAGGGATTTTTTAAATTTCCTCTTTGATTTCTTCATTGATGAATTTGTTGGTTAATAACATATTGTTTAGCCTCCATGTGTTTGTGTTCTTACAGTTATTTTTTTTTTCCTGTAAATGATTTCTAATCTCATAACATTGTGGTCAAAAAGATGCTTGATATGATTTTAATTTTCTTAAAAATCTTAAAGAAAATACTAGCAAATTGAATCCAGCAACACATTAAAAGGATCAGACACCATGATCAAGTGAGATTTTCCCAGGGCTGCAAGGATTCTTCAGTATATGAAAATCAATCAATGTGATACAGTGCATTAACAAACTGAAGAATAAGAAACATATTATCATCTTAATAAATGCAGAAAAATATTTTGACAAAATTCAACACCCATTTATGGTAAAAACACTCCAGAAGGTGGGCACAGAGAGAAGTTTCCTCAACATAATAAAGGCCATATATGACAAACCTACAGCAAACATCATTCTCATTGGTGAAAAATAGAAAGCATTTCCTCTAAGATCAGGGCAAGAAAATGATGTCACTCTTTCCACTTTTATTCAACATAGATTTGGAAGTCCTAGACATGGCAATCAGAGAAGAAAAAGAAATAAAAAAATACAAATTGGAAAATACCACGTAAAATTGTCATTGTTTGCAGATGACATGAAACTATAAACAGCAAATCATAAAGGTGTTACCAGAAAATTACTAGAGCTCATCAAAGAATCTGGTAAAATTTCAGTATACAAAATTCATACACAGAAATCTCTTGCATTCCTATACACTAGCAACAAAAGATCAGAAAGACAAATTAAGGAAACAAACTTTTCCCATCAAGAAAAATAAAATACCTAGGAATACACTTACATAGAGGTTTATGAAACCTAATGAAAGTTAAAATCTTTTGCACAAAAACAAAATGAAAATACAACCCACAGAATGGGAAAAAAAAATATTTACAAACAAAGTGACCAACAGGGATTAATCTCCAAAATATACAAACAGCTCTTGCAGCTTTATATCAAAAAAAATGCAAACAACCTAATCAAAATCTAACTAGACATTTCTCCAAGACAGAAAGATGGTCAAGAGGCACAGGAAAAGATGTTCGAGGTCACTAATTATTAGAGAAATTTAAATAAAAGCTACAACAAGGTATCACTTCACACCATTCAGAATGGCCATCATCAAAAAATCTACAAACAATGAATGCTGGACAGGGTGTGGAGAAAAGGGAACCCTCTTACACTGTTGGTGGAAATGTAATTGGTACAGCCACTGTGGAGAAGAGTATGGAGGTTCCTTTAAAAACTAAAAATAGAGCTATCACATGATCCTTCAATCCAACTCTTGGCATATATCTGGAGAAAAACATGGTCTGAAAGAATACATGCACCCCAATATTCATTGCAGCACTGTTTACAATAGGCAAGACATGGGAGCAACCTAAATGTCCATCAATAGAGAAAAGGATGAAGAAGATGTGGTACATATATACAATGGAATATTACTCAGCCATTAAAAAGAATGAAATAATGTCATTTGCAAAAACATGTATTATGGACATAGAGATTGTCATACTGAGTGAAGTCAGGCAAAGACAAATATCATGTGATGTTGCTTATGTGTGGAACCTAAAAAAATGATACTATATATATATATATTTGTAAGTGCCCTAAATGTATTTCCAAGTCATAATATATCCTTTTACCACATTACTTTAATGGCTGTATAGTATTTTATTTACAAATACATGATTATTATTTTAAAAATATCTATTTTCCCTAACAAAAGTGAAAGCAAGCATGACTCTAAGAATATGTAGTATAGAATATTTAGATGAGGACTGAAAGGAAGATAAAGATAACTTGATTTAGGTTCCAGCTTTTTTTCTTAGTGTATTTCATCAATTCTAAGGATAACTTTTTAAAATGCTCCTGAATTTAAGATGTAGCTGACAATAACTGTCACCCAAGAAGTTGTGAACTCTTGCACTGTACATTGCAACTTCTGTAGGTGGCTTATATGCAGGTCTAAAGCAGAATAATGGAGAGCTCTTTGAGAAATGCTGTACCAACATCAATTCAGAAGGCACATCAAATGACTCCATATGATAAAACACAGATTATTTTGGCAGGTCCCATTTTTAAACATTTGTTATTTTTATTAAATTTTTAAAAGTTATTTTCCATTTACAAAATATATTTACAAATTACAAAATATTGGCTATATTCCCCATGTTGTACATCTGTGAGCCTATCTTACACCCACTAGTTTATTCTTCTCACTCCCTCATCCATATATTGCCCCTCCCCCACCAGTGGTAAACACTAGTTTGTTCTCTATCTGTGAGTCTGCTTCCTTTTTGCTATATCTACTAGTTTGTTGTATTTTTTAGATTCCACATAAAGCAATACCATACAGGATTTATCTTTGGCTGTCTGACTTATTTCACTTGGCATAGTGCCCTCCAAGTCCATCCATGTTGCTGCAAATGGCAAATTTCACTCTTTTATATGGCTTAATAGTATTCATATATATATATATATATATATATATACCACAGCTTCTTTATCCATTCATCTGTTGATGGATATTTAGGTTGTTTCCATGTCTTGGCAATTGTAAATAATGTTGCTATGAATATTGGGGTGCATGTATCTTTTCAAATTAGGGTTTTTGTTTTTTTCTGATGTATTCTCAGCTGTAGATTTGCTGAGTCATATGGTAGTTCTATTTTTAGTTTTTAGAGAAAATTACATACTGTTTCCACAGTGGTTGCCCCAAATTACATTCCCATCAATGGTGTACAAGAGTTTCCTTTTTTCTGCATTCTTGCCAACATTTGTTATTTGTGGACTTTTTGATGATAGCCATTCTGACAGGTGTGAGGTAATATCTTACTGTGGTTTTTATTTGCATTTACCCGATGATTAGAGATAGTGAGCATCTTTTCATGTGCCTGTTGGCCATCTGCATTTCCTCTTTGGAAAAATGTCTATTCTGTTATTCTCCCCATTTTTTAGTTTGGTTGTTTTATGTTGGTTTTGTTTTGCTTTGTTTGCTGTTGAGTTGTATGATTGGTTTATATATGTTGAATATTAATCCATTATAGGTCATATCATTTGCAAATATTTTCTCCCATTCATTTTGTCTTTTCATTTTGTTGATGGTTTATTTTATTGTGCAAAAGCTTTTAACTTTAGTTAGGTCTCATTTGTTTATTTTTGCTTTTATGTCCTTTACTTTAGGAGAAGAATCCAAGAAATACTACTGTGACTTATGTCAAAGAGTGTTCTGGCTATGTTTTTCTATAGGAATTTTACAGTATCTAGTCTTACTGATTAGGTCTTTAATCCATTTTTAGTTTATTTTTGTATACGGTGTTAGAGAATGTTCTAATCTCATTATTTTATGTGTAGCTGTACAGTTTTCTTAGCACTATTTTTTTAAGAGACTGTTTTCTCTCTATTGTATATTCTTGCCTCCTTTGTCATAGATTAATTGACCATGAATGTATGGGTTTACTTCTGGGCTTTCTAAAAACACAGATTTTTAAAATTCTGAGTTAAAAAGTGGTTCAGGAGTTATGGATGCTAAATATAAAGGATATTTTTTGGTATACTCTAAACTTTAATTTGCATGTATTTTCTTTTTCATAGAGTCATGACAGGTATGTGTAAAAATTCTATTCTAAATAACTCAATTTTCAGTAGCTATTCAATAAAGATTAAAAGTGTTACAAAATCATTGTGAAACCATTTACCAAAATGATGTTTTCCCTAGTTATATGTAAAATGGTGGTTCATCTAATCATCAGTAGTGTCTTGGATGTAATGAGTTTCAGGTAATTGTATAATCCAAGATAGTTCAAATACCTAAATGAGCGGTTGACTAAATTACTCATGTCAGAATTGTTTCATCAGCTTCTTCTGATAAAGGAGACAGAATTTTTGTTCTCAAGAGGTATATATTTCATTAGGAGTTTTCATCTCGTTTCCTTTATCTTAGAATAAAAATGTCCTTAATATTCTTACATGTGAAATGCACACACAAACACACACACACTCCTGCTGACACACATAGGCACACCCTTACATATATCCCTAGTATTTATACTTTTTTGCACTTAATGCTTCTGCTCCTTATTTCTCATTTACTCATCAAAACACTAAAACCTACAATGTAACATCAATATATTAATTTAATGATCTCATTTAGTTCATTAGTGACTGAGAGTTTACTATATCTGGAGAAAAATTTTCAATCCTCATCTTGGCCACTTACATACATTTCAGATTGCTAGTCATTCTGAGTTTCAGAATAGGGGTCTTATATATCTTAACTTTACCTATCTAGGCACTCTTTGTTCTTTTCTTACATCTCTTGTTTGAATATCTCAATCATAGTTAAGGAACTTTCTTCCTCCTTCTTCTCCTTTACACTTTGGAGTCCCATAGAACTCTCTTCAGTTCTATTGTCTTCTCACTCTGTGTTCTCTCCATTGCACTTTCTTGCATGCACATTGCTTCAATAACCCCCAAAAACAATGGTTTATAAATCTGCATTTTCTCATATTCTATCTAAGGTATCCAACAACTTTCTAGACAACCAATTCTACAAGTCTTATGTGTCTCTCAAATTATCTTCATTTTCATATCTGTTTTTGCTTCTAAAATCTTATGAAAATACTGTTTTTCACCCTGAGCAAGGGTAGCTACTATCCCTGATCCCATACTTTAGAAGGCCCTACCTATCATAGTAGTATGTGTGTACAATTATGAAAGACCACTTGGGCACTGCTGCCAATTGGGAGAGTGCTGGTACAAATGCTGGTACAGGGCAACTTATTATCATAAATATTCTCTTTTGTAATTAACCTGATCAGGACTCCAAATGCTTCTCCACATTTTTTTCCCTCTGTGTTCTTGAAACAAAAATCCTGAGGTCTCAGTCTGAAGTTGTGTGTGTGTAACACTGTCAATATAAGACGAAT
The DNA here is from genome assembly GCA_036417435.1 of Inia geoffrensis. NCBI lineage: Eukaryota > Metazoa > Chordata > Mammalia > Artiodactyla > Iniidae > Inia > Inia geoffrensis. Next base: position 49,053,200 of record CM070916.1, read on the forward strand.
TTTCAGGGTGCAGGGAAGACTTCTTTTCAGAATAAAGAAGCCCATGGTATTCTCTTCCTAAACACATTGCCCCATAGACCAAAAGTAACAAATATTTAGACTCTTACCTAATCACATGCTTTTTAAAATTCCATATTTAATTTTGCCTGGTTTTGAATTTTTATAAATGGAATTATGTAATAGTTATTATTTTCTGTCTTCTTTGATTCAAGTTTAGTGGGTCTTCAATACCCATCAAATTTTCATTACTATAATTGTTTACTGAATTTTTTGTGCCTGTATGTTTTCTGAATTACTAAGAGTAGTTTAAAATCTCCCAGTCTGTGTATCTGTTTATTTCTCCTTGTAGCTTTGTTGAAATATGCTTCATACATTTTGAGATCATATTACATATGAGAAGCATGCAAATTTTAAATGTATGCATCTTCCTAGAAATTTTTAACTTTTCATCAATATGAAGTCACATTTTAATCTATGTCATCTGATACCAATATTGTTACAGCACCTTTCTTTTAGTCATTTTTGCAATGTATATCTTTTTCCATTTATTTATATATAAAATTTCTGGATGTGTATATCTTTTACATGTCACAACCAAAATTAGTTTTTCTAATCAAAATCACAGCAATTGCCCTTTAAATAATTTATTTTTGTTCAGTTATTTTAAAATAATTTATTTAAACCAAAACAAAACATTTTACCCATTTTTCTCACCCTTCACCCTTCTCCCCCACCTCTGGCAACAACCAATCTGTTCTGTATGTCTATGAGCTTGTTTTATTTTTTTTTAATTAATTTATTTTTTTTAGATTCCACATGTAAGAGAGATTATATGGTATTTGTATTTTTTTGTCTGACTTATTTCACTTAGCACCATGCTTTAGAGGTCCATCCATGCTGTTGCAAATGGCAAGATTTTATTATTTTTTTATGGCTGAATAATATCCCATTATATATATATATACATATATATATATATATTTATATTCATATTCCATAATTTACATATATATGCAATGAATATGGGGGTGCACACACCTTCTCAAATTAGTGTTTTCATTTTCTTCAGAGAAATACCCCAAAGTGGGATTGTTGAATTGTATGGTAGTCTATTTTTACATTTTTGAGGAAACCCCATACTGTTTTCCATAGTTGCTGCACCAATTTATAATCCCATCAACAGTGCACAGGTGTTCCACTTTCTCCACATCCTATCCAACACTATTATTTCTAGTCGTTTAGATAATAACAATTCTAACAGATGTGGTGTGATATCTCATTGTGGTACTGATTTGCATTTCCCTGATGAATAATAAAGTGCAGAACCTTTTCATGTGCCTGTTGGCCATCCGTCTGTCTTCTCTGGAAAATGTCTATTTAGATCTTCTGCCCATTTTGGATTCATCATATTTTGCTATTGAATTGTATGAGTTCTTCATATATTTTTGTTATTAGCTGCTTATCAGATATATGATATGCAAATACTTTTTCCATTCAACAGTTTGCCCTTTTATTTTGTTGATGATTACCTTTGCTGTGAAGAACTTTTTAGTTTGATGTAATCACACTTATTTATTTTTGCTTTTGTTGCTTTTACTTTCAGTGTCAGATTTAAAAAAAAATTATCAAGACCTATGTCAAAGAGTTTGCCACATATGTTTTCTTCCAGGAATTATACAATTTCAGGTCTCATATTCAAATATTTAATTCATTTTGAGTTAATTTTTATATGTGGTATAAAATCATTGTCCAGTTTCATTTTTTTGCATGGCTGTCCATTTTTTCCAAGACCATTTATTGAAGAGATTGTCTTTTCCCTATTGTATATTTTTGTCTAGTTTTGTCATTGGCTAGTTTTGCCATAATTTACTAAATGTTTGGGTTTATTTCTGGGATCTCTATTTGGTTCCACTGATCTATGTGTCTGTTTCTATGCCAATGCTACACTGTTTTAATAACTATAGTTTAGTAATAGAATTTGAAATCAAGGACAATGATGCTTCCAACTTTGTCTTCTTTCTAAGTTTGCTTTGGCTATTCAGAGTCTTTATGGTTCCATAAAATTTTTAGCTTTGTAATAGAGCTTGAAATCAGGAACCATGATGCCTTCAGCTTTGTCTTCTTTCTCAAGTGTGCTTTGGCTATTCAGGGGCTTTATGGTTCCATTTTATTCTGTGAAACATACCATTGGAATTTTGATAGAGATTGCATTGAATTTCTATTTTGCTTTGGGTAATATGGTCATTTTAACAATAGTAATTCTTCCAATTCATTAGCATGGGATATCATTCCATTTATTTTTGTCTTCAATTTCTTTCATTAATATTTTATAATTTTCAATATACAGTTCTTTCACCTCCTTGGTTAAATTTATTTCTAGGTATTTTATTTTTGGATGCAATTGTAAACAGGATTGTTTTCTTAAATATTATTTCTTCTGATTCATAATTTGTGTATAGGAATTCATCAGACTTTTGTGTATTGCTTTTATATCCTGAAACTTTACTGAATTTACTAGTTCTAATAGTTTTTTGATGGAGCCTATAGGGTTTTCTATATATGACATCATGTCATCTGCAAATAGTGACAATTTTACTTCTTCTCTTCCAATTCAGATGCCTTTTCTTTTCCTTGTCTGATTGCTGTAACTAGGACTTCTAATAGTGTGTTGAATAAAAGTGACAATAGTGGACATTATTGTCTTGTTTCAGCTTTTCAACATTGAATATGATGTTAGCTATGGGCTTTTCATATATGGGCTTTATTACATTTAGGTATGTTCCGTCTTTATCCACTTTGTTGAAAGCTTTTGCCATAAATGGATATTGAAATATGCCTTTTTCTGAATCTGTTAAGAGGTCATTTAGTCAATACATCCTTAATATAATCTCTGATATGTCTGATTTAAATCTGTCTTTCTATGTGTTTTCTAATTGTCTTGGTTGTTTTATATTCTATTTTTTTTTAAGTGGCTTCTTTTGAAATTGTAGTTTTATATTCATTATCTAATTTTATTATTTTTCTTCTGTCAGTTTATAAGGTATACATTATTTCCAAAATCTTAGTGGTTATCATAGAACAGTGGTCAGCAAGCTATTCCTGCACATGACATGCCATATCCTCTCATGTCCATTATTTATATATAGTCTTTAACTGTTTTTGTACTAATATGGCAGAGTTGCATAGGTAACAGAAACTATATAGCCCATAAACATGAAAATATTTTCTATGTGGCCCTTTATAGGAAAAGCTTGCCTACCTATGCTATATAAAATATCAAATTCAAATATGACTGCTTTTCTGCACAAGATTTTTATAAGGACCAGATATAGCCAACTGTTTAAAACAATGAAAAATTCAGACAAAATAGATGAAACAATAATTTTCAAGGCACTGAACATCAGGCAACAGAGAACAATAATTCCTGAGAATGGGAAATGAGCCCTATGCTTGTGGCAATTTATTGCCTGGAGAGTTTCCACAATGCGAAGAAGATACAGTGAACTAGACAAGGACTAAATTTCAAAAATACTTCTTCAACTAGTCTTGTCACTGATGTCCCTCTGGCTGCTATTTCCCCAGTTTGTAACCTTTTCCCCTACTCCCCCCACATCTCCCCCACACAAACTTACTAAAGACAGCTTTCAATCTCCCTGGTGGTTTGGTTTGGTTGATTCGTTTTATCTTTATTACTATTGTAGTTTATTGTTGTTGTTTTTGTCATTCCCTGAAAACCAAGTTACTATCTGTCTTCTTCAGTGTTTCCTGGGTTGATCTTATGAGTGGACTCAGCAGTCTATGTGAACGATCTTCTTAGAATAACTGGGATCTCTTTTTATTTTCTTGACCACCACTGATATAATTTTCTTAGATTTTACTTGCCTCAGCTTTTGACCTGATTTTGGGAAATCTTAGTATTTTTATTCCTTGTATCCAGCTCATTAGTTCATTAACATCATTGCCAACTGAGTGCTCTCTCTAGTAAAAAAGTTTGATCATGACCCTCTTCCTGCTCAATATTCTTTAAGAAAGACCCATATACTATGGATGAGTTAATTTATTTTCATAGAAGGCTAATCCCATTATTATCTCTCAGGGTCTAGAAGACTCCTATCTGAGGATGGCTATAATTATCAAGTTAAATCTTACCTGTATATTCTCTGAAGGTGTTTTTCTATTTTTAATGCTTATAACCTATAAAGCAACATAAACCTTCAAAACACTATAATGCAAAATTACTGTCTAGGGACTAATTATCAACAACAACTTAATATCTAGTTCCCAATACTTAAGAGTACTAAGCTAAGAATTATAATTATATTATCCTACCAATAACCATGAATTTTGGCCATTGTTTGTTGGAATAGCCCTATTTACATAGTCCAATATCTAAGGTTTTACTGTAGTAAATGCAAAACTGCAATATGCTGATATTTATAATTACATGATTTTAAAGTTATTTTCTAAACACAAAAAATAGATGGCAACAGCATCAATTCATCACATTTCTTTTCAGCTATGAAATTATATTTTGTGGAAAATAATACTATACAATAAGATGTTTTCTCCTTTGTACTTGAGTTTGTGCACTGTCTTATACTATTAATCTCAAAAAACAGTCTTGTTACCAATTAAAGAGAATTGGTGATACTAGATGTAGAAGCAGAAAATAAGTTATAGGTATGAGAATAACGTATCCATATTTGTATAAAAAATATTTTTTTCCAAAACTTCAAGTCAAATATGTTCAAATGCATATGAAATGTGTTTTTCTCAAATGGACACAGAAAACTCACATGTACTTTTACATATTTAAATAAAAGCATTTGTCAAATCCTATGAATTTAGGTTAAACCAATAGAGATAGTGCAAATTTACTGTTAGTCTATGTTTGTTCCGTTTCTATCTGGACCATCCAGCTGTGTCAAAAAAAAAGTTCATGAAATCACCCATTATATTAATTAAATTAGATTTTCTGGAGAACACTAAGAAATAAAAGGTTATATTCAAGGTCTATACTATGGAGACATTTTTGCTTCCATTGCAGTGTTTCTTTATGATGTTAAAAGGAATATAAGCAAGTAAATAAACAAAATACCTAATACATTTGAAAAATTTTTTGAAAAATCTTAGGTGGGTTTTTAAATTCATCTACTAAGATTTTCTTCTGTTGCTGCAATTTGAATATAGAATTTTAGATAAATGCTCATGCCTTGTACTTTTGCACCTTTTTCTTTATGTTTTAATTCCAATAAAGCACTAATTTGCAATCTTGACTTCCCAAAGGAGGCCAAAAATTTATCCTAATTTTGAAAAGGATCTTTCAAACTAAGTATAATAAAATTATATTATTTGAATTAATTGAGAAGGATAGTGCAGTAACAAAAAGTTGCCAAATCACAAGGAAAAAAAGAAAACTAATGATAAAAGAAGACAGAAAATAAGAAATTGCTCAAGAACCATGAGATTAAAACAGATAAACCAGGTAGTTATACAACTCATTTAAAACGTATATATCATTGTTAATTTCAACTTTGTCCAACTGTTATCTTCTCATTCAACCTGTAATTTTCTACTTCTGGATGTTTGCATTGCTCGCATCCAGGAAAAAAAAAAAAACATACATGTAGTTTGATAAAAAGTTAGCATTTCAATGTCTGGAAAGCTAATCATTGTATCCCCAGTACCCAAGTGTTCCCCAGTACTGAACTCTTTTATCTACAGGTAAATTCCACCACTCTCCAATTTTCTCATCTCTTCTCCACTATTTCAAAACAAGGAAACAAAAAAAATCTTTTGTGTAACTCAGGTAAAATAATTAAAATCTACATACATATGGTATCATACGTTTCTATTATGAACAATGTATTTTAAATTCTAAATTAAAAAAAAAAGATTATTGATAAATTGGTGGTTTAGAATTTTATTTTATATATTGACTTTATTTTTCTGTGACATTATGCTGGGCATAAAAATGATTCAAAAGTAATAAAATAAATTTAAAGGTTTACCTGTAATGGAAATGTCATTATATGTGATTGTTATATGTGCAACCAAACACCCAGAAAGGAAAGATGAAATGCCCAACATCACACATTGAGGCAGTGTTAGTATTGGAAATGAAACTGAGGTAGGAGACAGATGGATCCCTGGGCTGGACAGCTCTGGTGTTTGTCAAGTGAAGTAAAATTGTAGCTTTGTTCTCACCCAGACACTCCAAGGACAAAGCTAGTGGCAGAAGCTGAGCTCTGCTGAAGTAAAGAGATAAGATGACCACTCCTGAGGTCAGGAAAACTTCCTTATCTGCACATGCACAGGAAGACTCCTTGTGGGTCAAAAAAGGGAGGGGGCTACCACCCCATAATATGTGTAGACATGCACCTACAGGCCTCTGCAGTGGGATCTATCCTAGCAAAAAGTTGCATACGCATCTTGGGGAGGGTCCTGGGACCAGTCAGGTGTGAAAAAAGAAACAAGGTGATTGGCCAAATGTAAACAAGACCCAGAAGGACTGTCCTATATAAGTGACTTAAATCACCTCTTTCCTGAGCTCCTCATTCAGGACTCCTGCACTCCTCTCTGGGTGTGTATTTCTGCCTAGCTTCTGACTTACTGTGCTCCTCCTCATTAGAGAGGACAGCCATATCCCTTCTCTCTGGGTTTGTATTTCTGCCTTTCTTCAGTCTAAAATAAAAAAAAAAACTTTCTCTATGTGCTCTCCTACATGTTATGCTGTGTCTCTAATAATAAACTTTGTACCTGTTTTTACATTTTTGCCTCCTTTAAACATTCTTCCGTTTAAATGGGGGAAAGAGCTATTTTGCTTCTAGCCTCTATCCCCTGGTGGACTAGCGGTTAGGATTCTGTTTTTCATCCAGGCTACTCAGGTTCAATTTCTAGGCAGGGAACTAAGATCTCTCTGCTGTCCCTCTGAGATCAAAACCTGCATTTTCTACTCAACAAAACTTCATAAGATACTTAAAACTCTACCAATATTCTAGGCCACAGTTCTGTCTTCAGTAGTTTACAGCAGTGCTTGTTCCAAGTGCCATAACCTGTATTGGTAGTTTTTTGTGATTTAGAAGAAAAGAACAGTACCAAGAAAGAGAAACAGAGAGCATAATATTTAGAATACTGTCATTCTTCTCATCCATTTCATTTTACTGCTGATTTCTCCATGCCTAGTTGTTGTGATGAAAAGAAATTCTACTCCAATGTCATTTTGCTTTATTATCTCTTTTGTGCTAGGCCCCTTGATCTACTTCTGATAATTTCCTCTCTAATGTAACAGTCTTCAACATGGCAGTCTTGGCCCAGAGATTGTCTTGTTTAGCTTCTTTATGATAAAGAGTAATTTTCTGTTGGACACATAGTAGGCACCAAATAGTCAACATCCTGTGAGTGTTGCAAATAGGAAAGGGGAAGAAAGTGTCATTTAAGAAGTATCTATGGATTTTTAGCAATCATGATAAATACTGTTACACATTCATCTCTTGAATTCTCACAGTGCTTAAAAGAGAACTATTATGACCCTCATTGTAATGGGAGGAATAAGACATTAAAGAAATAAGTCTTCTTACTTAAGGCTACAGAGTTTATAGTTTAGGTACAATGACAAATTACAGAGTACTCACAGTTAGTGACCTTTGAGGATCTTGTCTCAGACACATCTCTGCACTGCAAAATTGAAGTTTCTTTGAACTATACCAGTACCAAGGACATCATCAGTCATATTCAGAACAACACCTGCCAGTTGCATTAGTTTTATGTATAAGGGTTTATACGATGGCAATAAAAATGTGAGGAGAATAAACTGACATTGAGGAAATCAATAATATGAGATCTTTTAACTGTTTTAAAATAACCTATGTATTTGAAAGTTAAGAGAATATTTTAAAAATACTGTAAATCATAAAAACTGAAAATGTGGCATAGGTGAGACATAATTTTCTCCAATGAGAAACAAATCCTTGATTTAAAGAAATTCTAAGGTTGGTCAGGGCCTTTTAATTACACTGGACACAAGAGAGAATTCAAGGCAGATTAAAAAGAAAAAAAAGAAAAAAACAAAAACATAGAGGATATAAACAGGACCAAGATAGACAGGAACCCAAAACTTCCCATAGCCACTACTGACTCAGGGTTGTATCAATACCTTAGTAAGAAACAGTGAAAGTTTAAAATAAATATAGTAAGAGATTGCCAATTAGTGCCTGAGAATGTGCATATTTGTACAAGGAAGTGACTCTACTTGATATAAGATGTTAGAGTTTTTTTGAGTAATCTTAAAGAAAGACTGGGAAAATTGTCATCTTAAAGTTATAGGCAATTTCTGCCTTCACAGAAGTAAAGGCTTGAATTTACTGCTGCAGAAGATTATCATATTATTAAGGAAATCAAAAGATATGCCAAAAGACATAATGCAAATATACTATAAGAAGATGTTCTCTCAGAGGAAGAAATGAAAGAAACATAAACAAGCTGATAAAGTCTGGAAAATTTCAGTCAAATATAATTTATCTAAGTTAACTAAAAATGATGAACGGTTAATTTCATAAGATGAGCTCTAGCATTTCTAATTAATATTTTAATTATATTCCAGACTGCTCATGTTAAAGCAAAAAAATAAAACAAAGCAAAAGCCAAACACATCATTATTCCTTAGAAGAAATCTTGGATCAATTGACTCTAAACAGCACTTTAGTCCACTATGCTGATTTCTCATTTGGTTAGACTTTATAATAGAGAAAAAAGTGGCACCCTTTTCAGACTATTGTGAAGTAAAAAGAAAATGTGTATGAATGCTAATATTTTAAATTGTATTTAGTAAATTGCTGTAGGTATAATAATAAATGCATCACATGTCTGCTAAAGTTTTTATCCCTTATCTCTTGTCTACTTTAGTGAGAATGAGCCTATTCTCATTAAGAGGAGGTAATGCATTCTATTATATTTACCGTTTGAAATATCATATTTTGTTATAAATACTTGCTCTATGCACTTTAATGTAGAGTGTTTCAAAATTCATCAACAGCCAAATTAAAACTAAGAAGCCAGTAATAGTAACAGAACTTTTCACACATTTGTTTTAGGTTACTTTTGAACCTTTGTTCCTGATACAAGAGAAATAACAATATAAGTGTAATAAAAGTAGTTTGACATTGTGACTAAAGGCTTTATTAAACCCCAGGAGTGAAAAATTTCCAATCAACAGAATTAATTTTGAATGTCATACTAATGAAGGTTTAATGAGAAATAAACAAATGTGCTAAAACAATACCTGACTATAATTAATATCATGTTTACTATTTTAGAGCATGATTATATTAACACATTCAAAACATTCCAATTTCACTTTAGATGTATAAAAAAGGTTTCCTATTTAGCATTCATGTGTAATATTTCTTTTACCTTTTTTCTAGTTATTATCTACACTAAGTACACTAGAATCAGAAAACCACATATAATTAATTATGATGATCCTTAAAATCATTCCCAGTAAGGGATGTTGATCAGGGAATGTTATATCAATGCTATAGAAGACTACTTTGAGATAGAAGTATCAATTTACTAGAGATATAAGCAGAAAAAACTATGCATATCTCATTTTCCACCCTTCCCATAACTCAGTAGGCTTACAGTAAAGAAATCTGAACATATTGTATGGACAGTTCTTTCAGAGACCCTTCTCTGTAAAGGATGCATAAATGTGGAGGAAAGATTGGAAGCATGCAATAAATAAGTAGTATTCCAGTCTCAGACCAATGAAGAATATAAGAGTAAATTAATACGTTTCAATATTAATGAAACTGTTCTTTTTGGGAAGAGACTGTCCTCTTGAATATTCATTTTGAGAGAAATGCAATGTATAGGGTCGAAAGAGCAGAACATTGTCTCATAATTCTTCCAGGTAATTTAGAATTTATATTAAAGCTTACCCATCATCCTCAAGATCCAGGAGCAATGAATGGTAAAGTAAAGTAGCATTAATGGAGATGTGGTACTCAAACAAGCAGTGTTTACTGGCAGTTTCCTTATTTATGGAATATTGAGTATGTTATATACAGTGCTAACATGAAACACTCTAACTTCTGTGGAATCTGAAATCATTTTCCTTTAGCTTAAAATTATTATGTGAAGAATAATTAAAACTTAATTCTATTAACACAGAGAACCATTTGGTGATGACTTATGATACATGCTATCTAATCTTAATAAATACACTTTCCTTGATACATTAAAATTTGTATATTGGAGCAGTAGTTCTTAATTTTTGTTATCTTTATTTCTTTATTATTATTATTATTTTTGCTATAGATCATTTTCACATTTCTGATAAAGCCTATGAAACACTTCTCCAAATAAAGTCTTAAAATACAAGTACAATATAAAAAAATTACAAAGGAAATTAATTATAAAATATTTAATTACCAACATATTTACAAACAATTTTTGATATTGCATGTGTTTGTTTATTAACATACTAAAGATGTTTTAGAGAGTTTGCGTATCATAATTAAGGATCAGTGATAAACATTAATGATATTTTAAACATATCTGCAATAGTTAATATATGTTATGAAAATATCTGTAATTTTTATTGTTTACATATTCAAAAATACAGGTACTACAATTGTGGGTTTTGCTTTTATTCATAATGCAAATTCTCAATTATAAGTAAATAAAGATTCAAAGTATTTTCCCTATTTTTGTCACACACCTTGGATTTCTTACATGATCCTTTTGCATGGATACTATATTAAGAACCCCTTTCTTGGGCTAAGAGATTTTAATAGCTAAAGCAAGGGTCAACAAACTTTTTTCTATAAAGGGCCAGACAATAAACATTTAGATTTCATAGTCATGGGATCTTTGTTATAACTACCCAGCTCTATAGTGGGAAAGCAGACATAAACAATATATAAATGAATGGATGAGACTTCCAATGAAACTTTACTTTACAAAAACAGTTGGTCAGTGAGAAGACCATAGTATGCTAATACCTAAGGTAAAGTATGTAAATAAAAATCCATTTGTTGAAGTCACTAGCATGATGTCTGAGCTTAATAATCATACTCTAGTCTTTATATTTCTTATAATCAAAATTAGCTGTCACTTTTGGATTCTTGCCTATTAATAATAATTTTGAAGTAGATACACTTTAAAAAATAAGAGCAGAGAGTAATCTATAGTCAGGAATTACAGGTTAACAAGGAAAATTTAATTTAATCAGCTCAATTAGGAAATATTTATTGCCTTAACATAAGTAAAAATTTGCACCTAAAATGTACAATTAGCAAGAAAAAATTAAAAAATGAAGATTGTCTTCTGCATTCTATATTTTTAATGTTTATACATAGATATATTGTAAAGATACAGATTTTTTTTTTCAATTGCATCCATTCATTATTTTACATTGAAAGTGGCTGAACATACTTTCAAGATCCAGGATTTGGAAAACCTGGGTTTAGATAAGAACATCTTAAGTTATCCAAGATTATTTATACAATGTGATGTATAACAATACTTAAATCTGAGAGACCTTATGAGGATTATAAAAGTTGTAAAACTAATAACATATTTTTAGAGTTTAACACATTGTTATTTATTCATTTATTTTTCATTTCAGACTTGGAAGATGTCTTTGGAATGATTGAGTGTAACCCTAGGTTTTAAAAGAGAAACAGGCTAGCTCAAGTTCACAAAACTAAAAATTACTCACTATATTTTATGATAGTGGTATGTCCATTACTTTCAGTAAAGATTTTAAGTGTATTTTAAAAATCTTTCTTATTTTGGTTATTATTTTAATTTTGTTAAAATTATTATTTTTATTCAAAATATTGAAGATATCACTATTAAAAATCTTAGTACACAAATGAGCTATAAAAATGACATGAAATTGTTAGTAGCAGGATGGTTTCATTGGTTCTATCCAGCCTAATAAATTACTACAATAGGTCAGATTTTTAAAAGTTCTCAAATAAAATTTCTACAGTGACACTGATGTACTTACGGCCATTGTAAGCTCTCCTTCTTGTTTTCCTAAAGAATCAAGTGACTACACTTCTGCTGTTAAGGTGTCCTACAAGACTGAACGTATTCCCTTCTGAGTCTTTATTTTTAATTAAATTTTAAAAGTTTGAATGCATTATTTCCATGTTAAAGGAATAAAGGTTTCTGTCCAATATCATTTCCTGCTAAAAGTTAAAGCATTTAGAGTTTCAATTTATCAAAATGTCATTCTCAAAATAGAAAAAGTTAATTATGCTCATGTTATTTCACCATAAGATTTTATTTTTTATCTATTAATTTATAGGTCAGTGATTAAGTCAGTGAAATGAACATAACAATGCTGAATTCTCTAATATTGCATCAAATTGGCCTATACAATGAGCACAGAATTCTTAAAGGTTAATAACAGTCTTCTAAGATTACAAATTCTGAACCTTAGTAGGTTGTTAATTAAAAAGAACAGTTTGGCATTGGTAGAATATTTTCATTGTGTTATACAAATGGAAAATACAGGGACATAAAAATCTGTGTTTGGGAGCATATGATACTCATTGTTTCTTCTAGATGAAAAAGACACATCATCATGAGTGATTTCAAAAAGAGTTTCAGAGAGATCTCTGGACTTAAAGTCATTAATTATTAATTGTATATGAAATTGTTTCAAAATGCCAATAAGAGGGGTTAATGCAGCACACACATACCAAAGAAACATTTAGAATAATACTTACCTATATCCAATATTTACAGATGAAGTAGATGTTATAACTGAATTACTGGAAAAAGTGACATTTTCATATGTTGGGGACAATCCACAACTACTACTGTATCCACTTACTAAAAGTTTCAGGCTAGTTGCATTGTTTCAAAAAATGCCAAACAAGTGTCATATTCCCCATTTATAGAGGGAAGAGAGAGTGGTTACAACTATTCAGCTATTTTAGAGAGTACAATGTGAAACAACTCTTGGAAACAGCTTTGGAATTTGTCTTCCATATTGAGTAAATGACAGCTCTTGTGTAGATGTAATATTATAAAATGTGTGATTAACATGTGGAAAGAACTTTGATAAAGGTGACAGGAGTCTGATTGTGTGCCTTGGCATTGAAGCATTATGGGGATTTGGAATAAGTTGTGCATTTATTCATCCAGTTATTTGTTGTATAAGTATGTTTTGAATGTCTCATGTCATTTTAATGTCTGGACAGCAGTGATAGTAATACTTACAGAGTTGATTTGAGGTAAATTAGATTATATATATATATATATATATATATATATATATATATATATGACTGCTCATCATAATTCCTCAGTATACATTATTTGATTACAGATTATCTGCTTTGTAAATGTTAACACTGGATAAAATAGAAAAGGAGAAACTAAAGAAACAAACTAAGAACATATTTCAAATATCAAGTCCACACATAAGTGTTTTTAGTTTTCAGTTTATATGTTATTACATAGACTGCTTGCTATATATATATATATATATATATATATATATATATATATATATATACAGACACACACACACACATATATAATGATTTTTCAGTATTTTCTAAGTAATCAGTGTTAAATCATTCTGAGTCATTAATACCAGAATTTGAATTGATCAGTGTGATGACAAGGTACTTCATAAATAAAAACACAATCTCACATTTCCATAATTAAATGTGTCTATACATAACCAAGTAAATAGTTAGGAATGAACAAGAAGTTTTGATGATAAAATTGTATTAATGTTGAGTTATTTTCCAGTTAAGAAAGTAATAAAATATACAAAAATAGCCTGCATTAATGTTTTAACTAGGATAATTTGAATATAGCTGGAATGGAATGTTTCTCAGAAAAAAAATATCTCGGATCAACTTTGATTTGGTTAGAAATTCAAGGAGAGCCATGGGTTAGGTTAGCTCAGTAAAGTAAGAAGTTTAATTTATCATCCAGAGAAAAATTAGAAGAATATCCTTTAAACTTTCATTAGTGCTTGAGGTTACAGTTTTCTTCTCTTTTCTTTACCCGTTCAAAATTGCTCTCTTCTCATAGTCAATCAAAATTAAGCACACAAAGATGTGCCATTTGGTATTTCCTAGTTGGTAATATTTAGAGGAGGAAGAATTTTGTAACTTTGTTGAATCATAAAAGGGAGTAATCATCTGGCACTAATTGAAACAATGTCTACACTACAGAGAAAATAGACATGGGCTTGTCTTTTCTATTATAGAGTTGAATATTTACACTGCTAGTTCATCTGCAAAAACATACACTTCACACCTGATGAGTTTGCTTCTTTCTGTTGAACCTAATTAACAACAATTAAGATTGACACTTGTTGTGGCTTTAGCCTTTGCTTTGAGTTGTGATTTTTAACCCTTCATTTTATGTATAATACATGAATGATCATTTTTCCTAACAGGTTCAGTTTTTCAAAGAGAACTGTTCTCAGTATTCGTCTGCATTCAAAGTCACTCTTGAATTCACAATTCACAGCTGGGGACTCTGAAGAGGCAATTGTTTATTTCTGGAGTAAGACATGAACAGGTGGTACTCCCACCTGCTGCAATTCTTTGAATATTGTTGGCTCCAAAGAGTTCTTGGACCTGATATTTGAAATGTTCTCTTGCTTTAGAAGCAGAAGAGGAATAAACAAACAAACAAAAAACAAAAGCAAACAAACAAACAGTTCATGACCTTTTTGTTAGTAATGGTCTCGTTACAGACATTTTCTGGTTGGTAATTGCTGGCATATTGAAATAAATGTGGTGCATTGCTTTACGGACTGAACTTAGGTGGAAATAACCCAAACAGATTGGTACATAGCCTTGGCTACTTTATCTTAAACATTAAAGAAGATTTAGCTAACCAAATTATGTGGCTTATTTTCCCCTTGGGAAAGTTTCCAAAGGTCTGTTTGTAACTGACAATGGAAACATTTCTGGGCAAATAGTTGTGAGTTTTATTGTGACTTCTTTTACACAGAAGAAAGCACTTGGGCACTAATTTGGAGTGTCTGTTCTGTTCTCTTAGTTTGGTATTTCTGTTCTCTAGTGGAGTAGGACAAATTAGATTAAAATTAAACTCAATTTGAAGGCTTTTACAGACAGAATAAACCATTATGATCTACCCAGTCATAATTACAACGTGCAAAGCATGTTGGGGCTATTTTTTTCTGAACAAAATTGAAAACATTCTAAGTGAAACTCCACACATAGGACTCTAAGTAACCTAGTTTATTCAGACTCTGAACCAATTTTCCATAAAATATTTTCCAGAATATCTGGCATTAAAAAGACATTTCATAAATGCCAAATTCTATTCTGTCTCTGATTTTTTCTCCTAAAATGTGTACCATTGCCTTTTGAATATTGTCTCCTCTAAGTCTTACAGCAGTCTGTGTAGAAGGTATAATTACTCTATTTTTCATATGAGGAACTCAAGGTGCATATTTTATGCCTGAGGCAATAATATACACATTAAAATGACAGAGTTGGAATTTAATGACATGTACTCCTGACTCTTAGTCCCATGTGTCTTCCAGGATATTACTGCACCCCAAACGTTATAGGGGATCTTACGGTTTTTGGCATACACCTGGGAATATGGGCACATTTTTACTAGAAACATTCAACTATTTTAAAGTTTAAATTATGACTATGTGAAATATGACTATAAAAATATGACATTGGAGAGCAAGGCATTAAAGGATATTGGACTGATATGTTTGGAACATTAGGAGTAAAGTTAATTTTTCATAACTTAAAAAGATGTTGAATAGATCAAAGGAACAGAAAGATAGCACAAGATTTATTTAATTGGTTGAGGCTTGAAGATGAAATTTGGAAACACTTTTTAAAATTTCCTCCCAATATAACAAAATCCGCTGGATTTCTTTTTTTTTTCTCTCTAAAAACACTTTCTTAGACACCACTGGTTCTTCCTCTTTTGCCAAATATTTGTTTACTTTATTTTCTTGTTTGTTTGTTTCTTAGAGCTTAGTCCTAGTCTTTTATTTTCACTCTATAGTCTTTCCCTATATAATATAATCTATTTCAATAATTATATTATGATCTATATACAACACTTAAAAAAACTGTGACCAAAAATTTCAGTTTAGGATTAATCATCATATTTTAAATAATACAATTCAAGGGACTAGGCAATATTTCAACATAAACTGAATTCATTTTTCTTTTTCATGTATATACATATATATATATGTGTGTGTGTGTATATGTATATATGTGTGTATATATATGTACACACATATATATATACCCTTTTTTTGCATTCAGTATTTTTTTTTTTTTTTTTTTTTTTGTACACAGGCCTCTCACTGTTGTGGCCTCTCCCGTTGTGGAGCACAAGCTAGGGAAGCACAGACTCAGCGGCCATGGCTCACAGACCCAGCTGCTCCGTGGCATATAGGATCTTCCCAGACCGGGACACGAACCCATGTCCCCTGCATCGGCAGGCAGACTCTCAACCACTGCGCCACCAGGGAAGCCCCATTCAGTGTTTTTATACACTGCTCATCTTTCTAAATATTTCCTTAGGAAAAAAAAAAAAAAATCTGATAAATTCATTATTTTGCTTAAATTCCTTCAATTGAGTTCCATTATTTTGGAACAAATTTGAAAGTCCCTATCATGACCCACATGCCCTGCATGATCTGTCATCTACCTGCTATGATGGTCTCATCTCATGACATTCTTCCATTCTTGCTTTAATTTCCAGCCATATCTGACACTTGTGCCTTTTACCTTCTGCCTTTTCACTTTTATACATGTTCTTTAAATAAATAAAACTTTTTTCTTAATGTGTTTATAGGCTGAGTAAAGATTTAAAAATAATGTTTGCAGCTGTTGCCCAAAATTATTTTTCTCCTGTTCATTCACTTCTTAACTCATCTTCTTCTCAGGTTACAGATTAAATATCAACTTCTTGAGGAAGTTCTGGGTAACCTCAGCTTGGTTAGTTTCCCCTCTTATGTGTTGCCATAGCAACTTGCCTTTCCTTTTTTAAAATATTGTCCAGTTGTAATTACTGGGGAGCAATTCTCCATGGAGGTTTTATACACACTGTATGGGCTTTTGTCCTGGATTATCTTTTCAAGGATGTTTGCATAGCAAAGAGCCTTGGAAAATAAATTGTGTCTCCCACTAGAACAAAAGGCAGATAGGTTTCCTTCCCATATAACTGAGATAATATCTCTTCCAGGTTAAGGTGGGGCAGGTTTTCTTAACTTCTCCATATATAAGATTTGGGTCTCCTCATCATGGATGAATCTTGAAATCATTGTATTAAGAGAAATAAACCAGTCACAAAGGCCATATATAGTTTGATTTCACTCCTATTGAATGTCAGGAATAGGAAAATCTATAGAAACAGAAAATAGATTAATGATTGCCCAGGATTGTGGGAAGGAGGCTGGGTAATGGGAAATAATGATGGGTGTGGAGTAATTCTGTGGGTGATAAAAATGTTCTAAATTGATTGTGGTGATAGTTTCCCCAAACTGTAATATTAAAAAAAGAAAAAAAAAAGAAAAAAAAAAAAACACCTAATTTTTCCCTTTTAATAGGTGAATTGTATGGTATATAAATTATCACTGTATTTTTTTTTAAAATGTGTTTATGATCTGTATAAAGGTAAAGAAATAAAAATATCCAGGGCTTCTCAACTCAGGGTTCCTTAGCTGCAATGCAAACCCACTGTGTGTGTAGCATCTTACATGGGCCTGTATACACAATGATACCATAAGACTTGAGAAAGCATGTCTTCTGTCAAGATTCAGGAAACTGTGGGAGGGTAACCTGTTAGCTCACAAGTAAAGTAAAATCTCAGAACCTTCATAATTTTTTGATATCTGTGATGTAATTAATTTTCTATGTATGCTTTTAAATTTCTTTTTTCTACCTTATTCACTTCTCTAGCCCTGTCTCACACAGTGAGTGGCAAAGAGCAGACACAATTTAATATTGTTTGATTGACTGACCAACTGACAAAATATAGAAATAAGGGGGTAAAATTAGAAAAGATGAGAGAAAACTTATATTTTCATAATTCTACTAAAGCATTCTGAAATTGACTCATTTTTTCTTCTTTGAAAGTACAATTAGAACCCTCTTTTCAATATCCCCAACACCCATACCATGTAGTTCCATTAAAAAAAAAAAAAAAAAAAAGACTGTTTTATTTAATAATGTAGGAGCTCCACATTAGTACTATATTATTAAACATTTCTGAGTATTTAATGTATGTTATTATTTTACATTATTCTTTTATATCATTTTTCCTCTAAGGTGCCATATAATCATCACAGTTTATAAATTGTAGAGTTAAAATACCATGTGGTTTCATCAGTAGATGACTTTATGAAAGGGTGATAGAATTGAGCTATGTGTTCTTGCAGAGATAGAAGTTTGATTCAGGATAGAAGCTAAGAAAGCAGGAAGTAGGCAGAGTGGAAGAGAATTAAGGTCAATTTAGCTTAAATTTGACTTCAGCTTAGGAAAAAGTTCATCAATATAAGAAGGGGAATGTGACACAAAGTGATATTAAACCATTGTTTAATTGTTGACTTTCAGTGAAATTTTCATTGTTTATTTGAATGTAGAGTCCATGCTGTCCTATCTGCTTAAACATACTAATAACTAATAAAACCAAATAACATACAAATAACATACATATACATACATACAAATAGCATACAAATAACTATAAAACCAAAAATGAAAAGGAAAGAAACACAGTTTTAAAGTTCCAAATATACCTGAATGATTTAGAATACAGTTACTCTGGTAAAGTCAGACTGTTCTGGGTTCTGAAGGTACATTTTCCTTACCCTGATGCTTTGATAATTTTTCCAGTGACATTATGGGACCTTTAAAAAATACACCATAATAGAAGCTTTGTCTTCATGTTCACTATCAAGTTCAGACACAGAGGATGCCTATGAACAACTCTTAATGATCCTTTTTTCCCCCTTTTGTTTCTTCTCCTATTAAAATTATGAAAAATACAAGACCCACTTGTCAATCAGAGGGTATGGAATTTAGAGTCACTTTGCAATGAAGCATACAGAAGTATGGTTTCCATGCAAACTTGAAATGCTATCTATCCAGATAGTAATTATTAGTGGAAAATTCAAGACTGACATAGTAGTTTCATAATGAGAAAGAAGATGACAGTGTGTGATCCCAGTAAAGAATCAGAGAGGTGGGAAATTTATCATCTAATTAACCAATCATGGTGAAAACTAAAGATCTTGGTAACCAGAGAAAAAAGTGATCTAAGAGAAAATTAGGTATAATTCTCACTACTTAGTTATTCTAAAAGATTTGGAAGATGGTACTACTCTAATACATTCAATAAGTAACAGTAAAATTAAGAAAAATATTGCTTTTCTATTATAATTCAAATCTATTCTACCACAGAAAAATTTATGGATATAAAAATCATTTAATTTAAAAATAATTTGCTTAAATTCAACCCCTTGTGAAAACTAATAACAATTTACATTTACCTACTCATTTATTTGTTTGTAATATTTTTGCAAGTTTCAGAAGCTTTGCCTGGTGCTTTTCATATAGTCATTGCTAAGACTGTCACTTCACTTTGATACATTTCATTTTATTTATATGTGAGAGAAGAAAAGTAATCTATTTTTAATTATGAGAAATTAACCATACTTACAAGGTTTCTTTTTTAATTGTTACTTTTATTGTGTCGAATCTACCTGTATATAATCTACTCCAAATATTTTAACCCTTGAGCAGCCACTATATTTTATTAAATTATTGTTTCCATAAATAAGATATAGTCCACAATAAGAGAGCCCACTTTGTCCTTGCTTTGAAGCTGGCTTTGGCGTAGAATCACATTCAAAAGCATTCCAGGGCTTCCCTGGTAGTGCAGTGACTGAGAGACTGCCTGCTGGTGCAGGGGACACGGGTTCGTGCCCCGGTCTGGGAGGATCCCACATGCCACAGAGTGGCTGGGCCCGTGAGCCATGGTCACTGAGCCTGTGCGTCTGGAGCCTGTGCTCCGCAACGGGAGAGGCCACAGCGGTGAGAGGACCTCATACCATAAAAAAAAAAAAAAAAAAAAAAAAAATCCCAGTTCAATAACCTAAAATAATTGCAAAACTATTTAACTTTACCAAAGGCTCTCAAAAATGCAAATGGAGGATTCCGTTTATACCATAAGCAAAATACTTTTAAATCTATTATTGTCAATATCTCTTGTTATCACTCTATCCTTCCTAGATCTATGTATGTCATATATACAGAAGCTAGAGTCTTCCTTAAATCTCTCTGCTCTCTATTTCAAAACTCCCCAAAATTCTCCAAAATTCAGATTGTATTTTTTCTATTTTTACCACAACGAGCCACTTTTCTATCCAGTACCCCCAACTTGTACTTTCCTGGATATAGGATCTTTTATTATACTTTTCTTATATAGTGCCTGACCTTTCTTTCTAATGTATATCAGCTTTGTTGTAATCACACTTTCCATGTCTCTGCTTCATTCATTTACCTTGATCTAAATGTCAGCTGAAGGAACATGTTCGTAAAAGTCAGGGGGAGAAAGTATGTGATAAAACAGATGTTGGTTATCAACTACCTGATACATATTTAATACATACTTGCTAGTGGTGATACAATGTTTTCTTTGGTTGCTATTTTTATTATCACAATTAATTTAATTTCACAAAAGTACCTCTCATGTAACTAGTAACAACTAGAATATTCTGAAAACAAAAATTTATGTTTATGCATTTTTGAACTTCCAATTATTATAAAATTAGTACATTAACTGTTAATTAAATGTATAGGGAGGGTGGGAGGGAGGGAGACGCAAGAGGGAAGAGATATGGGAACATATGTATATATATATATATATATATATATATATATATATATATATATATATGTATATATCACTGATTCATTTTGTTGTAAAGCAGAAATGAACACACCATTGTAAAGCAATTATACTCCAATAAAGATGCTTAAAATGTATAAATTACATTTAGTAATGACATATGTACTAAACTAACTGAAAAAGGTATCTAAATAGCTTTTGTGATAACAGATGTTAGAAAATAATAAAAAATAAGAGAAAATAAAACAATGTTGGAATTTATACTTCAGAAATAAAACTTTTTATTACTAAGTGAAGAAGGAAGGTGAAATAAGCCTTACCATCTGTGGATCAAGTACCTTATAATATAAATTAATGACCATATTCTCTCATAAATTCATTTCTAAGATTTTTTTGAGATTTTATCAGTTTTCTGGGCTAAGCATTTTTAAAGTGTTGATTCATTCATATGTCTGATAACATTCACTGGACACCTACCATTTGCCAGACACCATATCAGATATAATGTACACCATAGTGAACAGATATGGATGAATATCCACAAAGTTTTGTTATGCTTGAAAAACTTGGAAACATTTTCCAGACTGGTCAACCACTTGCAAATGAAAAGGATATTAAGATCACCATGAAGATTTAACACCCTTAGGTAAAGAAACCTGTCAGGGAACAGTGCCAAAAGAGAGAATGTTGATAAGTATGTCATCAATAATAATAGTTAACACCAATTGTGGAATTACAATGTAGTCAACACTGTTCTAGGCTATTTAGCTTTATTAAATTATTTAATTTTCACAAGTCAATGAATAGATACTATTATCTATTCATTGCACATTGTCCCAAAGGTGCATATGAAGATACTAGAACTTAAGTAATTTGCAATTTATTTGTGACAACTCATAATAACAATAACAAGTAATTATTGAAACCAGAAAATGAACCTAGACAATCTGTTTTGGAATATTGCCACGTTAGCTCTTATCCCTTACAGTAAACCACATCTCAGCATAGACAAAATATTATAATAAAACAGAATAAAGTAGAACTGAGACATATCTGTATTTTGACAGATATGAGCTGTTACTAATGACCTTCATAGGAGCAGAATAGTGAAGAAAAATCAGATTGCAAGTGATGGAGGAATTAAAGGCAGAATATAGGTTGCATTTTCTAGAACCCCAGTGGTAAAAGGAAGAAAATAGGAAAGACATTATCTTGCACACGACAACACACCAAAAATAACATGTCTTATTTTAGTATGGGCAGATTATTTGTATGGGAAGATCACGCTCTTTGTTGAGCTAAAAGTGCAACAAAATAGTAGGGGCCTCACTTTTCTCTCACTTCTTTTTCTCTCTGTCCTTCAACCCAGCATAGTATAAAAGACCATCTTTCAGGGTCCTCAGAATCTCAAAGCCATCGATTGCCTCAGGTGCTTGACACATACTGAATTTTATGAATATATCATTCTTACCACTTCTGGGATTCTGTCTCTAACCTATCCCTTCACATACAGCTCAAATATCATTGCTTCAGAGAAGCGATCTTTAATCTCATGGTCCACTGTAGACTTTTTTCCATTCCTGCCATTTTTTTGGTTCCATTAAATTATTTATAGAATGTATCATAATTTGTAATCATGTGTTTGTTAACATGGTTACTAGTGCACTGTTTTTTTGCTCTACCATTCTATTTGTTGCATAAGAGAAGGCAACTTTCCTCTTTCATTCATTATTATTTACCCAAGACATGGTTATATGCCTGCACCATATTAGACACTCATTTGTGAATTACCAAAGGCTAGCATTTAAACATAACAATCATTATGCTGAAGATGAGCATAATAATATTACTATATTGCCAACAAAATTGGAATACAGACACACTGAGCAGCTTGTCCAAAGGCACATCATCAGCATGTGTCAAGGGCAGAATCTTACCCAAGTCAGCTTTATGGAAAAGGAGAAACCCTAAACCACAACCCAATGCCTTTATTCTGATAAATAGAAAAAGAAAAATATCATTGGAAGCAGAGTACCCTAGGAAGTCAATGAGTTTCTCTCTTAGAATTCTGGTTCATGAACAACTCTGCATTTTGTCATGCATTAGTACCTCCACATTATCAGAGCATCTCAGATTGTGAGTATCTCAGCAAAATAGTCTTTGAATCTCTTAGATATTTGGATATTATGAATTAACCAACTTTAACCAACTTGGAAATAATTATATATAATATTTTACATAATGATTATATTTTATGTAATTATATTTTATATAAGTATACTTATATATTTCTTATAAACATACATTATTATATACAACAATATATAATATGGTTATAATAATTAATAATAATATAAATATATACATACACATTTATTTCTGTACTTATAAGCCTGAGAACAAAATATTGGACCATTATGAGATAATCTAGGTAATGCCACACTGCATGGTCTTCCTTCTTAGTAAACAGTGAGCTGGCTTTTCCAAGCATTTAATATTCACATGCTCAGCTTTATTTTTATCTAATTTCTTATCTAAAAAAAAAACTACATTCAACCTATAGAATCTGCCATGATTAAATTATTTCAAGCTTTGAGATTTGCTCATCTATCCTTTGAGACTTGTGTACCTCTGAACATCAGGTAGCTAATGAGCTTTGGGCAAGGTAGGCAATAATCCCTTTTCCCTTAATATCTACACAAACATAGTGTAGACATTTTTATTGTAATTGACTTCTGCTTAGGGATGTCAATTATATGAGTCAATACAAAGAAATAAATAAGCAAAACTTCATTCCTGTAAATACATTCTACAGTGGTTTTACTCAACAATAAGGAAATCTTATGTCATTGTTTTAATAACTAATACAAGATACCTAAATGGGACAGTCCAGGCAGAATTTGTACAAATCAATAGAGCTTCCATGAAGGATTATTAAGTTACCAACTCTTCACTTACACTGTCATCATGCAAAAATACAGCTTGAAGTATAAAGTGGTTAGTTTGTTTAGTAAATCTTAGAAAACAGCAAATTTATTCAACACATTAGAGTCTACAAAAATAAATAGTATATACAATTTGAAGGACCATGAACAAACTGTGTAAAATAACTCAAAATAAAAAGTCAAAGATGATTACAGACTCTCTATTTTTCATGAAGTAGATCTTTCTCTACCTGGTTTACTGACAATTTTAATTTTTCTTTTAACACTATTATAATCTTTGCCTATTTGTGGTCTTTTCTGTCTCCATATAAATTATAAAATTTTTGTTCTAGTTCTGTGAAAATGCCATTGGTAATTGGATAGGGATTGCACTGAATATGTAGATTGCCTTGGGCCCTGTAGTCATTTTGACTATGATGACTTTTCCAATCCAAGAACATGGTATACCTTTCCATCTGTTTGTGTCATTCTAGATTTCTTTCATTAGCATCTTTTAGTGTTTGGAGTACAGGTCTTTTGTCTCCTTAGATAGGTTTATTCCTAGGTATTTTATTATTTTTGATGCAATGGTAAATGGGATTGTTTCCTTAATTTCTTGTTCTGATATTTCTTTGTTAGAAATGCAACAGATTTCTGTGTATGAGTTTTGCATCCTTCGACATTATCAAATTCATTGGTGAGCTCTAGTAGTCTTCTGGTAGAATCTTTAGGATTTTCTATGTATAGTATCATGTCATCTGCGAAGAGTGACAGTTTTACTTCTTTTCCAATCTAGATTTCTTTTATTTCCTTTTCTTCTCTAATTGCTATGTCATGGACTTCCAAAACTATGTTGAATAAATGTAGTGAGAGTGGACATCCTTGTCTTGTTTCTGGTCTTCAGGGAAGTGTTTTCAAATTTTCACCATTGAGTATTATAATGGCTGAAAATTTGTCATATGTGGTCTTTATTATGTTGAGGTATGTTCTCTCTATGCCCACTTTCTGGAGAGTTTTCATCATAAATGGGTGTTTGATTTTTGTTAAAATCTTTTTCTGCATCTATTGAGATGATCATATGGTTTTTATTCTTCAATTTGTTAATACAGTGTATCACACTGGTTGATTTGTGGATATTGAAAAATCCTTGCATCCCTGGGATGAATCCCATTGATTATAGTGTATGATCCTTTTAATGTATTATTGGATTCAGTTTGCTAGTACTGTGTTGAGGATTTTGCATCTATGCTCACCACTGATAGTGGCTTCTAATTTTCTTTTTTTGGTATCTTTGTCTGGTTTTGGTATCAGGTTATAGTGGCCTCATAGAATGAGTGTTCCTTTCTCTGAAAATTTTTGGGAAGAGTTTCAGAAGGACTGGTGTTAATGTTTGTCTAAATGTTTGATAGAATTTGGCTGTGAAGCCATCTGGTCCTGAACTTCTGTTTTATGGGATTTTTTTAAATCACAGTTTCATTTTCAATACTTGCAATTGGTCTGTTCATATTTTCTATTTCTTCCTGGTTCAGTCTTAAGAGAGTGCATTTTTCTAAGAAACTGTACATTTCTTTTAGGTTGGCCAATTTATTGGCAAATAATTGCTTGTAGTAGTCTCTTATAATCCTTTGTATGTCAGTTCTGTCTGTTTTAACTTCTCCTTTTTCATTTCTGATTTTGTTGATTTGGGTCCTCTCCCTGTTTTTTCTTGATGAGTCTGGCTAAAGATTTATCCATTTTGTTATCTTTTCAAAGAAACAGCTTTTAGATTCATTGACCTTTTCTCTTGTTTTCTTCATCTCAATTTCATTTATTTCTGCTCACATTTTTATGATTTCTTTCCTTCTACTAACTTTGGGTTTTGTTTGTTCTTCTTTCTCTAGTTGCTTTAGGTAAAAGACTAGGTTGTTTATTAAGGATTTTTTCTGGTTACCTGAGGTAAGATTTTATTGCTATAAACTTCCCCCTTAGAACTGCTTTTGCTTCATCTCATAGGTTTTGGATCACTGTGCTTTCATCTTCATTTGTCTCTAGGCATTTTTAAATTTGCTCTTTGATTTTTTCAGTGATCCATTGTTGGCTTAGTATCATATTGTTTAGGCTCCATGTGTTTGTGTTTTTTTATTTTTTTTTCTTTTAGTTGATTTCTAATCTCATAGCATTGTGATCAGAAAAGATGCTTGACATGATCTCAATTTTTTTTTTTTTTTTTTTTTTTAATTTTACAAGGCTAGCTTTGTGGTCCAGCATGCAATCAATCCTGGAGAATGTTCCATGTGCACTTGAGAAGAATGTGTATTCTGTTAGTTTTGGATGGAATGCTTTATGAATATCAATTAAGTCCATCTGGCCTAATGTGTCATTTAAGGACTAGTTTCTTTATTGATTTTCTGTCTGGATGATCTGTTTATTGATGAAATTGGGGTGTTAAATTTCCCCACCATTACTGTGCTATTGTCAATTTCTCCTTTTATGGCTGTTAGTATTTGCCCTATATATTGAGGTGCTTCTATGTAACATAGCTGGAGGAATCAGGCCCCTTGACTTCAGACTATACTACAAAGCTACAGTCACCAAAGCAGTATGGTACTGGAACAAAAACAGAAATATAGATCAATGGAATAGGGTATAAAGCCCAGAAGTAAACCCATACACCTATGGTCAATTAATCAATGACAAATGAGACAAGACTAAACAATGGAGAAAAGACTGTCTCTTCAATAAATGGTGCTGGGAAAACTGACTAGCTACATGTAAAAGAATGAAATTATAACTTTCTCTAACACCATATATAAAAATAAACTAAAAAAATGGTTAAAGACCTAAATGTAAGACTGAATACTGTAAAACTCTTAGAGGAAAACATAGGCAAATCACTTTCTGACATAAATCACAGCAATGTCTTTTTTGATGCACCTTATAGAGTAATGGAAATAAAAGCAAAAATAAACAACTGGGCCCTAATTAAACAAAAATCTTTTGCACAGCAAAAAAAACTGTAAACAAAACAAAAAGACAACCCACAGAATGGGAGAAAAAATTTACAAATTATGCTACTGACAACAGATTAATCTCTAAAATTTACAAATAGTTCATTCAGTTCAGTGTTAAAAAAGCTAACAACCAATATAAAAGTGGGCAGAGGGGTCATAGAAAGATGGCGGAAGAGTAAGACGCGGAGATCACCTTCCTCCCCACAGATACACCAGAAATACATCTACACGTGGAACAACTCTTACAGAACACCTACTGAAGGCTGGCAAAAGACCTCAGACCTCCTAAAAGGCAAGAAACTCCCCACGTACCTGGGTAGGGCAAAAGAAAAAAAAAGAAAAAACAGAGACAAAAGAATAGGGACGGCACCTGCACCAGTGAGAGGGAGCTGTGAAGGAGGAAAAGTCTCCACACACTAGGAAGCCCCTTCACGGGCGGAGACTGCGGGAGGCGGAGGAGGGAGCTTCGGAGCCGCAGAGGAGAGCACAGCAACAGTGGTGCGGAGGGGAAAGCGGAGAGACTCCCGCATAGAGGATCGGTGCCGACCGGCACTCACCAGCCCGAGAAGCCTGTAGGCTCACCCGCCGGGGCGGGCGGGGCTGCGAGCTAAAGCTCGGGTTTCAGTTTCAGACGGAGCGCAGGGAAAGGACTGGGGTTGGCGGCTTGAACATAGCCTGAAGGGGGTAGTGCACCACGGCTAGCCGGGAGGGAGTCCGGGGAAAAGTCTGCACCTGCCAAAGAGGCAAGAGACTTTTCCTTCCCGCTTTGTTTCCTGATGCGCGAGGAGAGGGGTTTAAGAGCGCTGCTTTAACGAACTCCAGAGACCAGTGCGAGCCGCGGCTGAAAGCTCAGTCCCCAGAGACCGGCGCGAGCCACGGCGGAAAGCGCGGAACCCAGAAACAGGCGCGAGCTGCGGCTAAAAGCACGGACCTCAGAGATGGGCGGGAGATGCTAAGGCTGCTGCTGCCGCCACCAAGGGGCCTGTGTACGACCACAGGTCAATATCCACACCCCTCTTCCGGGGAGCCTGCGCAGCCCGCCACTGCCAGGTTCCCGGGATCCAGTGACATCTTCCCAGGGAGAACATACGGCGGGCCTCAGGCTGGTGCAGCATCACGCCGTCCTCTGCCGCCGCAGGCCCTCCCTTCACGCCGTGCCCCTCTCTCCCCTCGGCCCGTGTGCGCCAGAGCCCCCGAGTCAGAGGCTCCTTTAACCCTGTCCTGTCTGAGTGAAAAACAGACGCCCTCCAGCGACCTACACGCAGAGGCAGGGCCAAATCCAAAGCTGAGCCCCTGGGAGCTGTGAGAACAAAGAAGTGAAAGGGAAATCTCTCCCAGCAGCCTCAGAAGCCGTGGATTAAAGCTCCACAATTAGCTTGATGTACCCTGCTTCTGTAGAATACATGAACAGACAGTGACTCATCCCAGATTGAGGTGGTGGACTTCGTATGCAAGATCTATGATTTTTTCCCCTTTTTCCTCTTTTTGTGAAAGTGTATGTGTACGCTTCTCTTTGAGATCTTGTCTGTATAGCTTTGCTTCCACCATTTGTCCTAGGGTTCTATCCGTCCATTGTTTTTTTTTTTTGTTTTTTTGTTTTTTCTTTTTTTTCTATCTAGAAGAACTAAAGAACAAACAAACAGACATGAACAACACAATAACTGAAATGAAAAATACACTAGATGGGATCAATAGCAGAATAACTGAGGCAGAAGAACGGATAAGTGACCTGGAAGATAAAATAGTGGAAGTAACTACTGCAGAGCAGAATAAAGAAAAAAGAATGAAAAGAACTGAGGACAGTCTCAGAGACCTCTGGGACAACATTAAACGCACCAACATTGGAATTATAGGGGTTCCAGAGGATGAAGAGAAAAAGAAAGGGACTGAGAAAATATTTGAAGAGATTATAGTTGAAAACTTCCCTAGTATGAGAAAGGAAATAGTTAACCAAGTCCAGGAAGCAGAGAGGGTCCCATACAGGATAAACCCAAGGAGAAATACGCCAAGACACATATTAATTAAACTCTCAAAAATTAAATACAAAGAAAGCATATTAAAAGCAGCAACGGAAAAAAAAAACAAATAACACACAAAGGAATCCCCATAAGGCTAACAGCTGATCTCTCAGCAGAAACTCTGCAAGCCAGAAGGGAGTGGCAGGACATACTGAAAGTGATGAAGGAGAAAAGCCTGCAACCACGATTACTCTACCGAGCAAAGATCTCATTCAGATTTGATGGAGAAATTAAAACCTTTACAGACAAGCAAAAGCTGAGAGAATTCAGCACCACTAAACCAGCTTTACAACAACTGCTAAAGGAACTTCTCTAGACGAGAAACACAAGAGAGGGAAAGGACCTATAACAACGAACCCAAAACAATTTAGAAAATGGGAATAGGAACATACATATCGATAATTACCTTAAATGTAAATGGACT
Organism: Inia geoffrensis; assembly: GCA_036417435.1. Lineage (NCBI taxonomy): Eukaryota > Metazoa > Chordata > Mammalia > Artiodactyla > Iniidae > Inia > Inia geoffrensis. The sequence goes on from CM070916.1 coordinate 49,082,463, forward strand.
AAATGCTCCCACCAAAAGACACAGATTTGCTGAATGGATACAAAAACAAGACCCATATATATGCTGCCTACAAGACACCCACTTCAGACCTAGAAACACATACAGACTGAAAGTAAGGGGATGGAAAAAGATATTCCATGCAAATGGAAATCAAAAGAAAGCTGGAGTAGCAATTCTCATATCAGACAAAATAGACTTTAAAATAAAGACCATTACAAGAGACAAAGAAAGACGCTACATAATGATTAAGGGATCGATCCAAGAAGAAGATATAACAATTGTAAATATTTATGCACCTAACACAGGAGCACCTCAATACATAAGGCAAAAACTAACAGCCATAAAAGGGGAAATCGACAGTAATACATTCATAGTAGGGCACTTCAACACCCCACTTTCACCAATGGACAGATCATCCATAATGAATATAAATGAGGAAACACAAGCTTTAAATGATACACTAAACAAGATGAACTTAATTGATATTTATAGGACACTCCATCCAAAAACAACAGAATACACATTTTTCTCAAGTGCTCATGGAACATTCTCCAGGATAGATCATATCTTGGGTCACAAATCAAGCCTTGGTAAATTTAAGAAAACTGAAATTGTATCAAGTATCTTTTCCGACCACAACGCCATGAGACTAAATATCAATTACAGGAAAAGATCTGTAAAAATTACAAACACATGGAGGCTAAACAATACATTACTCAATAATGAAGTGATCACTGAAGAAATCAAAGAGGAAATTAAAAAATACCTAGAAACAAATGACAATGGAGAGACAACGACCCAAAACCTATGGGATGCTGCAAAAGCAGTTCTAAGAGGGAAGTTTATAGCACTACAAGCCCACCTTAAGAAGCAGGAAACATCTCGAATAAACAACTTAACCTTACACCTAAAGCAATTAGAGAAAGAAGAACAAAAAAACCCCAAACTTAATAGAAGGAAAGAAATTATAAAAATCAGATCAGAAATAAACGAAAAAGAAATGAAGGAAACAATAACAAAGATCAATAAAACTAAAAGTTGGTTCTTTGAGAAGATAAACAAAATTGATAAACCATTAGCCAGAATCATCAAGAAAAAAGGGAGAAGAATCAAATCAATAGTATTAGAAATGAAAAAGGAGAAGTAACAACTGACACTGCAGAAATAAAAATGATCATGAGAGATTACTACAAGCAACTCTATGCCAATAAAATGGACAATCTGGAAGAAATGGACAAATTCTTAGAAATGCACAAACTACCAAGACTGAATCAGGAAGAAATAGAAAATATGAACAGACCAATCACAAACACTGAAATTGAAACTGTGATTAAAAATCTTCCAACAAACAAAAGCCTAGGACCAGATGGCTTCACAGCTGAATTCTATCAAGCATTTAGAGAAGAGCTAACACCTATCCTTCTCAAACTCTTCCAAAACATAGCAGAGGGAGGAACACTCCCCAATTCCTTCTACAAGGCCACCATCACCTTGATACCAAAACCAGACAAGGATGTCACAAAGGAAGAAAACTACAGGGCAATATCACTGATGAACATAGATGCAAAAATCCTCAACAAAATACTAGCAAACAGAATCCAACAACACATCAAAAGGATCATACACCATGATCAAGTGGGGTTTATTCCAGGAATGCAAGGATTCTTCAATATACGCAAATCTATCAATGTGATACACCATATTAACAAATTGAAGGAGAAAAAACATATGATCATCTCAATAGATGCAGAGAAAGCTTTTGACAAAATTCAACACCCATTTATGATAAAAACCCTACAGAAAGTAAGCATAGAGGACCTTTCCTCAACATAATAAAGGCCATATATGACAAACCCACAGCCAACATCATCCTCAATGGTGAAAAACTGAAAGCATTTCCACTAAGATCAGGAACAAGACAAGGTTGCCCACTCTCACCACTCTTATTCAACATAGTTTTGGAAATTTTAGCCACAGCAATCAGAGAAGAAGAGGAAATAAAAGGAATCCAAATCGGAAAAGAAGAAGTAAAGCTATCATTGTTTGCAGATGACATGATACTATACATAGAGAATCCTAAAGATGCTACCAGAAAACTACTAGAGCTAATCAACGAATTTGGTAAAGTAGCAGGATACAAAATTACTGCACAGAAATCTCTGGCATTCCTATATACTAGTGATGAAAAATCTGAAAGTGAAATCAAGAAAACACTGCCATTTACCATTGCAACAAAAAGAATAAAATACCTAGGAATAAACCTACCTAGGGAGACAAAAGACCTGTATGCAGAAAATTATAAGACACTGATGAAAGAAATTAAAGATGATACAAATAGATGGAGGGATATACCATGTTCTTGGATGGGAAGAATCAACATTGTGAAAATGACTATAATACCCAAAGCAATCTATAGATTCAATGCAATCCCTATCAAACTGCCACTGGCATTTTTCACAGAACTAGAACAAAAAATTTCACAGTTTGTATGGAAACACAAAAGACCCCGAATAGCTAAAGCAATCTTGAGAGCGAAAAACGGAGCTGGAGGAATCAGGCTCCCTGACTTCAGACTATACTACAAAGCTACAGTAATCAAGACAGTATGGTACTGGCACAAAAACAAAATGATAGATCAATGGAACAGAATAGAAAGCCCAGAGATAAACCTACGCACATATGGACACCTTATCTTTGATAATGGTGGCAGGAATATACAGTGGAGAAAGGACTGCCTCTTCAATAAGTGGTTCTGGGAAAACTGGACAGCTACATGTAACAGTATGAGCTTAGATCACTCCCTAACACCATACACAAAAATAAGCTCAAAATGGATTAAAGACCTAAATGTAAGGCCAAAAACTATCAAACTTTTAGAGGAAAACATAGGCAGAACACTCTATGACATAAATCACAGCAAGATCCTTTTTGACCCACCTCCTAGAGCAATGGAAATAAAAACAAAAATAAACAAATGGGACCTAATGAAACTTCAAATCTTTTGCACAGCAAAGGAAACCATAAACAAGACCAAAAGACAACCCTCAGCATGGGAGAAAATATTTGCAAATGAAGCAACTGACAAAGGATTAATCTCCAAAATTTACAAGCAGCTTATGCAGCTCAATAACAGAAAAACAAACAACCCAATCCAAAAATGGGCAGAAGACCTATATAGACATTTCTCCAAAGACAATATGCAGACTGCCAACAAATACATGAAAGAATGCTCAACATCATTAATCATTAGAGAAATGCAAATCAAAACTACAATGAGATATCATCTCACACCAGTTAGAATGGCCATCATCAAAAAATCTAGAAACAATAAATGCTGGAGAGGGTGTGGACAAAAGGGAACCCTCTTGCACTGCTGGTGGGAATGTGAATTGGTTCAGCCACTATGGAGAACAGTATGGAAGTTCCTTAAAAAACTAAAAATAGAACTACCATATGACCCAGCAATCCCACTATGGGGCATATACCCTGAGAAAACCAAAACTGAAAAAGAGGCATGTACCAAAATGTTCATCGCAGCTCTATTTACAATAGCCTGGAGATGGAAACAACCTAAGTGTCCATCGTCAGATGAATGGATAAAGAAGATGTGGCACATATACACAATGAAATATTACTCAGCATTAAAAAGAAACGAAATTGAGCTGTTTGTAATGAGGTGGATAGACCTCGAGTCTGTCATACAGAGTGAAGTAAGTCAGAAAGACAAAGACAAATACCATATGCTAACACATATATTTGGAATTTAAGAAAAAAAAATGTTATGAAGAACCTAGGGGTAAGACAGAAATAAAGACACAGACCTACTAGAGAACGGACTTGAGGATATGGGGAGGGGGAGGGGTGAGCTATGAGAGGGCGAGGGAGGGGCATAGACATATATATACTAACAAACGTAAGGTAGATAGCTAATGGGAAGCAGCTGCTTGGCACAGGGATAGCAGCTCGGTGCTTTGTGACTGCCTGGAAGGGTGGGATAGGGAGGGAAGGAAGGAGAGAGATGCAAGAGCGAAGAAATATGTGAACGTCTGTATATATATAACTGATTCACTTTGTTATAAAGTAGAAACTGACACACCATTGTAGAGCAATTTTAACCCAATAAAGATGTTAAAAAAAAAAAAATGGTCACATTGACGACACAATTACTATATAAATTACATATGCTTATGAAAAATTTATAAAATTAAAAATAAGTAATTAGAATTATAAAAAAAAAAAAAAAAAAAATCTTCCAACAAACAAAAGCTCAGGACCAGATGGCTTCACAGCCGAATTCTATCAAGCATTTAGAGAAGAGCTAACACCTATCCTTCTCAAACTCTTCCAAAACATAGCAGAGGGAGGAACACTCCCCAATTCCTTCTACGAGGTCACCATCACCTGATACCAAAACCAGACAAGGATGTCACAAAGAAAGAAAACTACAGGCCAATATCACTGATGAACATAGATGCAAAAATCCTCAACAAAATACTAGCAAACAGAATCCAACAGCACATCAAAAGGTTCATACACCATGATCAAGTGGGGTTTATTCCAGGAATGCAAGGATTGTTCAATATATGCAAATCTATCAATGTGATAAACCATATTAACAAATTGAAGGAGAAAAACCATATGATCATCTCAATAGATGCAGAGAAAGCTTTTGACAAAATTCAACACCCATTTATGATAAAAACCCTACAGAAAGTAGGCATAGAAGGACCTTTCCTCAACATAATAAAGGCCATATATGACAAACCCACAGCCAACATCATCCTCAATGGTGAAAAACTGAAAGCATTTCCACTAAGATCAGGAACAAGACAAGGTTGCCCACTCTCACCACTCTTATTCAACATAGTTTTGGAAGTTTTAGCCACAGCAATCAGAGAAGAAAAGGAAATAAAAGGAATCCAAATCGGAAAAGAAGTAAAGCTGTCACTTTTCAGATGACATGATACTATACGTAGAGAATCCTAAAGATGCTACCAGAAAACTACTAGAGATAATCAACGAGTTTGGTAAAGTAGCAGGATACAAAATTAATGCACAGAAATCACTGGCATTCCTATATACTAGTTATGACAAAATTGAAAATGAAATCAAGAAAAGACTCACATTTACCATTGCAACAAAAACAATAAAATACCTAGGAATAAACCTACCTAGGGAGACAAAAGACCTGTATGCAGAAAATTATAAGACACTGATGAAAGAAATTAAAGATGATACAAATAGATGGAGGGATATACCATGTTCTTGGATTGGAAGAATCAATATTGTGAAAATGGCTCTACTACCCAAAGCAATCTATAGATTCAATGCAATCCCTATCAAACTGCCACTGGCATTTTTCACAGAACTAGAACAAAAAATTTCACAATTTGTATGGAAACACAAAAGACCCCGAATAGCTAAAGCAATCTTGGGAGCGAAAAACGGAGCTGGAGGAATCAGGCTCCCTGACTTCAGACTATACTACAAAGCTACAGTAATCAAGACAGTATGGTACTGGCACAAAAACAGAACGATAGATCAATGGAACAGAATAGAAAGCCCAGAGATAATCCCACGCACATATGGACACCTTATCTTTGATAATGGTGGCAGGAATATACAGTGGAGAAAGGACAGCCTCTTCAATAAGTGGTGCTGGGAAAACTGGACAGCTACATGTAAAAGTATGAGCTTAGATCACTCCCTAACACCATACACAAAAATAAGCTCAAAATGGATTAAAGACCTAAATGTAAGGCCAAAAACTATCAAACTTTTAGAGGAAAACATAGGCAGAACACTCTATGACATAAATCACAGCAAGATCCTTTTTGACCCACCTCCTAGAGCAATGGAAATAAAAACAAAAATAAACAAATGGGACCTAATGAAACTTCAAATCTTTTGTACAGCAAAGGAAACCATAAACAAGACCAAAAGACAACCCTCAGAATGGGAGAAAATATTTGCAAATGAAGCAACTGACAAAGGATTAATCTCCAAAATTTACAAGCAGCTTATGCAGCTCAATAACAAAACAACAAACAACCCAATCCAAAAATGGGCAGAAGACCTAAATAGACATTTCTCCAAAGAAGATATGCAGACTGCCAACAAACACATGAAAGAATGCTCAACGCCATTAATCATTAGAGAAATGCAAATCAAAACTACAATGAGATATCATCTCACACCAGTTAGAATGGCCATCATCAAAAAATCTAGAAACAATAAATGCTGGAGAGGGTGTGGACAAAAGGGAACCCTCTTGCACTGCTGGTGGGAATGTGAATTGGTTCAGCCACTATGGAGAACAGTATGGAGGTTCTTTAAAAAACTAAAAATAGAACTACCTTATGACCCAGCAATCCCACTACAGAGCAGATACCCTGAGAAAACCAAAATTGAAAAAGAGGCATGTACCAAAATGTTCATCGCAGCTCTATTTACAATAGCCCGGAGATGGAAACAACCTAAGTGTCCATCGTCAGATGAATGGATAAAGAAGATGTGGCACATATACACAATGGAATATTATTCAGCGTTAAAAGGAAACGAAATTGAGCTATTTGTAATGAGGTGGATAGACCTCGAGTCTGTCATACAGAGTGAAGTAAGTCAGAAAGACAAAGACAAATACCATATGCTAACACATATATTTGGAATTTAAGGAAAAAAAAAATGTTATGAAGAACCTAGGGGTAGGACAGGAATAAAGACACAGACCTACTGGAGAACGGACTTGAGGATATGGGGAGGGGAAGGGGTGAGCTATGAGAGGGCGAGGGAGGGGCATGGGCATATATATACTAACAAACGTAAGGTAGATAGCTAATAGGAAGCAGCCGCTTGGCACAGGGATATCAGCTCGGTGCTTTGTGACTGCCTGGAGGTGTGGGATAGGGAGGGAAGGAAGGAGGGAGACGCAAGAGGGAAGAAATATGTGAACGTCTGTATATATATAACTGATTCACTTTGTTATAAAGTAGAAACTGACACACCATTGTAGAGCAATTTTAACCCAATAAAGATGTTAAAAAAAAAAAAAAAGTGGGCTAAAAACCTAAATAGATATTTATCCAAAGAAGACATATGGATGGCCCAGAGGCACATGAAAAGATGCTCAACATCACTAATTATTAAAGAAATGAAAATCAAAACCACAATGAGATATCCCCTCACACCAGTCAGAATGGCCATGATCAGAAAGTCTACAAACAATAAATGCTGGAGAGGGTGTGGAGACAAGGGACCCTCCTACACTGTTGGTAGGAATGTAAATTGGTACAGCCAGGGGTGTAGCAGTATGGAGATTCTTTAAAAAAAATCAAAAATAGAGTTGCCATATAATCCAGTAATACCATTCCAGAGCATATATCTGGAGAAAAGCATGATTCAAAAGGATACAGGCACTCCAAAATTCACTGCAGTGTTGTTTACAATAGCCAAGACATGGAAGCAACCTAAATATTCATTGAAAGATGAATGGATAAAGAAGATGTGGTACATATATATACAACAGAATATTACTCAACCATAAAAAAGAATGAAATAATGGCATTTGCAGCAACGTGGGTAGACCTGGAGATCATCATACTAAGTAAAGTAAGTCAGACAGGGAAAGACAAATATCATATGATAACACTTATATGTGAAATCTAAAAACAAATGATACAAATGAACTTATTTAGAAACAGACTCACACACAAATAAAACAAAATTAAGTTTACCAAAGGGGAAAGGTGGGGGGGGGGGAAGGGTTAAATTGGGAGTTTGGGATTGATTATGCACACTATTATATTTAAAATAGATAATCTACAAAGAAATACTCTTATGATCATAAAGTCAGGTTGGCTTTAATGTCCTCTATTTCTTTCAGCACCAAAGGAGAAGATCTATTTTTGTGGTTCTGAAACTTCAATCCTTAGAGCATTCAAAGGATTCAGGGAAAAATTTGATTGTTCACAAACACAAGATGTTGCTCTCAGTTGAGCTTCTAAACTCTTTTCCCTTGTCTTTGGTCTCAACTAGTGTAATATCTCTGACTTTCTATAACTTCGTAATTGTTTCTAATTATATAGGTTTGCCAGACAGAAAGAGGGACACTGCAAAGTCTTCTCCCCTCTCGACTGAATTGGGTGCCATCTTATAATGATTGGTTGTATCCTCTGTTCCTGCAACAGCTTTCTTTTAAATTGAAATATAATTGACTTATAACATTATGTAACTTTAAGGTCTATAATGGGTGTTGATTTGATACATTTATATATTGCAATATGATTATCACCTTTGTGTTAGCTAACACCTCTATCACACCACATAATTACCATTTATTTTTGTGTGTGACCAATTAACATTTGGTCTCTTAGAAACTTTGAAGTTTATAATAAATTATTGACTATAACCACTAAGCAGTGCATTATCTCTCCAGGGCTTATTTGTCTATTAGTTCCAACTGTATTCCCTTAAACAACATAATGTTTGTAAGCCTGTTATAATTTAATCCAACTTCTCTGTCATCCTTCCATCTTCATATATCTTAATCTTTAATCTTAGAAAATCTTACTGAAGTATGACATCAATAAATGTTCTTAAAATCTCCACAATAAAACAAATAGAACCTTATATTTGAGTGGTACTTTTGATTGATGTCTCTTTGTTAACACAAGTTGAATAAAAAATTATCAAGCAGGACATGCTAAATCTCAATATTCCTAAAAGGAATGGATGATATCCATATATTGTCTAATCAACTACAGAAAAAAGCAACAGTAATTTTATAAATTATGATTAGAAAAATATATTACAACCTATTCTAAGAATTCTATCTGGGTTCATTCTTGTAAGAAAAAATTAATGCTGACATATAATTGAAAGAAAACCAGTGATCCATTATGAGCCCTTGTGTCTTAATATGAAAATTAGTATTAAATACATTTTCTTCCCATCTCAATACACTGCTTATCTCAATAGTGGGAAGCAGAGAAAACAAATAGCATGAGCTTCCTATGGCTGGAGACTGAGAAAATATTATAGTACAATGTACTTGAATGTGTTTGAATTAATTTGATAATGAGATCCCAAGAGGTCCTACTCTCCCATTTCGACACTTTCTCTTTATGCTTTTATTTAATGACTTTAAAAAATCTGTTTCAATTTTATTTTTTTAAGATTTATAACTTATCTGGCTCTCAGAGAAGATTAAAACAAGATTGGAAGGCAATGTGTATATTTATATGGAAGTATTTTCCTAATTTTCAAATCTCTTCTCAATGACATTAGACACATATTGTTACTATACTATGTATTTCACTAAAACAAATCCCTGAACTAAATCTTTAACCTTAGGCAATGTATTCCTTTAATACTTGAAATCAGATTTTACAGTCTTAGAAGCATAAATATATATTGTAAATTTATAATCTACTGTAGTTCTTAAGATTACTTCCAATTTTTAGCTAAACTCTATTTTAAAGACACTCAAAGAAAAATCATAGCAAATTATTTTATAGTTCTGTGAACATCTTTAAAAGAAGAGAAAACATTTTCCTTTTAATTCACATTAGTTAAAGTTTAAGGACAAATATAAGCAAAAACTCTGCTAGGAAGTGAGAAGGTAAAATATAATTATTACCTTACTTTCACAGCCAATCAAGTTAATCAAGCTTGAAAATAAGGAAGACATTTAATATACGCTATATAAGTATATATTGTTAATGGAAGAAAAGGAGATTAGTTCTCATCTGGAGCATAAATTTTGACTTATTACGCATGGTAATAAGTGATAATTAAATTAATTAAATAATTAAAAGTGATTCACTGTTGATTCTGAATATTTTTAACAAGTCATTGACACTCATTCTTTTAGTTTTGATTGTTTTCTAGAAAGTGTCAATGAAAGGTTTTGCAAAAAAAACTAGGAGATTAGATAGATTCTCAAAGAACCTTTTTTTAGTTAACATTTTTTTTTATTGCAGTTGTACACTACCAAGATATATCAAAGTGAAGCCATTTAATTGACAAGTTGATAGAATAGCCAGAGCAAAATCAAAATTACAAACAAAACCTGGCAGGATAACATTACTGGATTTCAATAGTTTCTGTAAACATAATTCAACTGTATGATATGGGCAAAAGGAAAGTCACATAGATCAATGGAACCCTAGAAATAAACCCATGTATAAGACCATTCACAACGGTCAATTCAATGGAAAAATAATGGGCTTATTACAAAATGGTGCTGAAACAATTCAACCAAAAATTAGAAAGAAAAAAAAAACTCCACTTATTTCTTGCAATGTATTGAAAAATTAACTCAAAAGAATCGTAAGTTTAAAAGTAAAATGTATACTTATAAAATTTCTAGTGGAAAATATAGGAGAATATCTTTGTGAGCTTGGTCTAGGCTAAGATTTTTTTGGAAAACAAATAGTGTAAATCATTTTAAAGTATTTGATAGGGACTTCCTGGTGGCACAATGGTTAAGAATCCACCTGCCAATGCAGGGAGCACAGGTTCGATCCCTCGTTTGGGAATATCCCACATGCTGCAGAGCAACTAAACCTGTGCACCACAACTAATGATCCTGTGCTCTAGAGCCCACGATCCACAACTACTGAACCCATATGCCACAACTACTGAAGCCCACATGACTAGAGCCTGTGTTCCACAAGAGAAGCCACCCCAGGGAGAAGCCTGCACACCACAATGAAGAGTAACCCCTGCTCACTGCAACTAGAGAAAGCCCGCATGCAGAAATGAAGACACACACAGCCAAAAATAAACAAATAAATATATAAAAATATAAATAAATAAATAATTAAATAATTTGATACATAACATTTCATCAAAACAAAACTTTAGCCACTTAAAACATACAAAGGAAATGAAAATAAAATCCACAGAATGTGATAAAATGTCAGTGAAGCATATTCTAATAAAATATTAATATCCACGTTAAATAAGAATTCATATGCACATAACTGCATTAAAAAATGGGCAATAAATTTGAACAGTCACTTTAATTCAAAAGTAGTAAGTAAGTAAGGTAATGGATGGATGGAAGCAAAATCCATTTTTCTTTCACATCATATCAACTTGGATATAACTAATGTAAAATAATGATAGATAAGTGAAAATTTAATATCTTTATGAGAAAACTAGTTTTCTAATCTTTAAGAGTGAGTATTTAAAATAAGGTGTTCATGAATGCCTTGTGTATAGGAACTGGTAAGGCAAATGTAGAAGTAGAGAGGGAAAAAAGTGCTGTGGATGCCCCATGGATAAGAAGAACAAAGGAAAAATTAAGTGTCAGAGCAGGAAGTAAAGTTGTATCTATCACATATCTTATTCTTGTTAAAAATAGAAGAGAATCACATTCACTTCTATTTATATGAAATTATTAAAAATATATTCAGTTGATACTCATTATTTGTAATAGTTATGTTCTGTCAATTACCATGAACACTGAATTAATGAATACTTAATTGTTTGTTGCTCCTAAGGGAAATACAGAGTTAGGTTTCTGTAAACCTCTAGTCATGATATTTTTGTCAACTGATGGATGCATAATTTGTTTTATGTATACTTCTGTTTAAAGACACATAATTTAATACATAATATTGGTTCATTAATATTGGACTTATAGCCAATGACACTATGGTTTGGCTAGTTGGGCAAATCTTGGATCTGCATATTAACATACCCTATATTCAAGATAGTCAAAAGGATAGGATAAGAAGGCAGTTCTGGAAAAAGAAAAATATCTAAGAAGCTGATGAGTATAACCACATGTACTTCTCCAGCAAGTTCTCAGGAAAATAAAGTCAGTCCTTGAACTCATTGTTTGGTTTGCTTTAATAGTAGGAAAGTACTGTAAGGGAGACAGAATGACTATATTCACAGAGCTAATCATCTTCCAACAACAAGCTGGGATTCTGCAGAACCAAGCTGAGATGCCCAGAAATTATCCTTCTCCATTGCAAACTATTAAAATAGCATATAAAACACAAGTACTTTTATCCCATTTATTTTTTGAGTCAAGTGGTGAGGGTTTATAGAGAAAATCAGTTGAGTAAAGTAGGGGAGGTAAAATAACTAGGCTAATGCAACTAGATGAAAGTACAAATTGTCCAGATAAAAGTACAAATTCTCAAACCAATGCTTAATTAAGGGATCAATATGATGTCAGAAGTTGTATTTTACAGGGTTATGATAAAAGCTTGACTAGGTGGGAAAAACACTAGAATTAATCTGAAGACACTATGGAGATTAATAATAAAATAACTAATAATAATAATAATAATAATAATAATAATAGAAGAAGAAGAAGAAGAAGGAGACGGAGAAGGAGAAGGAGAAGGAGAAGGAGAAGGAGAAGGAGAAGGAGAAGGAGAGGAAGAAGGAGGAGAAAATAAGAAGGAGAAGAAGGAGAAGGAGAAGGAGGAGGAGAAAGAGAAGAAAGAGAAGAGGAAGGGGAAAGGGAAGGGGAAGAGAAAGGGGAAGGAGGAGGAGAAGAAATTGTCCTGTGCATAGTCAGAAAAATGTCAATTAAAGGGAAATATCAGGCTGACCTTTGATATTTTTCACAGCCAGATTCAATCCTGGAAACCAATGAAGCAATGATTACCTTAATTCTGAGGGAGAGGCAGTGACAATATCATCCTTAGCTATATTGACAAGTGAACATGTGATATTCTTTTTTAAATACAGGAAAGATTAAAACAAATATGTTTGCTAAAGTATGTTTACTGTAGGATTCTGTTGTGAACTTATTAATACCATTTATATAATTAACAGAAGACACAATGCTAAAGAAACAATCTCTAAAATCATAGACTCTCAGAAACATTGCTGCTTGAAATCATAAAAAAAAATGGAAAATCCTACTGTTACTTGAAGGATCTTAGGCACTTTGATGCATATAAGCAGTTTCCATTTCCAATTCAAGAACAGGACTTCGGCTAAAGGGTTGCCAAACACAGTACTTTATATTTATCTTAACTTTCTAGTTTCCAAGTAAGACAGGACTCTGGTTCCAATTAAGCATCCAAGAACTGCTATTAAACCCTTTACAAGCAGCCCTGCTTTGTTGAGACTATCAAACCACTGCTTTATTTAAATTTGACCTAAAACACATCTTTTTCCCAAATCCAATATCAACACTGACTCTTCTTTTGTTTGGTGAAGGAAACTTGATTGTTCCTCTCAGATACCCCCATGTGTTGTGACAATCTAATAAATCTATCTTTGTTGGGCTGCAGTCTGTCCGTCATACTCATTATCAGGTGTAATGTATCCCCATATTGGCAAAATTACCCCTATGCTTATAAAATATCTCTATTTGTTTTTTTATTTTTAAAATTTCTATCTATCTATCTATCTATCTATCTATCTATCTATACATAGATGTCTTGAATATTGTTGACTTAGTGTCAGTGTTCATATCTGGAAGAAATTTTTTCAATTTAACTTTTGCTTTTGGTGTTGAACATTTTATAATTATATTAGAATTTTTCTAAAATCAATGAAATTATATTTTATACATTAATAATTAAAATATTATGGTGATAAAGCCTTGAATTCCATTGATTTATACAGATCACTTTAATTATAATCTTCCACACACACAAGGCAGTAGATGCTTAGTGTTTCTGTAATTTTCACCAAATTTTTGCACTGTTTTTATTTTTCCAATAATATTCTTTCAATAGCTTGTTGATTAAACCAATGCATTGTTTTTATCATTGCTGACAAGTAAAGCCAAAAATTTTTCACTTTCTTCTCTAGAGAACTCTTGCAAAAAGACAATAAAAAAGGAGTTTTAAAAAATATTAGGGCTGTCATCTTTTCCGTGCTTTTCTAGAAATTTAAGAAACATGCCCTTCTTTTATATGTCACTGTATTAAAACAGATCCAGTTTAGTGAAAATATATACAAATTATCTAAATGATGTCATAAGAAACTGAGGGAGCAAATGGAATTTCCAACAAGGATTAAATGTAATATTCAGAGAGCTGTATATACATTGAAGGTTCCTTAATGCCCATCTGCCAATGAATTTTTCATATGTGTATCTTGAAAATAGTTATACAAGTAATCTCTCAAGTTCTCATTAGAATAAAGCCATGTCTTAGGTTTAGGAAATGTTAAATATTCTTACAGCTTTCAGGAATATATTTTTAGTTTCACACATTTATGGGACTTAGTGCAATGTATTGAAAAGTTGAGAGAGACTTCAAATGTGCTGAGAAGATTGAGATACACAATGAAAAAACTGTTTTGTCATTTAATTTTGAACTTTTATTATATTGTCAGAATAACTTTCAGTAAGTTTCCTCTTTAGCCATTTTATATTACTTTTCAATTGTCTGAAAGACGTGCTATTCATAATCATTATTTAATCAGTTGCTTCTTTTTGTAGAACAATATTAACTATAAATTATACCAAAACCTTGATTCTCTACTTATTGATTTTCCACATGAGAAATAAATTTATGTGTGTTGCAGTTCAGTAGTAAATGCTACTTTAATCATCTGAAAGACAAGATGCATTAAAATTCTAAAATAAAGGGGAGTAAAACATTATTTTTAATCTTTGACTCAATAATTAATATTGAATAGAGAAGATATAAACATGTCCTTAAAATTGATATAGATATTAAATAACTAATCCAATGATGTAATGTAACAGTTGATGATATATTACTACAAGAAAGAACAACATTCAAGTTAAAAAAAAAAAAGAGAGATAGAAAATAGAAGAAAAAAAGAAGGAAAAAAGGGAGGAAAGGAGGAAGAGAAAAAGACTAAAAAATTAGGAATACATTCTACAGGTTCCAGAGAGGAACACTATTACTCAAGATATATTTCATTAAGGTTTAGAGTTTGAAATTGCCCTTGAACTATTTTTTGGTATTTAGCAGAATTGCAGAAGTCTATTGTGGATGAAACTTAGAGCAAGAGCTTAGCAACAAATTTGAAATCCTAGGACATATTCATAACTGCAAACAATATATAATCAAATATTGAGAACCTAAACATAACACTAAAAAAAAGCATAAAACCACAAAGGAAGAGACTAAAAGTAGAACAGAGAAGAACTACAAAACAACCAGAAAACAAGTAACAGAATGTCAATAAGTACATACCTGTCAGTAATCAATCAATTAAAAGACATAGAGTGAGGGATGGGATATGGGGATATATGTATATGTATAGCTGATTCACTTTGTTATACAGCAGAAACTAACACACCATTGTAAAGTAATTATACTCCAATAAAATGTTTAAAAGAAAGACATAGGGTGGCTGAATGGATTAAAAAAAAAAAAAAAAAGACCCATCAAATGCTGCCTACAAAAGACCAAAAGACTCACTTCAAAGCTAAGAAACACACAGACAGAAAGAGAAGGGATGGAAAAGATATTCCATGCCAATGGAAATGAAAATAAAGCTGGGGAAGCAATACTAATATCAGTCAAGGTAGACTCTAAAATGAAATCTAGAACAGAAGACAAACAATGGCATTATATAAGGACTAAGGGGTCAATTTAAGAAAGGATATAACATTTGTAAATATATATGCAACGAACATAGGAGTGCCTAAATATATAAAGCATATATTAACAGACAAAAAGGGAGAAATTTACTTTAATACAATAACAGTAAAGGACTTTAATACCCCATTTACATCATGGGCAGATCATCCAGACAGAAAATCAGTAAGGCACCAGTGGGCTTAAGTAACACATTAGGCCTGATGGACTTAATTAGTAGACCCAATTTAGCAGTATATTAAAAGGACCATACTTTATAATCAAGTGATATTTATTGCAGAGAGGTAAGGATGGTTCAATATTCACATATCAGTCAACATGATACACCATATTAAAAAAACTTAAGGATTAAAAATACATGATCCTCTCAATAGATGTAGAAAAAGCATTTGACTAAATTTAACACCCTTCGTGATAAAAACTCTCAAAAAAGTTGGGGTAGAAGGAACATACGTAAACATAATAAAGGCCACTGATGACAAACCAACAGCTAACTTCAAACTCAATGCTAAAAATCTGAAAGCTTTTCCTTTAAGAAAAAGACAAGAATGTCCACTCTTTTCACTTATCTTTAACTAGTATAAGAAGTCCTAGCCACAGCAATCAGACAAGAAAAAGAAATAAAAAACATCCAAATTGGAAAGGAAGAAATAAAACTTTTACTATTTGCAGATGACATGGTACTATATGGAGAAAACCCTAAATACTCCACCAAAATACTATTGCAACTAATAAAGGAATTCAGTAAAGTTGCAGGATACAAATTAATATAAAAAATCTATTGAACTTTTATACATTAATAATGAAATATCAGAAAGAGAAATCAAGAAAATAATCATATTTACTATTAATTCAAAAAGAGTAAAATAAGAATAAATTTAACAAAGGACGTGAAAGACCTGTATTCTGAAAACAAAAAGACATTGATTAAAGAAATGGAAGATGATACATAAATGGGAAGATATTCTATGTTCATGGAATAATAATTAATATTGTTAAAATATCCATATTACCCAAAGCAATCTACAGATTAATGCAATTCATATCAAAATATCCATGGCATTTTTTAACAGAACCAGAACAAATGATCCCATTTTGGGATGGAGCCACAAAAGGTCCTCTAGAGCCAAAGCAAAATTGAGAAGAAAGAATAAAGCTGGAGATATCACACTCCTTGAATTCAAATTATATTACAAATTACAGTAATCAAAACAGTATTATACTGGCACAAAAGCAGACACATAGATCAATGGAACAGACTAGAGAGTTCAGAAATTAACTCACACTTATATATGTTAATTTTATATGGTTATACTTCATCAGTTAGTCTAAGACAAAGGAGACAAGAATATATAATAGGGAAAAAGACTACTCAATAGATGGTGTTGGGAAAACTGGACAGGTAATTGAAAAATAATCAAACTGGACTACTATCTCACACCATATACAAAATTAAACTTAAAATAGATTAAAGACTTATATATAAGATCTGAAACCAAAAAATTCCCAAAAGAAAACAGAGTCAGTATGCTCTTTGATATCAGTCATACGAAAAAATTTTTTGGGTATGTCTTCTCAGGGAAGAGCAACAAAAGAAAAAATATACAAATGGGACCTTAATCAAATTAAAACCTTTCTCACAGTGAAAGAAGCCATCATCAAACTGAAAAGGCAAACTACTGAATAGAATATATTTGCAAATGATATTTCCAATAAGGGGTTAATATCCAAAATATGTAAAAAACTCAGATAACTCAAAACAAAAACCAAACATATTAAAAAATAGGCACAGTACCTGAATGAACATTTTCCAAAGAAGACATACAAATGGCCAACAGGAATATGAAAATATGTTCAACATCACTAATCATCAGGGAAATGCAAATCAATACCACAATAAGATATTACCTCACACCTGTCATAATGGCTATTATCAAAAAAAAAAACAACAAATAACAAGTGTTGGTAAGGATGTGGAAAAAAGGAACCCTTGTGTACTGTTGGTGGGTACGCAAGTTGGTGAAGTCACTATGGAAAACAGTATGGAGTTTCTTCAAAAATTAAAAATAGAACTGTTATACAATGCAGTAAGTCACTCCTGGGTATTTATTCAAACAAAATGAAAACACTAATTCAAAAAGATATATACACCCAAGTGTTCATAGCATTATTTACAGTAGCCAAGTTATGGAAGCAATCTAAGTGCCCGTTGACAGGTATATATATATATTCATTCCAGTGTGTGTGTGTGTGTACACACACACACACACACACACACACACACACAATGGAATATTACTCAGACCTCAACAAATTGAAGTATTGCCATTTGTGACAATATGGGTGGATATGAAAGGTATTATACTTAGTGAAATGTCAATTAGGAAAAGATAAATACTGTATGTTTTCACCTAAATGTGTAACCTAAAAAACAAAATAAGTGGATACATATAACAAAACAGAAACAGACTCAGATACAGAAAACAAATAGTGGTTACCACAGGAAAATGGGTGGGGGAAGGGGCAAAATAAGTGAAGAGGATTAAGAGGTTAAAAACTACCAGTTATAAAATAAATGTAATAGCACAAAAGACATAATCAATGTTTTATAACAACTTTGGGTGGAGTGTATTCTATAAAAATATTAAATCACTATATTGTACACTTTAAATTAATATAATATTGTAAGTCAACCATAATCCAGTAAGTAAATAAAGTGAAAAAAAATAAAAAAAAACAGAAACAAACAAACAAACAAAAATCCAAAAGGTATGCTTAATACTGATAGCTTTTTATTGTGGAGGTTCTCATACATTTCAGACTACTGAAATGGTGCCACTATAATTCTAAAGCATATGTCATCCTCTATTGCAAATACAGATCTTATTCTATTACCCTTCATTTCATTCATTTCTATCAGATATGCGTCCCTGTTATGTTCCAAGGAAGATGAAAACTATGGAAATAAAACAATGAGCACAAGTGCCTTAGTGAGAAATCCAGTGCCTTGTCTTAGTGAGAAATCCAGACTTAAAATATTGTCTCCAATCATATGGATCTTCCATGGATTTGGTATGTTTCTGATTTTTTTTTTTTAAATCAGCTTTAGATCCATATAATATTTTCATGGATGTTAGTGTAGCAAACACTCTTGGAAGATAGAGAAATGTCTCCCTCCTAGGCAGAGGGCAAATTTATTTCCTGACAAGAATAATAAGTATACCATCTTCCTCCTAGACAAAGGGTGAATAGATTTACTAGCAGCCTTTAAAAGACCAGGATTTCTGGGAATTCCCTTGTGGTCCAGTGGTTAGGACTCCAAGCTTCCACTGCAGGGAGCACGAGTTCAATCGCTGGTCAGGGAACTAAGATCCCACATGCCATGTGGGTGGTCAAAATAAAATAAATAAATAAATAAATAAATAAATAAATAAATAAATAAATAAAAGATTGGGATTTCTAAACTCATGGTTTCTCAGCTGTGACACAATCCCACTATTTGCACGACATCCATATGAACTCACCTCTGCATTTTTGCTTTGCAACTTGGGGAAAAAGAACATGAACCCATATGTCTATTGTGCTGCTAGCAATAAAGGTCTTTGTTTCTAGTATAAAAAAATAGAAAATATTAAATATAAAACATGGGGAGGAAAACTAAATTGACATTGTAGGAGGAATTCCTTGAACCAATTCAATGGACTTTTGCTTGTGCATCTAAACATATAATAAGCATTGACGTGTTATGTGTTTATACATCACATTTCATTAGCAACAAAGCATGTTATCATGAACTGAGAAAAGCTACAGGTAGAGAAGTGCTAATGATACACACTCTCCTAATATTTGCCACTAATGAGTGGATCAGAATTTAGTGTGCATGCCTCTGCCCTCTGATGTCAAAAGCTTTCCCAACATAAGTAATGTCCTGTTGTTTGGCAAATCACGTCTCAGTCTCAGTAGCCTGACTCTACAGTGTTATCACTTCTCCAGAAGATTGGTAAATCCTGACAAAATTCTGGGGCCCACTTGACAAGTAAACTTTCTTGGGATTATGTAGGTAGACTCACAATGACTTCTCAAAAAAAAAAAAAAAATGTGCTGTCTCTCCAGCCACTTATTATTAAAATGGAGCCCCAGCACCTTATTACAACTAGGTAATAGATACAACACAAGTGTCTGTGACTGGTGATTGAAGCTTCTGGCAAAGGGAAGCAGCCTCAAGCCAGACAACTCCCCTAGAGTTTTACCTTGTATCCTCTCTGATGCGACCACCAGGTACCCAATTTTGGAAAAGCAGTTATTAGTTGGCAGTGATGCTTTTGTTAAAACTGACCACCTGCCCAAGGAGGGCTTCTGACTATTTGAGGTAGTTCAACTCCAAATACAGCACTAACAAGGTGGAAAAAGCCCCCAAAACCTCACTTATCAAATGCAAATGGTGTGTATATTCAAGAACACAGCAGACCCAGTTCCAGTGGCATCTCGGTTTTACATGAAACTGTGGTAGGTTAACTTGTGAGCTTGCAAGTAGGATAACATTTCACACTCTTAACAATTGTTGGAAGTGTAATATTAAGATTATTTTCATCTCTGAGAACAAACACATTGTACTTATTTCTTTTACATATAATTTTTTATTAATGTGATTATTCAAATTTAGGTTAAACTCAGTTATTCTGTCCTATGCTATAAATAACACATTTTACTTTTATCTAAGTGTTAACTACAATTTAAATTATGGCACACAAGTCCTCAATATTCATATTTATGATGCATATATCTTGTCTTGGTAAAGTATTTTAAAAGTTTTTTACTAAATTCCTCATGATTTGCAAAACTTTGAATACTCTGTGTATTAACACACATCAATATTACAATAAATATGACTTACCGCTTAAGTTATAATAGGGATGAAGTGAAAAACTCACATAAAGAATTTAACACACTGCATAGTAATCTTTATTTTATTTTATTTTTTTAGTTATGAGTATTTCTAGTTGTGAATAAAGTTTAAATCAATCAAACCATTTCAGAAAATTATTCTGTTAGCTAGAATTCAAGAACATTTTCACTATTTTCTACAGGAAATATCTTATTTTAGTTTACTGCTATTCAAGAAATATATACAAGTAATTTCATAATACCAGTAGACGGTGTTTTACAATTATAACCAGCATTCATACTTTATTGCAGACTAAGTAGGTTGTGTTATAACTTCCCTTCTTTTTCATGCCTTCCTATTTCTCATTACTAGACTGTGAGCATCTTAAGGACAAGGAATATGTTTTGATTTTGCTTGTATCTCTTGTATCTAACACTGTAACTAGGAAAGAGTCAATTCTTATTTACAGAAAGGACACAGGAAGATATGAATGTATAAAAAAGTTTCTCAAATTTATTCTATATAAAAAGTTTTTTTTAATTATGTTAAAATGATGTTAACACTCAGTAAAATACATATTTTCTATATTTTGAAAACAGCTTAGGTGTTTTTCAATTTTAAAAAAATGGCATAAAGGACTATATAAAGATAGAATCCTTCATAATGAAGAATATTGCATTAGCATAAAAGTACATTGTCAGAGTAAAAAATATATATATTAATTATTTGGATGGAGAGATTTTCTTCATTTTTAAAAATCACAGATCAGGGCAACTGTTCAGACTCGCAGGAGTGATTGTAAGTACAGCACTGAACCCCAGGAAAAAAATATATTGGAACATATATTTAAGTATAAGGAGGGAAAAAGACAATTCAGGGTATGTGAAGTTTAAAAAATGTACTATATATATATATATATATATATATATATATATATATATATATATATATAAGTATGGTCCATTCAAGATACAAAACATTAAAAATGGCATAAAATTCCAAGTGTGCAATTGTGGATTCAAATCAGTTATTTATGATGGCTTAGGCTGTGCAAATCAATACCTATACTGTATGAAGTAGCAAAAGAAAGATGCATAGTTTTAATCCTCCCAGATATTGAATTAAATTGTTTTGTACCCATTTGGAACAACATTAATTTTAGTCTAGATTTATAAGCTACAGGCTGATTATGGAGTAAACATTGAAAGTAGCTAAAATGAAATTCAGGGAGTAAAATATACAAAGAAGATGATCTAAATTAAAGACTTCAGTTCTAATATATATATTTAGGTTGTAAGCCTAATCTTCAGTGACATTGTATTATTTCTAGTGGTCAAGATTCTGCACACTGTTAAAAATACATTTAGTAGGAAAAGTGGATTGATAGATCTTTGAAAGTATGTATGTTAAACATTTCTGGAGTATGAATGTATGTGTTCAATCAAAAATATTTAAAAAGTAGATATACTCAGAAATATACTGTATGATATATTTCAGAAAGAAAGCTAACTCTGCTATGTCTTCCCCACCCCAACTCATCAATCCTAGTGACTTGCTGATAACAGTAACATTTGTAGAAATTTACACTACCACTTTATCTAAAGCCAACACGTCATAAGGCTCATCGTTTTAGCCACAACCATCTGGTTGCTAGGGAAAAGATGTCAGACAGAATTCTCTATTGCAGAAACTGTCAGGTCTGTTTTCTTTCTTTTTCTTTGCTTCTGCTCATTAATGATTTGCTTTGATGTTTGATTTTTCACCTGAGTCTAATTAGTGGAGTCATTCTATTTATTCTTGCCTAAATCATCTATTTTACTGTTATGTAGCTATAGTATGAGCCATCTTCAAATTCTTCAGGATTCAAAAAATAGATTGGGGCAGAATAAACTTTTTTTCCTTTTTCTTCTATGTGTTGTCTCTATCAGAAGTACAGGCATCATGCATTCTGAAGTGGAAATACACTTAGGGACTAGTGTTACTTGTAAAACAAAAAGTTAATAATCTTGGATAACGATCGGACCTTACACTCTACTGAGAAATGATCTGGAGGAAAACAGTCGAGGTGTGAGATTAAAGATTTCAATGTGGGATGCATATAAAGTAGCCAAACTTATAACTGTAGATTTCAGATTATATAGTCAGATGTTTGAGTTTTGAAGTAACATACTTTGTAGAAACTTTTGTTTATACTATCTCCAGTTCCAGACCACATTAACATTAGGGAGTTATCTATTTGCCCAAGGGCCTGTCAAGTATTCTGTGAACATGGTTTAGGTATAATGCTCTTGCTGCATGGATGACAAAACATGCTGTGAGAACATATTTTCCTCATTTTTGTGGATAAGTATAATTTAAAATCATTAGCAAAATTGATTGTTAGTTGGTTAAGATGTAACTTAACCAATATTTATAATTCTTATATTTGCTTCCCTTTTAGAACTATATATATATATAAATGAGGTATTATGCTGACCATTGTAGTGGGACCCCTTATCTATTCATTCATTCATTTATTTATTTATTCTGATCATAATGTATAGTATCCTATCAACTAGTGTACAGCTTGATTTTATTCAATAATGTTATTTATTATAAGGCCCATAGTCTAACTTAAATTCCCTCCCTCTCACCTTCCTCCATCCCTCCCTTCTTTCCTTTCTTTCTTTTTGTAAAAAGTTGATTATCTAGTCTTAGATCTTCTTCTTAACTGAGCAAAAGTAATCAAACTGAGTGTTCTTGATATGTAGGCCTTAAAACACTGATCCTTGTGTTGGGGTACCACAATCAAAGAAAAGAAATAATATGGAGATCCTTCTACCTATTTTCATTGTCAAGGGCTGAGTTGGAGAGAGATAAGTGTCAAGAATTAGGGTGGTTGATTAAGCCAATTATTCCAAATTAAAGTATCAGTCAAGCTTTTATTCAGCTGCTGCATATAAGCAAGAGGCCAGAAAGAAGTAATGGACCCAACCACAGTTCCATTTTTTCCATGAATGACACCAGGCAAGGTTCAAATGTATCCAGGCAGATGGGAAAATTTGTCTAATTGCTGAGGGAATACCAAAACAAAATGTTTCTGGCATTTTAGGAACCCTGGCATTGGGTAGAAGGAGAGGGAGAAAGGCTAAGATTGCAGAAATACTGAGCTAGAGTGAGAAAATGTCTTTAAGGTTACCTTCTCCCCCAGTAAAGAAATCTCTGCAGTTGAATCCTTGGAGGACCTCAGCCCTAGGATGCCAATAAGGAAACCTTCAGATACTGCAGTGCACTACTCACTGTACACCAAATTGGTGTGAGGAAAGCTATGAGGCCTGGCAAGTGAGACTTTGTCACTGCCTGTGGCTGAGCCTGAAAGATCACTCAAGATTTTGGCCAGGAGCCAGACTCTTCAACACTGTCCCTTATTTTTTCAGTGCCTGAGTGAGAAACAGCCTACCCCATATGGACGCAAAGAGGTCAGACTTTGAGGGGCTGTGACAAGAACCTTGTAAATAGTCTGAGACCACAGACGACCATAGTCATCAAGATCAATCCAAGCAGGATGATCAGGCCTGCTGATGGAGGGAACAGAGCCATGAATACCAACAACTACCAAGCCAGGAAAAGATGTCCCATAGGACATTAAGATCTACTTTAGAGAGCAAGGAACCTTCCTCCTTAAGCTTCTGTATGAAGCATCAAATCAGGCAGAGCACAGCTCTGGCTAATAAGTTGAAGTTGACCTAAATGCCTTGCATAGCTGAGGCAATGTCATGTTAGTGCAGGTACACACAGAAGTACAATCACAGAGGATATATGTCATCTTCTGGAAACAAAGAGTTTACAATGTTAGGGCACTCCCAGTAGGACATACATTGATTAGGCAGTCAGGTTAACTGGGGTCCTAATGTAGCCTGCCATCAAGGCACCTCCTACCCTAAGGTTCCTAATCCAGACCAAACCAGTCTGTGGTTTTAAAGGGAACTGCATGAGACAGTCAGTTTCAAAAATTTGTTTGTCTTGCTTTTGCAAACAAGGCAACAGGCAAAGGATTAACTTACAAAATATACAAACAGCTCATGCAGCTCAATATCAAAAAACAAACAACCCAATCAAAAAATGGATGGAAGTCCTAAATAGACATTTCTCCAAAGAAGACATACAGATGGTCAAGAGGCACATGAAAAGATGCTCAGCATCACTAATTATTGGAGAAATGCAAATCAAAACTACAATGAGGTATCGCCTCACACCAGTCAGAATGGCCACCATCAAAAAATCTACAAACAATAAATGCAGGAGAGGTTGTAGAGAAAAGGGAACCCTCTTAGACCGTTGGTGGGAATGTAAACTGATACAGGCACTTTGGAGAACAGTATGGAGGTTCCTTAAAACTCTAAAAATAGAACTACCATATGACCCAGCAATCTCACTACTGGGCATATACCCTGAGAAAACCATAATTCAAAATGACACATGCACCCTGATGTTCATTGCAGCACTATTTACAATAGCCAGGACATGGAAACAACCTAAATGTCCAAAAACAGATGAATGGATAAAGAAGATGTGGTACATATATACAATAGAATATTACTCAGCCATAAAATGGAAAAAAAATTGGGTCATTTGTAGAGATGTGGACAGACCTGGAGTCTATCATACAAAGGGAAGTAAGTCAGAAAGAGAAAAACAAATATCATATATTAACACCTACATGTGGATTCAAGAAAAATTGTACAGATGAACTTATTTCCAGGGCAGGAATAGAGATGCAGACATACAGAATGGACATGTCGACACAGGGAGGGAAGGGGAGGGTGGGACGAATTGGGAGATTAAGATTGACATGTATACACTACCATGTGTAAAATAGATGGCTAGTGGAAACCTGCTGCATAGCACAGGGAGCTCAGCTCGATTCTCTGTGATGACTTAGGTGGGTGGGAAGGGGGGAGGGAGAGTGGTCCAAGATGGAGGGGGTATAGGTATCCATATAGCTGATTCACTTTGGTTTACAGCAGAAACTAACACAACATTGTAAAGCAATTATACTCCAGTAAAAAAAAAAAGTTGTGTTCATCCATGACATCAGTTTGTCAGCCTCATGACTGCAGATCAAAGTTTCTTTGACCTCAAAGTGGTCACAACAGCTTGGAAATGCAGTACAGGAGTTTTTTCTTCAGGAAGAGGGAAAGCTAGTTCTGAAAACTAAAAATATTAATGTTCTCCCCCTTATGTCACACCCATCGAGGTGCTAGGGCTTGATATTTCTTGTGGTAGTTGTTGTAATTAGTGTGTCCCATTTAGTAATCAAAACTTCATAGTTTTTTAAAATCATTTTCTACTTTCATTCAGGCCTTTCATATGAAATAGTTTTATGCAAAAGGGACAAAAGCATTTTTATAGAAAAAACATGTTTAAATTATATATTTAACCAGAAAGATGCATTGTCTTAAAGAATTAGCACAAAATCCTGAATTTTTAATGTTTCAAAATAGGTTTACATTATCTTCCATACTTGCTGTTTAAAAGTCGTCCTTGTCTCCTATTTGAGTCTTCAGGAAGGGGATTGAACGTGATAGAATGTCACTAAACGTCCATCATGGTGCAGAAGGTGTCAGTAACTGTAAAATAAGAACATGAGATTGAAAGAAGGGAACAGAAAGCCCCATCAAACAAATGGTGTAATCAAGAAGTGCCCTTTGAGGAATTGCTACATTAAGACTCCAGATCTCTTACCTGAGATGCATAGCCCAGGCTGAGGATATCTTGTCCTCTTGTATCAGCATTTAAACCTGTCTTTTCATTGTCCATAAAAACATTCAATACCCCTGTGATTTAGGGGTGACATAGAGCATAGAGAGTCCATCATGTGCCTTATGATTTGGCTCACTAATGTGTGGCTTTGGCTGTAACTCCATGGTCATAATCATATATAATGTGCTCAGAAAAACTGGACAAAAAACAAGTGTGGTCTTGTAGAAGCTGAATAGTGTGGCCCTGTCAATAGAACACAGAGGGATGGCTAGGCCAAAACTGAAGAAGGTGTCAAGTGCTATTAAGATCTTGCAAAACCTACATGGCACTAAATGCCAAACTGATTCACCTGTCAAGAATATCTTGACCCCCTTATTCAAGGAATATGTCCCTAGGCAGTATATTTAGTCTTACCAGTGTCTGGAAGATAGGATAAATTCTTCACGCTGTTTTGGTGTGTTCTGATGACTGTGACAGTTCATGTGTATACATCCACATGTGCACATAAGACAATATAACAATATCGATAACATATTCATTAGTAAGGACCATAAGAATAAGAATGGAGGTTTGCTGTGGCCTAAAAGGATCCATGTGTAATTAGGTCTTAGTAGTGGTAGCCTCAGCCCTCACATCAGAGGGAATTATTTCTTTTTTCACAGCTGGTTGGAAGGATCATCATCATCTGTTCACTGATATCTAAAAGACCCAAGAAATACAATTCTCTCCCACTGCCCCACAGAATTCTAACCTTGGTGTAGGACATCCAGTGCCCTGTGGAGACAGAAAGACATTGCACTAAACCCTAGTGTTGTTTGTCTTTGAAGCAGGAGAGTTCTATGCAAAGGGCAGAGGGACCCTGTGACCCACCACTAGGTACCCCCTTGGCTGAAGGAAACAGCACTAATTGCAGTCCCAGGGCCAGCTAGTGTCAGTTAACATTGTCACTGCATGAACTCAGTAAGGTAGCCCTCCAGAATTTGGTCACAAATTTCTAGGAAGGGAAAAGGAACAAAAAGTCAGTGGAGCAGCATGCCTTGGGACAGATTCTCTCACCAGGATTCCCAGGAAGCACAGGGAGGCTTGATGGTGTTCAGCCCAAAGGGAAAGCCTGCAGTCCCCAGTCTAGATTCTGCTCCTCCTCCAAACTGTACAATGCGGCCGCTAGTAGTTGGAGGTGGCCTTCTGAGTGGGGTAGAGGAAGAGAACCATCAACCAGGTTACCACCTCTTAATTACCCTCTCTCCACTAGTCTTTTTTTTAATTGATGAAGTATATTTAACTTTCAATATTATATTAGTTTTACATGTATAACATAGTGGTTGGATATTTTTATAGATTACACACATTACAAAGTTATTATAAAAATATTGACTGTATTCCCTGTGATGTACATTAGATCCTTGAGACTTTTTTATAACTGGTAGTTTGTACCTCTTAATCCCCTTCATCTTTTCATCTTTTTTTTGTCCAAATTATTTTATTTTTTTAACATCTTTATTGGAGTATAATTGTTTTATAATGGTGTGTTAGTTTCTGCTTTATAACAAAGTGAATCAGTTATATATATATATACATATGTTCCCATATCTCTTCCCTCTTGTGTCTCCCTCCCTCCCTACCCCACCCCTCTAGGTGGTCACAAAGAACTGAGCTGATCTCCCTGTGCTATGAGGCTGCTTCCCACTAGCTATCTATTTTACGTTTGGTAGTGTATATATGTCCATACCACTCTGTCACTTTGGCACAGCTTACCCTTCCCCCTCCCCATATCCTCAAGTCCATTCTCTACCAGGTCTGTGTCTTTATTCCCATCTTACCCCTAGGTTCTTCATGACATTTTTTTCCCCCTTAGATTACATATATATGTGTTAGCATATGGTTTTATCTTTCTCTTTCTGACTTACTTCATTCTGTATGACAGACTCTAGGTCCATCCACCTCACTAGAAATAACTCAATTTCATTTCGTAAAAGATGGCTGAGTAATATTCCATTGTATATATGTGCCACATCTTCTTTATCCATTCATCTGGTGATGGACACTTAAGTTGCTTCCATCTATTGGCTATTGTAAATAGAATTGAAAAGAACATTTTGGTACATGCACAGCAGTGGGATTGCTGGGTCATATGGTAGTTCTATTTGTAGTTTTTTAAGGAACCTCCATACTGTTCTCCATAGAGACTGTATCAATTTACATTCCTAACAGCAATGCAAGTGTGTTCACTTTTCTCCACACCCTCTCCAGCATTTATTGTTTCTAGATTTTTTGATATGGCCATTCTGAACAGTGTGAAAGATGATATCTCATTGCAGTTTTTTTTTTTTTTTTTTTTTGTGGTACGCGGGCCTCTCACTGTTGTGGCCTCTCCCGTTGCAGAGCACAGGCTCTGGATGTGCAGGCTCAGTGGCCGTGGCTCATGGGCCCAGCCACTCCGCAACATGTGAGATCTTCCCAGACCGGGGCACGAACCCGTGTCCCCTGCATTGGCAGGTGGACTCTCAACCACTATGCCAGCAGGGAAGCTCTCATTGTAGTTTTGATTTGCATTTCTCTAATGATTAATGATGTTGAGCAATCTTTCATGTGTTTGCTGGCAATCTGTATATCATCTTTGGAGAAATGTCTATTTAGGTGTTCTGCCCATTTTTGGATTGGAATGTTTGATTTTTTGTTATTGAACTGCATGAAATGCTTGTACATTTTGGAGATTAATCCTTTGTCAGTTGCTTCATTTGCAAATATTTTCTCCCATTCTGAGGGCTGTCTTTTGGTCTTGTTTATGGTTTCCTTTGCTGTACAAAAGCTTTTAAGTTTCATTAGGTCCCATTTGTTTATTTTGGTTTTTATTTCTATTTCTATAAGAGGGGGGTCAAAAAGGATCTTGCTGTGAGTTACGTCATAGAGTGTTCTGCCTATGTTTTCCTCTAAGAGTTTGATAGTTTCTGCCCTTTGATTTATGCCTTTAATCCATTTTCAGCTTATTTTTGTGTATGGTGTTAGGCAGTGTTCTAGTCTCATACATTTACAGGTACCTGTCCAGTTTACCCAACACCAATTATTGAAGAGGCTGTCTTTTCTCCACTGTATATTCTTGCCTCCTTTATCAAACATAAGGTGACCATATGTGCATGGGTTTATCTCTGAACTTTCTATCCTGTTCCATATTTCTGTTTTTGTGCCAGTACCATACTGTCTTGATTACTGTAGCTTTGTAGAATAGTCTGAAGTCAGGGAGCCTGATTCCTCCAGGTCCATTTTTCTTTCTCAATATTGCTTTGGCTATTTGGGGTCTTTTGTGTTTCCATACAAATTGTGAAGTTTTTTGTTCTACTTCTGTGAAAAATGTCAGTGGTAGTTTGATAAGGATTTCATTGAGTCTGTAGATTGCTTTGAGTAATACAGTCATTTTCAAAATGTTGATTCTTCCAATCAAAGAACACGGTATATCACTCCATCTATTTGTATCACCTTTAATTTCTTTCATCAGTGTCTTGTAATTTTCTGCATATAGGTCTTTTGTCCCCTTAGGTAGGTTTATGTCTAGATCTTTTAGTCTTTTTATTGCAACTTTAAATGGAAGTGTTTTCTTAATTTCACTTTTAGATTTTTCATCATGAACGTATAGGAATGCCAGAGATTTCTGTGCATTAATTTTGTATCCTGCTACTTTACCAAATTCATTGATTAGCTCTAGTAGTTTTCTGGTAGCATCTTTAGGATCCTCTATGTATAGCATCATGTCATCTGCAAACAGTGACAGCTTTACTCCTTCTTTTCTGATTTGGATTCCTTTTATTTCCTTTTTTTCTCTGATTGTTGTGGCTAAAACTTCCAAAACTATGTTGAATAAGAATGGTGAGAGTGCGCAACATTGTCTTGTTCCTGATCTTAGTGGAAATGCTTTCAGTTTTTCACCATTGAGGACGATGGTGGCTGTGGATTTGTCATACATGGCCTTTATTATGTTGAGGAAAGTTCTCTCTATGCCTACTTTCTACAGGGTTTTATCATAAATTGGTGTTGAAATTTGTTGAAAGCTTTCTCTGCATCTACTGAGATGATCATATGTTTTTTTTTTCCTTCGATTTGTTAATATGATTTATCACATTGATTGATTTTCATATATTGAAGAATCCTTGCATTCCTGGAAGAAACCCCACTTGATCATGGTGTATGATCCTTTTAATGTGCTGTTGGATTCTGTTTTGTAGTATTTTGTTGAAGATTTTTGCATCGATGTTCATCAGTGGTACTGGCTTGTAGTTTTCTTCCTTTGTGACATCTTTGTCTGGTTTTTGTATCAGGGTGATGGTGGTCTCGCAGAATGAGTTTGGGAGTGTTCTTCCCTCTGCTATATATTGGAAGAGTTTGAGAAGGATAGGTGTTACCTCTTCTCTAAATGTTTGATAAAATTCAACTGTGAAGATATCTGGTCCTGGGCTTTTGGTTTTTGGAAGATTTTGAATCACAGTTTCAATTCCAGTGCTTGTGATTAGTCTGTTCATATTTTCTATTTCTCCCTTGTTCAGTCTTGGAAGGTTGTGCATTTCTAAGAATTTGTCCATTTCTTCCAGATTGTCCATTTTATTGGCATAGAGTTGCTTCTAGTAATCTCTCATGATCTTAAATATTTCTGCAGTGTCAGTTGTTACTTCTCTGTTTTCATTTCTAATTCTATTGCTTTGAGTGTTCTCCCTTTTTTTCTTGATGAGTCTGGCTAATGGTTTATTAATTTTGTTTATCTTCTCAAAGAAACAGCTTTTAGTTTATTTTTGTTATTGTTACCTTCATTTCTTTATTGTTTATTTCTGCTCTGATCTGTATGATTTATTTCCTTCTGCTCATTTTGGGTATTTTTGTTCTTCTTTCTCTAATTCCTTTAAGTTCAAGATTAGGTTGTTTATTTGAGAGGTTTCCTCTTTCTTGAGGTAGGATTGTATTGCTATAAACTTCCCTCTTATAACTGCTGTTGCTGCATCCCATAGGTTTTGGGTTGTTGTGTCTCCATTGTCATTTGTTTCTAGGTATTTTTTTATTTCCTCTTTGATTTCTTCAGTGATCACTTCATTATTAAGTAGTGTGTTGTTTAGACTCCATGTGTTTGTATTTTTTACACATCTTTTCCTGTATTTGGTATCTAGTCTCATAGCATTGTGGTCAGAAAGTATACTTGATAAAACTTCAATTTTCTTAAATTTACCAAGGTCTGATTTGTGACCCAAGATATGATCTATCCTGGAGAATGTTCCATGAGCACTTGAAAACAATGTGTATTCTGATGTTTTTGGATGGAATGTCCTATAAATTCAATTAAGTCCATGTTGATTAATGTATCATTTAAAGCTTGTGGTTCCTCATTTATTTTCACTTTGGATGATCTGTCCATTGGTGAAAGTGGGGTGTTAAAATCTCCTACTACGAATGTGTTACTGTTGATTTCCCCTTTTATGGCTGTTAGTGTTTGCCTTATGTATTGATGTGCTCCTATTTTGGGTGCATAAATACTTACAATTGTTATATCTTCTTCTTGGATTGATCCCTTGATCATTAATTAGTGTCCTTCTTTGTCTCTTGTAATAGTCTTTATTTTAAAGTTTATTTTGTCTGATATGAGAATTCATACTCCAGCTTTCTTTTGATTTCCATTTGCATGGAATATCTTTTTCCATCCCCTCACTTTCACTCTGCATGGTTCCCTAGGTCTGAAGTGGATCTCTTGTAGACAGCATATATTTGGGTCTTGTTTTTGTATCCATTCATCCAGTCTTTGTCTTTTGGTGGGAGCATTTAATCCATTTACATTTAAGGCAATTATCTATATGTATGTTCCCATTCCCATTTTCTTAATTGTTTTGGGTTAGTTATTGTAGGTCTTTTCCTTCTCTTGTGTTTATTCCCTAGAGAAGTTCCTTTAGCATCTGTTGTAAAGCTGGTTTGGTGGTGCTGAACTCTCTCAGCTTTTGCTTGTCCGTAAAGCTTTTAATTTCTCCATCAAATCTGAATGAGGTCCTTGCTGGGCAGAGTGATCATGGTTGTAGGTTTTTCTTCTTCATCACTTTAAATATGTTCTCCACTTCCTTCTGGCTTGCAGAGCTTGTGCTGAAAGATCATCTGTTAACCTTACAGTGATTCCTATGTGTGTTATTTGTTGTTTTTCCCTTGTTGATTTTAATATGTTTTCTTTGTATTTAATTTTTGATTGTTTGACTAATATGTGTCTTGGCACGTTTCTACTTGGATTTATCCTGTATGAGACTCTCTGTGCTTCCTGGACTTTAACTATTTCCTTTCCCATATTAGGGAAGTTTTCAACTATAATCTCTTCAAATATTTTCTCAGTCCCTTTTTTTTTCTCTTCTTCTTCTGAGACCCCTATAATTCAAATGTTTGTGCATCTCATGTTGTTCCAGAGGGCTCTGAGACTGTCCTCAATTCTTTTCACTCTTTATCCTTTATACTCCTCTGCAGTAGTTACAGCACTATTTTATCTTCCAGGTCACTTATCCATTCTTCTGCCTCAGTTATTCTGCTATTGATCTCTTCTAGAGTATTTTTAATTTCATTTATTGTGTTTTTTGTTGTTGTTTGTTTCCTCTTTTGTTCTTCTGGGTCTTTGTTAAATGTTTCTTGAGTGTATTCTATTTCCAAGATTTTGGATCATCTTTTCTATCATTATTCTGAATTCTTTTTCAGGTAGACCACCTATTTCCTGTTTATTTGTTAGGTCTGGTGTGTTTTTGCCTTGCTCCTTCATCTGCTGTGTGTTTTTATGTCTTCTCGTTTTGCTTATCTTACTGTGTTGGTGGTGTCCTTTTTGCAGTCTGCTGGTTTGTAGTTCCCACTGTTTTTAGTGTCTGCCCCCAGTGGCTAAGTTTGGTTCAGTGGGCTGTGTAAGCTTCCTGGTGGAGGAGTCTAATGCCTGTGTTCTTGTGGATGAGGTTGGATCTTGTCTTTCTGGTGAGCAGGTCCACATCTGGTGGTGTGTTTTGGCATGTCTGTGGCTTTATTATGATTTTAGGCATCCTCTCTTCTAATGGATAGGGCTGTGCTCCTGCCTTCTTACTTGTTTGGCATAGGGTGCCCTGCACCGTAGCTTGCAGGTCGTTGAGTGAAGCTGGGTCTTGGTGTTGAGGTGGAAATCTCTGAGAGATTTTCACCATTTGATATTAGGTGGATGTGGGAGGTCACTTGTGGACCAGTGTCCAGTAGTTAGCTCTCCCACCTCAAAGGCACAGCACTGACTCCTGGCTGGAACACCAGGAGCCTTTCATCCACTTGGCTCAGAATAAAAGGTAGAAAAAGTAGAAAGAAAGAAAGAAAGAGAGAGAGAGAGAGAGAGAGAGAGAGAAAGAAAGAAAGAAAGAAAGAAAGAAAGAAAGAAAGAAAGAAAGAGGATAAAATAAAATAAAGTAACATAAAAATAAAGTTATTAAAATAAAACATTAAAAATAATTAAGAAAAAAAATTAAGTAAAAAAAAAATGGGTGAACAGAACTCTAGGACAAATGTTGAAAGCAAAGCTATACAGAAAAAATCTCACACAGAAGCATACACATACACACTCAGAAAAATCGGAAAAGGGAAAAAAATAATATATCTTGTTCTCAAAGTCCACCTCCTCAATTTGGGATGATTCATTGTCTGTTCAGGTATTCCACAGATGCAGGGTACATCAAGTTGATTGTGCAGATTTAGTGCACTGCTCCTGAGGCTGCTGGGAGAAATTTCCTTTTCTCTTCTTTGTTCTCTCAGCTACCAGGGTTCAACTTTGGATTTGGCTCTGCCTCTACATGTAGGTCACCTGAGTGCATCTGTTCTTCACTCAGACAGGATGAGGTTAAAGGAGCTACTGATTAGGTGTCTCTGGCTCACTCAGGCCTTCAGGAGGGAGGGTTATGGAGTGCAGGGCAAACCTGCGGCGGCAGAGACCTTGTGACGTTGCACCAGCCTGAGGCATGCCATGCGTTCTCCCAGGTAAGTTGTCCGTGGATCACGGGACCCTGGCAATGGCGGGCTGCACAGTCTCCTGGGAGGGTAGGTCTGAACAGTTACCTGTGCTCACACACAGGCTTCTTGGTGAAGGCAGCAGTGGCCTTAGCATCTCATGCCCATCTCTGTGGTCTGCGCTGATAGTGGCGGCTTGCACCCATCTCTGGAGCTCCTATAAGGAGCACTTTTAATCCCGTCTCTTAGCGTACCAGGAAACAAAGAGGGAAGAAAAAGTCTCTTGCCTCTTTGGCAGGTCCAGACTTTTTCCCAGACTCCCTCCCAGCTAGCCATGGTGCATTAACACCTTCAGGCTGTGTTCATGCTGCCAGTCCTCTCCCTGCTATAAGACCAAAGCCCAAGCCTCAGCTCCCAGCCCCCGCCTGCCCTGGCGGGTGAGCGGACAAGCCTCTTGGGCTGGTGAGTGTTGGTCAACACCTATCCTCTCTGCAGGAATCTCTCTGCTTTGCCCTCCGTACCCCTGTTGCTGTGCTCTCCTCCGCAGCTCTAAAATTTCCCCCCCTCTGCCACCCACAGTCTCCACACATGAAGGGGCTTGCTAATGTGTGGAAACCTTTCCTCCTTCACAGCTCCCTCCCACTGGTGCAGGTCCTGTCCCTATTCTTTTGTCTCTGTTTTTTCTTTTTTCTTTTGCCCTACTTAGGTATGTGGGTAGTTTCTTGCATTTCGGGAGGTATGAGTTCTTCTGTCAACGTTCAGTGGGTGTTCTATAGGAGCAGTTCCACATGTAGATGTATTTCTGATGTATCTGTGGGGAGGAAGGTGATATCCATGTCTTACTCTTCCGCCATCTTCCTCTTCCCTCATAGGTACGATGATTGTGGCTGTAGGTAAGAGTCCTCAGTTCCTTGCCAGATGGATCTCTCCGTAGGGCTGCTTGAGTGTCCTCATGACATAGCAGCTGGCTTACTCCAGGATGAGTGATCTGACCCACTGTCCCCATGATTGTCGTGGCTTCAGCCACCAGGACCCCTCCAGAGCTGGCAGCCTCAGTGAGACCACCCTCCCCTCTGGTCCTGGGGAAGTTCCGTGATGGTGGAGGGAAGACACCCTGAGTTGGGAGTTCCAGCTCTGTGGAAACACAGGCTCCATTCTGCCCCCTTCATCTTTTACCCTTCTCCCCACCACAACTCTTCCATGTGGTAACCACTACTTTGTTCTCTAGTAGTCTGTTTCTGTTTTGTTATATTTGTTCTTCATTTTTTTGTTTTTGTTTTTGTTTTTAGATTCCACATACAAGTAAAAACATTCAGTATTTACCTTTCTCTGTCTGATGTTTCACAAAGCATGAAAGTTGGTAGCTTCCATCACCACTGCACCAAGGAACAAAGCATGTGCACAGTGACAGCCAGTTGGGCCTGGGACAAACTGAAGGCTGGGTTCCCCTGGCTGCTGCTGCAGTTTGAGCTGCTACTGTTGGTCCTGCTTGCCCATTACTGCAGTGGCTGCTGTCAGGGACCTATTGCTTTATAGTAATATGCCCCATACCTCTCCACTCTCTCTCACTAAGCTTAACAAGATCACCTCCAGAGGGGATGTAATTAAGTCTCTAAGCTTTTTTACTGCTACTGGGCAAAGCAGTCTCCATGGGTCCTGTGTTCCTTTTCATTGGAATTTCAATTCTTTACTGCTCCAAAATGGACTTGTCTAGAGATGCTAAGTTAAGGGTTAGAGAGGGGGTGGAAATGGGTCATGGGGAGTGACTTTCTCTTGTCACGTGGTGAGAGTCCATAGATGGTGGGTCGGAAACTATTTCTCTAGATTTTTGGAAACCCCTTTGTTGGATTTCTAATCTGGTCTAACATATGAGCTCAGCTAGGGAATCAGAGGCTAAAGAATAATACCAGTGGTTCCTCCTTAGAACTGAAATCTTATGTAAACAATTCACAAGCATTCTTTAAGAATGTCCCACAACTCTTGCTAGCACTTCCTAAGATTCATTGGTAAAGTGCTCGGGGACCCTCAGACTCTTGCAAGTGTTCCACCTAGCATCCTTCAGAGTGTCCCCTGCTGAATCCACTAGCTCCTACCCAAAGTGTCATACGGGATCGTTAGGGTTTTTCTCCTCCAGAATGGCATTATGCTTCATCTTGATCAACCACAAGTTTGTCAAGAACTGAGCTGGTGAGAGCTGAGGCACCAGGAGCCAGACTCCTCACTACTCTATGAGTTTTTCTAGAAATAGAATATTTCCTCCAAATGCAACAATATAGTTTCAAGTGTGCTCCTGATGGGGAAAAAGTGTTACAAAAGAAAGACTATTATGGATTATTTCTGAGTTTGTAAATAGATGTGCACTGCAGGTGAGAGGGACCAAATGCCATTTTCTTCCTATCAGATGCTTTCTAGGGTGAAGGGAAGACTCACTGCCACAATGACCCTAATTACTTAATTTGACATAAGTACTTCCCTTTCTTCACTTGTGTGGGAGCTAAGAGATGTGGCAGCTAGGTTCTTTCCCAGATTGTTTGTGGAATTAGAAGAAGCACAACTAATTGTCTCTCTGCTCTCAACATATCAAATTGTGCCCTGTCTCATACACATTAATTACACCTGTTTATATATATTTTATCAATAATAAGACCCCACCCCCTTGATTTTCACTACATTTATGGAGAAGTGACTGAATGATTGTCAATAGACATTTACCTGACCTTGCAAAATCAAATGCATAATTATAAAATTGCTCCTTAAGGTTTAATTTGTACTAGCTGGTAACTACTTCAGTTTAAATATGTTGTCTTTTGAATTGAAAATAGTAATATAATTTAGAAAAATTTACTGATTGAAAGTAGCAAACCATATTTAAGACAAGATTCCTGACATAATTTTATATCACCATTCTTTAATTAATTAGTTGATTAATTAATTAATTACATGATGTATTGAATAACTATTTTTACCATAAATTATGCAAAGGGCATGATAAACAGAGAACAGAGTGTAGAATTGTTTTCCAGAATACTATATCTAGCTAAAGATTCAAACAGAAAAAAGGCATTTCCAAAATATGTGTTAGTTTATCTGGCTACTTATAACCCACCCCCCTCCCCATAGGGCTAGGAATAGCAAGCTGACACAATATAGCCAAACAGTCAATTATTTAAAAACAGAACTATATTCAGTCTATGTGGTTCAACTAAGATGAGACATGAAAACCTAGGAATTTTGGAGTAAACGTGTGCCTGGAGAAATAGCAAAATTTGGCCTGGTGAAAGAGAAGAATGAAGCTGATGGAGAGAGAATATTAAAGATGAGAAAAAATAGATATATATAAATGCAATATTTGCCTTTTCTTTCTCATGAGACTCAGCTGCTTCCTTGGGCTCTATATTTGGGTTCTGCTAACATACATGTATGATCACAATTTAAGATGCCTGAAATTGGAATATTTCTCCTAAATAATGGTGTTGACCAGGTAGCAGTATGAATGTAGTTCTCATGGTCTGTGCTTGTATGCACTTAGTCATTTCTATTCATATGGTTTTCATGGCATTTGAGTTACATACATTTTGGTTGTGACACGAGTGAAGTGTTATTTAAAAGGATACACCACGATTATTTATGAAGCAACATTTTATTTATTTATTTATTTATTTTTATTCAAGACTTTTTATTTTTTTATTTTTTAAATTTTTTTAACATCTTTATTGGGTTAAAATTGCTCTACAATGGTGTGTCAGTTTCTTCTTTATAACAAAGTGAATCAGTTATATATATACAGACGTTCACATATTTCTTCCCTCTTGCGTCTCCCTCCTTCCTTCCCTACTTTTCCCACCCCCCCAGGCAGTCACAAAGCACGAAGCTGATATCCCTGTGCCAAGCGGCTGCTTCGCATTAGCTATCTACCTTACGTTTGTTAGTATATATATGTCCATGCCCCTCCCTCGCCCTCTCATAGCTCACCCCTCCCCCTCCCCATATCCTCAAGTCCATTCTCCAGTAGGTCTGTGTCTTTATTCCTGACTTACCCCTAGGTTCTTCATAACATTTTTTTTCTTAAATTCCATATACATGTGTTAGCATACGGTATTTGTCTTTGTCTTTCTGACTTACTTCACTCTGTATGACAGACTCGAGGTCTATCCACCTCATTACAAATAGCTCAATTTTGTTTC
The DNA here is from genome assembly GCA_036417435.1 of Inia geoffrensis. Lineage (NCBI taxonomy): Eukaryota > Metazoa > Chordata > Mammalia > Artiodactyla > Iniidae > Inia > Inia geoffrensis. The sequence goes on from CM070916.1 coordinate 49,120,784, forward strand.
TTTTTAACACTGAGTAATATTCCATTGTATATATGTGCCACATCTTCTTTATCCATTCATCTGACGATGGGCACTTAGGTTGTTTCCATCTCCGGGCTATTGTAAATAGAGCTGCGATGAACATTTTGGTACATGCCTCTTTTTCAATTTTGGTTTTCTCAGGGTATATGCCCAGTAGTGGGATTGCTGGGTCATATGGTAGTTCTATTTTTAGTTTTTTAAGGAACCTCCATACTGTTCTCCATAGTGGCTGAACCAATTCACATTCCCACCAGCAGTGCAAGAGTGTTCCCTTTTGTCCACACCCTCTCCAGCACTTATTGTTTCTCGATTTTTTGATGATGGCCATTCTAACTGGTGTGAGATGATATCTCATTGTAGTTTTGATTTGCATTTCTCTAATGATTAATGATGTTGAGCATTCTTTCATGTGTTTGTTGGCAGTCTGCATATCTTCTTTGGAGAAATGTCTATTTAGGTCTTCTGCCCATTTTTGGATTGGGTTTTTTGTTGTTTTGTTATTGAGCTGCATAAGCTGCTTGTAAATTTTGGAGATTAATCCTTTGTCAGTTGCTTCATTTGCAAATATTTTCTCCCAGTCTGAGGGTTGTCTTTTGGTCTTGTTTATGGTTTCCTTTGCTGTGCAAAATCTTTGAAGTTTCATTAGGTCCCATTTGTTTATTTTTGTTTTCATTTCCATTGCTCTAGGAGGTGGGTCAAAAAGGATCTTGCTGTGATTTATGTCATAGAGTGTTCTGCCTATGTTTTCCTCTAAGAGTTTGATAGTTTCTGGCCTTACATTTAGGTCTTTAATCCATTTTGAGCTTATTTTTGTGTATGGTGTTAGGGAGTGATCTAAGCTCATACTTTTACATGTAGCTGTGCAGTTTTCCCAGAACCACTTATTGAAGAGGCTGTCCTTTCTTCACTGTATATTCCTGCCACCATTATCAAAGATAAGGTGTCCATATGTGCGTGGGTTTATCTCTGGGCTTTCTATTCTGTTCCATTGATCTATCGTTCTGTTTTTGTGTCAGTACCATACTGTCTTGATTACTGTAGCTTTGTAGTATAGTCTGAAGTCAGGGAGCCTGATTCCTCCAGCTCCGTTTTACGCTCCCAAGATTGCTTTAGCTATTCGGGGTCTTTTGTGTTTCCATACAAACTGTGAAATTTTTTGTTCTAGTTCTGTGAAAAATGCCAGTGGCAGTTTGATAGGGATTGCATTGAATCTATAGATTGCTTTGGGTAGTAGAGTCATTTTCACAATGTTGATTCTTCCCATCCAAGAACATGGTATATCCCTCCATCTATTTGTATTGTCTTTAATTTCTTTCATCAGTGTCTTATAATTTTCTGCATACAGGTATTTTGTCTCCCTAGGTAGGTTTATTCCTAGGTATTTTATTCTTTTTGTTGCAATGGTAAATGGCAGTGTTTTCTTGATTTCACTTTCAGAGTTTTCATCACTAGTATATAGGAATGCCACAGATTTCAGTGCATTAATTTTGTATCCTGCTACTTTACCAAATTCATTGATTAGCTCTAGTAGTTTTCTGGTAGCATCTTTAGGATTCTCTATGTATAGTATCATGTCATCTGAAAACAGTGACAGCTTTACTTCTTTTCCGATTTGGATTCCTTTTATTTCCTTTTCTTCTCTGATTGCTGTGGCTAAAACTTCCAAAACTATGTTGAATAAGAGTGGTGAGAGTGGGCAACCTTGTCTTGTTCCTGACCTTTGTGGAAATGCTTTCAGTTTTTCACCATTGAGGATGATGTTGGCTGTGGGTTTGTCATATATGGCCTTTATTATGTTGAGGAAAGGTCCCTCTATGCCTACTTTCTGTAGGGTTTTTATCATAAATCGGTGTTGAATATTGTCAAAAGCTTTCTCTGCATCTATTGAGATGATCATATGGTTTTTCTCCTTCAATTTGTTAATATGGTTTATCACATTGATAGATTTGCGTATATTGAAGAATCCTTGCATTCCTGGAATAAACCCCACTTGATCATGGTGTATGATCCTTTTGATGTGCTGTTGGCTTCTGTTTGCTAGTATTTTGTTGAGGATTTTTGCATCTATGTTCATCAGTGATATTGGCCTGTAGTTTTCTTCCTTTGTGACATCCTTGTCTGGTTTTGGAATCAAGGTGATGGTGGCCTCGTAGAAGGAATTGGGGAGTGTTCCTCCCTCTGCTATGTTTTGGAAGAGTTTGAGAAGGATAGGTGTTAGCTCTTCTCTAAATGCTTGATAGAATTCAGCTGTGAAGCCATCTGGTCCTGGGCTTTTGTTTGTTGGAAGATTTTTAATCACAGTTTCAATTTCAGTGTTTGTGGTTGGTCTGTTCATATTTTCTATTTCTTCCTGATTCAGTCTTGGTAGTTTGTGCATTTCTAAGAATGTGTCCATTTCTTCCAGATTGCCCATTTTATTGACATAGAGTTGCTTGTAGTAATCTCTCATGATCATTTTTATTTCTGCAGTGTCAGTTGTTACTTCTCCTTTTTCATTTCTAATTCTATTGATTTGAGTCTTCTCCCTTTTTTTCTTGATGAGTCTGGCTAATGGTTTATCTATTTTGTTTATCTTCTCAAAGAACCAGCTTTTAGTTTTATTGATCTTTGCTATTGTTTCCTTCATTTCTTTTTCATTTATTTCTGATCTGATTTTTATAATTTCTTTCCTTCTACTAAATTTGGGTTTTTTTTTTGTTCTTCTTTCTCTAATTGCTTTAGTTGTAAGGTTAGGTTGTTTATTCGAGATGTTTCCTGCTTCTTAAGGTGGGCTTGTATTGCAGTAAACTTCTCTCTTAGAACTGCTTTTGCAGCATCCCATAGGTTTTGGGTCGTTGTCTCTCCATTGTCATTTGTTTCTTGGTATTTTTTAATTTCCTCTTTGATTTCTTCAGTGATCACTTTGTTATTCAGTAGTGTATTGTTTAGCCTCCATGTGTTTGTATTTTTTACAGATCTATTCTTGTAATTGATATCTAGTCTCATGGCGTTGTGGTCGGAAAAGATACTTGATACAATTTCAATTTTCTTAAATTTACCAAGGCTTGATTTGTGACCCAAGATATGATCTATCCTGGAGAATGTTCCATGAGCGCTTGAGAAAAATGTGTATTCTGTTGTTTTTGGATGGAGCATCCTATAAATATCAATTAAGTCCATCTTGTTTGATGTATCATTTAAAGCTTGTGTTTCCTTATTTATTTTCATTTTGGATGATCTGTCCATTGGTGAAAGTGGGGTGTTGAAGTCCCCTACTATGAGTGTATTACTGTCGATTTCCCCTTTTACGGCTGTTAGTTTTTGCCTTATGTATTGAGGTGCTCCTGTGTTAGGTGCATAAGTATTTACAATTGTTATATCTTCTTCTTGGATCGATCCCTTAATCATTATGTAGTGTCCTTCTTTGTCTCTTGTAATGGTCTTTATTTTAAAGTCTATTTTGTCTGATATGAGAATTGCTACTCCAGCTTTCTTTTGATTTCCATTTGCATGGAATATCTTTTTCCATCCCCTTACTTTCAGTCTGTATGTGTCTCTAGGTCTGAAGTGGGTCTCTTGTAGACAGCATATATATGGGTCTTGTTTTTGTATCCATTCAGCAAATCTGTGTCTTTTGGTGGGAGCATTTAGTCCATTTACATTTAAGGTAATTATCGATATGTATGTTCCTATTCCCATTTTCTAAATTGTTTTGGGTTCGTTGTTATAGGTCTTTTCCTCCTCTTGTGTTTCTTGTGTAGAGAAGTTCCTTTAACAGTTGTTGTAGAGCTGGTTTGGTGGTGCTGAACTCTCTCAGCTTTTGCTTGTCTGTAAAGGTTTTAATTTCTCCATCAAATCTGAATGAGATCTTTGCTCGGTAGAGTAATCGTGGTTGCAGGCTTTTCTCCTTCATCACTTTCAGTATGTCCTGCCACTCCCTTCTGGCTTGCAGAGTTTCTGCTGAGAGATCAGCTGTTAGCCTTATGGGGATTCCCTTGTGTGTTATTTGTTTTTTTTTTTTCCCTTGCTGCTTTTAATATGCTTTCTTTGTATTTAATTTTTGAGAGTTTGATTAATATGTGTCTTGGTGTATTTCTCCTTGGGTTTATCCTGTATGGGACTCTCTCTGCTTCCTGGACTTGGTTAACTATTTCCTTTCCCATATTAGGGAAGTTTTCAACTATAATCTCTTCAAATATTTTCTCAGTCCCTTTCTTTTTCTCTTCATCCTCTGGAACCCCTATAATTCCAATGTTGGTGCATTTAATGTTGTCCCAGAGGTCTCTGAGACTGTCCTCAGTTCTTTTCATTCTTTTTTCTTTATTCTGCTCTGCAGTAGTTATTTCCACTATTTTATCTTCCAGGTCACTTATCCGTTCTTCTGCCTCAGTTATTCTGCTATTGATCCCATCTAGTGTATTTTTCATTTCAGTTATTGTGTTGTTCACCTCTGTTTGTTTGTTCTTTAGTTCTTCTAGATCTTTGTTAAACATTTCTTGCATCTTCTCCATCCCTGTCTCCATTCTATTTCCGAGATTCTGGATCATCTTTACTATCATTATTCTGAATTCTTTTTCAGGTAGACTGCCTATTACCTCTTCATTTGTTAGGTCTGGTGCATTTTTATCTTGCTCCTTCATCTGCTGTGTGTTTTGCTGTCTTCTCATTTTGCTATCTTACTGTGTTTGGGGTCTCCTTTTTTTTTTTTTTTTTAGGCTGCAGGTTCATAGTTCCCGGTGTTTTTGATGTCTGTCTCCAGTGGCTAAGGTTGGTCTAGTGGGTTGTGTATGCTTCCTGGTGGAGGGGACTAGTGCTTGTGTTCTGGTGGATGAGGCTGGATCTTGTCTCTCTGGTGGGCAGGTCCACGTCTGGTGGTGTGTTTTGGGGTGTCTCTGGACTTATTATGATTTTAGGCAGCCTCTCTGTTAATGGGTGGGGTTGTGTTTCTGTTTTGCTAGTTGTTTGGCATAGGTTGTCCAGCACTGTAGCTTGCTGGCCGTTGAGTGAAGCTGGGTGCTGGTGTTAAGGTGGAGATCCCTGTGAGATTTTCACCGTTTGCTATTATGTGGTGCTGGGAAATCTCTTGTGGACCAGTGTCCTGAAGTTGGCTCTCCCTCCTCAGAGGTAGAGTCCTGATTCCTGGCAGGAGCAGAAAGAACCTTTCATCCACACAGCTCAGATTAAAAGGGAGAGAAAGTAGAGAGAATTAGTAGAAATAGGAAGATAGAAAGAAAGAAGGAAAGGAGGGAAGGAAGGAAGGAAGGGAGGAAGGAGGGAGGGAAAGAAGGAAGAAAGAAAGAAGAAGGAAAGAAGGCCAGAAGGAAAGAAAGGAGGGAGGGAGGAAGGAAGGAAGGAAAAAGGACAGAAAGTAGATACAGTAAAATAGAATGAAGTAAAGTATAACAAAGTTATAGAATTAAAACATAATTATTTAGGGGAAAAAAGAAAACAAACAAGCAAAAAAAAGGACAGATATAACCTTAGGACAAATGTTGAAAGCCACGCTATACGGACAAAATCCTACACTGAAGCTTACACATGCACCCTCACAAAAAGAGGTAAAGGGGAAAAAATCATAAATCTTGCTTTCAAAGACCACCTCCTCTACTTGGGATGATTCGTTGTATAAAGGGGGGAAGGAAAGAAAGAAGGAGGGAAGGTAAAGTATAATAGAATTATTAAAATTAATTAATAAGAAAAAATTTTTTTCTTATAAAAAAAGAAAGGAAAAAAAAAAAAAAAAAGATGGATATAACCTTAGGACAAATGTTGAAAGCCATGCTATACAGACAAAATCCTACACTGAAGCTTACACATACACCCTCACCTAAAGAGGTAAAGGGGAAAAAATCATAAATCTTGCTTTCAAGGACCACCTCCTCCACTTGGGATGATTCGTTGTATAAAAGGGGGAAGGAAAGAAAGAAAGAGGGAAGGTAAAGTATAATAGAATTAATAAGAATTTTTTTTTTCTTATAGAAAAAAAGGAAAAAAAAAGAAAAAAAAGGACGGATATAACCTTAGGACAAATGTTGAAAGCCACGCTATACAGACAAAATCCTACACTGAAGCTTACACATACACCCTCACGAAAAGAGGTAAAGGGGAAAAAATCATAAATCTTCCTTTCAAAGACCACCTCCTCCACTTGGATGATTCGTTGTATAAAGGGGGGAAAGAAAGAAAGAAAGAGGGAAGGTAAAGTATAATAGAATTATTAAAATTAATTATTAAGAAAAAAAAGTTTTTCTTATAGAAAAAAAAAAAAAAAAAAACAATGGTGGACGGATAGAACCCTAGGACAAATGGTGGAAGCAAAGCTATACAGACAAGATCTCAAAGAGAAGTGTACACATACACTTTCACAAAAAGAGGAAAAAGGGGAAAAAATCATAGATCTTGCATACGAAGTCCACCACCTCAATTGAGGATGAGTCACTGTCTATTCATGTATTCCACAGAAGCAGGGTACATCAAGCTGATTGTGGAGCTTTAATCCGCTGCTTCTGAGGCTGCTGGGAGAGATTTCCCTTTCACTTCTTTGTTTTCACAGCTCCCAGGGGCTCAGCTTTGGATTTGGCCCTGCCTCTGCGTGTAGGTCGCTGGAGGGCGTCTGTTTTTCGCTCAGACAGGACAGGGTTAAAGGAGCCTCTGACTCGGGGGCTCTGGCACACACAGGCCGAGGGGAGAGAGGGGCACGGCGTTTGGGGCGAGCCTGCGGCGGCAGAGGCCAGCGTGATGCTGCACCAGCCTGAGGCCCGCCGTATGTTCTCCCTGGACAGATGTCACTGGATCCCGGGAACCTGGCAGTGGCGGGCTGGGCAGGCTCCCCGGAAGAGGGGTGTGGATAATGAACTGTGCTCGTACACAGGTCCCTTGGTGGCGGCAGCAGCAGCCTTAGCATCTCCCGCCCGTCTCTGGGGTCCGCGCTTTTAGCCGCGGCTCGCGTCAGTCTCTGGGGACCACGCTTTTCGCCGCGGCTCACGCCGGTCTCTAGGGACTGCGCTTTCAGCCGCGGCTCGCGCTGGTCTCTGGAGTTCCTTAAAGCAGCGCTCTTAAACCCCTCTCCTCGCGCATCAGGAAACAAAGCGGGAAGGAAAAGTCTCTTGCCTCTTTGGCAGGTGCAGACTTTTCCCCGGACTCCCTCCCGGCTAACCGTGGTGCACTACCCCCTTCAGGCTATGTTCAAGCCACCAACCCCAGTCCTTTCTCTGCGCTCCGTCTGAAACCAAAACCCGAGCCTTAGGTCCCAGCCCCGCCCGCCCCGGCGGGTGAGCCGACAGGCTTCTCGGGCTGGTGAGTGCCGGTTGGCACCGATCTTCTATGCGGGAATCTCTCCGCTTTCCCCTCCGCACCCCTGTTGCTGTGCTCTCCTCTGCGGCTCCGAATCTCCCTCCTCTGCCTCCTGCAGTCTCTGCCCGTGAAGGGGCTTCCTAGTGTGTGGAGACTTTTCCTCCTTCACAGCTCCCTCTCACTGGTGCAGGTGCTGTCCCTATTCTTTTGTCTCTGTTTTTTTCTTTTTTTCTTTTGCCCTACCCAGGTACGTGGGGAGTTTCTTGCCTTTTAGGAGGTCTGAGGTCTTTTGCCAGCCTTCAGTAGGTGTTCTGTAAGAGTTGTTCCACGCGTAGATGTATTTCTGGTGTATCTGTGGGGAGGAAGGTGATCTCCGCGTCTTACACTTCCGCCATCTCTCTATGACCCCCCTATGAAGCAACATTTTAGTGTGAAAAGAAATATGGAAACAGAAGAGTGAGACATAAATATGATACTGGTGAAACAAATATTTTTTGATAAAGTAATGACTGCAATTTCATATTTTTCTACAAAACAATAACAATGAATAATATCATACACCAAGCAGTGTGACAGAGGCCACATGTCCCTAGATGCCTTGGAAAAGTCTTAAAATTTTCAGAGAAAAAGAGGCTGCTATGACATATTCATGCATCTGACAGAACTGTCTTTGAGGTCTCAAAAATGTTTTCCCAAAATTTCATGCTGTTTGAACAGAATTTTCTTAACTTGCAGACAGGTAATTTAATTAATTAAAAGTGATAGTGTTAGTTTAGTCAACTAGGAAATACTAATGAATACTCAATATTATTCAATATGACAAACATGTAGTATTATTGCTAAGAGTAATTAAGAGATCAAGATTATAAGAGGTCAAGATTATAAGTATTGATTACACTGTAGGACTCTGCTTAATAATAAATTCCACAAATAAATTACCATCTTATTTAATTTTAAATCACAGAATGAAATCATACACCCAAAATGTTATTATAAATAATTTAAAAAAACTCAAAAGTGTATAGATAATGCCTGAATTGATGTTGCACTGATTAAAGTTATTTTATCATAGAAGTCCAGGAGCTCTAACTATCCACCAGGTGTTTTAATTGTTGATGCATTTTAGGGCATATATCTCATTAGTTCACAAATAAACCTGCCAAAATGTTAGTAATCTAGTTGTTATTAGTGTGGGCATGACTGTATAATTGCAATATAAAAAGCATGTTAACTAAAAGAAAAAGGCTCTTTGAGAATCTAATTTCCTAGATTCTTTTGCAAAACCTTTCATTGGCACTTTCTAGAAAACAATAAAAACTAAAAGAATGAGTGTCAAAGACTTGTCAAAAATATTCAGAATCAACAGTGAATCACACTTTCATAAATGTTGCATCACTGATGTTCTTGACCAAAACATCAAGGAAGGAAAGGAAAACAACATTGTTCAGAAATTATGTACCTCAATAAACTTGAGTCAAAGAATTATTCAGCTGAGTCAAACTTAGGTTGCAGGGAAATATAAGGAATGTTTTATCCAAATAATTTTGCTCATATCTTCATTTTTATGTTTGCACGTTACTAAAATAAGATAAACACATATGGCTAACTATATCTGAAAACAGCTCTTTCATAAGTTTAGAAAGAATATTAATGTGAGAAGAAAGCATTGTGTATTGGTTTATTTTGAAGTTTCATTTTCTTTCTTTTTTTATAGTGAAATATAATTGATTAACAATATTGTGTTAGTTTCTGGTGTTCAAAAGAGTGATTCAGTTATACATATATCTATTCTTTTTTTTTCTTTTTTTTTTTTGGGGGGGGGTACGTGGACCTCTCACTGTTGTGGCCTCTTCCTTTGTGGAGCACAGGCTCTGGTTGTGCAGGCTCAGTGGCCAAGGCTCACAGCCGCTTCATGGCATGTGGGATCTTCCTGAACCGGGGGCACGAAACCACATCCCCTGCATCGACAGGTGGACTCTCAACCACTGCACCACCAGGGAAGCCCTTATATATCTATTCTTTATCAAATTATTTTTCCATTTAGGTTGTTACATAATACTGAAAAGAATTCCCTTTGCTATACAGTAGGTCCTTGTTGGTTATCCATTTTAAATGTAGCAGTGTGTACATGTCAATCTCAAGCTACCTAACTATCCCCCCCACCCTTCACCCAGGTAACCATAAATTCTTCTCTAAGTCTGTGAGTCTGTTTCTCCTTTGTAAATAAGTTCATTTGTATCATTTTTTTAGATTCTGCATATAAGTGATATCACATTTGTCTTTCACTGACTTACTTCATATTTTTCTGACTTACTTCACTCAGCATGACAATCTCTAGGTCCATCCATGTTGCTGAAAATGGCATAATTTCATAATTTTAAATGGCTGAGTAATATTCTATTGTACATATGTACCATATCTTCTTTATCCATTCATCTGTTGATGGATATTTAGGTTGCTTCCATGTCTTAACTAATTGTAAACAGTGCTGCTATGAATATTGGACTGCCTGTATCCTTTTCGACCATGTTTTTCTCTGGAGATATGCCCAGGAGTGGGATTGCAGGATCATATGGTACCTCTATTTTTAGTATTTTAAGGAACCCTCATACTGTTCTCCATAGTGGCTGTACAAATTTACCTTCCCACCAACAACATAGTAGGGTCCCCTTTTCTCCACATCCTTTCTAGCATTGACTGTATGTAGATTTTCCTGATGAAGGCCATTCTGACTGGTGTGAAGTGATATCCCATTGTAGTTTTGAGTTGCATTTCTCTAATAATTAACAATGTTTGACATCTTTTCATGTGTCTCTTGAACATCTGTACGTCTTCTTTGGAGAAATGTCTATTTAGATCTTTCACCCATTTTTTCGTTGGGTTGTCTGTTTTTATGATATTAAGCTGCATATGCTGTTTATAAATTTCGAAGACTAATTCCATGTTGGTTACATCATTTGAAAATATTTTCTCCCATTCTGTGTGCTGTCTTTTAGGTTTTTTTATGGCTACCTTTATTGTGCAAAAGATTTTGAGTTTAACTAGGTCCCATTTGTTTATTTTTGTTTCCATTACTCTGGGAGACAGATTGAAAAATATATTGCTGTAATTTATTTCAGAGAGTGTTTTTCCTTTGTTTTTCTCTAAGTTTTACAGTGTCTGGTCTTATAGTTAGGTCTTTAATCCATTTTAAGTTTATTATTATGTATGGTGTTAGAAAATGTTCTAATTTCATTTTTTTACCCGTAGCTGTCCAGTTTTCCCAGAATCATTTATTGAAGAGACAGTCTTTTCTTCACTGTATAGTCTTGCCTCCTTTGTCATAGATTAATTGACCATAGGGGCTTGGATTTGTCTCTGGGTATTCTATTCTTTTCCATTGACTATATTTCCATTTTTGTGCCAGGACCATACTGCTTGATGACTATAGCTTTGTAGTGTAGTCTGAACAGCTTCATTTATCCTTCTCAAGATCGCTTTGGCTATTTGGGATCTTTTGTGTTTCCATACAGATTTTTAAAGTTTTGGCTCTACTTCTGTAAAAAATGCCATTGGTAATTTGACAGGAATTGCATTGAATTTGTAGATTGCCTTGGATAGTATAATCATTTGGACAATATTGATTCTTCCAGTCCAAGAAAATAATATATCATTCCATCGCTTTGTGTCATTTTGATTTCTTTCATCAGCATCTTATAGTTTTCAGAGTACAGGATTTTTGTCTCCTTAGGTAGTTTTATGAAAAACTGGTCCTTTGAAAAGATAAACAAAATTCATAAACCTTTAACCTGACTCATCAAGAAAAAAAGAGAGAGGACTCAAATCAATAAAATTAGAAAAGAAAAAGAAGTTACAACTGACACCATAGAAATACAAAGCATTGTAAGAGACTACTGCAAGCAACTATATGCCAATAAAATGCACAACCTGGAAGAAACTGTCAAATTCTTAGAGCAATGCAGTCCCCCAAAACTGAACCAGGGAGAAAAAGAAAATGTGACCTGGTCAATCACAAGTACTGAAATTGAAACTGTGATTAACAAACTTTCAACAGGGTGTTCTGAAGATGGCGGAAGAGTAAGATGCGGAGATCACCTTCCTCCCCAGAGATACACCAGAAATACATGTACACGTGGAACAACTCCTACAGAACATCTACTGAATGCTGGCAGAAGACCTCAGACTTCCCAAAAGGCAAGAAACTCCCCATGTACCTGGGTAGGACAAAAGAAAAAACAGAGACAAAAGAATAGGGACGGGACCTGCACCAGTGAGAGGGAGTTGTGAAGGAGGAAATGTTTCCACACACTAGGAAGCCCCTTCATGGGCGAAGACTGCAGGTTGCAGGGGGGAAATTCGGAGCCGCAGAGGAGAGCACAGCGACAGGGGTGCAGAGGGCAAAATGGGGAGATTCCCGCACAAAGGATTGGTGCTGACCAGCACTCACCAGCCTGAGAGGCTTCTCTGCTCACCCTCCAGGGTGGGTGGGGCTGCGAGCTGAGGCTTGGGCTTTGGTCAGAGTGCAGGTAGAGGACTGGTGTTGGCTGTGTGAACACAGCCTGAAGGGGTTAGTGCACAACGGCTAGCAGGGAGGGAGTCCAGGAAAAGGTCTGGAGCTGCTGAAGAGGAAAGAGACTTTCTTCCCTCTTTGTTTCCTGGTGTGTGAGGAGAGGGGATTAAGAGTGCTGCTTAAGGGAACACCAGAGATGGGCACGAGACGCGGCTAAAAGCACAGCCCCCAGAGACAGACACGAGCTGTGGCTAAAAGCACGGACCCCAGAGATGGGTGGGAGTTGCTAAGGCTGCTGCTGCCACCACCAAGGAGCCTGTGTGCAAGCACAGGTCACTATCCACACCCCTCTTCCGGGGAGGCTGGGCAACCCGTCACTGCCAGGTTCTGGGGATCCAGGGACAACTTCTGTGGAAGAACGCACGGTGGGCCTCAGGCCACTGCAACGTCATGCTGGCCTCACCCCGAAATCCATGATCCTCCCTCCCCCCTGGCCTGAGTGAGCCAGATTCCCTGAATCACCTGTTCCGTTAACCCCATCCTCTCTGGACAAAAAACAGACGCCCTCCAGTGACCTACACACAGAGGTGGGCCTAAATCCAAAGCTGAACCCCTGTGAGCTGTGAGAACAAAGAAGAGAAAGGGAAATCTCTCCCAGCAGCCTCAGAAGCAGCAGATTAAAGCTCCACAATCAACTTGATGTACCTGCATCTGTGGAATACATGAATAGACAACGAATCATCCCAAATTGAGGAGGTGGACTTTGAGAGCAAAATTTATGATTTTTTTCCCCTTTTCCCCTTTTTGTGAGTGTGTATATATATGCTTCTGTGTGAGATTTTGTCTGTATAGCTTTGCTGCCACAATTTGCCTTAGGGTTCTCTCCGTCCTTTATTTTTTATTTTTTTATTTTTTTTTTAAAAATTAATTTTAATAACTTTATTTTACTTTACTTTATCTTCTTTCTTTCTTTCTTTCTTTCTTTTCTTTCTTTCTTTCTTTCTTTCTTTCTTTCTTTCTTTCTTTCTTTCTTTCTTTCTTTCTTTCTTTCTTTCGTTTTTTCTTTCCTTCCTTCCTTCCTTCCTTTAGACAAGAAATCATCCCAAATTGAGGAGGTGGACTTTGAGAGCAATATTTATGATTTTTTCCCCTTTTCCTCTTTTTGTGAGTGTGTATGTGTATGCCTCTGTGTTAGATTTTGTCTGTATAGCTTTGCTTCCACCATTTGTCTTAAGGTTCTATTAGTCTGTATTTTTCTTCTTAATAATTAATTTTTACTTTAATAACTTTATTATATTTTACTTTAATTTATTTTCCTTTATCTTCTTTCTTTTTTTTTTCCTTCCTTCCCTACTTCCTTCCTTCCTTCCTTCCTCCCACTGTCCCTCCCTCCCACCTTCCCTCTCTCCCTCCTTTCTTTCCTTATTTCCTTCTTTTCTTCTTTCTTTCTTCCTTCCTTCCTTCCCTTCTTTCTTTCTTTCTTTCTTCCTTTCTTTCTTCCTACTTCTACTAAATCTTTCTCTCTACATTTTCTCCTTTTTATTCTGAGCCGTGTAGATGAAAGGCTCTTGGTGCTGCAGCCAAGAGTCAGTGCTGTGCCTCTGAGGTGGGAGAGCCAACATCAGGACACTGGTCAACAAGAGTCCTCACAGCTCCACATAATATCAAAAGGTGAAAATCTCCCAGAGATCTCCATTTCAACACTAGCACCCAGCTTCACTCAATGACTAGCAAGCTACAGTGCTGGACACCCTAGGCCAAACAACTAGCAAAACAGGATCACAACCCCACCCATTAGCAGAGAGGTTACCTAAAATCATAAGTCCACAGACACCCCAAAACACACCACCAGATGTGGACCTGCCCATCAGAGAGACAAGATCGAGGCTCATCCACCAGAACATGGGCACTTGTCCACTACACCAGGAAGCCTAAACAACCAACTGAACCAATCTTAGCCAGTGGGGACATACATCAAAAACAACGGGAACTACAAATGTGCAGCCTGCAAAAGGAGACTCCAAACACAGTAAGATAAGCAAAATGAGAAGACAGAAAAACACACAGCAGATGAAGGAGCAAGATAAAAATGCACCAGACCTAACAAATGAAGAGGATATAGGCAGTCTACCTGAAAAAGAATTCAGAATAATGATAGTAAACATGATCCAAAATCTTGGAAATAGAATACACAAAATGTAAGAAACAGTTAACAAGGACCTAGAAGAAATAAAGATGAAAGAAACAATGATGAACAACACAATGAATGAAATGAATAATACTCTAGATGGGATCAATAGCAGAATAACTGAGGCAGAAGAACGGGTAAGTGACCTGGAAGATAAAATAGTGGAAATAACTACTGCAGAACAGAATAAAGAAAAATAATGAAAAGAACTGAAGACAGTCTCAGAGACCTCTGGAACAACATTAAACACACCAACATTTGAATTATAGGGGTTCCAAGAAGAAGAAGATAAAAAGAAAGGGACTGAGAAAATATTTGAAGAGATTATAGTTGAAAACTTCCCTAATACGGGAAAGGAAATAGTTAATCAACCCCAGGAAGCACAGAGTCCCATACAGGATAAATGCAAGGAAAAATACACCAAGACACATATTAATCAAACTGTCAAAAATTAAATACAAAGAAAGCATATTAAAAGCAACAAGGGTAAAACAAAAAAGAGCACACAAGGGGATCTCCATAAGGTTAACAGCTTATCTCTCAGCAGAAACCCTGCAAGCCAAAAGAGAGTGGCAGGACATACTGAAAGTGATGAAGGAGAAACACCTGCAACCAAGGTTACTCTACCCAGCAAGGATCTCATTCAGATTTGATGGAGAAATTAAAACCTTTACAGACAGGCAAAAGTTGAGAGAGTTCAGCACCACCAAACCAGCTTTACAACAAATGCTAAAGGAACTTCTCTAGGCAATAAAAACAAGAGAAGGAAAAGACCTATAATAACAAACCCAAAACAATTTAGAAAATGGGAATAGGAACATACATATTGATAATTACCTTAAATGTAAATGGACTAAATGCTCCTACCAAAAGATACAGATCGGCTGAATGGATACAAAAACAAGACGCTTATATATGCTGTCTACAAGAGACGAATTTTAGACCTAGAGACACATACAGACTGAAAGTAAGGGGATGGAAAATGACATTCCATGCAAATGGAAACCAAAAGGAAGCTGGAGTAGCAATTCTCATATCAGAAAAAATAGACTTTAAAACAAACACTATTAGAAAAGTGAAAGAAGGGCACTACATAATGATCAAACGATCAATCCAAGTAGAAGATATGCACCCAACATAGGAGCACCTCAACACATAAGGCATATACTAACAGCCATAAAAGAGGAAATCAACAGTAACACAATCATAGTTGGGGAATTTAACACCCCACTTTCAGCAATGGACAGATCATCCAAAGTGAAAATAAATAAGGAAACACAAGCTTTAAATGATACAGTAAACAAGATGGACTTAACTGATATATATAGGACACTGTACCCAAAAACAACAGAATTCACATTGTTCTCAAGAACTCATGGAACATTCTCCAGGATAGATCATATCTTGGGTCACAAATCAAGCCTTGGCAAATTTAAGAAAATTGAAATTGTATCAAATATCTTTTCTGACAACAATGTCATAAGACTAGATATCAATTACAGGAAAAGATCTGTAAAAAATACAAACACATGGGGGCTAAATATTACACAACTTAATAATGAAATGACCACTGAAGAACAAAGAGTAAATAAAAAAATACCTAGAAACATATGACAATGGAGACACAACAACCCAAAACCTATGGGATGCAGCAATAACAGTTCTAAGAGGGAAGTTTATAGCAATACAAGCCAACCTTAAGAAACAGGAAACATCTCAAATAAACAACCTAACCTTTCACCTAAAGCAATTAGAGAAAGAAGAACAAGAAAACTCCAAATTTAGCAGAAGGAAAGAAAACATAAAAAACAGATCAGAAATAAATGAAAAAGAAATGAAGGAAACAATAGCAAAGATCAATAAAACTAAAGCTGTTTCTTTGAGAAGATAAACAAAATAGATAAACCATTAGCCAGACTCATCAAAAAGAAAAGGAAGGAGATTCAAATCAATAGAATTAGAAATGAGAAAGGAGAAGTAACAACTGACACTGCAGAAATACAAAAGATCATGAGAGATTGCTACAAGCAACCTTATGCCAATAAATTGGACAACCTGGAAAAACTGGACTAATTCTTAGAAATACGCAACCTGCCAAGACTGAATCAGGAAGAAATAGAAAATATGAACAGATGAAACACAAGCACTGAAATTGAAACTGTGATTAAAAATCTTCCAACAAACAAAAGCCCAGGACAAGATGGTTTCAAAGGTGAATTCTATCAAACATTTAGAGAAGAACAAACGCCTATCTTTCTCAAACTCTTCCAAAATATAGCAGAGCGAGGAACACTCCCAAATTCATTCTATGAGGCCACCATCACCTTGATACCAAAACCACACAAGGATGTCACAAAGAAAGAAAACTACAGGCCAATATCAATGATGAACATAGAAGAAAAACTCCTCAACAAAATACTAGGAAAAAGAATGCAATAGCACATTAAAAGGATCATACACTATGATCAAGTGGGGTTTATTCCAGGAATGCAAGAATTCTTCAATATACACAAATCTATCAACGTGATAAATCATATTAACAAATTGAAGGAGAAAACCCATATGATCATCTCAATAGATGCAGAGAAATCTTTAGACAAAATTCAACACCCATTTATGATAAAAACCCTGCAGAAAGTAGGCATAGAGGGAATTTTCCTCAACATAATAAAGGCCATATATGACAAACCCAGAGCCAACATCATCATCAATGGTGAAAAACTGAAAGCATTTCCACTAAGATCAGGAACAAGACAAGGTTGCCCACTCTCACCACTCTTATTCAATATAGTTTTGGAAGTTTTAGCCACAGCAATCAGAGAAGAAAAGGAATCCAAATTAGAAAAAAAGAAGTAAAGCTGTCACTGTTTGCAGATGACATGATACTATACATAGAGAATCCTAAAGATGCTACCAGAAAACTACTAGAGGTCATCAATGAATTTGGTAAAGTTGCAGGATACAAAATTAATGCACAGAAATTTCTGGCATTCCTATACACTAATGATGAAAAATCTGTAACTGAAATCAAGAAAACACTTCCATTTACCATTGCAGCAAAAAGAATAAAATATCTAGGAATAAAACTACCTAAGGAGACAAAAGTCCTGTATGCAGAAAGCTATAAGACACTGATGAAAGAAATTAAAAATGATACAAATAGATGGAGAGATATACCATGTTCTTGGATTGGAAGAATAAACTTTGTGAAAATGACTCTACTACCCAAAGCAATCTACAGATTCAATGAAATCCCTATCAAACTACCACTGGCATTTTTCACAGAACTAGAACAAAAAATTTCACAATTTGTATGGAAATGCAAAAGATCCCGAATAACTAAAGCAATCTTGACAAAGAAAAAAGGAGTTGGAAGAATCAGGCTTCCTGACTTCAGACAATACTGCCAAGCTACAGTAATCAAGACAGTATGGTACTGGCACAAAAACAGAAAGATAGATCACTGGAAAAGGATAGAAAGCCCAGAGATAAACCCACGCACATATGATCACGTTTTCTTTGATTAAGGTGGCAGGAATGCACAGTCAAGAAAGGACAGCCTCTAATGAGTGGTGCTGGAAAAACTCGACAGGTACGTGTAAAAGTATGAGATTAGATCACTCCCTAACACCATACACAACAGTAAGCTGAAAATGGATTAAAGACCTAAAAGTAAGGCCAGAAACTATCAAACTCTTAGAGGAAAACATAGGCAGAACACTCTATGACATAACTCACAGCAAGATCCTTTTTGACCCACATCCTAGAGAAATGGAAATAAATAATAATAATAATAAACAAATGGGACCTAATGAAACTTCAAAGTTTTTGCACAGCAAAGGAAACCATAAACAAGACCAAAAGACAACCCTCAGATTGGGAAACAATATTTGCAAATGAAGCAACTGACAAAGGATTAATCTCCAAAATTTACAAGCAGCTCATGCAGCTCAATAACAAAAAAAAACAAACAACCCAATCCAAAAATGGGCAGAAGACCTAAATAGACATTTCTCCAAAGAAGATATACAGATTGCCAACGAACACATGAAAGAATGCTCAACATCATTAATCATTAGGGAAATGCAAATCAAAATTACAATGATATATCATCTCACACCAGTCAGAATGGCCATCATCAAAAATCTACAAACAATAAATGCTGGAGAGGGTGTGGAGAAAGGGGAACACTCCTACACTGCTTGTGAGAATGTGAATTGGTACAGTCACTATGGTGTACAGCTTGGGTGTTCCTTTAAAACTACAAATAGAACTACCATATGACCCAGCAATCGCACTACTGGGCATATACCCTGAGTAAACCATAATTCAAAAAGGGTCATGTACCAAAATATTCAGTGCAGCTCTATTTACAATTGCCCGGAGATGGAAACAACCTAAGTGTCCATCATCGGATGGATAGATAAAGAAGATGTGGCACATATATACAATGGAATATTACTCAGCCATAAAAAGAAACGAAATTGAGCTATTTGTAATGTGGTGGACAGACTTAGAGTCTGTCATAGAGAGTGAAGTAAGTCAGAAAGAGAAAGACAAATACTGTATGCTAACACATATATATGGAATTTAAGTTAAAAAAAATGTAATGAAGAACCTAGGGTTAAGACAGGAGTAAAGCACAGACCTGGAGAATGGACTTGAGGATATGGGTTGGTGGAAGGGTAAGCTGTGACAAAGTGAGAGAGAAGCATGGACATATATACACTACAAAACCTAAGGTAGATAGCTAGTGGGAAGCAGCTACATAGCACAGAGGTATCAGCTTGGTGCTTTGTGACCGCCTGGAGAGGTGGGATAGGGATGGTTTGAGGGAGGAAGATGCAAGAGGGAAGAGATATGGGAACATATGTATATGTATAACTGATTCACTTTGTTATAAAGCAGAAACTAACACACCATTGTAAAGCAATTATACCCCAATAAAGATGTTAAAAAAAAAAAAAAATAACTTCCAACAAACAAAAGTCCAGCATCAGATGGCTTTACAGGTGAATTCTATCAAACATTTAGAGAAGAGGTAACACCTGTCCTTCTGAAAGTGTTCCAAAACTGTTCAGATGAAGGAAAACACCCAAACTCATTCTACGAGGTCACTATCACCCTGGTACCAAAGCCAGACAAAAATACCACACACACACACACACACACACACACAAATTACAGGCCAATATCACTGATGAACATAGACATAAATATCCTCAGCAAAACACTACCAATCCAATTCCAACCATACATTAAAAGGATCATACACCATGATCAAGTGGAATTTATCCTAGGGATGCATTGATTTTTCAATATCCGCAAATAAGTCAGTGTGATACACCACATCAATAAATTTAAGAAGAAAACCATATGATCATCTCAACAGATACAGAAAATGTTTTTGACAAATTCAACACCAATTTATGATAAAAAAAATAACTCTCAGAAAGTGGGCATAGAGGGAACATACCTCAACATAATAATGTCCATATATGATAAACCTACTGCTAACATGATACTCAACAGTGTGAATAATACTGAGTATTCATTAGCATTTCCTAGTTGACTAAACTAACACTATCAATCAATTTTAATTAATTAAATTACCTGTCTCTGCAAGTTAAGAAAATGCTGTTCAAACAGCATGAAATTTTGGGAAAACATTTTTGAGACTTCAAAGACAGTTCTGTGAGATGCATGAATATATCATAACAGCCTCTCTTCCTTGGAAAATTTTGAGACTTTTCCAAGGCATCTAGGGACATCTGACCTTTGTCACATTGCTTGATGTATGATATTCTTCCTTGTTATTGTTTTGTAGAAAAATATGAAATTGCAGTCATTATGCCATCAAAAAATATTTGTTTCACCAATGTTGTATCATCAGAAAGAATAACATACCTAAGAATAAACCATTTTCTTTCTTAATAACATAAATTTTAGAGAACTGCTGTACAGTATTGTGCTTATAGTTTACAATATTTCACTGTACATTTAAAATTTATTAAGAAGCTAGAAGTCATGTTAAGTTCTTTTACCACAATAAAAATAAATAAATAAAAATCCTGTAGTATTAAGATCATACACACACACACACATACCTATGTAATAAAGTGTGTCTTACAAACAATGGTGTCATAATCAAAGTAAGGCATTCATTTCTTTATATTAAACATGGTGCTTTAAACCTGTGATGTAATTAGATATATGTCCAAATACTCTAGGAAAACTTTTTGATTATCTAGGAATTAAATGATACATTTTCATTGTTAAAAAAATATTTTTCAACATGAAGAAACTTATGTTTTAGTGGCCTGCATAGATCTTTTTAGTTTTAAAAGACTACTTCCTGTGATGGTAAAGTTATAGTTTATAATTACAGCATCTTTGGAAACGTTTATGGATATCTGGAGACACTATTTAATAATTTGAAAATTTTAAAATAATTAATGCTGTTTTCATTAAGGCCTTGCTTAATAACTGGAGTAATCAGACCACATGGAAAATCCAGAATATTATCATAAAGATAAAAATTATTATTATGAAATTAATATATCTAAATAAAAATATTATTGTATAGTATCATGATTTCTTTTTTCAGAAAAATAAACTAAGTCCTTACTGACTATTTGTGCTAAAAGAGAACTAAATATTCTCTAAACTACTCAATACAGTATTTCACCTTCATTTAGATGATGAACATGATGTATTGTTACAGTATGTCAAAAGGGAGACATGGGGCTTCCCTGTGGCACAGTGGTTGAGAATCTGCCTGCCAATGCAGGGACATGGGTTCAAGCCCTGGCCTGGGAAGATCTCACATGCTGCGGAGCAACTAGGCCTGTGAGCCACAACTACTGAGCCTGCTCGTCTGGAGCCTGTGCTCTGCAACAAGAGAGGCTGCAATATTGAGAGGCCCGTGCACCACGATGAATAGTGGTCCCCACTTGCCACAACTAGAGAAATTCCTCGAACAGAAACAAAGATCCAAACACAGCCAAAAATAAATAAATATTAAAAAAAAAAAGAGGGAGACATGAAACCTTATACCCTAAGATAGCTTGGTTGTGCTTCTGTATATATATAACAATTGTCAGGTGATTTATATCCTTCTAGTATTGACATTATTACTTGCATTAGAGAAAATAAAGCATACAGTAGTCTTTAATCTAATGGTTGAAGATATTTGCATGTTTTGTAACAAGTTTCAATATCATAATATGTTATAATTTTTTAGCAAGAATAAATGTCATAAATAACCAGATGTTGTTTAGTGACAATAATATTGTGCAATATATTTGATGTTGCAATGAGAATAGAGTTTCAGTTAGTATTTAATTTTTTGCATGTTATTTTTATTATTGAGAATGTAATATACTCTTCACAGTAATGATAATATAGAGTACTTTGCAAAAAAGAGTTAACACAGGCCTGAGAATGCTATCCTTAAAAAGACCTGTTTGTTAGGTCTGCTCTTGGCTGGCATCTGGGACCCAGATAAAAGTGGCTTGTTTTGCCTAAGTTGAAAATATAAACAACATGATTTTTCTGAACACATGCTTTCCTTCTGGGACTCTGGAATTTTGGTAGGCAAGGGTCCTAGCCTGCAGAAAAATTCTTAGTACTGAGTTTCTACTGAGCTTCTGGGTAGACAGAAATTCTCACATGTTTTTGCAATTTGTGGCTGGAGGAACTGAGCCTGTCCTGCATGGTTCTACTGGGAGAGGAGTCTGAGAAACTTCCACCTGGTTCCCTACAAATAAATTTAGCCATGAATACAGCTATAAGCTGTGGTCTGTGAGTCTCTGTACTGAATCCTAAATGTACAGGGTGTTTTTTTTGTATCCCTAACATAAGTATATATTATGTACCAAGCATTATCAGCACATTCTATTCATCATTCTGTTTAATTCTCAGAAAACCTATAAGATTGTGTTATTAATTCTGCATCATAGATGAAGAAATAAACCTTAGAGAATAAATAATTTGCACAGGGTTGAACAGATAGCATTGAGCAAAAACAGAATTTCGGCAAAATTATTTTAATTCCAAAGTATGTGTAATGGATGGCACAGATTACTAGAACATAATAACTAATAATAAAACCCATATAGAACCATATTTTGTTGGTGGTTGTTCGTTTAGTATGCAGTTGATTTGGGGTATGTGGTTGGCAGTGTGTGTTCCTTTTTTATGTTTTTCATTTTATTTTAGTCTCTTAACTCCCATGTGAAATAAAATAGACCTTTAATAGAGAATTGACTAACCTATATCTAACAGATATCCTATGCAATAAGTCTGGGCATGCAGTATCAAAAGCTAAGGCCCCTGGCCTTAAAATAACTCACTAACCAAAACTAACCACAACTCCAGGCTACCTTTCTGCCTAACATTTACATTTTTGCCAATCAAAACCTTATGGCAGCTAGTGACTTACAAGTGGATTTGAATACCTATGAAAACAAAAAGTTGTAGCACTCATTACCTCTCCTTTTTTACCCACCAATATTAATCTGATCCACAAAACTGAGTCTTTCTTTGAACTTCACAGATTCATCCTGGTGTACCAGTTCTGTATAATACTCAGACCCTCTCCCACATCTACAATATAACTGGAAGCATTGATTATATCTCTGACATCCAGAAACTATTTCCTTGGTTTCACAATATTTTTACAGATTTCTTAAGGCTTTTTACCAAGTTATTCTTCTCTGAGACTTCTTATTGTTGGTAGTCACTTTTTAGATCAAGATCTAGTGCTATGCACTATTAATACCCAGCACTGTGTCTGAGCTTGTAGAGCAATGGCAATTTTGTGCCAAAAGCAAATGAAAATATGAAATAAAACAATTAAAACAATCAGTGCTGATATTATATATATATATATATATATATATATATATATATATAATGGCAGTAAATTGTATTTTTGATGTCATCTAGGAGAATGTGATTTCTATTATACTAGAATGCAAGAGGAAGAGGAACATTTAAGGGCTACATGAACGTGATTCCATTTTTGTTTGTCTTTTTCTTTTTTTAATTGTTTTTTGACTTTTTTTCACTAGATAAGAGTATATGCTATGGATTCTGAGAACAAGGAAGGACAAATGGTTACAAAAACCTTTTGAAAAGAAACACAGAGACTTTTAGGGAAGTCATAGAAAGTATATAAATATGGTCCTTGGATCCAATCTAAAAGCTGTGATACTCTATAGATCTTTTCAAAATGTAAAAAGGTAAATATCTAGGAGAAGATGTTAGCTAAGGATCTGAGAGTGTGAATTTATAATCAGGTTTGAATTACAAGATACCATAATTAAAGATCATCGGGCAAAATCATCATAGATGGTTAAGCCTTATGGAGTTTTTAAACACACAGAGGAGGAGATCAAGATGGCAGAGTAGGAGGACATGAAGCTCACCTCTCCCCAAACACATCAAATATACATCTACATGTGGAGCAACCTTACTGAAAATAGAGACTTGCAGACCCTTTTACAAAAAAGACTAAAGAAAGATTCACACAAAGTCAGGTATGAAGGGAAGAGAAGCAATCACATTGAGACCCATGCTCCTGGAAGGGACACAAAAGAGGAGGGGAATATCACAATATTTGAGATTCTCCCTGAGGTGTGAGCAACTCAAACCACATATTGGACACCCCAGCCCTAGGGCCCAAAACTGAGAAGACAGATCCCATCACCTGGTTTGGAAACCAGTGGGATTTACAGGAGGGCTATAAGTAACTTAGAATTCACTCATGAAGAGCATGCACATGTTTGTTCACTCCCAGAAGCAAAACAGAGGGAGCAGATTGAAATTGCCTGGGTCTCTAGCCAGTTTCCCGTGACTGCCCCAGTGCACTCTGGCCTGTGCCCAGTGCCAGCTCCATCTCCTCTAGCTCTGACATAGCTCCCCACACTTGAAGGGGGATGAATCTGGCTCAGACCCAGAACTGCATCTGAATGGAGCAGGGACAGCCACTGCTGGCATTCATGGAGGCTGTGAATCAGGAGCTATCTAGAGCTTTGACTGACATGTCAGGTCCATCTCAGCATGCACCTGACCCACAGCTAGCACCTGCTCTGGTGCTTCTTGCTCCTGCACTATTCCCCTCTGAGTCAAAGATGTCAATGCTGGGGGAAGGAAGAGTACACATTTACAGAGAAGGAAACCATCTCAGACCTGACCTCCACAGCTTCTGCTCCAATAACTTGGGGTCTGACCCCACCCTTATAAGGTGATGACAACAACTGAACAAAGGAGAAGCCCTGGTTTACATGTATCTCTGACCTAGCCCTCCATCTCCAGCCCCACCTCCCACCAAGATAATAGCTGCCAGCACACCCTAGGGGGAAGATGTGACCCATACTCATTTCAGATCCTGCTCTTCCATCAAAGTCACTAGGCACATGCAGACTGCATAGGGACACTCCTGTATAAGGACAACCTTCCAAGACTGGGATAGGTAACTCTTCCACTATCAGAAGCATTTATTTCAAACAAAAGAACAAGAAAAAACAAACCTGAAAAAAATGACCAATAAAACAGATAATTTACCAGATAAAGAGTACAACCCATTGTTAATAAGAATGTTAACTGAACTTGTGAAAATAATAGATGAACACAGGGAGAATTTTAACAAAGAACTAGAAAATATAAAAACAACCAGTCAGAGCTGAAAAATATAATAACTAAAATGAAAAACTAGAAGGAGTAAATAGTAGACTAGGTGATACAGATGAATTCATAAGTGATCTGGAACACAGAATAATGAAAATCACCCAAATCAGAACAGCAAAAACAAGAACAAATTAAATAAAGATGAGAAAAGTTTAAGGAGCCTATTGGATAATATCAAGTGCACTAACATTCATGTTATATTGGTCTCAGAGGAGAAGAGAGGGAGAGAGGGATATAAAACGTATTTAATAAAATTATGGCTGAAAATGTCCTGAACATGAAGAAGAAAACAGATATTCAGGTACAGGAAGCACAGAGATTCCCAAACAATATAAGCTCAGAGAGACCCACACCAAGACCTATCATAAATAAAATGGAAAGAATTAAAGATAAAGAGAAAATTCTAAAGGCAATAGGAGAAAAACAAAGAGTCACATACAAGGGAACCCCCATAAAGCTGATTTTTCTGCAGAAAATTTGCAACACAGAAAGCAATGGCATGATATGTTTAAAGTGCTGAAAAAGAAAAACCAACAACTTAGGATACTCTACAGGAAGATTATCATTCAGAATTTTAAAAAGAAATAAAGAACTCAGAAAATAAAGAACTAAAAGAGCTCATCAATATGAAACTGACCCTAAAAGAAGTGTTAATGGGTCTACTCTAAGTGGAAAAAGCTAAAACAAGAAATAAGAATTTATAGAAAAGGAAAAAACCCATGGTAAGGACAAATATATAGTAAAGCCTGTGGATTAACCACTTAAATAAGGTACTATAAAGATTAAAAGACAAAAACTGTAAAATCAACAATAAATACAATAAATAGTTAAGGGATAAACATGAAGATGTAAAATATGACATCAAAAACATAAAACCTGGGGGAAAGGAGTAAAAACAAATGTAG
The DNA here is from genome assembly GCA_036417435.1 of Inia geoffrensis. Lineage (NCBI taxonomy): Eukaryota > Metazoa > Chordata > Mammalia > Artiodactyla > Iniidae > Inia > Inia geoffrensis. Next base: position 49,146,372 of record CM070916.1, read on the forward strand.
ATCTTTTAGAATGTATTTGAATTTAAATGACTACCAGTTTATAACAAGTAGGTATAGTTATAGTTATAGGTTAACACATATGAACCCAACAAACCAAGAGCCTAAAATAGATGCACAAAAAGTAGAGAGAAAGGAACATAAGCATAACACTAAAGAAATCTTCAAACAACTAGGGAAGAAACTAACAGAAGAAGAAAAAAACTACAAAAAGAATCAGAAAATAAGTAACAAAATGACAATAACAACATACTTATCAACAATCACTTTAAATGTCAACAGACTAGATGCTCCAATCAAAAGACAAAGGGTAGCTGATTATATTAAAAAGACTCATCAAGATTCTGCTTACAAGAGACTCACTTCAGAGCTAAAGAAACACACAGGCTGAAGTAAGGGGATGGAAAAGTACATTTCATACAAATGGAAATGTAAAGAAAGCTGGGGAAAGAATACTTAGACAAGACAAAGTAGAATTTAAAATAAAGTTTATAACAAAAGACAAAGAAGGACATTATATTATGATATAGAAATTGATGGTAGAAGAATATATAACATTTGCTAACATATACACACTTAATATAATAATATCTAAAATATAAAGCCTATCTTAACAGACATAAAGGGAGAAATAGACAATAATAAAAAAGAGTAGGGGACATTAACAGCCCACTCACATTAATGGACAGTTCATCCAGACAGAAAATCAATGAGGAAACAGTGGTCTTAAATGATATATTAGACCAGTTGGACTTAATAGATATCTAATAGGTCATCCCATCATGTATCAGCAATATACACATTCATTTCAAGTGCATACAGAATGTTCTCCAAGACAGATTACAAGCTAAGCCACAAAACAAGCCTCAACAAATTTAACAGGATAGAAATTACAGCAAACATTTTTTTTTTTTTTTCCCAAGCAATACACTATGTGACTAGAAATCAATTACAGGAAAATAAATGGGACTAACACAAAAATGTGGAGAATAAACAACATGCTACTATACGGCAAATGGGTCAATGAAGAAATCAAAGAGAAAACAACAGCAACAAAAGTACCTGAGAAAAATGAAACTTTCCAAAATCTCTGGGAAGCAATAAAAGGAGTTCTAAGAGGAAAGTCTATAGTAATACATGCCTACCTCAGAAAACAAGACAAGTCTCAAAGGAGAGCAAACAAAGCCCAAAGTCAGCAGAAGGAAATAAATAATAAAGATCTGAGAGGAAATAAATAAAACAAAGGCCAACAAAAGAGAAAAGATTAATAAAACAAAGAGGTATATTTTTAGGTTGAGTAAAATTGATGAGCTTTTAGCAAAGCTCATTAAAAGAGAGAGAGAGAGATAGGAACTAAATAAACAACAACAAAAAAGAAAAAAAAAGAGAGGAGGCCTTCAAGATGGTAGAGGAGTAAGACATGGAGATTACCTTCTTCCCCCCAAATACATCAAAAATACATCTACATGTGGAACAACTCCTACAGAACACATACTGAACAATGGCAGAAGACCTCATACTTCTAAAAAGACAAGAAATTCTCCATGTAACTGAGTAGGGTAAAAGAAAAAATTAAAAAAATAAAAATAAACAAAGAAATTGGAAAAAGACCTGTGTCTCTGGGAGGGAGCTGTAAAGGAGGAAACGTTTCCATACACTAGGAAACCCCTTCACTGATGGACACAGGAGGGAGCTTCAGAGCCCCAGAAGAGAGGGCAGCAACAGGGGTTCAGAGGGAAAGTGGAGAGAATCCGAATCCCTCACAGAGGATCAGTGCTGACCAGCACTCACCAGCCTGAGTTGCTAGTTGGCTCACCCACTAGGGTGAGTGGGAGCTGGCTGCTGAGGCTCAGACTGCAGAGGTCGGACCCCAGAGAGAGGACTGGGGTTGGCAGCATGAAGACAGCCTGAGGGGGCTAGTATGTCACAGCTAACTGGGAGAGAGTCTGGGAAAAAGCACAAGATGGAAGCAAGAATCCATTGTTGTGGGCTGCACAAGGAGAGGGGTGGGCCCACCATAAAAGCTTAGAGCTGGGCACTGCCTACATGAGTTCCAGAGGTGGACCCAAACCGTTATTGTTATCTCTGACCCCAGAGGTGGGTGACAACTGCCACCACTGCCACCAAGGGTCCTATGTGCAAGCACAAGTCACTGCCCACACCTTCCCAGGAGCCTGTGCAGCCTGACACTGCCAAGGGTCCTGTGATCCAAAGCCAACTTCCCCGGGAGAACACACAGTACACCTCAGGATGTAGCAACTTCCTGCCAACCTCTGCCACTGCAGACACTCCCTGCACATACTAGTTATGACTGCTGTATCTCTCCCTGTCTCATTTGAGAGAGGAAGTGAGCCCTAATTACTGATGCATTCACCCACTCTTTCCTGGGCAGGGAATAGATGCCTGAGGGTAGCCAACAGGCAGAGGCAGGGCCAAAACCAAAGCTGAACTCCAGGGGCAGTGTGACCAAAGGGAAATCTCTCTGTGCAGCCACAAGATCGGCAGATTAAACCCCTGCAATTTGCTTGGTAAAGCCTGCATCTGTGAAATATATGAATAGACAACAAGTATTCCCACAATCAAGGCTGTGGACTTTGAGGGTAACTGTGGACTTTGGAGGCAAGTACACACAGGAGTAAGGCCAGATCAGAGTCTGAGCTGGCTACACAGTGCTGACAGCAGGTCTAGAGACCTACATAGAAGTATTGGTGGACTTCCTGGTTAGTCAGGGAATAGCAGTGACTCATTGTAGGGACAAGGACACTGAGAGCCCAGGCTACAGGAAAATACAATTACTATCACTACTATATATACTTTTTTTTTTCATTTCGTTCTATTGTTGTTTGTTTTCATTATTCTTTTAATTTACATTTTTTAATTTACTTTTTTCTTCTATTTTTTATGCTTTCAATTTTAATACATTTCTTATCTTATTTTTTCCTATTTCTACTGTACTGTTTTTTTTTTATATTGTCTTTTCCTTTTTGTTTTTTCCTTTCTTTTGCTTTATTTTAGTCTAATTTTTAACTATACTTCAGATTTTTCTACGTTTACTTCTTTGTTGCTTTGTATTTTTTTTCCTTTTGTTTTCATCTTTCTTTTGTTTTTACTTTTTTTTTTTCTTTTTGGATCGTTTTTGTGTATTTGTTTTATGTTTTCTTCACCTTTTTTTAGTTTGCTCTATGTGTTTGATTTGCTTTTGAACTTTTGTTTTTGTTAGATTAGTTTTTAGTATTTGTTTTCATTATTGGCTTTATTGGTTTTGTTGCTCACTTCTGTTTTGTTTTCTCTTTTATTTTTTTTCCTTTTATGCATGTGTGTGTGTTTCTTTGTGTGTTTTTATCTGTTCACTTTAGCTCTTACCATTTGTCTCTGGGTTTTGTTTGTCTTTTTTTCTTTCTTTCTTTCTTTCTTTTCTTTCCCCCTTTTCTACTACATGCTGCAGCTTTCTGTGTCTTGGTGCTCTGGTCAGCGGTTGGGCCTGAGACTATGTGTTGGGAGACACAAGTATAGGACATTGGACAACCAGAAAACTCCTGGCTACATGTAATCAATCAGTGAGAGCTCTCCCAGAGGTTTCCAACACAATAAACCCAATGGCCAGCAAGGTTCAGTGCTGGATACCTCACAACAAACAACTAGAAAGACAAGAACACAACCCCACCAATTAACAGACAGGCTGCCTAAAGTCATACTAAGCTTACACACATGGCAAAACACATCATTAGATGTGGCCCTGCCCATCACAGGGACAAGATCCATCTTCACCCATCACAACACAGGCACCAGTACCCTCCACCAGGAAAACTATACAAGCCAATGCACAAACCTAACCTACTGGGGTCAGACACCAGAAGTAAGAGGAGCTACAAAACTGCAGCTTGTGGAAAGGAGACCCCAAAAAAGTAAGTTAAACAAAATGAGAAAACAGAGAAATATGCAACAGATGAAGGAGCAATGTAAAAACACACAAGGCCAAATGAATGAAGAGGAAATAAGAAATCTACCTGAAAAAGAATTCAGAGTAATGATAATAAAGATCCAAAATCTCAGAAATAGAATGGAGAAAACAAAAGAAACACTTAACAAGGACTTAGAAAAGCTAAAGAGCAAACAAATGAACAACACAATAACTGAAATTAAAAATACTGTCGAAGGAATCAATAGTAGAATAACTAAGGCAGAAGGACAGATAAGTGAGCTGGAAGATAGAAGGGTGGAAATAACTGCCGTGGAGCAGAGTAAAGAAAACAGAATGAAAAGAATTAAGGACAGTCTCATAGATTTCTGGGACATCACTAAATGCACGAACCTTTGAATTATAGGGGCCCCAGAAGACGAAGAGAAAGAGAAAAGGTCTGAGAAAATATTTGAAAAGACGGTAGTCAAAACTTTTCATAACATGGGAAAGGAAATAGTCAATCAAGTGCAGGAAGTGCAGAGAGTCCAACACTGGATAAACCCAAAGAGAAGCATGCCAAGACATATATTGTCAAACTATAAAAACTAAAATACAAAGAAAAAATATTAAAAGCAGCAAGGGAAAAGCAATAAATAACATACAAGGGAATCCCCATACTGTTATCAGCTGATTGTTCAGCAGAAACTCTGCAGACCAGAAGGGAGTAGCAGGATATATTTTAAATAATGAGAGGAAAAAACCTACAACAAGATGACTCTACCCAGCAAGGATCTCATTCAGATTCAATATAGAAATCAAAAGCTTTACAGACCAATGAATGCTAAGAGAATTCAGCACCACTAGATCAGCTCTACAACAAATGATAAAGGAAACTCTCTCAGTGAGAAACATGAGAGAAGAAAAAATACTTACAAAAACAAACTCAAAACAATTAAGAAAATGGTAATAGGAACATACAAATTGATAATTGCCTTAAATGTGAATGGATTAAATACTCCAACCAAAAGACACAGACTGGCTGAATGGATACAAAAATAAGATCCATATATATGCTGTCTACAAGAGGCCCACTTCAGACCTAGGAACACATACAGGCTGAAAGTGAGGGGATGGAAAAAAATGATATCCATGTAAATGGAAATCATAAGAAAGCTGGAGTAGCAATATTCATATCACATAAAATAGACTTTAAAATGAGAGAATGTTACAAATGACAAGGAAGGACACTACATAATGATCAAAGGATCAACTCAAGAAGATATAACAATTATAAATATATATGCACCCAACATAAGAGCACCACAATACATAAGTCAAATGCTAACAGCTATAAAAGGGGAAATTGACAGTAACACAATAACAGCTGGGGAAATTAACACCTCACTTATGCCAATGGACAGAGCAGCCAGATAGAAAATTAAGAAGGAAACACAAGCTTTAAATGACACAATAGACTAGATAGAGTTAATTGATATTTATAGGACATTGCATCTGAAAACAGCAGATTACATTTTCTTCTCAAGTGCACATGGAACATTCTTCAAGACAGATCACATATGAGGTCACAAATCAAGCTTCAGTAAATTTAAGAAAATTGAAATTATATCAACCATCTTTTCCTACCACAGTGCTGTGAGATGGGAAATCAATTTCAGGAAAAACCCTTAAAAAAACACAGTCAGATGGAGGTTAAACAACATGCTACTAAATAACCAAGAGATCACTGAAGAAATCAAAGAGGAAATCAAAAAAAAAACACTTAGAGGAAAATGACAACAAAAACACGATGACCCAAAACTTATGAGATTCAGAAAATGCAGTTCTAAGAGGGAAGCATATACCAATATAATCATACTTCAAGAAACAAGAAACATCTCAACTGAACAATCTAACCTTAAGCTAAAGGAACTAGAGAAAGAAGAACAAAGAAAACTCAAAGTTAGTAGAAGGAAAGAAATCACAGAGATCAGAGCAGAAATAAATGAAATAGAAATGAAGGAAACAATAGAAATATCAATGAAACTAAAAGCTGGTTCTTTGAGAAGATAAACAAATTTGATAAAACTTTAGCCAGACTCATCAAGAAAAAGAAGGAAAGGGCTCAAATCAATAAAATTAAAAAGGAAAAAGAAGATGTGGGTCATGTATACAGTGTAATATTACTCAGCCAGAAAAAGGAATGAAATTGTGTTATTTGCAGATACATGGATGGACCTAGAAACTGTCATACAGAGTGAAGTAAGTCAGAAAGAGAAACAAGCATTGTATATTAACAAACATTTGTGGAATCTAGAAAAATGGAACAGATGAACTTGTTTGCAAGGTAGAAATAGAGGAACAGATGTAGAGATCAAATGTATGTACACCAAGGGGGGAATGGGGATGTGGGATGAATTGGGAGATTGGGACTGACACATATACACTAATATGTATAAAATAGATAAGTAATGAGAACCAGCTGTATAGCTCAGGGACCTCTGCTTCACTTTGCTTTAAAGCAGAAACTAACACAACATTGTAAAAAAAATAAATAAATAAAAAAGAAAGAAATGAAAGAGGTGAAATTCCAACCAATATATGAGAAATACAAAAAAATATTGAGAATACTATGACATACAGTATGCCAAAAAATTCAACAACCTAGAAGAATTGGATAAATTTCTAGAAACATATAATCTTTCAAGAATGAATCAGGAAGAAATAGACAATGTGAACAGAACAATCACTAGTAATGACATTAACTTTTTAATAAAAAAATGTCCCAGCAAAAAAAGTTCAATACTGGATGTGTTCACAGAAGAATTTTACCAAACACACCGAGAAGAGTTAATACCTGTACTTCTCAAACTATTTCAAAAAATTGAAGAGGAGCGAATACTCCCAAATTCATTCTACAAGGCCAAAATTACCCTGATACTAAAACCAGACAATGACTGTCCAAAAAATAAAAATTACAGACCAATATCACTGATGAAAAATTTGCAAAAATGCTTAAGAAAATACTAACAAACCAAGTTCAACAATATACTAAAAGGATCAAACACCATGATCATGTGGTATTTATTTCAGGGTCACAAGAATAGTTCAACATCTGTAAATCGGTCAATGTGATACACCACTTTAGGAGACATGGATAAAAATCACATAACCATCTCAATAGATGCAATAAAAGGTTTTTATAAAATTCAACATCTATTCATGATAAAAAGTCTCATCAAAATGGATATAGAAGGAATATATCTCACCATAATAAATGGCCTCTCTGACAAACCACAGCTAACATCATATTCAATGGTCAAAAGATGAAAGATCTTCCTCCAAAATCACGAAAAAGACAAGGATGCTCATTCCTGCAACTTGTGTTTAATACGCTCTTGGAAGTTCTAGCCACAACAATCAGCCAAGAAAAAATAAATAAAATGCACCCAAATTGGAAAGCAAGTGATAAAAGTCACTATTTGCAGATGACATGACTCTCAATACAAAAAAAAAAAAAAAAAAAAAAAAAAATCCTAAAGTCTCCAGCAAAAATCTATTAGAACAAATAAATGAATTCAATAAAGTTGCAGGATACAAGACAATATACAGAAATCTGTTGCTCTTCTATACACTAACAATGAACTACCAGAAAGAGAAATCATGAAATAATCCCATTTAAAATCACATCAAAAAGAGTAAAATACAGAGGAATAAAGTTAACCAAGGTGAAAGACCTATACTCTGAAAACTATGAAATACTGATGAAAGAAATTGAGTATGAAACAAAGAAATAGAAAGATGTCCTGTTTTCATGGATTAGAAGAATTAATATTGTTAAAATGTCCACACTACCCAAAACAATCTACAGATTAATACAATTCCTATCAAAATATCCATGGCATTTTTCACAGAACTAGAACAAATAATCCTAAGATTAATGCAGAAACACAAAAGACCCTAAATTGCCAAAGGAAACTTTGGAGCTGAAGGTATCACACTCCCTGATTCAGACTATACTATCCATACAAAGCTACAGTAATTAACACAGTATGGTACTGGCACAAAAATGAACACATTGATCAGTGGAACAGAAGAGAGGGCCCAGAAATAAAGCCACATATGTATGGTCAATTAATCTACAATAAACAAGGCAAGGATATACAATGGGGAAAATATAGTCTCTTCAATAAGTTGTGCTGTGAAAACTGGTAAACTACAAGTAAACTAATTAAATTAGAACATTTTCTTACAGTATACAAAAAAAAATAAAATCAAAATGTTTTAAAGACCTGAAACCATAAAAATCATAAAATAAGAGATAGTCATAACATTTTTTTTTAACATCTTTATTGGGGTATAATTGCCTTACAATGGTGTGTCAGTTTCTACTTCATAACAAAGAGAATCAGTTATACATATACACACGTTCCCTTATCTCTTCCCACTTGCATCTCCCTCCCTCCCACCCTCTGTATCCCACCCCTCCAGGTGGACACAAAGCACCAAGCCGACATCCTTAGGCCAAGCAGCTGCTTTCCACTAGCTATCTACCTTACGTTTGTTAGTATATATATGTCCATGACCCTCCATCGCGCTATCACATATCACCCCTCTCCCTCCCAATATCTTCAAGTCCGTTCTCCAGTAGGTCTGTGTCTTTATTCCTGTCTTACCCCTAGGTCCTTCATAACATTTTTTTTTTTTTCTTAAATACCATATATATGTGTTAGCATACGGTATTTGTCTTTCTCTTTCGGGCTTACTTCACTCTTTATGACAGACTCGAGGTCTATCCACCTCATTACAAATAGCTCAATTTCATTTCTTTTTAACGCTGAGTAATATTCCATTGTGTATATGTGCCACATTATCTTTATCCATTCATCCAACGATGGGCACTTAGGTTGTTTCCACCTCCAAGCTATTGTAAATAGAGTTGCAATGAACATTTTAGTACATGACTCTTTGAATTTTTGTTTTCTCAGGGTATATGCCCAGTAATGGGATTGCTGGGTCATATGGTAGTTCTATTTGTAGTTTCTTAAGGAACTTCCATACTGTTCTCCATAGTGGCTGAACCAATTCACATTCCCACCAGCAGTGCAAGAGGGTTCCCTTTTCTCCATACCCTCTCCAGCATTTATTGTTTCTAGATTTTTTGATGATGGCCATTCTGACTGGTGTGAGATGATATCTCATTGTAGTTTTGATTTGCATTTCTCTAAGGATTAATAATGTTGAGCATTCTTTCATGTGTTTGTTGGCAGTCTGTATATCTTTTTTGGAGAAATGTCTATTTAGGTCTTCTGCCCATTTTTGGATTAGGTCGTTTGCTTTTTTGTTATTGAGCTGCATGAGCTGCTTGTAAATTTTGGAGATTAATCCTTTGTTAGTTGCTTCATTTGCAAATATTTTCTCCCATGCTGAGGGTTGTCTTTTGGTTTTGTTTATGGTTTCCTTTGCTGTGCAAAAGCTTTGAAGTTTCATTAGGTCCCATTTGTTTATTTTTGTTTTTATTTCCATTTCTCTAGGAGGAGGGTCACAAAGGATATTGCTGTGATTTATGACAGAGAGTGTCCTGCCTAGGTTTTCCTCCAAGAGTTTGAGAGTTTCTGGCCTTACATTTAGGTATTTAATCCATTTTGAGCTTATTTTTATGTATGATACTAGGGAATAATCTAATCTCATACTTTTACATGTACCTGTCCAGTTTTCCCAGCACCACTTATTGAAGAGGCTGTCCTTTCTCCACTGTATATTCTTGCCACCTTTATCAAAGATAAGGTGTCCATATGTGCATGGGTTTACCTCTGGGCTTTCTATCCTTTTCCATTGATCTATCTTTCTGTTTTTGTGCCAGTACCATACTGTTTTGATTACTGTAGCTTTGTAGTATAGTCTGAACTCAGGAAGCCTGATTCCTCCAGCTCCATTTTTCGTTCTCAAGATTGCTTTGGTTATTCAGGGTCTTTTGCATTTCCATACAAATTGTGAAATTTTTTGTTCTAGTTCTGTGAAAAATGCCAGTGGTAGTTTGATAGGGATTGCATTGAATCTATAGATTGCTTTGGGTATTATAGTCATTTTCACAATGTTGATTCTTCCAATCCAAGAACATGGTATATCTCTTCATCTATTTGCATCATCTTTAATTTCTTTCATCAGTGTCTTATAATTTTCTGCATACAGGTCATTTGTCTCCTCAGGTAGTTTTATTCCTAGATATTTTATTCTTTTTGTTGCAATGGTAAATGGGAGTGTTTTCTTGATTTCACTTTCAGGTTTTGCATCACTAGTATATAGGAGTGCCAGAGATTTCAGTGCATTAATTTTGTATCCTGCTACTTTACCAAATTCATTGATTATCTCTAGTAGTTTTCTGGTAGCATCTTTAGGATTCTCTACGTATAGTATCATGTCATCTGAAAACAGTGACAGCTTTACTTCTTCTTTTCCGATTTGGATTCTTTTTATTTCCTTTTCTTCTCTGATTGCTGTGGCTAAAAATTCCAAAACTATGTTGAATAAGAGTGCTGAGAGTCGGCAAGCTTGTCTTGTTCCTGATCTTAGTGGAAATGCTTTCAGTTTTTCACCATTGAGGATGATGTTGGCTGTGGGCTGGTCATACATTGCTTTTATTATGTTGAGGAAAGTTCCCTCTATGCCTACTTTCTGCAGGGTTTTTATCATAAATGGGTGTTGAATTTTTTCAAAAGCTTCCTCTGCATCTATTGAGATGATTTTATGGTTTTACTCCTTCATTTGTTAATATGGTTTATCACATTGATAGATTTGCATATATTGAAGAATCCTTATATTCTTGGAATAAACCCAATTGATCATGTTGTATGATTCTTTTAATGTGCTGTTGGATTCTGTTTGCTAGCATTTTGTTGAGAATTTTTGCATCTATGTTCATCAGTGATATTGGCCTGTAATTTTCTTTCTTTGTGACATCCTTGTCTGATTTTCTTATCAAGGTGATGGTGGCCTCATAGAAGGAATTTGGGAGTATTCCTCCCTCTGCTATATTTTGGAAGAGTTTGAGAAGGATAGGTGTTAGCTCTTCTCCAAAAGCTTGATAGAATTTGCCTGTGAAGCCATCTGGTCCTGGAGTTTTGTTTGTTGGAAGATTTTTAATCACAAGTTCAATTTTAGTGTTTGTGATTGGTCTGTTCTTATTTTCTTTCTTCCTGATTCAGTCTTGGTAGTTTATGCATTTCTAAGAATGTGTCCATTTCTTCCATATTGTCCATTTTATTGGCCTAGAGTTGCTTGTAGTAATCTCTCATGATCATTTTTATTTCTGCAGTGTCACTTGTCACTTCTCCTTTTTAATTTCTAATTCTATTGATGTGAGTCTTCTCCCTTTTATTCTTGATGAGTCTGGCTAATGGTTTATCTATTTTGTTTATCTTCTCAAAGAACCAGCTTTTAGTTTTATTGATCTTTGCTATTGTTTCCTTCATTTCTTTTTCATTTATCTGTGATCTGATTTTTATGATTTCTTTCCTTCTGCTAACTTTGGTTTTTTTTTTGTTCTTCTTTCTCTAATTGCTTTAGGTGTAAGGTTAGGTTAGTTATTCGAGATGTTTCCTGCTTCTTAAAGTGGGCTTGTATTGCTATAAACTTCCCTCTTAGAACTGCCTTTACTGCATCCCATAGGTTTTGGGTCGTTGTGTCTCCATTGTCATTTGTTTCTAGGTTTTTTTTTAATTTCCTCTTTGATTTCTTCAGTGATCACTTTGTTATTCAGTAGTGTATTGTTTAGCCTCCATGTGTTTGTATTTTTTACAGATCTTTTCCTGTAATTGATATCTAGTCTCATGGTGTTGTGGTCAGAAAAGATACTTGATACAATTTTAAATTCCTTAAATTTACCAAGGCTTGATTTATGACCCAAAATATGATCTATCCTTGAGAATGTTCCATGAGCACTTGAGAAAAATGTGTATTCTGTTGTTTTTGAATGGAATGCCCTATAAATATTAATTAAGTCTATCTTGTTTAATGTATCATTTAAAGCTTGTGTTTCCCTATTTATTTTCATTTTGGATGATCTGTCCATTGCTGAAAGTGGGGTGTTGAAGGCCCCCACTATGAATGTGTTACTGTTGATTTCCCCTTTTATGGCTGTTAGTTTTTGCCTTATGTATTTAGGCGCTCCTATATTGGGTGCATAAATATTTACAATTTTTATATCTTCTTCTTGGATCGATCCCTTGATCATTATGTAGTGTCCTTCTTTGTCTCTTCTAATAGTTTTTATTTTATAGTCTATTTTGTCTGATATGAGAATTGCTACTCCAGCTTTCTTTTGGTTTCCATTTGCATGAAATATCATTTTCCTTCCCCTTACTTTCAGTCTGTATGTGTCTCTAGGTCTGAAGTGGGTCTCTTGTGGACAGCATATATATGGGCCTTGTTGCTGTATCCATTCAGCCAATCTTTGGCTTTTGGTGAGAGCATTTAGTCCATTTACATTTAAGGTAATTATCGATATGTATGTTCCTATTCCCATTTTCTAAATTGTTTTGGGTTCTTTGTTATACGTCTTTTCCTTGTCTTGTGTTTCTTGTCTAGAGAAGTTCCTTTAGCATTTGTTGTAAAGCTGGTTTGGTGGTGCTGAACTGTCTCAGCTTTTGCTTGTCTGTAAAGGTTTTAATTTCTCCATCAAATCTGAATGAGATACTTGCTGGGTAGAATAATCTTGGTTGCAGGTTTTTCTCCTTCATCACTTTCAGTATGTCCTGCCACTCCCTTCTGGCTTGCAGTTTCTGCTGAGAGATCAGCTGTTAACCTTATGGGGATTCCCTGGTGTGTTATTTGTTGTTTTTCCCTTGTTGTTTTTATTATGCTTTCTTTGTATTTAATTTTTGACAGTTTGATAAATATGTGTCTTGGCATATTTCTCCTTGGATTTATCCTATATGAGACCCTCTGTGCTTCCTGGACTTGATTAAATATTTCATTTCACATATTAGGGAAGTTTTCAACTATAATCTCTTCACATATTTTCTCTTTCTTTTTCTCTTCATCTTCTGGATCACTTATAATTTGAATGTTGGTGTGTTTAATGTTGTCCTAGAGGTCTCTGAGAGTGTTCTCAGTTCCTTTCATTCTTTTTTCTTTATTCTGCTCTGCAGTAGTTTTTTTCCACTATTTTATCTTCCAAGTCACTTATCCGTTCTTCTGCCTCAGTTATTCTGCTATTTATCCCATCTAGAGTACTTTTAATTTCATTTATTGTGTTGTTCATTGTTGCTTGTTTCATCTTTATTTCTTCTAGGTCCTTGTTAACTGTTTCTTGCATTTTGTCCATTCTACTTCTAAGTTTCTGGATCCACTTTACTATCATTATTCTGAATTCGTTTTCAGATAGACTGCCTATTTCCTCTTCATTTGTTAGGCCTGGTGTATTTTTACCTTGCTCCTTCATCTGCTGTGTGTTTTTCTGTCTTCTCATTTTGCTTATCTTACTGTGTTTGGGGTCTCCTTTCTGCAGGCTGCAGGTTCTTATTTCCCATTGTTTTTGATGTCTGTCTCCAGTGGCTAAGGATGGTTCAGTGAGCTGTGTAGGCTTCCTGGTGGAGGGGGCTAGTGCTTGTGTTGTGGTGGAGGAGGCTAGAACTTTTCTCTCTAGTAGGCAGGTCCACGTCTGGTGGTGTGTTTTGGGGTGTCTGTGGACTTATTATGATTTTAGGCAACCTCTCTGCTAATGGGTGGTGTTGTGTTCCTGTTTTGCTAGTTGTTTGGAATAGGTTGTCCAGCACTGTAGCTTGCTGGTCGTTGAGTGAAGCTGGGTGCTGGTGTTAAGATGGAGGTCTCTGGGAGATTTTCGCCATTTGATATTATGTGGAGCTGGGAGGTCTCTTGTTGACCAGTGTCCTGAAGTTGGCTCTACCACCTCAGAGTCAGAGTCCTGACTCCTGGCTGGAGCACCAAGAGCTTTTCATCCACATGGCTCAGAATAATAGGGAGAGAAAGTAGAGGGAATTAATAGAAGTAGAAAGAAAGAAAGAAAGAAAGAAGGAAATCAGGGAAGGAAGGAAGGAAGGAAGAAAGGAAGGAAGGAAGAAAGAAAGAAGAAAAGAAGGAAAGAAGGCAAGAAGGAAAAAAATGAGGGAGGGAGGGATGGAGGGAGGAAGGAAGGAAGAAGGGAAGGAAGGAAAAAAGACAGAAAGAAAGAAGATACAGTAAAAATAAAATGAAGTATAATAAAGTTATTGTATTAAAAAATAGTTATTTAGAAAAAAAAAAAAAAAAAAAGAATGGATAGAACCTTAGGACAAATGGTGGAAGCCAAACTATACAGACAAAATCTTACACAGAAGCATACACATACACCCTCACAAAAAGAGGTATAGGGGAAAAAATTATAAATCTTGCTCTCAAAGTCCACCTCCTCAATTTGGGAAGATTTGTTGTCTAAAGTAGGAAGGAAGGTAAGAAAGAAAGAAAGAAGGTAAAGTATAATAGAATTATTAAAATTAATTATTAAGAAGAAAAATTAAAAAAAAAAAAAAAACAATGGACGGATAGAACCCTAGGACAAATGGTGGAAACAAAGCTATACAGACAAGATCTCAAACAGAAGCAGACACATACACATTCACAAAAACAGGAAAAGGGGAAAAAATCATAGATGTTGCTCTCGAAGTCCACCACCTCAATTTGGGATGACTCGTCTATTCATGTATTCCACAGATGCAGGGTACATCAAGTTGATTGTGGAGCTTTAATCCACTGTTTCTGAGGCTGCTGGGAGAGATTTCCCTCTGTCTTCTTTGTTCTCACAGCTCACAGTGGCTCAGCTTTGGATTTGGCCCTGCCTCTTCGCATAGGTAACTGGAGGGCGTCTCTTTTTTGCTCAGACAGGACAGGATTAAAGGAGCCGCTGACTTGGTGCCTCTGGCACACTCAGGCCAGGGTGAGGGAGGGGCACAGCTTGTGGGGCAGGCCTGTGGCGGCAGAGGCCAGCGCGACGTTGCACTAGCCTGAGACCTGCCATGAGTTCTCTCTGGGAAGATGTCCCTGGATCCCGGAACCCTGGCAGTTGTGGGCTGCACAGGCTCCCTGGAAGAGGGGTGTGGATAGTGACCTGTGCTCGCACACAGGCCCCTTGGTTGTGGCAGCAGCAGCCTTAACGTCTGCCTCCCGTCTCTGGGGTCCGCACTTTTGGCCACGGCTCGTGCCCGTCTCTGGGGTCCACGATTTTAGCTGCGGCTTGTGCCCATCTCTGGAGCCTGCGCTTTTAGCTGCGGCTTGCGCAGGTCTCTGTAGTTTCTTTAAGCAGTGCTCTTAAATCCCTCTCCTCGTGCACCAGGAAACAAAGAGGGAAGAAAAAGTCTTGCCTCTTCGGCAGGTGCAGACTTTTCCCCAGACTCCCTCCTGGCTAGCCGTGGTGCACTAACCCCTTCAGGCTATGTTCAAGCCACCAACCCCAGTCATCTCCCTGTGCTCTGACTGAAACCTGAGCCTCAGCTCACAGCCCCGCCCACCCCGGCGGGTGAGCCGACAGGCCTCTCGGGCTGGTGAATGCCAGTCAGCAGTGATCCTCTATCCGGGAATCTCTCCACTTTGCCCTCTGCACTCCTGTTGCTCTGCTCTCCTCCGCTGCTCTGAACCTCCCCTTTCCGCCTCCCGCAGTCTCCGCCCACGAAGGGGCTTCCTAGTGTGTGGAGACTTTTCCTCCTTCACAGCTCCCTCCCACTGGGACATGTGCTGTCCTTATTCTTTTGTCTCTGTTTTTTCTTTTTTTCTTTTGCCCCACCCAGGTACATGGGGAGTTTCTTGCCTTTTGAGAGGTCTGAGGTCTTTTGCCAGCATTCAGGAGGTGTTCTGTAGGAGTTGTTCCACGTGTAGATGTATTTCTGGTGTATCTATGGGGAGAAAGGTTATTTCCATGTCTTACTCTTCTGCCATCTTCCCAGCACCCCTTTTTTAAAAATAAAATATATTTATTTATGGCTGTGTTGGGTCTTCATTTCTGTGTGAGGGCCTTCTCTGGTTGTGGCAAGTGGTGACCACTCTTCATCATGGTGTGCAGGCCTCTCACTATCGCGGTCTCTCTTGTTGTGGGGTAGAGGCTCCAGACGTGAAGGCTCAGTAATTTTGGTTCATGGGCCTAGTTGCTCCATGGCATGTGGGATCTTCCTAGACCAGGGCTCGAACCCATGTCTCCTGCATTGGCAGGCAGATTCTCAACCACTGTGCCACCAGGGAAGCCCCAGAACAATCTTTGTTACAAATCGTAGCAATATATTTATGGATCTGTCTTCTCAGGCAAAGGGAAAAATAAATGAACAACTGGAACCTAATTACACTTAAAACATTTGCACAGAAAAGGAAACTGTATTCAAAATTAAAACAAAACAAACAAAAACCTTACTGAATGGGTATTTGCAAACTGCTTGATATACAGGTTTAATATCGAAAATCTACAAAGAACTCATGCAACTTAACATCAAAAATACAAAACACAGATTAAAAAATGGGAAGAAGAACTGAGTAGATATGTTTTCCAAAGAAGACATACAGATGGATAACAGGCACATGAAAGGGTGCTCAACATTGTTAATCATCACTGAAATGCAAATCAAAATCAAAATGAGATATGACCTCACACCTGTCAGAATGGCTATCATCAAAATGACCACAAATAAGAAACGTCAGCAAGGATATGGAGAAAAAGGAACGCTAGTATACTCTTGGTGGGAAGAAAATTGGTGCAGCCACTGTGGAAAACAGTATGAAGTTTCCTGTAAAAACTAAAAATAGAGCTACCATGTGATCCAGCAATCCCAATCCTGGGTATATATCTGAAGAAATCAGAAACTCTAATTTGAAAGATTGCATGCACCCCAATGTTCATAGGAGCATTATTTATGACAGCCAATGTACAGAAGCAACATAATTGTCCATCACAAGATGAATGGATGAAATTATGTGACTATCTATCTATCATCTATCTATCTATATATCATCATCATCATCATCTACCTATCTATACATACACACACACACACACACACACACACACACACACACACACACACATATACACACTGGAATATTATTCAGCCATAGAAAAAAATGAAATGAAATCTTGCCATTTGCAAAAACATGGATGGACCTAGATGGTATTATTCTTAGTGAAATAAGTCAGACAGTGAAAGACAAACATTGTATGTTATCACTTATATGTGAAATTTACATGCAAAACAAATGAATAAATTTAATAAAACAAAAACAGACTCACAGACATAGAGAACAAACTAATGGTTACCAGTGGAGAGAGGAAACAGGGAAGTGGCAAGATCAGGACAGGGGATTAAGAGGTACAAACTACTATGTATAAAATAAATAAGTTACAAAATCTATTGTATGGCATGGAATATTGCAACATAGCTAATATTTTATAATTACTTTACAAGGAGTATAATCTATAAAAGTATTGATAATATTTATATTCCATCATATATGTTTTAAAATTTAGACTTGGATACATTGAGTAACTTATACCAATTCAAATAGTAAATATTGAAACCAGGATACACATTCAAGGGTGTCTAATTCCAGCATTCTAGTTTTTAGCTATTTGGCAATGCTGTTTTTATCTCTGAAATACAGAAATTAACTTACTATCCAAATTTTCACTGTTCCTTTGTGACTGTAACCTAGGAAATGACTTTATACTTAGAATTCCTAATTTCACTAGATCATAATAACAGATTTTTATGCTCTTTTTTTATTACTTTGATTATATTTTTAACTAGAAATGTCATCTGTCTAAAGCAGTGGCCATTAATATTGGTTTAAGCATCAATGCATACTTTGAGATCATAAACTCACATGTTTAATTATTTAAGCTTTCTGAAAATAGTCTAAAGATCAATAGTAACACCATAATTAAATTATCTTCAAAGAATGATTTTGAGAATAGCTCTTATTTAACTTATCTTTGAAAAATGTCTTAAGATCTAGGGAGTTCATTACCTTCTGATATTTTAATTTCACTCATTTAAGAACTATCATACTTTTATTGATAGATCAAGGCATATTAATATAAACACTAAGGGGTGCTTATCCAATGTGTGACTGAATAAATTACATGATGAAAAATCTCTTAAAAATTCTATGATAATCTATAGAGCCTACTTCTTTCATACTTAGTCAATGTTGTGCATTATTCACTAAAAGGGTCCCTGATGATTTAAATATATTGCAAAAGAACAGAATATTAGAAAAGAAATGGATATGCATTGTATTATGTACAACTAAAAGAAAGAACTTTGATATATTTAACTTAGAAGAAATCTATTAAAATCACATTTTCCTGATAACCCATTATCGCTATTTTGTGTATTTAACAGAAAACATTTTACATATTTCCATGAATATAATTTTAAAACTTATTAGATATTTTAGTGAATCATCAAAATCTACATAAAATGTAAAAAATATACTAATTCATAAATAGATATCCTAGTCATATTCATTTAAACATACTTAAAAGGGAAATATGAGTAATTTCAAATGGAGCTAAAATGATACAAATTTTGAAACTAGAGAAGTAATTTATATACATGCATTTATATTGTCTCTCTAGATGTTACTTTTATGTAAAGAGGAACTGAAATTCAGAATAATTTGAATTTGTGTTTATTAAAAGAAATAAACTCATCTTGTGACTCCCGTTGATTGTCCAAATTTGTGATATGAATGTGTCATTTCTACATAGCAGCATTATTTTTTTACATTGCCCTGGTTATTTACATGGTTTTTCAATGGCTGTATTGTTATCACACTTAGCTTATTAATGGAATTTAAGGGTAATTTTTAAATGTTTACTTTACACTTACACATAGAAATAAATGATTTTTTCTTATTTTCAAAGAAATAATACTCATTATAAAACATTAAAAATATAAGAAATTATCTTCAAACTTGTCTTAAGCAAAACTCATTTGAAGACTGAAAATAAGTGTACCAATTTAAAATAGTGCTTTCCACTGTAAAAAGGATTTTGTAAAAAAGACTTTTGTTTACACATTAAATAATTAAAAGAAAAAAATGATGTATTTTGAGAAATTTTCCTAACTAATAATACGCTAAATTGTCTATAACAAAGAAGAGATATTTAAGGCACAGCTAAATCTAAGAATCTAACCAAAATTGGTTATATTATGTCATGACTGGAGACACAACCATGAAGTTCTCAATTTGGTCTAGATTAATTGAACAATTGAACATGTTTTGTTCATAAGAAGGAATTTGGGAAAATCAGAAAAATGTATAAATATCGATTAGAAAGTCACTCATATGACAACATATACTTTTAATTTCCCGGGCTACAAATCAACACCACGCACACACACACACACACACACACACACACACACATACACACACATATTTTTATAGTATACATATCATATTGCTTTACCTGGCCATTTTCCAAGTTAGTAAACAGAAATTCATACCAATGTTGGCAAACTACAATCTGTGAGCTAGGATGGCTTTTACACTTTTAAAGGATTTTAAAATCAGCCAAACCAAACCAAACCTGTTCTCAGCTAATCCAAATATAATAAATATCCAATCAATTTTTTAGCCTTTAAAATCTGTCCATCTTCTAAAATATTCTGTTGGCTGTTTTTTCTGAAGCTAGCAATGTATTTTGTGTTAACAAATCCAATCATCTTAGATCTCACTTTCATAAATACGAACATGACTTGACTCTGTTGACCTTTGTCTCTTCTTTCAAATCTTCTCAGCTTTCAGTGTCTAGGATTACACATTCTTGTTCTCCTTTTACATCTCTGGTTAATAAATGTATGCCTATTTTTCATCTCTTTACCATCAATTAAAGACATTAGCTGTTAGTATCTCCTTGTTTTTGTTTTGTAATTTTCTTCTCCACTTATTAACTAGAAAGTCTCAGTAGGTATTGTGGTTTCTATATTTCTAGCTAAAAATTCTCCTTGTTCATATAGGAACATATTCCTTGTATCCTAACATTTCCAACTACCTTCTGGATATTTGATTTGGATTTTTCAATGCTATATGAAATTTAGTATGTGTGAAAGTAAACTTATTTTTCTCCCTGCCAAAATTCTTTTTACTCTCTTGTTTCTGTCACTCAGGCTCAAACTTAAGTTTGACCTTTAAGTCCAACCTGAGTTTCCCTTACTGCTTTCCTTCCTGCCTGATCAATTCTTAAGCTTTCTTTCATATATATCTGAAGCACTTCTTATGTCTTTTTTGCATCTCCTTTTCTACAGGCACTTTCTTAGTTCAGATTTTCACTTTAAAAATCTAGATCAAAATTCTCAAACTTTTTTTTTTTTTTTTTTTTTTTTTTTTTTGCACTATGCGGGCCTCCCACTGTTGTGTCCTCTCCCATTGCAGAGCACAGGCTCCGGACGCGCAGGTTTAGCAGCCATGGCTCACGGGCCCAGCCGCTCTGCGGCATGTGGGATTTTCCCGGACCGGGGCACGAACCCGTGTCCCCTGCATCGGCAGGCGGACTCTCAACCACTGCGCCACCAGGGAAGCCCCCCAAACTATTTTATGTACATCAAATTTTAGATCCAATGGCATTCACATATGAGAGACTTCCATGATCATCTTCCTATGTAGCAAAAACGAAAACCAAAAATAGACTGAAAAAGGCAGACAGTCCAATAGTTGATTATTGCACAAAATATTAATGATAAGTAAGTGCTAAACTCTTGCATCAATAAAATAGATTATTATTTAGGTACAATGGGTAGACTACTGGCATTTTATTCAGACCTTTTCTGATGAAAGCTTATTTCATAAATTCAGGAATAATGATGTTACTGAGATTACAACAAATTTATTCAGCACTGTAAAATGAAAGTAGATTATTTAAAAGTGTTATTACGTTATATTTTATGAACAATTATTTGAAAATTACTTTAGAACTAGTAGGTAAACATACATAGAGTCATTGTTTGGAACAGCAAGAATAAAGTTACAATTCAATTGTCTTTGGCTTACCTCCAATGCTCCAGACTTAATTCATTTTGCACACTTGTGACTGTTTTTCCTACAGCACTTTTTTCTTGTAGGGCAGAATGCAAGAGCTACATCTTAATATTCTGCATCCTTAAGTGTAGTGCCCTAACAAAATTTTCCATATCTTGCTTCTCTTACTAATGTATACTTTATAAAAGTCAAATTGAATTACTTTTCCCTTTAATACTCACAACTGTATATAGATATTTTTTGGATCTTCTTTCTTATTATAATAGTATATGTTATTATATTGAAAATACAACTTAACATTTTTCTGGATACATAACCTTAGAAAACTATACTACCTCCATGTCTTGGTTCCCTTATGTGTTAAATATGAGAATTATATTAAATAAGATAATATATAAAACACTCACTATTGTGTTTATTACACAATAGGTTTCTAACAACCAGAGAAGTATTTTTTATTATCATAATTACATATTTTCCCTGTGCCTATATTTAAGTATTTATATTCCAAAAATCTGAGCTAGCCTTGCTCTCTTTTCACTTTTCATGATTCCTCTGAGCACATATCTATTTTTCTGTGTTTTGTTTTTGTTTTGTGAGCTCATGGCTCTTTATTTCATTTTGCTAGTTAAGAGCATACCTAATGCTTTGAAGCTGGATTTATAATGATGGGAATCTCTGGTGTATAGTTGACATTTAAACTTCAGAGATTGGATATTATCATGAGGAAACAAATATAAAGGGAAGAGATCCATAGCCTGAGTGTTGGGCATGCCAAACTAAAGAGAAGGAACAAGAAAAGGGAAAAAAAAGGAAAGAGTGGTCTGAGATCGGGTATCTTGTGAGCCAAGTGGAAACAACTTTATCAAGGAAATACTCTCAGAAATAAACTGATTTTTTGTCATTCTCCAAAATTACAATTGCTGTACTTACTACATCTGTATGCAAGATCTTACAAAGCTAACTCTTTTGATATTCAATTTAATATACCATTCATTTGTTCTATGTTTTATTGGGAAAACCTAAGTTTGTCTCACATCCACTAGGATTCCTTCATGAATATTTCTATTTATTGATATTTAAATGATTATACTTCATTAAAGTTTAAGAAGTAAGAGTGGATACTGAAACAACATTGTTCTCTGGATTATTTCTTTAAATATGTTAATTAATATTTTTTAAAATAAAATTTTCTTAAATTCACACATATAGAGCAAAATCAGGACACCACTTGAAAGTGTGATAAACTTGATACTGTAATGTTATAGAATAGAACAATAAGATGAGTACTAAAAATAAGGTAGTCTCTGATTCTTATAAACATTGGCTTTCAAACATTTAGGACATATTTAAAATCAGAGAACAATTTTTATTAATGGATTAAATAAAATAATTTTGAATGAATTAATAAACTCCTGAAACTCCTGAACTACAACAGCAAACAAGATGAGGAACAGAGGTTTTATATTTTAATTGATGCTTTAGAAAGCATATTTTAGGACTTTTTTTTTTTTTTTTTCTGCTAAGATAAAGTAAAAAGCATTTTATTTTCTGATTCTACAGAGTCCCTAAGAAAAGGCAAATTTAGGGCACACTGTGTGGAAAGAGTCATTGTTTCTCCTTTGTATATTAGAAATTCCCCACTTAGTGAAATAAGAAGTAACAGGTCTATTAACAGTATTAATAGTAAGTTCAGATAGGGGATTGAACATGATTTATTATAATTAGATATATGCTAGTTCTGAGAAGATGAAGTTTAAGTTGTTATTAACTCGAAATTCCTCAAGGCATGATAATTCAAAGTAGGATGTCTAGAAGTGTGCTAGAACACTCTGCAATTTGACTAATTTGCAGAAAGCTGATAAAGCTCGAGAGTGGTAACTTTATGAATAAATGGACAACTTATAAAATCAAAATGATATATATTCCATATGACGTGTGTTAATTCCTAAAACGGCATAGTCTCTTCTGATTCTAAAAGTAGTTAAATTATTAAGGGGAATTTTTAAAAGGTAAAATGTGCCTTTTATTTGTTGGACTTCAAAACTGAACAAAAAACACCTTCAAATAAATGGTGTTAAGATGAAGCCTAACTGGGAGAGAGCAAATATAAGTTAATATACTAAAAGGAAATACTAAAGTGAGAGTCAGATATGAAACCACCATTATCCTTCAAAAGCCTACTTACATGAGACGTACCTAATAAGATCTTCTGATGTCTTATAACATTTAAAATAGAAATGGATTCTAATACATACAGTACAAAAGATATGCAGATCAAATTGTAATTAACCATAAATGGTGAAAGCTGAAGAACAGTTCATTTTATTTACAAGGGAAAAAAAGGGTCAGATTAAATTGTAGGCTATTTCATCAAAAAGTTTACTGAGAGATCATTTGGCTTCTCTTCAGTAAAAGTTTGATGCTATTGTGGAGTGAAAATTTTTCACTCAAAATGTTTCATAATTAGTATCCTAACATCCTAAACGAAGATAAATTGTGCCTGATAATCTGAATACTTATATCTCAGACTAAGTGTCTCTTTTTGTTGTTGTTGTTGTTTTTGTGGTACGCAGGCTTCTCACTGTCGTGGCCTTTCTCGTTGTGGAGCACAGGCTCCGGACGTGCAGGCTCAGTGGCCATGGCTCACAGGCGCAGCCACTCTGTGGCATGTGGGATCCTCCTGGACCGGGGCACAAACCTGTGTCCCCTGCATTGATAGGCGGACTCTTAACCACTGTGCCACCAGACTAAGTGTCTGAGCCTAATGTTTAATTATTGTCCTAATGTAATGACCTATAGTTTAGGAAATGCCCTATCTTTTGGGGGGTAAAACTCATTTGTTTTTTTGTTTGTTTGTTTGTTTTCCTATTTGCCTAAGGCAGTGGTTGGCAAATTATGGCTCATGACTAAACTAGATGTGATGTTGCATGTCCCAAGGACAGATTGATAATTTTACATTATTTTGAAAATCAAAATAATAATATTTCATGACACAGGAAACTTCTACAGTTTTCAAATTTTATCATCTCTAAATAAAATTTTATTAGAACACAGCCTTGCCCTTTCATTCATATATATATATACATATATATATATATATATATATATATATATATATATGTATATATATATATTCTATTACTGCTTTCACACCACAGTGGCAGAGATAGCCCAGACCAGAGACCACATGGGTCACAAAGCCTACCTTATTTCTTATCTTTTCCTATCTTTCCAACTTTTTACAAAAATGTTGATAACTCCTGACCTAAGGAATGGAGAAAATCATTAAATGGCTATTCTATTTCAGATTTGGTGGTTATTATTTGACCCTGGTGAGAGAATCAAATTTGTCATTAGATTAAAAACTGTACTTGTTATAGTGGTTTGGCCCTGGAACCACAACTAAAGTCTAAGTATGTACTAAAAAATCAAAACCAAGCCAAAACAAAGGAACAAAACTTTAATTATATACTATTTTAAATAATAATGATCAGCACTTGAATTTTAAAAGAGATTGTTTTAAACCATCACTAATTTTCTCCTTCAGATATTTTAAGTATTTGAAATCAGAGTATTTGAATTACCAAATTTGGTTGTTCTAATTAAAAAAAAAAAAAGTGTATAATTGCAAACCTTTAAAATTATTATATTTTAAAATATTTAAGTTTCTTTTAATGTAAGTAATTGTCCTACTTTACATTTGTTTAAATTGTTATTCATTGCTAAACAAATTTAACAAGAATGAAACTGCATGCTCTCATCAATGTAAAATGAACTTGTTAAAAATGTTCTTAATATTAAGCTATTGTTGTTACTGTTTTGTTTCTTTTTTAAACGGGAAAAGGTAATAACTTGTTATTTCTAATAAATCAGAAAATCCCTGTGGAAAATAAGCATGGCACACTCTCAATGAGAGCAATATAAAACTTCTTTCAAATATTTTTGCATTATAGTTACGATGCACTGAATAAAGAAATGATTACAAATAATCAAATGAGTCTCATAAAGAAAAGGAAAAAAAAAAAGGGAAAGGAAAGTAAATGCATCCCCAAATCAAAAACAAAACAGAACAAATTAATGAAATAAATATGAGCAAACAGAGATATTAAAAAAGAAAAAGAAGGAAAACAGTTTGGCATTCCACTAAAAGAAATCCTCTTAGTCACCATGTAAAAATATGTATTTTATTAAGACGGAAGATGGTAAGAAGAAAGTATCAGCTCTGGGTTTTGTCAGCTGCTGTAAAGGGTGATATAGGTAGGTAATTTGTCCAGGTCAATAATGATTTTTGAAGCTAAATACTTTGTTTTTTTGATATTCCTGATATTTGATATTTATGACACCTGGGAGAGTTAGCTAATATCCTCATTACTCAATCTACTGATCTATAAAATGGAATTAATAATATATACTCAAACGGTTATTATAGGGTAATGTAAGAAAAATATATTTGAAAGTGCTCAGCATATTGCTTGGTACAGAATGTTTATTTTCTGGTAGCTAGTTTTATAAACTTTGGCTCATACATTTAGATAACACCTGAGGTTATAAAGCATTTTTAGAGCTTAATTAAAATTTCACTCTTTTTATGCATAACAACAAGTATGAGTAAAAATATATCTAGGGATCTGAGAACTTAACCCAAATGAAGAAAATTATTTTTGTATTTGATTTTAAATTAGTATCAATTTTACATTTAAATATTTTACTATTAAGTAATGTTATATTTCCCCGACATCTCCCATGTCACTCTAAGATAATACACTATCTTTTTAAATAATTTAATAAATATTTAATAGGCAGATATTCTTCCACAGATATTGATTTAATGGTTTGAGATTATTATGTTTAAATGGAATTTATTTTAAAAGTTTTCTTGAGCTTTCATTATGTGCCAGACACCATTAAAGATGCTGGGGGTATGATGAAAATTCAAGGCAATGTTCCCCAAAGCTTTTATACAAGTAATTTTTTTTTCCCCAGATATGTAAGTAATCCTTTTTCTCTTTATACATTCTTAGGAATCATTTTTGTCTAAAGTTGACATTGAGAATAAATTTTGTCATTTTATTTATTAAATATAACTATGAGGGAGAAGTTAAATCCTGTCTAGAGAGGCTCTTCCTTCAACTTTTATAATATTAAAGAAATTCCATAATTATTAAGATATTTAATCATCACTGCATGACAGAAAAGAAATATACTTTAGAAACATTCTTTAATGACAGTGGTTAGCAGAAAACAAAAGTGGGTCAACAAGTTTTAAAAAGGCTGTTAATGATAATATTAATAAAAATGATACAGTTTCCAGCTAACTTAGGTTTAAAGGGAGCATGTTTCTCTTTCAATACTTGAATTTGAAAATATTTCTTGACATATTAATTCTGGTGAAATATATAATAAGTGAAAGTAATAATCATTTTATATCTGTATAAAATTAAACTTTTAAAAAACGGTTTTAAAACTAACATAAATGAAGAAAATACAGAATAAAATTTGGTTAATTCTTACAAGAATTATATGAATGAAAGTTATATATCACAAGAAATTAATGGTTTGGCCTACATATGTTTCAATTAGAATATAAATTAAATTTGATTATTTTAGTCAATCTTTTAAAATAGTCATTTTAAAAAATTTGCTTCATTTTCAAATTTTCAAGTATTAAAAAACAAACAGGAAAAATTGTTCTTAGATTTTTCCATGCAGCTGTGCTTTAATATTTTACTCTGTGGAGATCATATTATCAAGGGTCATCAAACTTAGTAGAGAAAATTTCTTCAAATTTCTAAGGATTTTGAAATAATTGTATTTCAGTTGTTTCTAGTTCCTGGTACTATCAAAAGAGGGACACACCAAAAAAGGGTTCTTAATGCATGTGATAATTTTGTTACCTCCTAACACTGTTACACCAAATGATTTATCTCAATATGTATAATAAAATCAGAATTTATTGTGCTCATTTTTATAGTCATTATCCACCTACATTTTTATTTTATTACCTGTTGTATAAACAACTATACTTTATGCTCTATAAAATTTAAATCAATGGAGTCATTAAATATTTCATTTATTATTTTCCAGTTTAGTTTAAAATATCTGCATGTCTTAATTTAAACATAACAAACAGTAATTTGCTGAACATGATTTTTATGGACATTTAGATCTATACACATATCAAAGTGAGTGTGAACTTTCAAGGCAAAGTTTTTATACTTCTCCTAAATAATTCCTTATAAACATTTTGTCAGGGCTGCAAATGATCATAAATAACAGATATGGGACATCTAAGTTGTTATTGCTTGTTTTACTACACTTGATTTTTTACAGAAATAATATAAAAATGTGAAATGTAGAAGAAAAACATTGCAATAATATTTTAAGGAGTAGACAAATAATGTAAAATTGTTCTCACAATAAAGTAATAACAGTACCAAGAAGGAAAAAGAATAAGTGGAATGCTTAATCTAACTCTCTTTACCTGATTGAAACAGAATGTTTCCTGATGAGATATTGTAAGATAATTTATTATGAGGAATTGTACCAATTAAAATACTTGCATAACAGTTTCAGAATTAATATAGATAGATAAAGCACATTTTCACTGCAATTTAGTCAATACACATATGGTTATGCTTTCCAGCCTTTCCATTTAATGGTCTGTCCTTGTTAGCTTTACTTTTTGTTATACATATCGACTTATTTAATGAACTTATGTAAGTTCTTGGTCAAATGGAAGGTGTGTGTTTGAATATGTGTTTTCCAGAGTGTGGTGATAAGAATAGAAAAAGTACAGTTGGGGCTGAAGACCAAGTTCATATCTTTGTATGAAACTCATCAAACTTCAGCTTATGCTAGAATAAATTAATTTCAATTCCTTTCCTTCCACTTCACATGTTCATCAGTCTGCTGTCTCATAACTTTCCCTTTAAGTTCAACCTTGTGTTGGCTGAGTCATGAAGGGAAAAAAAAAAGTTAATAAAAAAATGCATGGGCTTCCCTGGTGGCGCAGTGGTTGAGAGTCCGCCTGCCGATGCAGGGGATACGGGTTCGTGCCCCGGTCTGGGAAGATCCCACATGCCGAGGAGCGGCTGGGCCCGTGAGCCATGGCCGCTGAGCCTGCGCGTCCGGAGCCTGTGCTCCGCAACGGGAGAGGCCACAACAGTGAGAGGCCCGCATACTGCAAAAAAAAAAAAAAAAAAAAAAAAAAAAATGCATGAGCAAGAGAATCAGATAAAGGAGATTCCACTATCTAAATGCTCAGATTTGAAATTTTAGTACAGTAAAATTGTCATAAATAAACTAATATAAATGTTAAGCACAGTTCTACACCAAAAGTGAATTTCTTTAAAAAAAATACAAAATATTACTTATACAAAATATTTTCAAAGATAATATTTGAAAGAGAATAATAGATAAATATAAAAATAACAATGACCTATCATAACCAAAAAGTGGCAAATTTTGCTGAATCTCTTCTGGATATATTTCCCTATGCAAATAAATTTTATTTTAATACATGAACACACTTTGAAGATTTCTTCATCTCTGTCTTCTCCAGTTTCTTGCTTTCCTTTCCCATACCTACTTCCCCCTCCTTCCTACACCACTTATTATATGTTATCACTAGATGGGTATAAAATGACATATATTTAGAAAAAAGAGATAGGCATAGAGAAAGAGCAGCAGGGATATAAGGGCATTCACCTGGATAAGTTAATGGTACCAGCTGAACAAATCAACAAGCCTAGAGAACAGGGGCTAAGACAGAGGGAAGCATCCCAGTTCTGTGAGAATGTGGATATGCACAATAAAAAAAAAGCTCTCAGTGAATAATAGGCTTCCTATTACTAAAAGTGTTTTATTACACTTTATAGCTAGGAATTTGGCATACAAATATATGAATTTCCTTCAGAAACTTACAAAGTAAATAGTTTTAAAAAGTATGCTTAAAATAAGAATTTTCTAATAATTCTAATGAGTAACTTTATAAAGTCATTATACATTAAAAAGATTACAGAATATGTACTTCTGGGTAACTTTAGCCTCAAATATATTACATATAGCTTACCAAAGAAAGTTGACAGAAAACATTTTTTTTTTTTCAGACTAAAACCACAATTCTGTTCTAAATACTTTTATCAATTTTAAAATAAAATATTATTTTATCACTACTTTATAGACAAAAATAATGTCTGAATTATGCAACAACATGATTTATTATCCAACAACAAATGTTTGAATCATAAGTGTTGAGAGTAGAGCCATTGATTTTCAAAACAAAGTAAAACCATTTTAAGAAAATATATAGTATTTTTTTGTTACATTTAGTATAAATTTTTAACTTAAGCATTTTATTTTAAGTACAATATAAATGGAAAAGAAAGACAAATAGATGTCCTTTCCTCCAACCTCAGGGCAGTCTAAGAATTTGATGCTAAGGCAAATCCCCCTTGAACCATTAATGTTCTAATTGTTAAGAGTAGCATATTTACTAAACCAAACACCAGTGCTGAGACCTGAGATAGTTTATATTGATTGAATGCAGCTGAGTTAAAGAATGGTAGCTAATAACTTACCCCTGAGGGGGTTATAAAAGACTGTAACATGCTCACATATGAAAGCACCAAGTAATTAGATATGTAAAGGAACCCGAACCTGAGAGATTGTTCCAACTGAACTGGTCTGACCATCCTCTGCCTTGTTTCCTTACATCATGCAAATCCCATGTGATTATTAACTGGTAAATGTTTGTGTTGTTGTTTCTTATGGTGTGGTGTTTCCTTGTCTCTTTTTCCACTTAAAAGTAGGCTAAATTTTAAAGTCTTAAAGATAGCTAAACAATATTAACAAACATAAAGGGGGGAAATTGACAGTAACACATAATAGTATGGGACTTTACCAACCCACATACATCAATTCACAGATCATCCAGACAGAATATCAATAAGGAAAGAAGGCCTTAAACTTCACTTTAGAACAGATAGATTATATATATATATATATATATATATATATATATATATATATATATATATATATATATATATATATATATACCATGTCATCCAACAACAGCATAATACACATGATTTTCAAGAGTGTATGGAACATTCTCAGGATAAATCACAGACTAGCCCACAAAACAAGTCTCAATAAATTTAAGAAAATTGAAATTATATCAAGCATCTTTTCCAAACACAATGTTATTGGACTAGAAATCAACAATAAGAAATAAAACTGCAAAAGCCATAAAGACATGGAGACTAAACAATATGCTGTAAACAACCACTGCAAGGCTGCAGAAATCTAAGAAGAAATCAAGAAAATATCTGGAGACAAATGAAAATGGAAATGCAAATATACAAAATCTGTGCAGAAAAAGCAATTCTAAGAGGGAACTTTACAGCAATACAAGCCTAACTCAGGAAATAAGGAACATCTCAAATGAACAACCTAACCATATACCTAGAAGAAGTAGAAACAAAAGAACAAATGAAATACAAAGTTAGTAGAAGAGAAGAAATAATAAGGATTAGAGCAGAAATAAATGAAATAGATACTTTAAAAACAATAGAAAATATCAGTAAAACTAAGAACTGATTTTTTGAAAAGATAAACAAAATTGATAAGCCTTTAGCCAGACTCATCAAGAAAAGAAAAAAAAAAAAAAAAAAGGACTCAAGTAAATAAAATCAAAAATGAAAAACAAGTTGCAACTGATATCACAGAAATACAAAAAAATCATGAGGTCACTATGATCAATTATATGCCAATAAAATAGACAACCTAGAAAAAATAAATTCTTATAAATGTACACACTCCCAATTGAATCAGAAATAAATACAAAACATACAGACCAATTACCAGTAATGAAATGGAATCAGTCATATAAAACCAACAAACAAAAGTTCAGGACCAAAAAGCTTCACAGGTGAATTCTACCAAATATTAAGGAAGAATTACTGCCATCCTTCTCAGAGTATTCCAAAAATTGCAGAGGAAAGAATGCTTTCAAACTCATTCTAACAGGCCAGAATCAACCTCACATCAAATCCAGACAAAAACACTACAAAACAAGAAAATTACAGGTCAATATCCCTGATGAACATAGATGCAAAAATTCTCAACAAAATAGGGAACTAAATTCAACAATACATGAAAAGAATCATACACCATGATAAAGTGGGATTTATCCCAGGGATTGGTCATTATCCAAAAATCAATCAGTGTGATAAACCACATTAACAAATTGAAGAATAAAAATTATATGATCATCCCAATAGATACAGAAAAAGCTTTTGAGAAAATTCAACACCGGATTATGTTTAAAAATTTTCACAAAATGGGTATAGATGAAGCATACCTCAACTTAATAAAACACCACAGACAAATGGAAAGATCCTGTTCCCATGAATTGGAAATATCAATATTGTCAAAATGAACATCCTACCCAAGGCAATCTACAGATTCAGTGCAATCCCTGTCAAAATATCAATGGCAGTTTTCACATAACTAGAACAAAAAATTCTGTAATTTGTGTGGAAACACTAAAAACCATGAATAACCAAACCAATCTTGAGAAAGGATAACAATGCAGGACATATCATATATTCTACTATGCACTGAACAAAGTCTCTTAAATCTTTGTGAATTGTGTAAAACTCATTAATTTTCTTTATGAGCCCTAGAGGAATATGGATAGTCTCCTGAAGTTTTTTCTTTATTGATCAATTTTTTTATATTATTTGATATATAATCAGTTTTGCTTTGTTGCTGATGTTGCAAGTAATTCAATAATGGCACAATATATACAGATTAAGTTATGGTCAATTTCCCATAACTAAGTTTGTAGCAATTTGAACCCAGACTATTATATTAATACCAATATCCTATATTCCACAATTTATTCTGTTTTCCCACTGAATGTTCCTAGCAAAATTGGGCAACCCAAAAGCTTCTGAATTGTGATAAAGATGTAGGCACAAGTTCTTGCTCTAAAGATATGATCTGATAGTCATATTTTCTCCTTAGTAGTTAATTTATTAGAATGTCCCTGCCTCTCTTTTAGTAGCTTGAAGTATGATTCATTGTTCAATGTTTTGTGTCAGAGTAAGAGATTTCCTTGCTACCAGGTTCCCTCCACAGACTAAGCTAATTAAATACAAAACAAGAGAGATTTCTACCATAATAAATCTGTCTGTGGGTTAAGACACTATGTCGCTTTGTAGTTCCTTCAATAAAGCCAGAAAGGATTATACCTAGAGCTTTTTTTAAGCATTGCCCATGACATTAGTCATAGTCTTCCAATCCAACCCTATCACGATAGATGCTTTGACAGGAAAATTTCCCAATTTTGCTCTCAGCAATCTAAGTGAGATGGTCATCACTTAGGACAACTGACAGATTCTATTATAAAAATTCATACACACTTTTCTTAGTGGCAGGAATAAAAGAAATTGATTTCCATCTCTGTAAATACTAATTGATCAAATATAATTATACTTTGAACATAAAACAGTTTTCCATTTCAAGTCTTTTGGTTTTTGCAATAGATGTAAAGCTTTGTGACTACTAAAAATGGATGTTTACTTATTTTGAATGTCCTTCCTCCTTTGAACATGTCTTTTTGTAAATAAAATGAGTGAAAATACACGTGGTATTTTATAGTTAATTTTTCAAATATAGCAGATCATATGAGATTGATTTGAATTTGAATTTAACTTCTTTAAAGAAAAGATGCAATTTCATAGAAATTTCACTTTTATTTTTGCATGTTTTACAGTCACCAGCCATCTTTTTAAAGTTATTACTTTCAGAGACCATAGCTGTAACTTATTTTGAGTACACACCTTCAGGCCTAGAAAGCCCCCC
This sequence comes from Inia geoffrensis, assembly GCA_036417435.1. Lineage (NCBI taxonomy): Eukaryota > Metazoa > Chordata > Mammalia > Artiodactyla > Iniidae > Inia > Inia geoffrensis. Next base: position 49,179,163 of record CM070916.1, read on the forward strand.
TCCTTAAGCTAATAATAAACACACTCTGTCTCATAAGCTCCTTTTGGTCAAGATAGAAAGCTGAGCCATGTTGTCAATGAGTTGATGATTTCATTAAGATCTACTTTTCCACTGGATAAGTTTAATCAAATACTTTCCAGTGTTTACACTTTACATTTCCTCTTAAGAAGACCACATCATTTCTCAAGAATATCCATGGTTGATTTCTTTATTTTAACTCTTCTTTATAATGTTACTAAGATTATTTACCACATATTAACTATTAATAGACCATTCTTCCCCTTGAGCTACAACTGGATTCTCATAGTCACTCCCTTTCTACCCACAATAAAATTCTGGATTCATATTGAAACACTAGTGTTTAAGTAAGAATAGAGAGAATAACTATGTTGGCTCAAGACAATTTCCCCAACCAAAGATTAAATATTAAGCAATAAGTGGTATTGTCTTCAGCTGTGCTACTAATTCTGGTTTGAGTTATTGGAGGGAAAAATTCTTTGTCTATTGAAATTGTATGTATGGATTTAGGAACTTGGGATATGTCAGTGAATAAAATTCCTACCCTCAAGAAGCTTTCATTCTAGTGACATTCCCCTTCAAAAATGTCCCCACACCCTGCCAATTCTCTATTCTGCCTAAACTTCTTGCATTATTACTTTTTGTTGTTTTCTTTTTTAATTTTTATTTTTTATTGGAGTATAGTTGATTAACAATGTTTTGTTTCTTTCAGGTGTACAGCAGAGTGATTCAGTTATACATATACATATATCTCTTCTTTTTCAAATTATTTTCTCATTTAGGTTATTACAGAATATTGAGTAGAGTCCTCTGTGCTATACAGTAGGTCCTTGTTGTTTATCTATTTTAAATATAGCTGTTTGTACATGTCAATCCCAAACTCCCAATCTATCCCTTCCCCTTATCCTTCCCCCTTGGTAATCATAAGTTCATTCTCTAAGTCTGTGAGTCTTTTTCTGTTTTGTAAATAGGTTAGTATGTATCATTATTTTTAGATTCTTCATATAAATGACATATGATATTTGTCTTTTGCTGTCTGACTTATTCCAACTAGTATGATAATCTCTAGGTCCATATATGTTGCTACAAATGGCATTATTTCATTATTTTTAATGGCTGGGTAATATTTCATTGTGTATATGTACCATATATTCTTTATTCATTCTTCTGTTGATAGACATTTAGGTTGTCTCCATGTCTTGGTTATTGTAAACAGTGCTGCAGTGAACATTGAGGTGGATGTATTATCTTCTCAAATTATGTCCAGAAGTGGGATTTCTGGGTCATATCATAACTCTATTTTTAGTTGTTTAAGGAACCTGCATACTGTTCTTCATAGTGGCTATACCAATTTACATTCCTACCAAAAGTGTAGGAGGGTTCCCTTTTCTCCACACTGTCTCCAGGATTTATTGTTTGTAGATTGTTCTGGTGATGGCCATTCTGACTGCTGTGAGGTGATATCTCATTGTAGTTTTGATTTTCATTTCTCTAATAATTAGAGATGTTGAACATCTTTTCATGTGCCTCTTGGTCATCTGTACGTCTTCTTTGGAGAAATGTCTATTTAGGTCCTATCTTTTAACTGGATTGTTTGTTTGTTTGTTTATTTTTCATAATGACCTGAATGAGCTGTTTGGAAATTTTGGAGATTAATGCCTTGTTTTCATCACACGTTTGCAAATATTTTCTCCCATTCTGTGGGTTGTGTTTTCATTTTGTTTATGGTTGCTTTGCTGTGAAAAAGCTTTTGGGTTTAATTAGATCTCATTTGTTTATTTTTGTTTTTAATTCAATTACTCTAGGAGATGGATCAAAAGGATATTGCTCTGATTTATGTCAAAGAGTGTTCTGCCTATATTTTCCTCTAAGGGTTTCATAGTATCTGATCTTACATTTAGGTCTTGAATCCATTTTCAGTTTATTGTTGTGTATGGTGTTAGAGAATGTTCTAATTTCATTTTTTTTTTTTTTTTTTTTTTTTTTACCTGTAGCTGTCCAGTTTTCCCAGAACGAATTATTGAGGAGACTGTCTTTTCTCCATTGTATATTCTTGACTGCTTTGTCGTAAATTAATTGACCATCAGTATGAGGGCTAATTTCTGGGCTATTTATGCTGTTACATTTATCTATATTTCTGTTTTTATGTCAGTACAAAACTGTACTGATGACTGTAGCTTTGTAGTATAGTCTCTACATAATTTATAGCATAAATCAGGGAGCCTGATTTCTACAGCTCTGTTTGTCTTTCTCAAGATTACTTTGGCTATTCAGGATCTTTTGTGCCTCCATACAGTTTGGAAGATTTATGTTGTTTTATTTCTGTTAAAATGCCATTGGTAATTTGATAAGTACTGCATTGAATCTGTAGATTGCCTTGGAGTATATGGTCATTTGTACAATATTGATTCTTCCAATCCAAGAACACAGTATATCTCTCTATCAGTTTGTGCCATCTTCAATTTCTTTTATGAGCATCTTTTAGTTTTCAGAGTACAGGTCTTTTGCCTCCTTAGGAAGGTTTATTCCTAGGTATTTTATTCTTTTTGATGCTGTGGTAAATCGAATTGTTTCTTTAATTTCTCTTTCTGATCTTTCATTTTTTAGTGTGTAGAAATGCAACAGATTTCTGTGTATTTATTTGGTATCCTGCAACTTTACTGAATTCACTGATGAGCTCTAATAGTTTAGTTTTCTGGTAGACTCTTTAGGATTTTCTATGTATAGTAACATGTCATCTGCATACAGTGACAGTTTTATTTACTACTTCTTTTCCAATTTGGATTTACTTTATTTTTTTCTTCTCTGATTGCTGTAGCTAGGAGAATTAAAGTTGTAATGACCATATTCAAATGTTTCTTAGAAGATAGGCATTGCCACTCAATGACACATTGTTCTGAACATATTGGTTACAATCTACAAGGCAGCCACTAAATGGGCTCTTTATAGACAAATATTTTTATTGGGCAGAGGGATTATTTTGAACAAAAAGCACTTTGGGTAGAGGGTTAGAAATTAATGAATAAATAGCATAAATCCTGGGAAGCTAAAGAAGTAAAAAATGCATTAATGAATATAAAGATGTTTCTGAGGATGTTCTTGGCATTATATATATATATATATAATATCTTAGCAAATAATCACTAGAATTACCTTGGTTAAAAATCTTCAAATGTTCAAAAGAGCTCTTGTAATGAAGATCATTAATTCTGTTTCACTAAGAGTTCATCCTCATCTGTTAGGTTTCTCATTAATTTCAAAGATGCTAGGAAGATTGGCAGAATTAGAATTGCTAAAAGATATACAAATCATTTTGATACACATGATTAAATGTGTTAAGTTTGGAGTGATCAAGATTTATAAATTTTTGAATGGTGGCGTAACAAAAGGGGCTGTGAGTGTGTGTAGAATTGCTCAAGACTGTTCCCATGATGCATGGATTAAACTAGTGGGAAATTTAACAGAATAAATGTATGCTTATTATCATAATTCCCAACAGCAAATTCTTTTAGACCATGGTAAAACCTTTCAAGTATTCTATTTGAATTATGTAAAAATATATTAGACAAAGCAATAGAGAATTTACTCAAGGATATAAGCCTCTTAGAAAGATGAGGGAGATGACCAAACAGTCCTTTTCCATCTCTAATTCCTATGATTCCAGGATCTCTATGATGGTTATAAACACACAGCAATCCCCATTAATTTTTTCTAAGATGAAGCATGTTATTAATCTTCATAATCAAAATAGTCATTAGTGAAATATATCTATGTCAATAGTGAATAACTAGATTTTTCTGTAGACAGTCTATTTTTTCAACATTGAATTTGCTCTAATCTACTTGGTATGTAATAATCATGTATCGTCTCTGGAACACAAGGGGTTTGACAGGCACTTAATGTGCATGCCACCCTATTTTTAACACTTTGACTTTGATTTTATTTATTTATTTATTTATATGTCATAAAAAGTTAAAAATCTGGGACCAAAGAAACCCCACAGAAATATACAAATATACATGGTTGTTAGCTTTAAATAGTGGTAACTATTCCAAATACTTACCTTAAATTTACTAATTTGATAATATTTAAAACTTATGAGTTGGTAGAGTTGGAGTAATCATAAATTTAAAAGAAAAAGTTGAATCTACTGACCAAAGGCATTAAGACCAAGTGTAGGATTAAGTGCTATACTAGAAATGCTATATAATAAAACAACTTTAATGTCTTAAACATTTTAATATTATATTTAGGCCTGTTTCTTGAAATATTCTGCCATTTATAACATAAGGAATTTCTCAATAGGAGTAGGGCATTTTAACTCTCAATATTTCCATATAGACAAATATCTGAAAAGGGCCATTTTGTTTTGCTTCTAGAGGAAAGATGAGCGGGAATAAAAATAAAGCAACTGAAGCAAAGTCCTGAGTGTGGAAAACTGACAAGTTTAAAAAGAATACAAAATTAAAGAACTGTTTGCTCCTCCTTCAGAGAGTCAGGTGAAGTTTTTTATCCCAATTTGAGATAGTATTAGCTGGAATTGGGGAGAACAGTGGTATCATAACTTTTTTTCTTCCTTTTCTGTGTATTTATTTTTTAGGGAAAACTTTATAACAGGAGTGTTCAATGTCCTCTCTTTGTCACAGTTCAGGATATGCCAAATGATCAGTTCAACCCCAAGAACAGATGAATAGACTATTCTTTGTCTCTACCCAACAAAATAATTTGTTTTCATTATGCCTTGTCCTATGGGAACACATTTTTTCAAGTTAAGATTGCCTGATTTTGCAAATAAAAACATAGTATGTTCATTTATTTATTTGTTATTATTCTTAAACTTTTTTTTTTTTTTTTTTTTTTTTATGGAGGTATAGTTGATTTACATTTCAGGTGTACAGCAAAGTGATTCAGTTATATATTATAAATACATATATATCATATATATAAATATATTCTTTTTCAGATTCTTTGCCATCATAGGTTATTAGAAGATGCTGAATATAGTTACCTGTGCTACACAGTAGGTCCTTTTTGTTTATATATTTTATATATAGTACTGTGTATCTGTTAATCTCAAATTCCTAATTTATCCCTCCCACATCTCCTTTGGTAACCATAAGTTTGTTTTCTATGTCTGTAAGTCTATTTCCGTTCTGCAAATAAGTTCATTTGTATCATTTTTTAGATTCCACATATAAGTGATATGATGTGATATTTGTCTTTCTCTGTCTGACTTATTTCACTTACTATGAAATCTCTAAGTCCATACATGTTGCTGCAAATGGCATTATTTCATTCCTTTTTTATGGCTGAATAATATTTCATTGTGTTTATATACCATATCTTCTTTACCCATTCATCTGTTGATGGACACTTAGGTTGCTTCCATGTTTTGGCAATTGTAAATAGTGTCACTATGCACAACTGGGAACCTGTATCTTTTTCATCTTTTCCAGTTATATGCCCAGGAGTGAGATTGCTGGTATATATGGTAACTCTATTTTTAGTTTTTTAAAGGAAATTCCATACTGTTCTCCATAGTGGTTGTACCAGCTTACACTCCTACCAACAGTGTACAAGGGTTCCCTTTTCTTCACCCTCTCTAGCATTTATTGTTTGTAGACTTTTTGATGATGTCCATTCTGATTGGTGTGAGGTGGTGCTTCATTGCAGTTTTGATTTGCATTTCTCTAATAATCAGCAATTTTGAACATCTTTTCATATGCCTGTTGCCATCTATATGTCTCCTTTGGAGAAAAGCCTATTTAGGTCTAATGCCCATTTTTTGGATTGGGTGGTTTGGGTTTATTTATTTATTTATTTATTGATATACAGCTGTATAAGATGTTTGTGTATTTTGCATGACTTGCAGATATTCTCCCAGTCTGTAGGTTGTCTTTTTGTTTTGTTTATGGTCTCCTTTGCTATGCAAAATATTTTAAGTTTAATTAAGTCTCATTTGCTTATTTTTGCTCTTGTTTCCAGTACTCTAGGAGATGGATCCAAAAATGTATTGCTCTGATTTATGTCAAAGAGTGTTCTGTCTATGTTTTCTTCTAGGAGTTTTATAGTACCCAGTCTTGCATTTAGGTCTTTAATCCACTTTGAATTTACTTTTGTATATGGTATAGAGAAACGTGACAAGGATGCCCACTCTTGCCAATCTTATTTGTCATAGTTTTGGAAGTTCTAGCCACAGCAATCAGAAAGAAAAAGAAATAAAAGGAATCCAGTTTGGAAAGGAAGTAATAAAACAGTCACTGTTTTCAGATGACATGATTCTATACATAGAAAATCCTAAAGACATTACCAGAAAACTACTAGAGCTCATCAATTTATTTGCTAAGGTTGCAGGATACCAAATTCATACACAGAAATCTCTTGTATTTTTATACACTAACAACAGAGAGAGGAATTAAGGAAACAATCTAATTTGCCATCACATCAAATAGAATAAAATACCTAGAAATAAACCTACCTAAGAAGGATAAAGACCCATACTCCTAAAACTATATGATACTGATGAAGGAAATTGAAGACCATACAAACAAATGAAAAGATATAATATATTCTTGGATTGGCAGAATGAATATTGTTAAAATGACCATACTACACAAGGCAATCTACAGATTCAATGCAATCCCTATCAAATTACCAATGGCATTTTTCACAGCTGTAGAACAACAACAACAAAAAATTAAATTTGTGTGAAAATACAAAAGACCCTGAGTAGCAAAAACCATCTTGAGAAATAAGAACAGAGCTGGAAGAATCACGTTTCCTAACGTCAGACTATACTACAAGGTTACAGTCATCAAAAGAGTATGGTACTGACACAAAAACAGACATATATATCAATGGAACAGGATAGAAAGCCCAGAAATAAACCCATGCACTTATGGTCAATTAATCTACAATAAAGAAGGCAAGAATATTCAATGGATAAAAGACAGTCTCTTCAATAAGTGGTGTAGTGAAAACTGAACAGCTGCATGTAAAATTCTGTTCATTTAAATTTCAGTCTCACATACAGTGTATTCTCTGAACTGTAAATATGACTCATACAATATTTGAGATGTGTCTGTATTAAATTATTTTCAGTTTATTTAAAATGCAGATTTAACTGAACATCCTGTATTTTATATAATAGTCCTATTTATAGTACAAGTTCTTTCTAGGTGGTATTAGAGGAAATACTTGTGCAATAACCTCAGTGAGCTGCAAAGACACTAACACATATATCAGAAAGTTCTCACCCATGAAACTGATTATGCATGAGCTCACTATTATCTGGCACTGCAACCTGCAGTAGGCCTTCCATAGTCCCACTCAGCTAGTCTCTCCTTATTTTCAGCACCACTTCTTTCTTGGGCTTCTGAAATATCTTACTTGGGCCAAGATTCACAGGCTTGCTAGTCAAAATAATCCAGCCTTACCTCTCTCAATACACCCACACACACCTGCCTTTTCTTCTCCCATTATTTCCTCAGGCTTTTTACTTTTAATATTTCTACTAAAAAATATATTGATCCCCTTTTTCCCCTCATAATCTTATTCAATCAATAACAATAACTGGTTACTATATTTAAGGTAATATTATTAGCAGAATAACTGATGACTCTGTCATTGCGTTATTGAGGGTCAAGGCAGGGAAATGATTACATTTCATTCTGAGAGTTGCTAGTTATCTTTTCTAACTCACTTCCTTTCTCTCACTAGTCCCTTCACCCTCCTAAAGAAACAATTCCTTCTAAAGAAACCAAAATGAAAGTATAGTTTCATATGAAGAATAGTTTAATGTTAAAAGATGGGGCATTAAAAACTCTTCTTAGATTAAAATTCCAAACAAGGGCTCTCAGTAGATAAGTAAATATCACAGAAGTGCTAAACAATGTTCAGTTATGGTTAATTAATACATATATTTCTGTATTCATTTGTTCAATATTCTACACCAAATGTTGTATTTCTACTGTCTAAGTAGCAGTTACTGAAAAAAGAAAATCATTCACTCTCCATTTCTACATATGAAAAACTAGAATACTATTCATTTTTCCTACCTCAGAATATGATCAAATGTGTTCTGAAAAACGTGGACATAATAAGTTGTACTTTTTAAGTGGATAAACAGGTACATTTCATTAAAGTGATTTATAGATTATTTTAGTTGGGACAATGACTTGAAAAATATTATATATGTATGTATACTCCCATGTTCCATATCTTGGAATATGTGGGCAGCTATTGGTGCCTGCTATCTATGTTCCCTGTCTACTATCTTAATACTTCCTCTGATTAGTAAGAGTGGCAAGTATTTACATAATAGAAGAAAACTCTGTTAGATGGTCATTTTGAAGAATTTGCAGCAAGAATATGTATTTAATGTATGTAAACCTGTGTAAAATGTATTCCTTGTGGTCTGAATTCAGAATTGACTTTGAAATATTATATTGTCCATTCTAGTATTACTCCTTTGGATAAATTGCTTCAATGATGCTCTGTATTATTCTAGGAAAAAAAAGAAATCTGAAGTCCCTACATGGCCTAGTTACCTATCCAGCCTTATCTCATACCATCTCTTACCTGATTCAGTTCTTGACATCAATATTATTAAATCACATGCAATTTCTCAATTGCATATTCTCTTTCTAAACTTTTGGCTTTTATCTACATAACTCTCTTTCCTGAATCACTCTTTTTCCCTTGTCTGTCCTTGTTAAACTTGGCCATCATTCAGCATTTGGCTTCTATATCTTCTTTAAGGAAAGCCTGAAACTGAATTTCCTCACCAACTCTATAAACTCCCATATCACCCTGTAATTTGTCTATATATATACATTTTGTCATACTTACTGCAATTTTGGCTTAAGGGCCTTCATAGTGACAAAGACTATTGTTTTTAATCAGTGTTGATCATGTGGTTTTCTCAGTGAATGGTTGGTTGAATGAATAAATCTGTCCCTAACTACCTCTGTGGCCTTGAGTGAGACAATCTTTGGGCCATCAATTCCTCATCTACAGTTAAAAATGATTGAGCTAGAACAACTTTGTGATATCTAACTAATTTCTAACAGCTCTTAAATGCCATGATTTCATGGCTAAGTATACAATATACCAAATAAATAATTTATTTTGAATGTTGATTTTTGAATATTATTTTGAAATTCTTAAACAATATAAATGAGTATATTTATTACGTAGAATTTTAAACAGTATATAAAACAACCTTTTTTTTTTTTTTTGTCATTTCTGATATTGCCTCATCCTTAAAATGTCTTTTACTTTTAGAGAGATACACAGGCTGTATAATAACATTATTTGAGATAAGGTAAAACTGTTCTATAAATTTTTGAAGCCACTTAGATATTCCTGTATAACTTAACATGACAAATCCAAAAGAAGTTGAAAAAACCTTTCAGAATAATGTTTTTGTCTTTTTTTAGCATCAAATTATTTTTTCCATTAAATGCCTTAATTTTGACATCTGAATAAGTGATATTTATGTCCCAATTTATCTTGCACTTTCAGAAAGCTGATAAAATGGCATAGAAAATCATCAGAGTAACTTGAGAGAAACTGAAACTTCAGAAGTAGTTGAACACTTGCAGTAATATATATATATATATATATATATATATATATATATATATATATATATATATATATAAAGTACTAAGAATTAAAATGAAAAACATTTCAATGCTGAAGAAAAATATACTAATAAGCAGATATATAATTACATTTCAATTTATTAAGAATTTCAAGGTGGTCTGAAAATTAAATGGTATTACTTTATTTTAATTCATTCTGTCAATAGCGTAGGTGAGGTTATAATTTTGAGCTCATGTTGGACTATGTTGTTGTTTTTTTAAATGTGGTTAATAAATAGAACAAATAATTCCTACATCCAACCAATATGAAAAAACAAAAAACAAACAAAACGAAAACATGGCCGGATTTTATTCTCTACTGAAATAATCAAGAAGGAAGAAGAAAAGGAACAACTAATTTAAACTTTATTTTTCAAGGTACTGGAATCAAGCAATAGAAGTCAGTGATCCCTGAGACAGTAAAAAATTGAGGTAACCCAGATGATTGCCAAAGCTTTCTTCCTTGAAAAAGTTTTTAATCTGATATGGGAAACCCAGATGGAGCCCAACAGACTGTGCATTGAGAAGACAGAACTGAGGGTCTGGGGAGACCAAAGCAGCAAAAGTCATAGGACAGACTATGGGAGAGGAAAGAGATACACAAAGAGAGAACCCAGAGACCTGCAGAGGTTTCTCCTCAAGTATTCAATCAAGGATTGATAAACACATGTGTATGAGGAAACTCACTCTATCCAGGAACAGAACCACCTGAAAGGACTAGAGGAAACAGCATGCTTGTAGAGGGAATGGAATCAGGAAAACCTTGTAATTTGTAATGCATTGGAGAAAACACTATTTGCTCTAGACTAAAACCTGCTCTGCTTTTAATTAATAAATATTTAAAGCAAGGCCAGAAGGAATGTAATTCTTTCTATAATTAACTTTGTCTCAGAAAAAATGCTGAATAAATTACACAGCAATACAAAATATCCAGTTCCCCCCAAAATAAATTTTAAAATGTTTTACACTAAATAAAATATTACCAGATAGCAAAATAGGCAGGAAAGTGCAACCTATTATAACTAGGGAAAAAAAAAATCAATCAATTGAAACTGACTCAGAATTGACACAGATATTAAACTTAGCAGGCAGGGAATTTAAAACAACCATTATCAACGCATGGAAACATAGAAAAATGCAAGGAATCTCCAAATTGTACCTCTAGAGGTGAGCATTACAAAGTGTGAGATGAAAGATACACTGAATGGGAATTAATAACATAAAATACATTGCAGAAGAAAAGATTAGTGTATTTGAAGCCATATAAAACCTATAAAAAATTAAAGAAAGGAAAACATTTTAATGGACAGCACATCAGTCAACTATGGAACAATTTCAAGCAGCTAATATATAAGTAAATGGAGACCTGGAGGAGGGGTCAGATAAATTTTAGAAAATCATGACCAATTTTACCCTAATCTTTAAAAATATATAAACACACAATTCCAACAAGCTCCATGAGCTCTAAGTGCAAGCAATATGAGGAAAACCATGCCAAAGAATATCATAAAGAGAAAACCTTCCAAACAGCACAGACAGGGGGAGAGAACATCTCTGACAAATGAACAAGTGTAAGGATGACAGTCAATCGGTCTTTCTAAATAAATGGAACAGAGTCTTCAAGTATCGAAGTGGGAAACCCTAACAACCTACAATTGAGAAAACACCTTTCAAAATTAAAATGGAAATAAAGATTTTTTAGACCTGAAAGATTCATCACCAATAGACATGCTCAACAATAATATTAAACTAAGACTTTCAGGCACAGAGAAAATGAATAAGATGGAAATATGGACCTAAAGAAAAGGAATAGTAAAACAGGTAATAGTAACTACATGCATCAGTATTTAAAATTTTTCCTATTATTTAAAATCTTTGAAAAATACACCATTTAAACAAAACTAACACTGTTGTGGGGTTTATAACATACGTAAATAAAATGTATGATAACAGTAGCATAAAGGTGGAGAGGAGAGAATTTGATACCTATTATTGTAAGGTTCCTATTGTGAAGTATCGTTACTTAAAGATGGAATATAGGGCTTCCCTGGTGGCGCAGTGGTTGAGAGTCCGCCTGCCGATGCAGGGGACACGGGTTCATGCCCCGGTCTGGGAAGATCCCACATGCCGCGGAGCGGCTGGGCCCGTGAGCCATGGCCGCTGAGCCTGCGCGTCCGGAGCCTGTTGTTCCGCAACGGGAGAGGCCACAACAGTGAGAGGCCCGCATACCGCAAAAAAAAAAAAAAAAAAAAAAAAAAAAAAAGATGGAATATAATATAATAAGTAAAGTTGGGAACTTTAGAGCAACCACTAAAATAAGAAAACAGAGCTATGTGTAATGAAATCAACAAAGGTGTTATAACTGAACTATAAAAATAATCATGTAATCTAAAAAAAGGCAGGAAAAAGGAAATAGAGAATTAAGGATAGATGGGAAAAAGGGAAATCAAATACTGTGTTAACAGATGTAAAACTAACCATATAATTATCACATTAGATGTAAATGATCCAAGTACCCCAAGATTAGATAAAAATGCTAGATTCTTTCTGTTGCTTACAAGAAACTCATTTTAAATATAAAGACACAAACAAGTTATAGATCAAAGGATAGAAAAATACCAAGCTAACCTTAATCTAAAGAAAGCTAGAGAGACTATATTAATATCAAAGTAGATTTCAGGGCAGATAATATTAATAGGGATCAAGAAATTCACTTTATAGATAAAAGAGTCAATTTGTCAAAAAGACAGTGATCCTAAATGTTTACATATCTAATGTTGGAACAGTGCAGAAATAGGTCCACATGTAAATGGACAACTGACTTTTTTCAGAAAGTCTGTAAGATAACTGACTGGAAAAGAAAAGTACTTTCAATAAATGATGCTGAAATCATAACATATCAATATGCAAAATGTAAACTTGAATCTATGTTACAGAAGTTAAACTAAATTAATTCAAAATGAATCATAGACTAAAATGTGAAACCTGAAACCGTAAAACCTCTTTCAGAAAACACAGAAAACCTTTTTGACTTTGAGCTATATAAAGGTTTCTTAAATATGACACCAAAATCTGGGTGTATCAAAAAATTGACAAATTGATAAGTTAGACTTCATCAAAATTAAAATGAATTATCTTTGGAAGGAAGTAATAGAATTAAAATACAATCCATAGAATGGGAAAAAGTATTGCAAAACAAATATTCAATAAGATATCTATTTGTAGAATATTTAAAATCTCAAAATTCAGAAATATGAAAACAACTGAGTTTTAAAAGATATACAACATATTTAAGGAGATAACATGTTTATCAAAGAAAATATAGTGCTAGCAAATAAAGACATGACAAAATGTTCAACATTATTATTTTCTAAGAAAATGCAAATTGAAGCCACAATGAGGTACTACTATTCTTATGTTGGAATGGCTAAAATTTAAAAGTCCGATCATGCCAAATTTTGGTGAGGATTTAGAAGAACAGAAACTTGAACTATTGTTGGGCATAGAAACAGTACAACCACTTTGAAAAACAGTTTGACTCTCTCTTAAAAATTAAAAGCACTTACATATGAATCATCCATCCTAGATCTATCTTATGTATTTGCTCAAGAGAAATAAAAGTATATACCCACACAAAGACTTGTACACCAATGAACATGGCACTTTATTATTATTATTTTTTTGCTAATCACTGCAAATGGAAAACAACATAAATATCCATCAATTGAAGAAAGGATAAATAATTATATGTATTCGTACCATAAAATGCAGCTCAACAATAATAATAATAATAAAAAAAAAAACTATTGATACAACCAATAAGAAGTAGAAATTTCAAAATAATTATGCTGATTAAAAGAAGCCCCCCCAAATTTTTTAAAGCACATACTATATTATTCTATTTATATAAAATTCTAGAAAATGAAAATTAATCTAAGCAAAAGTATTTACCTGGTGGAGGTAATGGGAAAGTTGGATGGGAGAGATATATTTTGATTGTAGTGATAATTTCATTGATACAAATGTATAAAACTATACATTTTATGTATGTGCAGCTTATTGTATACCATGCATTCCTTAATAAAGCTGCTAAGAAAGAAGACAAATTTTAAAAATTTAGAACAAAAATTACTCCTTCTTACCAGCAAGCACATTCAATTCAATAACTGAGCAAAATGTATGAGTAGAAAGCCAGGTAGTTTCTCACAATTTTACTCAATACACACCAAGGTAGAATAAAGAACTGAAAGGGCAACATTAATAAAACTTCATTTTACATATAACGAATTGAGGCCAAATAGCTTATACCTTGTCACTTCCATCCTTTTTTGCTATATTCCACATACGGAACTATTGCATTTGACAAGACCATTCAGCAGTGAATGTCAGAGCAAAATCACAAATCTACATTTTAAAATATTAAGTGTGATTTTCTTACCATACCAGTTCTCTGAGTCAGCCATATGTACTTCTTGTGGTGGAACTTTTAAAAAGATTGGAAAGTCGGGAAGCAAACACATGCTCATGTATTCTTTTTATCTTTTTCTTACTGTCTTCATTCAAAAATTGGCAAAGAACCAGAGAATAAAATGGTGCTGTGAAAGTCTGAGAAGTGGGGAAATTGGGGAGAAGTTTGTCAAAGGGTACAAACTTTCAGTTATAAGATAGATAATCAACTTGAGCTTGGTAGTTATTTCACAGTATGTATGTATATTAAATCAGCACATTACCTTAAATCACTTCGTACAGCCTAAATATATACACTTTTTGTCAATCATACCTCAATAAAGCTGGAAAAAAGACTTAGACATTAGTTCCTCTAAAAAGACTTTTGGATTCATCTTACAGTTTAACTGAATTTTTCATCTCTAGTCAAGAACATATACTCATGAAATTGATCCATACTTGGCGATAGTGAAACTGTACTAAATGCTTCCAAATTGAGAATAATGTAAATAAATGTTTTGAATATTCTTCATAACTCTAGTTAAATAGTCCAAGAAAAATGTTTGATTCAATGACTGATGTCAACAATGAAATAAAATTTATCCTTCAACCAGAACTTATTTCTATAATCAAACTTATCTCATTAAAATACAATGAAGATACTTAATGTTTATCTTACTAATCAGTTTTTGACATGTAGCCCTAATTTTAAAACAATGAAAATTATTTGAAATTTTAATCTTTGTTATTTCTGATACAGCCACCTCTTATAGGCAGAGCACTATTTGAAAACATGGCATACTTATAGTAGAAGAACAACTTTGGGGACTATTAAATTTAAATAGTAATAATAACTACATATTAGCTTCAAGCCAACAAATATCAACCATGAGTGTTTAGACACAAAGTCTTAATATTAATTATTGATTTTAACCCTGTCTCCAGTTAAAATATCTACACTATAAATTCAACTAATCTGATATTTCAACCTTACTTAAGACACCATTTGTTGTATCTGTAGACAAAGGGAACAGTATCAGCAAGATCATTCATATATTTTGGAAAGCTATGGACTACTGACCCAGCAGTTCTACAGGTATGTCACCTACTCTGATGTTGAGCCCAAAATCAAATGCCATTATCTTTATGTATTGACCTTGCCTGGATGTAGTGTCATAAAGGAGATAGGCTTTTACATATAGTAAAAATATCTTCTATGCTTGTTCTTTCTACTTTATTTTTTCTATTAATTCAACTACTTTAAATAACTACTTTCAGAACTCTTTCAAAATTGATGGACTTTTAATGGCAGGAATTTATTTTTTCTACTGCAGTTAAAATTTCCTGATATTTTATGTCATTTAACAGAATTGTAGAAAAATTGGGTAAATATTGATACTTAGCCATCTTGAAGATTGTACACAAAACTTTAGTATTTATTTGGAGAACTTTAAATGTTTTAGTATTTAAACATTGTAAATAAATTTTTACTCTATAATATGTTATTTGAAAATAAAGCATTCACTCATTTTTTTCCTGAGTGATGTAGCAGGGTACACAGAGGAAAGGGGCTTTTTCCTATGTTAGCAGTATTCTTTTCTCTTTTTTACATTCTTTAATTCTCCCTTTATGGAAAAGTGATGATGAAATACTTCTAAAAGAGAAAAGCAGTCACAGAGACCAGTCGTGAATATCCTGCTCACTTTTTGATCAGTCTTACATCAGATATATAACTGCAACATTTAATTATGTCTTCATATTAAGTAATAGTTTTTTCTCTTACTCAATATATAATGTTCTTTTAAAAAAATACATATTCACAGTAAATGCTCTAGGAACTTTCAGGCCCTGGTATTAATATAGGCTACACTATGTCCATATGTTCCATAGTGTATTCTTCTGGTGTACATACATACACATACACACACACACACACACACACACACACACACACACTAATATGCCCACATATGCAAATCAAAGTGATGTTAAGTTGTTTCATCTGTTCCAAAGAGTGCTATAGATACAGTCAAAAGATGATTCCAGGGCTTCCCTGGTGACGCAGTGGATGAGAGTCTGCCTGCCGATGCAGGGGACACGGGTTCATGCCCTGGTCTGGGAAGATCCCACATGCCACAGAGTGGCTGGGCCCGTGAGCCATGGCCGTTGAGCCTGTGTGTCTGGAGCCTGTGCCCTGCAATGGGAGAGGCCACAACAGTGAGGGCCCATGTACCACAAAATAAAAGATGATTCCAAAATTTTGTTTGACCAAGCTATTTTGTTGCTTATATTGTGTTAACAATGTTTCCATATACATCATAACATAAAAAGAATAAGTTTGGATTACTTTGTCTTTTTATTTCCCTAATCTCTTCCATATGACCCTCTGAGCTTTTTTAAACTAGTTTTTTCCTTTAAAAATATTTTCTTTTTGTAGTGATTTATTTAGCAGTCTCATAAAATAAACTTCAAAGTAGAGTGATGTTTGTATATTAGTTTATAAGAAAGAGTTTAAATGAAGTGCTGCACATCATGGATATATAATTTGATAGCAAATCAATATGTGCCAACTGACAAAATACATCAATTTAATTTATATAAAAAAATCAAAAACATAGGCAAGAGCTTATTTATTCAATAGAAAGTCACCTGTCCTTACTGGAAAGGATCAGAGAGAATTTCAAAGTTAAAGTAAATAAAAAGCTCTATGCTTGAATAGTTATGAAACAATTTGAAGTTTGATTTTTCAGATGGTGTGGTGAGACTGATTAAAAGTAAGGAGGTTGGGCTTCCCTGGTGGCGCAGTGGTTGAGAGTCCGCCTGCCGATGCAGGGGATACGGGTTCGTGCCCCGGTCTGGGAAGATCCCACATGCCGCGGAGCGGCTGGGCCCGTGAGCCATGGCCGCTGAGCCTGCGTGTCCGGAGCCTGTGCTCCGCAACGGGAGAGGCCACAACAGTGAGAGGCCCGCATACCGCAAAAAAAAAAAAAAAAAAAAAAAAAAAAAAAAAAAAGTAAGGAGGTAGAAACATATGGCAATAAGGAAGGAAAGATGAGGCTATATAAAGCACTAAAAATCAATCTTGCTGCAGTGTGGAAGCCAAAAAGGACTGACAGATTGCATCACAATGTGATTTTTCCGTATATTAGAACATTACTATATTATGTTGAACAACCTTATGTAGTTTCCTCCCTCACCTTAAGAATCAGAGAAAATTTACAATGTCATATTTCAGAAGATAAATCTTTGGACTTCATTATAGTTATTGTGAAGATGTCAATTTCTAGATTTCTGGCATGATAGAGAACAATTATGTAAATATGTTTAAAGGAAATTAAGTATCAATGCCATAGCAACTTTAAAGCGTAAATTCATATAATTGTGATAGAAGGCATTAAAGAATTTAATTATCAATGTAAACACTATACAATTATGACTGTGTAGTGCATACATTTCAAAATCATTGTCACCACAGGAAAATCATTTTTATATTCCATAGGCCATTTTTGGTTTATATAATTGAAATGAACTATCAGTCTACCAATCAACCTTAAGGAATTGTATTGTTGAAACCAACATCTGTAGACCACACATTTTTGGAGGTTCAGACATTTTTTACTGGATACTTATAACTGAATCTGTGATAACTGTTACCTCAGTACTTAAACTCAGAGTACGTTTTTAATATATTAAATATAGAATTTCTTACAAATACAGTATAGTTATTTGTCTTTAGGAATGTCTGATTATTGCAATATGAACTCAATTTAGGATGCAAAATCTGATTGTATATTCATATCTAAACCCTCTAGCACAATATGGAGTCCTCATAAATGTCCTCTTTTAGAAGTTTATGGTTTTTTTTTAGCAAAAATATGAGTATATACATATATTGAAAATATAATTCAACTTAGTCACAAATTTAAATTTTTTACTCAATTTAATTATGTTGTGGACCTTCACTTTTTCCTCTTTCTGCTATCTGTTTTGGGTACATCTTATTCAGTATAATGCTTTATTTTTCAGTGTTAATAAAGACTAAGAAATATATTTAAGGAGGAAAAGAAACACAAATGTTAAGTAATGTATTAGTGATACATGTTAATACTCAAAAAAAAAAAAAAAAGAAGACTGAATTTGAAATAAGTCAATAAAGTGAAAGGGATAAATATGCTTTAGACAGCTTCCTTCTTTCTGAAATGGCCTCCTTGTTTCCTCCAATTCCATGCCATGTGGCACAGTCCCCAGTAGATAGAAACATGTGCCTACGTCATTGTTAAGGACCAGGATAATTTCAAAGCTTTTCTCCACAGGCCTAGTCAACTCTGGGTAAAATGAATCTGTTATAATTTTTAAAAATAAAAACTAGTGCCAGGTAAAACTAGCTCTTTAATATAAATAACACCAAAAACATAACTGATGAAGATTCAGTCAATAAAAGCTTTTGGGTGACAATTATCCAAAAATAAAAGATAAAAGATAGATAAAATATAAAAGAAGTTCAGATTTTTAAAAATTCTCAAAGTATTGTAAAACTTGTCAAGAAGAATTAATATACTATTTTCTGCATTCATATTAGCTTAGAAAGATGCTATGAATTGTGTACCTCCAAAATGATGTGTTGAAATCTTAACCCCAGTACTTCAGAATGTAATCTTATTTGAAAATGGGGTCTTTATCAAGTCAAAATGAGGTCATTAGGATGGGTTCTAATCCAATATGACCTGAACTCCTACTAAAAGAAGAAATTTGGACAGAGAGATGAGTGTGCACAAAAAGAAGACTATGTGGAGATACACAGGGAGCAGATGGCCAAGTGACTGGTGTGATGCATCTACAAGTCAAGGAATTCCAAGGACTGCCAACAAGTACTAGAAGCTGTAAAAGGTAAGGAATAATTTTCCCCTAGAGCTGATAGTAACAGCATGGTCCTGTCAATACCTTGGTTCAGACTTCTAGCCTCTAGAACTGTGAAAAAATAAATTTATGTTGTTTTATCTTATCCAGATTTGGGTACTTTGTTATGGAAGACATAGGAAATACCAATGCAGCACCTATACAAAATTTCTTAAATTTTTAAGATTAAAAAAATAATATGTGGCATGTAGAACTGTGAAATATCTGCATGTAATTAGATCAACCTGAAAAAGTTCAGTTCTAGCCACCATATACACTATTATAAAAAAATAACCTTTGAAATGTTGGAAGTTAAAGTATGGGATTCACTGAAATAACATACACTGATTTTGAAATATGTATCACTTAATAAAGCAGGAACTTGACTGAAATCATGTTTTAAAATATAAGTATATATTTTAAAATTCAGATTCAGGTAATTTGGCTTATCTATATTTTAATATATGTAAACTTCATAAACGATAACATAAGGAAACTCTAACATGTACATATATTCCTATGAATCAGGGATATTATCCATATATTAAAAAGTTGTGATCATTAGTATACATCTTTGTTGAAAACTGGCAGTTTGAAAATCTAATGGCTCATACCCAAGGAAGAGCTCCATATGCTATATATTCCTAACTCAGTGTAATATAGAATTTTTTTCTGTTTTGGGTACCATTCCCATCCCCCAAAATGTTGGCCAGTGGCAGTGTGGGGTGAGCATTCTCCTCAAACATCTTGAATACATAATATCATATTCTGTCTGACAGTTATTACATATTTTTACATTTACATAATGAGGAGAAAACTTTATTAAAAATAAAATACCTGATGCAAACAAGTCACAAAATTGAGTTTTATTTTCTAAACCTCAGGCTACAGAAAAGTTATCTTGAGTAATATATTTCAGTAATGGGGTCTATTCTGTACTCCTTCTCTAGGCAGATATCCCACTGAAATCAGAATTGGATACTTAATGATAGATATGAGAGCTACTGTAAGTTATGTGTTAAATGAGATTTGAATTACTAGGGGTAAAATTTCCAGAAAGAAAATGGGAGTTCTGACTATCTGTTTTCAATTAATGTGAACAGGAATATAGACTGAAATTTTAACATTTAATGTTGGAAATGTACTGTAAGATATATTTACTTATATTTACTTTTGAAAGCTATCATATACTGTTAATCATAATCAAAAGCACGTGCATCTAAATTCAATACACTTATATGGAAACATTACAAACATTTTCAGAAATAGAAGTCAGATAGTGTTCTTTCCCAACCATTTTCTGGTTGTCATACCATAATCTGTAACAACAAAGATTAGTACTTCAGAAAACAATTCCAAATTAGTTAGCCTGATGGCCAGATGTACATCCCTCAAAACCAATGTAGCATTTAGCAGGTGAATGATGATATAGCTTATTTTGTGAGAATGCCCTTTTGCTCTCTGATATAATATATTGTAGGGTCCAGGATTGAATTTTCATTTAAGCATAGCGAGTGTACCATTGTTTTTTTTTTTTGTGTGATACGCAGACCTCTCACTGCTGTGGCCTCTCTTGTCACAGAGCACAGGCTCCAGATGTGCAGGCTCAGTGGCCATGACTCACGGGCCCAGCTGCTCCATGGCATGTGGGATCTTCCTGGACTGGGGCACAAACCCACGTCCCCTGCATTGGCAGGTGGACTCAACCACTGCACCACCAGGGAAGCCCCATTCTTGTATTTTTAAGTGATATTCTCTACCTTTCTTCACCAAGGGTTTTACTAGTAATCCAATATTCATTGTCTCTATATGTGTGAAACTTTCAACAGGGGAAGTCTGAAGTAAAATTTAGAAAATTAATCAAATTAATGTCCCAGGATATAAATGTAATGAAAATTAATTTAGGGCAAGTGAACATTACAGAAAGGGTAACACTAACAATGAAAAAGCAAAACAAAAGGAAACAAATATCAAGCAACCAAATTCCCTCAAACATTCAATAATAGGAGAAAGAGATTTTTAAAGAAACTTCATAGTGAAATAAAATTGCCATTGAAAATCCAGAGGAACTTGATCATTCTTTGTTTAACTAAGTATATTACTCTTTTAAGAGACGATTGTATGAAAAAAGTTATGATACAAATATTTTTTTCTCCTCTATAAGCAATAATTTCTAAAGAATGCCACAGAACTACAGTTGTTTTCAGTATTTCTAGTGATATTATTTACTAACCATCCTAAACAAGACAACTTTGTTTGTTACAATTTTAGCACCTCAGTAAACTCAAAAGCTTCCACACCAAATATTGTTGACCTACACATGCCAAATTACAGCTCTGCATTCTGTGGTTGATTGATTAGACTGCTATTGCATGTTTTTCCCTAAGATTTCAAGACTCTTTACAGAGCATTTTAAATATGGACAAGCTGATGCTATAAAATTGAAAACAGGGAACTCATTTGAAAAATTGCAAAGAAAAATGAAGAGAGTAATAGAAATACAAGGTAGAATATAAAGAGCAGATGATGGAAAAGTCAGAACCCCCAAGTAATGATGACAAAAGTTAATCATTCAAGGACAATGTATCAGTATTTGAAAGAACAACTCTTTGTCAAGTACAACCACCACCCTAGTAAAATATGTTTTTCTTAGAGACACACATATTTTTGCTCCCCTCAGGGCAAGCACACTTCTTTTGTTCTCCTTTCCCACTTGTGACAGAGTCCTTAGCTATGCTCTATGCTTAAATATGTCTGTGTGTGTAAGAGGTTTGTTCTACATATTAGCATACTCCTCCTCTATCTCAGCCCCCAATGACTTTCATTCAGCAAGATTTATTGGAAAATCTAACTGTAAGTACATTGTTTTTTTCAAAACTGACTGACACATTAGAATTAGAAAAGTGTTTAATTATGGTTTATTTTTATTACCAATACTCTCAGATTGCAATTCAACTAATCTAGCAGTGAGGCAGACAAGAGGTTTTTTGTTCTTTAGGTTTTTTTTCTCATGAAATGATTATAATTGGCACCAAGTTGGAGAACTACTATTGTAGTGAAGATATTCAAAATGGTGTCAAAAAATTGAGTTACGTCTTTGCAATTGGAAGGCTTACAGTCACTGACAAATCAAAATCATTTGACCATGAACTTGTTATGTAAAATGGAATTATAATATTAATTTCTAATCTATAGTTTTGTTTTCAGGGTCAAATAAGAATATAACTGTGGTGTGTAAATTTTATGCATATGTTAGTTATCTTACTACTGCAAACTCTAGCACTTCTATGTCCAGTGGAGGAGTATATTGGTATCCAATAATTCTATGTTCAATATATTTTCGATATCCTCATATTAAATTACATTGCTAATTGTTTTCAATAGAAATTTCACATTAATATGTAGAGATGGGTTAGAATGCTATCATTTTGCTGATTTTACTTAATTTATAAAAGGTAATTTAAATTTCAATTAAAAGAATTTCCAGTTATTGCAAATTGATGTTAAGGGAATAGAGTATATTGCTTGGATTCCTTCTCTATATAGAGCAATAATTCATAGACAAATAAATGAACGCTTTTGCTTCCTTGGGAAAATGACTTATGAGCCAAACACTTTTACTGAGGCATGCTACAGTGATAAGATGTGACCTTAAAGCAATGAAGATCAGCATGAAAAAAGCAGAAACAAGGTTATTTAATTGTGATATAATATACTTAACAGTACAGTTTTAAACTATAAACTTTCCTTGAAAGAAAGAATACTAAGTAATAAAGAACAGTTCATAAGTGTTTAAAAAGGATTTATAAAATTATAAAATAATTTAAAGGTAGCTGTTTTAGTAACTGCATCCTTGAATTTTTAATATAGTTTAGGTGTAGAACAGCTTACTAATGTACACAAATTTAATTTAACAACACTTTTATAATATTAAATGTATATATTCCTTCTCAATAGATGGCAAAAAAGTCCAAGAGAGAAGTAAGAATTATGTATAAATTATAATGTTAGTTAATGATTTTAACAATCTTACTATGTGATAGAAGTGTTTTTAAAGTTTGATATGCATTTTAACAAATTTACGGCTCATAGCAACACTATGAAGTAAGTATTAGTATTAACCCTACTTTAAATATAAGAAAACATAGTCAGTTACCTAAGGTCACACAGCTAATGATGACAGAGCTAAAATTTAATAAAAACTGCCTCCAAATCTGGGTTCCTAACTCTTAGTGTAATATATATGCATAATTTGCATGTTCCAAATACCTACAGTAATTCAAGGTTTTGCCTAGTTATTAAACAAATATTGGAAAACTAATTGGACTGAACTGAATGATATATTAAATAATGTGTGTTATAAAAGTTTACTAGCTCTTGTACAATCAGTTCTCATCTTGGGAATTAAAAAAAACTGCCTCAGAAATTCAAGGGTCACCTAAGAAATCTTCAACATTATTCTTCATTCTCCCTCATTTTCTTAGTAAACTCTTGCCTTAGAATTGACATATCTGATGTAATGAGATTGTAACCTCAGCAGTAGCATGCCCTATAGGTAAGAATGCTGTTATTATTAGCCCTCAAGCATTAGCTCTTAATGTAGAAGCTTGTAATTTAGTTGCAATAAGCTGCATTCTAAATGTAAAACATTTTTTTAAAAAAATATGTATAATCTATGTGTAAATGTGTGACAATAAAACAAATTTTAATTAGAGTTGATTTACAATATTGTATTAGTTTCAGGTGGACAGCATAGTGATTCAGTATTTTTGCAGATTATATTCTATTATCGGTTATTAAAAAATGTAAGGTGTAATTCTCTATGCTATAGAGAATATCCTTCATTCTTATCTATTCTATGTATAGTAGTTTGTATCTGTTAATATCATAACCCTAATTTGTTCCTTCCCCTTTGCTTCTCTCCTTTGGTAACCACAGGTTTGTCCCCTATGTCTGTGAGTCTCCTTTTGTTTTGTATATGCATATATTTGTACTATTTTTTTAGATCCCATATATATGATATCATATAGTTTTGTCTTTCTCTGACTTATTTCACTAAACATAATATTCTCTAAGTCCATCTACATTGCTGCAAATGGCAGTATTTCATTATTTTTTTATGGCTGACTAATATTCCATTTTATACATATACCACTTTTTAATCCAGTCATCTATGGATGGGCACTTCTGTTGCTTCCGTACCTTGGCTATTGTAAATAGTGCTGATATGAAAATTGGAGTGGAGGGATGAGGGGAAGATGGTGGAAAAGTAAGACGTGGAGATGACCTTCCTCCCCACAGATACACCAGAAATACATCTACATGTGGA
This sequence comes from Inia geoffrensis, assembly GCA_036417435.1. Lineage (NCBI taxonomy): Eukaryota > Metazoa > Chordata > Mammalia > Artiodactyla > Iniidae > Inia > Inia geoffrensis. Next base: position 49,203,499 of record CM070916.1, read on the forward strand.
ACAACTCTTATAGAACACCTACTGAACGCTGGTAGAAGACCTCAGACCTTCCAAAAAGCAAGAAACTCCCCACGTACCTGGGCACAGCAAAAGAAAAAAAGGAAAAACAGAGACAAATGGATAGGGACAGGACCTGCACCAGTGGGAGGGATCTGTGAAGGAGGAAAGGTTTCCACACAGTAGGAAGACCTTTCACGGGCGGAGACTGCATGCGGCGGAGAGGGGAAGCTTCAGAGCCATGGAGGAGAGCATAGCCACAGGAGTGCGGAGCGCAAAGCGGAGAGATTCCTGCAATAAGGATCGGTGCCGACTGGCACTCACCAGCCCAAGGGGCTTGTCTGCTCACCCGCTGGGGTGGGCAGGGCTGCGAGCTGAGACTCAGGCTTTGGTCAGAGTGCAGGGAGAGGACTGGGGTTGGCAGGGTGAACACAGCCTGAAGGGGTTAGTGCACCACGGCTAGCCGGGAGGGAGTCCGGGAAATGGTCTGGAGCTGACGAAGTGGCAAGAGACTTTTTCTTCCCTCTTTGTTTCCTGGTGTGCAAGGAGAGGGGATTAAGAACACTGCTTAAAGGAGCTCCAGAGATGGGTGTGAGCCACGGCTAAAAGCGAAGACCCCAGAGACCAGCAGGAGACGCTAAGGCTGCTGCTGCAGGCACCAAGAAGCCTGTGTGAGAGCACAGGTCACTTTCCACACCTCTCTTCTGGGGAGACGGTGCAGCTTGCCACTGCCAGGTTCCTGGCATCCATGGACAACTTACCCAGGAGAACGCATGGCAAGCCTCAGGATGGTGCAACGTCATGCCGGCCTCTGTCACCACAGGCTCACTCAGCAGTATGTGCCCCTCCCTCCCCCCAGCCTGTGTGAGCCAGAGACCCCGAATCAGCGGCTCCTTTAATCCTGTCCTGTCTGAGTGAAAAACAGACGCCCTCCAGCGACCTACACACAGAGGCGGGGCCAACTCCAAAGCTGAGCCCCTGGGAGCTTTGAGAACAAAGAAGAGAAGGGGAAATCTCACCCAGCAGCCTCAGAGATCACATATTAAAGATCCACAGCCAACTTGATGTACCCTGCATGAGTGGAATACAGAATGGACAACAAATCATCCCAAATTGAGGAGGTGGACTTTGAGGGCAAGATTTATGATTTTTTCCCCTATTCCTCTTTTTGTTAGTGTGTATGTGTATGATTCTATAAGAGATTTTCTCTGTATAGCATTTTTTTTTGGTGGTACGTGGACCTGTCACTGTTGGGCCCCTCCCATTGCTGAGCACAGGTTCTGGACACGTAGGCTCAGTGACCATGGCTCATGGACCCAGCCACTCCACAGCATGTGGGATCTTCCCAGGCTGGGGCACGAACCCATGTCCCCTGCATCGGCAGGCAGACTCTCAACCACTGCACCACCAGGGAAGCCCCTCTGTATAGTTTTGCTTTCACCATTTGTCCTAAGGTTGTATCTGTCCATTTTGGTGTTTTTTTGCCTTATTTTTTTTTCTTAATAATTAGTTTTTAATTTAATAACTTTATTGTATTTTACTTTATTTTATTTTACTTTTTTTCTTTTTTCCTTCCTTCCCTCCTTCCTTCCCTCCTTCCTTCCTCTGACCGTCCCTCCCTCCCTCCTTCACTCACTGTCTCCCTCCTTTCTTTCTTTCTTTCCTTCTTTCCTTCTCCCTTCTTTCCTTCTTTCTTTCATTCTTTCTTTCTTTCTTCCTTTCTTTCTTTCTTTATCTTTCTTTCTTCCTTCCTTCCTTCCTTCCTGCCTTTCTTTCTTTCTTCCTACTTCTACTAATTATTTCTATTTATCTCCCTTTTATTCTGAGCCATGTGGATGAAAGGCTCTTGGTGCTGCAGCCAGGAGTCAGTGCTGTGCCCCTGAGGTGGGAGACCCAACTTCAGGACACTGGTCAACAAGAGACCTGCTAGCTCCACATAAAATCAAACAGCAAAAATCTCCCAGAGATTTCCGTCTCAATGCCAGCACACAGCTTCACTCAATGACAGGCAAGCTACAGTGCTGGACACCCTATGCCAAACAACTAACAAAACAGGAACACAACCCCAGCCATTAGCAGAGAGGCTGCCTAAAATCATAAGTCCACAGACACCCCAAAATACACCACAAGATGTGGACCTTCCCACCAGACAGCAAGATCCAGCATCATCCACCAGAACACAGGCACTAGTCCCCTCCACCGGGAAGCCTACACAACTCACTGAACCAACATTAGCCACTGGGGACAGATACCAAAAACAATGGGAACTAGGAACCTGCGGCATGCAAAAAGGAGACCACAAATACAGTAAGATAAGCAAAATGAGAAGACAGAAAAACACACTGCAGATGAAATAGCAAGATAAAAACCCAACAGAACTAAAAAACATAGAGGAAATAGGGAGTCTACCTGAAAAATAATTCAGAATATTGATAGTAAAGATGATCCAAAATCTTGGAAATATAATAGACAAATTACAAGAAAAATTTAACAAGGACTTACAAGAACTAATGATGAAACAAACAACAATGAACAACACAATAAATGAAATGAAAAATACTCTAGATGGAATAAATAGCAGAATAACTGAGGCAGAAGAACGGATAAGTGACCTCAAAGATGAAATAGTGGAAATAACTACAGCAAAGCAGGAAAAAGAAAAAAGAATGAAAAGAACTGAGGACAGTCTCAGAGACCTCTGGGACAACATTAAATGCACCAACATTCGAATTATAAGGGTTCCAGAAGAAGAAGAGAAAAAGAAGGGGACTGAGAAAATGTTTGAAGAGATTATAGTTGAAAACTTCCCTAATATGGGAAGAGAAATAGTTAATCAAGTCCAAGAAGCACAGAGAGCTCCATACAGGATAAATCAAAGGAGAAATACGCCAAGACACATATTAATCTAAGTGTCAGAAATTAAATATGAAGAAAGCATATTAAAAGCAGCAAGGGAAAAAAAAAAAAAAAAAAAAAAAACAACAAATAACACACAGGGGAATCCCCATAAGGTTAACAGCTGATCTTTCAGCAGAAACACTGCAAGCCAGAAGGGACTGGCAGGACATATTTAAAGTGATGAAGGAGAAAAACCTGGAACCATGATTACTCTACCCAGCAAGGACCTCATTCAGATTCGATAGAGAAATTAAAACCTTTACAGACAAGCAAAAGTTGAGAGAGTTCAGCACCACCAAACCAGCTTTAAACCAAATGCTAAAGGAACTTCTCTAGACAATAAACACAAGAGAAGGAAAAGACCTATAATAATGAACCCAAAACAATTTAGAAAATGGGCATAGGAACATACATGTTGATAATAACATTAAATGTAAATGGACTAAATGCTCCCACCAAAAGACACAGATTGGCTGTATGGATACAAAAATAAGACCCATATATATGCTGTCTACAAGAGACCCACTTCGGACCTAGAGACACATACAGACTGAAAGTAAGGGGATGGAAAGAAATATTCCATGCAAATGGAAACCAAAAGAAAGCTGGAGTAGCAAGACTCATATCAGACAAAATAGACTTTAAAATAAAAATTATTAGAAGAGACAAAGAAGGACACGACATAATGATCAAGGGATCGAACCAAGAAGAAGATATATCAACTGTAAATATTTATGCACCCAATATAGGAGCACTTCAATACATAAGGCAAATAGTAACAGCCATAAAAGGGGAAATTGACAGTAACACACTCATAGTAGGGGCCTTTAACACACCACTTTCACCAATGGACAGATCATCCAAAATGAAAATAAATAAGGAAACACAAGCTTTAAATGGTACACTAAACAAGATGGACTTAATTGATATTTATAGGACACTCCATCCAAAAACAACAGAATACACATTTTTCTCAAGTGCTCATGGAACATTCTCCAGGATAGATCATATCTTGGGTCACAAATCAAGCCTTGGTAAATTTAAGAAAATTGAAATTGTATCAAGTATCTTTTCCGACCACAGCGCTATGAGACTAGATATCAATTACAGGAAAAGATCTGTAAAAAATACAAACACATGGAAGCTAAACAATACACTACTTAATAACGAAGTGATCACTGAAGAAATCAAAGAAGAAATCAAAAACTACCTAGAAACAAATGACAATGGAGACACAATGACCCAAAACCTATGAGATGCAGCAAAAGCAGTTCTAAGAGGGAAGTTTATAGCAATACAAGCCCACCTGAAGAAACAGGAAACATCTCAAATACACAACCTAACCTTGCATGTTAAACAATTAGAGAAAGAAGAACAAAAAAACCCTAAAGTTAGCAGAAGGAAAGAAATCATAAAAATCAGATCAGAAATAAATGAAGGAAATGATAGGAAAGATCAATAAAACTAATAGCTGGTTCTCTGAGAAGATAAACAAAATGGATAAACCATTAGCCAGACTCATCAAGAAAAAAAGGGAGAAGACTCAAATCAATAGAATTAGAAATGAAAAAGGAGAAGTACCAACCGACACTGCAGAAATACAAAAGATCATGAGAGATTACTACAAGCAACTCTATGCAAATAAAATGGACATCTTGGAAAAAATGGACAAATTCTTAGAAATGTACAACCTGAGATTAAGAAAGATGGCGGAAGAGTAAGACGCGGAGATCACCTTCCTCCCCACAGATACACCAGAAATACATCTACACGTGGAACAACTCTAACAGAACACCTACTGAAGGCTGGCAAAAGACCTCAGACCTCCTAAAAGGCAAGAAACTCCCCACGTACCTGGGTAGGGCAAAAGAAAAAAAGAAAAAACAGAGACAAAAGAATAGGGACGGCACCTGCACCAGTGAGAGGGAGCTGTGAAGGAGGAAAAGTCTCCACACACTAGGAAGCCCCGTCACAGGCAGAGACTGCGGGAGGCGGAGGAGGGAGCTTCGGAGCCGCAGAGGAGAGCACAGCAACAGGGGTGCGGAGGGGAAAGCGGAGAGACTCCCGCATAGAGGATCGGTGCCGACCGGCACTCACCAGCCCGAGAGGCTTGTCGGCTCACCCGCGGGGGCGGGCGGGGCTGCGAGCGAAAGCTCGGGTTTCGGTTTCAGACGGAGCGCAGGGAAAGGACTGGGGTTGGCTGCTTGAACATAGCCTGAAGGGTGTAGTGCACCACGGCTAGCCGGGAGGGAGTCCGGGGGAAAGTCTGCACCTGCCAAAGAGGCAAGAGACTTTTAACACACGGCGGGCCTCAGGCTGGTGCAGCGTCACGCCGGCCTCTGCCCCCGCAGGCCCGCCCTGCACGCCGTGCCCCTCTCTCCCCTCGGCCTGTGTGCGCCAAAGCCCCCGAATCAGAGGCTCCTTTAACCCTGTCCTGTCTGAGTGAAAAAACAGATGCCCTCCAGCGACCTACACGCAGAGGCGGGGCCAAATCCAAAGCTGAGCCCCTGGGAACTGTGAGAACAAAGAAGTGAAAGGGAAATCTCTCCCAGCAGCCTCAGAAGCCGCAGATTAAAGCTCCACAATCAGCTTGATGTACTCTGCTTCTGTGGAATACATGAATAGACAGTGACTCATCCCAAATTGAGGTGGTGGACTTCATATGCAAGATTTATGATTTTTTCCCCTTTTTCCTCTTTTTGTGAAAGTGTATGTGTACGCTTCTCTTTGAGATCTTGTCTGTATAGCCTTGTTTCCACCATTTGTCCTAGGGTTCTATCCGTCCATTGTTTTTTTTTTCCTTTTTTTTCTTAATAATTAATTTTAATAATTCTATTATACTTTACCTTCCCTCTTTCTTTCTTTCCTTCCCCCCTTTATACAACGAATCATCCCCAGTGGAGGAGGTGGTCTTTGAAAGCAAGATTTATGATTTTTTTCCCCTTTACCTCTTTTCGTGAGGGTGTATGTGTAAGCTTCAGTGTAGGATTTTGTCTGTATAGCGTGGCTTTCAACATTTGTCCTAAGGTTATATCCATCCTTTTTCTTTTTTTTTTTTTTTTTTTTTTCTTTTTTCCCCTAAATAATTATGTTTTAATTCAATAACTTTATAATACTTTACTTCATTCTATTTTACTGTATCTACTTTCTGTCCTTTTTCCTTCCTTCCTTCCTCGCTCCTCCTTTCCTTCCTTCTGGCCTTCTTTCCTTCTTCTTTCTTTCTTCTTTCCTTCCCTCCCTCCTTCCTCCCTTCCTTCCTTCCTTCCCTCCTTTCTTTCTTTCTTTCTATCTTCCTATTTCTACTAATTCTCTCTACTTTCTCTCCCTTTTAATCTGAGCTGTGTGGATGAAAGGTTCTTGCTGCTCCTGCCAGGAATCAGGACTCTGCCTCTGAGGGGGGAGAGCCAACATCAGGACACTGGTCCACAAGAGATTTCCCAGCACCACATAATAGCAAATGGCGAAAATCTCCCAGGGATCTCCACCTTAACACCAGCACCCAGCTTCACTCAACGGCCAGCAAGCTACAGTGCTGGACAGCCTATGCCAAACAACTAGCAAAACAGAAACACTACCCCACCCATTAACAGAGAGGCTGCCTAAAATCATAATAAGTCCAGAGACACGTCAAAACACACCACCAGACGTGGACCTGCCCACCAGAGAGACAAGATCCAGCCTCATCCACCAGAACACAAGCACTAGTCCCCTCCACCAGGAAGCATACACAACTCACTAGACCAACCTTAGCCACTGGAGACAGACATCAAAAACAACGGGAACTACGAACCTGCAGCCTGCTTAAAAAAAAAAAAAAGGGAGACCCCAAACACAGTAAGATAAGCAAATGAGAAGACAGAAAAACACACAGCAGATGAAGGAGCAAGATAAAAATGCACCAGACCTAACAAATGAAGAAGTAATAGGCAGTCTACCTGAAAAAGAATTCAGAATAATGATAGTAAAGATGATCCAGAATCTCGGAAATAGAATGGAGGCAGAGATGGAGAAGATGCAAGAAATGTTTAACAAAGATCTAGAAGAACTAAAGAACAAACAAACAGAGATGAACAACACAATAACTGAAATGAAAAATACACTAGATGGGATCAATAGCAGAATAACTGAGGCAGAAGAACGGATAAGTGACCTGGAAGATAAAATAGTGGAAATAACTACTGCAGAGCAGAATAAAGAAAAAAGAATGAAAAGAACTGAGGACAGTCTCAGAGACCTCTGGGACAACATTAAACGCACCAACATTCGAATTATAGGGGTTCCTGAGGATGAAGAGAAAAAGAAAGGGACTGAGAAAATATTTGAAGAGATTATAGTTGAAAACTTCCCTAATATGGGAAAGGAAATAGTTAACCAAGTCCAGGAAGCAGAGAGAGTCCCATACAGGATAAACCCAAGGAGAAATACACCAAGACACATATTAATCAAACTCTCAAAAATTAAATACAAAGAAAGCATATTAAAAGCAGCAAGGGAAAAAAAAACAAATAACACACAATGGAATCCCCATAAGGCTAACAGCTGATCTCTCAGCAGAAACTCTGCAAGCCAGAAGGGAGTGGCAGGACATACTGAAAGTGATGAAGGAGAAAAGCCTGCAACCACGGTTACTCTACCCAGCAAAGATCTCATTCAGATTTGATGGAGAAATTAAAACCTTTACAGACAAGCAAAAGCTGAGAGAGTTCAGCACCACCAAACCAGCTTTACAACAACTGCTGAAGGAACTTCTCTAGACAAGAAACACAAGAGGAGGAAAGGACCTATAACAACGAACCCAAAACAATTTAGAAAATGGGGTTGGAACATGCATATCGATAATTACCTTAAATGTAAATGGATTAAATGCTCCCACCAAAAGACACAGATTGGCTGAATGGATACAAAAACAAGACCCATATATATGCTGTCTACAAGAGACCCACTTCAGACCTAGAAACACATACAGACTGAAAGTAAGGGGATGGAAAAAGATATTCCATGCAAATGGAAGTCAAAAGAAAGCTGGAGTAGCAATTCTCATATCAGACAAAATAGACTTTAAAATAAAGACCATTACAAGAGACAAAGAAGGACACTACATAATGATTAAGGGATCGATCCAAGAAGAAGATATAACAATTGTAAATATTTATGCACCTAACACAGGAGCACCTCAATACATAAGGCAAAAACTAACAGCCATAAAAGGGGAAATCGACAGTAATACACTCATAGTAGGGCACTTCAACACCCCACTTTCACCAATGGACAGATCATCCAAAATGAAAATAAATAAGGAAACACAAGCTTTAAATGATACACTAAACAAGATGGACTTAATTGATATTTATAGGACACTCCATCCAAAAACAACAGAATACACATTTTTCTCAAGTGCTCATGGAACATTCTCCAAGATAGATCATATCTTGGGTCACAAATCAAGCCTTGGTAAATTTAAGAAAATTGAAATTGTATCAAGTATCTTTTCCGACCACAACGCCATGAGACTAGATATCAATTACAGGAAAAGATCTGTAAAAAATACAAACACATGGAGGCTAAACAATACATTACTCAATAATGAAGTGATCACTGAAGAAATCAAAGAGGAAATTAAAAAATACCTAGAAACAAATGACAATGGAGACACAACGACCCAAAACCTATGGGATGCTGCAAAAGCAGTTCTAAGAGGGAAGTTTATAGCAATACAAGCCCACCTTAAGAAGCAGGAAACATCTCGAATAAACAACCTAACCTTACATCTAAAGCAATTAGAGAAAGAAGAACAAAAAAAAAACCAAATTTAGTAGAAGGAAAGAAATTATAAAAATCAGATCAGAAATAAATGAAAAAGAAATGAAGGAAACAATAGCAAAGATCAATAAAACTAAAAGTTGGTTCTTTGAGAAGATAAACAAAATTGATAAACCATTAGCCAGACTCATCAAGAAAGAAAGGGAGAAGACTCAAATCAATAGAATTAGAAATGAAAAAGGAGAAGTAACAACTGACACTGCAGAAATAAAAATGATCATGAGAGATTACTACAAGCAACTCTATGCCAATAAAATGGACAATCTGGAAGAAATGGACAAATTCTTAGAAATGCACAAACTACCAAGACTGAATCAGGAAGAAATAGAAAATATGAACAGACCAATCACAAACACTGAAATTGAAACTGTGATTAAAAATCTTCCAATAAACAAAAGCCCAGGACCAGATGGATTCACAGCCGAATTCTATCAAGCATTTAGAAAAGAGCTAACACCTATCCTTCTCAAACTCTTCCAAAATATAGCAGAGGGAGGAACACTCCCCAATTCCTTCTACGAGACCACCATCACCTTGATACCAAAACCAGACAAGGATGTCACAAAGAAAGAAAACTACAGGCCAATATCACTGATGAACATAGATGCAAAAATCCTCAACAAAATACTAGCAAACAGAATCCAACAGCACATCAAAAGGATCATACACCATGATCAAGTGGGGTTTATTCCAGGAATGCAAGGATTCTTCAATATACGCAAATCTATCAATGTGATAAACCATATTAACAAATTGAAGGAGAAAAACCATATGATCATCTCAATAGATGCAGAGAAAGCTTTTGACAAAGTTCAACACCCATTTATGATAAAAACCCTACAGAAAGTAGGCATAGAGGGACCTTTACTCAACATAATAAAGGCCATATATGACAAACCCACAGCCAACATCATCCTCAATGGTGAAAAACTGAAATCATTTCCACTAAGATCAGGAACAAGACAAGGTTGCCCACTCTCACCACTCTTATTCAACATAGTTTTGGAAGTTTTAGCCACAGCAATCAGAGAAGAAAAGGAAATAAAAGGAATCCAAATCAGAAAAGAAGAAGTAAAGCTGTCACTGTTTGCAGATGACATGATACTATACATAGAGAATCCTAAAGATGCTACCAGAAAATTACTAGAGATAATCAACGAATTTGGTAAAGTAGCAGGATACAAAATTAATGCACAAAAATCTCTGGCATTCCTATATACTAGTGATGAAAAATCTGAAAGTGAAATCAAGAAAACACTGCCATTTACCAATGCAACAAAAAGAATAAAATACCTAGGAATAAACCTACCTAGGGAGACAAAAGACCTGTATGCAGAAAATTATAAGACACTGATGAAAGAAATTAAAGATGATACAAATAGATGGAGGGATATACCATGTTCTTGGATTGGAAGAATCAACATTGTGAAAATGACTCTACTACCCAAAGCAATCTATAGATTCAATGCAATCCCTATCAAACTGCCACTGGCATTTTTCACAGAACTAGAACAAAAAATTTCACAATTTGTATGGAAACACAAAAGACCCCGAATAGCTAAAGCAATCTTGGGAGCGTAAAACGGAGCTGGAGGAATCAGGCTCCCTGACTTCAGACTCTACTACAAAGCTACAGTAATCAAGACAGTATGGTACTGACACAAAAACAGAACGATAGATCAATGGAACAGAATAGAAAACTCAGAGGTAAACCCACACACATGTGGTCACCTTATCTTTGATAAAGGAGGAAAGAATGTACAGTGAAGAAAGAACAGCTTCTTTAATAAGTGGTGCTAGGAAAACTGGACAGCTACATGTAAAAGGATGAGATTAGATCACTCCCTAACACCATATACAAAAATAAGCTCAAAGTGGATTAAAGGCCTAAATGTGAGGCTGGAAACTATCAAACTCTTAGAGGAAAACATAGGCAGAACACTCTATAACATAAATCACAGCAAGATCCTTTTAGACCCACCTCCTAGGTAAATGGAAATAAAAACAAAAATAAAAAAATGGGACCTAATGAAACTTCAAAGCTTTTGCACAGCAAAGGAGATCATAAACAAGACCAAAAGACAAACCTCAGAATGGGAGAAAATATTTGCAAATGAAGCAACTGACAAAAGATTAATTTCCAAAATTTACAAGCAGCTCATGCAGCTCAATAACAAATAAACAACACAATCCAAAAATGGGCAGAATACCTAAATAGTTATTTCTCCAAAGAATATATACAGACTGCCAACAAACACATGAAAGAATGCTCAACATCATTAATCCTTAGAGAAATGCAAATGAAAACTACAATGAGATATCATTTCACACCCGTCAGAATGGCCATTATCAAAAAATCTAGAAACAATAAATGCTGGAGAGGGTGTGGAAAAGAAGGAACACTCTTGCACTGCTGGTTGGAATGTGAATTGGTACAGCCACTATGGAGAACACTAATGAGGTTCCTTAAAAAACTACAAATAGAACTACCTATGACCCAGCAATCCCATTACTGGTCATTTACCCTGAGAAAACCATAATTCATACAGAGTCATGTACCAAAATGTTCATCGCAGCTCCATTTACAATAGCCCAGAGATGGAAATAACCTAAGTGCCCATCATTGGATGAATGGGTAAAGAAGGTGTGGCACATATATACAATGGAATATCACTCAGTCATAAAAAGAAAGGAAACTGAGCTATTTGTAATGAGGTGGATAGACCTAGAGTCTGTCATACAGAATGAAGTAAGTCAGGAAGAGGAAACCAAATGCCGTATGGTAACACATATATATGGAATTTAAGAAAAAAAAAATGTCATGAAGAACCTAAGGGTAAGACAGGAAGAAAGACAGAAACCTACTAGAGAATGGACTTGTGGATATAGGGAGGGGGAAGTGTGAGATGTGACAAAGTGAGAGAGAGGCATGGACATATATACATTACCAAACATAAAGTAGATAGCTAGTGGGAAGCAGCCACATAGCACAGGGAGATCAGTTCGGTGTTTTGTGACTGCCTGGAGCGGTGGGATAGGGAGGGTGGGAGGGAGGGAGACACAAGAGGGAAGAGATATGGGAACATATGTATATGTATAAATGATTCACTTTGTTATAAAGCAGAAACTAGCACACCATTGTAAGGCAATTATACCCCAATAAAGATGTTAAAAAAAAAAAAAAAAAAGATTAAAAAAAATGATAAAAAAAAAAGAAAATTTAAGTGGATATAATTAGGCATATTGAGAATCTTCCACGTGTCTGTTAGCCATCTGTGTGTCTTCTTTGGAAAATTGTCTATTCAAGTCTTCTGACCAATTATGGATTGGATTGTTTGTCCTTTTGATATTAAGTTGTGTGAGCTGTTTGTACATTTTGCATATTAACCCCTTGTTAGTCACATTGTTTGCAAATATTTTCTCTGATTCAATACAGTATCTTTTCATTTTGCTAATGATTTCCCTTCCTGTGCAAAAGGTTTTAAGTTTATTTAGGTTCCATTCATTTATTTTTTTTCTTGTATTTATTTTGTCTTAGTTGGCTAATCCAAGAAAATATTGCTACTATTTATGTCAAATAATATTTTACCTAGGTTTTCTTCTAGGAGTTTTATTGTTTCACATCTCAAATTTAGGTCTTTAAACTGTTTTGTGTTTAATTTTGTATATTATGTGAAGGAATTGTTCTAATCTCATTGTTTTACTGTGGTTGTCCAGTTTCCCCAGAACCATTTGTTAAAGAGACTGTCTTTTCTCCATTGTGCCTTCTTGTCTCTTTTGTCATAGACTAATTGATCAAAGGTGCATGGGTTTATTTCTGGGCTCTATTCTGTTCTATTTATCTATGTGCCTGTTCTTGAGTCAATACCACACTTGTTTTGATTACTGTAGCTTTGTAGTATGGTCTGAAGTCTGAGAGGGTTATACCTCCAGCTTGTTCTTTTTTCTCAGGAATGCATTGGAAATTCAGGGTCTTTTGTTTTTCCTCATATATTTTAGGATTATTTGTTCCAGTTCTGTGAAAAATATCCTGAGTATTTTGATAAAGATTACATTAGATACATAGATTACTTCAAGGAATATGCCCATTTTAATAATATTTATTCATCCAATCCAAGAACATGGAATATCTTTCAATTTCTTTGAATCATTTTTAATTTTCTTCATCAATGTTTTATAATTTTCAGCATATAGTTGTTTAACCTCCTTTATTAAGTTTATTCTTAGTTTTTTGTTTTTATTTGTTTTTTTGTTTTTTTGTTTTTTTTCTGGTACACAGGCCTCTCACTGTTGTGTCCTCTCCCATTGCGGAGCACGGGCTCCGGATGCACAGGCTCAGCGACCATGGCTCACAGGCCCAGCCGCTCCACGGCATGTGGGATCTTCCCAGACTGGGGCATGAACCCATGTTCCCTGCATTGGCAGGTGGACTCTCAACCACTGTGCCACCAGGGAAGCCCTCTTAGGTATTTTTTGATGCAACTTTATATAGAATTTTTATCCTTCTGATATATAATTATTAGTGTATAGAAATGAAACAGATTTCTATATATTAATCTTGTACCCTACAACTTTCCTGAAATCATTTATTAGGTCTGGAGTGGAGACTTTAGGGTTCTCTATATAGAGTATCATGCCGTCTGAAAATAGTGACAGTTTTATCTCTTCCCTTCCAATCTGTATACCTTTTATCTCTTTTTCTTCTCTGATTTCTATTTTTAGGACTTCCAATACTATGTTAAACAGAAGTGGTGAGAGTGGGCATCTTTGTCTTGTTCCTAAATTTAGCAGGAATGCTTTCAACATTTCACCATTGAGTATTATGTTGCCTGTCAGTTTGTCATAAATAGCCTTTGTTATGTTGAGATAAGTTTCCTCTATGCTCACATAGATGAGAATTTTTATCATAAGTGGATGTTGAATTTTGTCAAATGTTTTTTCTGCATCTATTGAGATGGTCATGTGATTTTTCATTTTTGTCCTTCCTTTTGTTACTGTGGTGATACACTGATTTGCGTATGTTGAACAATCCTTGTGACGTTAAAATAAATTCCACTTGATCATGGTGTGTGATCCTTTTTCTGTATTGTTGGATTCAGTTTGTATATTTCATTGAGGATTCTTGCATCTATATTCCTCAAAGACATTGGCCATTAGTTTTCTATGTTTGGTTTTGGTATCAGGGTAATGTTGGCCTTGTAGAATGAATTTTGGATGTTGCCTACTCCAGTTTTTTGTAATAGTTTGAAAAGGATAGGTATAACTTCACATTTTTGTTGCTAAAATAAGACTATCATTTTTTTTTTCTAGAAAATCTGTTGAACTTTCTTAACTAACCCCTGAAGTTGCAAATGTTTTAAAATAGGATATATAGGATTAAGAAAATAACTGTCATTATATATGAAAAATAAGAGCTGGCTTAGACATTACCTAGCCTAACCTTTGCATTTTACTAACAAGAATACTGCAAACAAACTGCATGCAAGACTTGCCCAAAAATTAGCAGCTAATTCTGTCTAGAATCAGGATTAGGATTTAGAGCTCATATCTCCTGTATTCCAATCTTTCACTCACAGTATAACCTGATTCACAGTATTTATCTGAAGGATTTCATCATTTTGAAGATTTTGTCTATGATTTATTAGTCTTGAGAGAAAACATGTACTATTTTAATAAAAAAACATATAAAAAGACATTAATAGAATTCAAGAATAACAAAGAGTGGAACTTTGAAAATATTATGTTAGGAATTAAAAATAGTTAGGTTACATTTATCAGTGATTATTTATATATAAAGGATTCTTCTCATAGATTCATTGGGTGTTTATGACTTGTAGAGTAGAACAGATGTAAGCAAGATATCAATCATGATTTTAATTGCAAAACACTCTATAAACTGAGGAATAACAAGAAGAAAAGAGCACCAGATAGGAAGCTGATGTGATAATCTGATGTGCTAACTGATAATTTAAATAATGATTTTATGGATGACACATTCAGAGGAAGAAATGTAACAACTAGACCTGAGAAATTGTTCTTAAATTATAGGATATAAAAATCAAGATATTAAATTTATTTTCATTTATAAATATTGTAGAATACTAATTCTCTTAAAATCCAAAGATACAATAGCAAATTTTTGAGCACAAAATATATATGACAAATATAATTTTCAAAAAAATTAGTGTATCTTTACTATACTAAAAAAGCACTCAAACTTTCCTCCTTTTAAGTTTTACCTATACAAATGACAGATAGTGAAAACCATTTCAATTAATGAAGAAATAAAGGTTACACAGGAAAAATATAAAATATAACCTTTAGTATATGCATTTTTAAAATATTAAAATAAATTTTGCTGAGTGGAAAACATGTAGTATAGAGAACTTAAATATGTTTGATGATAGACTGGCTATAATAATACTTTAGGAAAAGAATTATCACATTATTTATCTACAATTATCAAAACTTTCCATATTTTTAAATGAGAATTATTATTTGCAGAGAAATTATTGGGTATCTCAGCTAATAAAACTGAGAATAAAGAGCCAAGTCTAAATACACAGAGAGAGAGAGAGAGACTTGGCTCAGTTTTATTATATATATATAATAATACTGTTCCTCACCTTAAATGATAAGGTTCAATGAAAAAATTAATGTTCCTAAGTTGAAAATAATTAAAATTGATAGTTATTCGTTTAACTGTATAACTTAAAGTAGGATATCACCTGCACATATTGCATGGTACAGTCAAATAAAAGTTAAATTAAGCAAATATTCTGAAAGAAGTGAAAAATAGGTACAAAAAATGAAAATGTAAGGTCTGAAATCAAGAGAAGAATATGTACCACAATTTATATTAGAAATAATTTTTAAAGTAGGATTATGGGAAGGAACAAAAATAGCTTGAAATTTAACTCATATTATTTATTTTAAAATTCAAGATTTATGGGTAGGGCAACTGAGGAAATGTGTAGCTTTGCCATAGTTATAAATGCAGTTTAAAATATAATTGTAAAAATATTAACAAGTAACAAGGCAGAGTCATAGAGTAGAAACTCCAAATTATAAGGGAGAATTATAGAAGGTCTTGATCCGATTTTTAAAATAAGTGTAAACTAGAAATATAACTCTGTATGAGTAGGAAATAAAATATTTTTATAAATAAAAGTATATGGGCAATACATTTTTACTACAATACAATATATATAATCAATCTGCTTAATTCACCTTTATTTATTTTTCAAAATTTTGATACCAGTTATTTATGGTTTCCTTCCTTTCTGAGGTTTTACTCTTCCATAGCATAGAAACCATTTTCTACCTTTTACTGTCTGAATTATATCTGTGACAGGCGAGTCATTAAAGAAAAGACTGAGACAAAAGAAATAGTCATTGAAGAAAACTACTAATAACTGTGGTTTGGTCCTTGTTTCTCCCCAGTGTCTTTTCTCTGTGCCTAAAGTAACTGTTTTTTTAACATTTGTAATAAAATTCTGCTGGACAGAAATTTGAGTTCAGTATCTATAAAATGCCTAACCAATGCTAAATGATGATTCACTAACTGATAGTCATGAAAAACAGTGCAACTGAGTGAAAAATAAGTGGGGAAATTTTGTGATATCAGTGATCAAGGTTAATTGATCTGCCAAGCAGCAACACAACAATATCCTGTTTTCAGACCTGCCTCTAATTTCAAACTCTCTTTGATTGGACCATATTTTCAGTATGACTGACTTCTATAGTTTTGATCTGATTTCCTTAAAAGTCAAGTGAGGTTATACAGACATACCCCATTTTATTGTACCCCACTATACTTCACAGACATTACATCTTTTTTTAATTGAAGGTTTGTGGCAACCTTGGTTTGAGCAAGTCTATGAGAGAGATTTTTCCAACAGCATTTGCTCACTTCCTGTGGCTGTGTCACATATTGGTAATTCTCACAGTATTTTAAACTTTGTCATTATTATTGTATGTGTTATGGTGATCTGTGATCAGTGATCTTTGATGTTGTTATTGTAATTGTGTTGAAGCTCTATGAACAACATACAGGTAAGATGGCTAATTTAATAGATAAATGTTGTGTGTGTTATGACTGCACCATCTACCAGCTGTTCCCCTCTTTTCTTCTCCTTAAGTGTCCCTATTCCCTGAGATACAACAATATTGAAATTAGACCAATTAATAACTCTACAATAGCCTCAAAGTATTCAAGTGAAAGGAAGAGTTGCACATACCTCACTTTAAATCAAAAGCTGGGAATGATTAAGCTTAGTGAGAAAGGCATGTCAGAAGCCTAGATAGGCTGAAAAATAGGCCTCATGTCAGTTAGCCAAGTTGTGAATGCAAAGAAAAAGTTCTTGAAGGAAAGTAAAAGATGATAAACCAAACAGCCTTATTGCAGATATAAACAAAGCTTTAGTGGTCTGGACAGAAGATCAAACCACAAATAACATTCCCTTAAGTTAAAGCCTAATCCAGAAGAGGGGTCTAACTCTCTCCAATTCCACGAAGGCTGAAAGAGGTGAGGAAACTGCAGAAGGAAAGTTTGAAGCTAGCAGGGGTTGGTTCATGAGGATTAAGGAAATAAGCCATCTCCATTAAATAAAAATACAAGATGAAACAGCAAGTGCTGATGTAGCAGCTGTAGCAAATTATCTAAAAGATGTAGCTATAATGAGTAATGAAGATAGAAACACTAAACAACAGATTTTCAATGTAGAAAATAGGAAAATAGTGTTAATTGAATCTTAATTTGGGAATAAATTGAGAAGGAAATAATGAGTTATTTTTGTTTTGCCATGCTTTATTTAAATTAGAGTAACAACCATGAGTCCATAACTTTAATCAAAAATAGTTTTGGGAGCTTCCCTGGTGGCACAGTGGTTGAGAGTCTGCCTGCCAATGCAGGAGACATGGGTTTGAGCCTTGGTCTGGGAGTATCCCGCATGCTGTGGAGCAACTGGGCCCGTGAGCCACAACTTCTGAGCCTGTGCATCTGGAGCCTGTGCTCCACAACGAGATGCCGTGACAGTGAGAGGCTAGTGCACTGCGATGAAGAGTGTCCCCCACTCCCTGCAACTGGAAAAAGCCCCCACACAGAAACAAAGACCCAAACACAGCCAAAAATTAAATAAATAAATTAATTAATTAAAAAAAATAGTTTTTGAAAACTGAAAGAAATTTTTTTAAATATATTTTAATCATCATATTATTGAATTATATGAAATGATTTTATCCTAATTGCTCAAATATTTTAAATGGAGTACAACCTATTTTCTTAAAATTTTCTTCTTGGAGGAAATAACTAAAGCATGATTTTTCTGGGTTCCTCTGTCTTGAACAACATACAAGTAATATGAGCATAAAAGGCATCATTGTAACAATGTATAATGTCCAACACTCTTCATAAAATGAACTCTTCATCCATTATCAATAACTTATGAGCACTTTTTATTTTTTCTGGTAGAATTGGATTTGTTTGATCAATTTTGGTCTCTCTTGTGAGCACTAGTGGATCTTTGAAAAATAGTTCATGCTTCAAGAGTGTGCTATATGATCAAGAAAATGGAGAAGCTAGCTGACAGCATGAAACTAGGACCATGATCATATTGTCTTTAGTACTATATTCCAACCAACTGAGACAACCAGGCACAGACATTGATAACATAAAGGGTTTGTATATATTTTTCTGAAATTGTGTTAGGCATACCACCTCTATTATTAACAATTCTTAGATATAAAACATTTTTTTAAATTTGGTATTAAACTTTGGAATTAAATGTTTATCTCCTGAAAAAGTTTGTATACCTAAATAATATCTGTTTAAAAAAATTTCCCCATTAGTGAAAATGGAACACAGAGACTTCACTATGCTTCTGGATTTATCTAACACAGCTACCAGCCTTATGAGTAGCTTAAATCTAATGTTAAAAGAATTAAAAACATTTTATTTCTCAATATTGACTGAAAGTATCTGATATAATAGTTACTATTCATGCAATTGTGAGAATGTTATTACTAACTTGTAATACTTATTTTCTCCCTTTATATCCTAGCACTAATATCCTTGTGATTTATTTATATCATGCCCTTAGTTGGATTTTCACCTTATACTTTTTACATAAGGGACTCATTAAAATGTCTTCTAGCAACAGCTGTAGGGAAATGAAGCTCAGAACTGCAAGCAGGACAGATTTTTCATTGCCTGTTGATTCCTTGGAAGGCAATTTGTTTCCCATAGTTACATTTAGAAGTTCCAGAGTATTTATGCCAGAACATAGTGAAAACACATTTTCTTTTCAATTGCTTCTTATTCAATAAAAATATAGTAATTTAATTTTACTTTCCTGAAATATTGGAGAAAAATAGATATAATTATTATGCATACTTTAAAAACTAATCAGTTAATTAATTAAATGAGTATTTATTCCACAAAGATTTTGAGTCATATATTCTGTTAGGTGTTGGGAATAGGAAATTTAAAAAGCATAAAACAAGTTCTCTGTCTTCAAGTAAGATATAGCTCTCTAATTTGATGCAATTCATCATATATTATTTACAAAATAATTTTGTTAAGTGTTCACTATATTAAAGGAAATTTAGTCAGCCATATAAATTCCAAAATAAAATTCATGATTCAACTTATCATTGTAAAACAAGAGAGAAATCAGAACTGTTTTTCATGTGCTTATATATGTTTGATAGATTTTCACCAAATGTTAAGAAATATGTTATACAGAGAAAATTAAAGAATCATGCATTTTTCCAAATATGCTCTAACAAATTAAATCCATCATTGAATCAAACAGTACATTTCACACAAATAGAATTTATGCAAGGAATTCAGGGTAATTCAACATGAATAACTGTAAGTGTAATCCACTACAATAATAGAGAAAAGTAGGGGAGAAATCACATTATCATCTAGTTAGATGCTAGAAGTTTTTCATAATATTTAAATGTCTGTTTTTTTAATAAAACTTTAAATAAAAATGTAAAAAAAGCATATTTGCCAAAAGGGATAGCAGGTGTCTAAAAGAAGCCTATGATTAAATCATGTTTAAAAAAGAAATATTAATTATTTCTACTGAACTCATTAACATACTAGAAACATGAGCATTACTGTCATTATAGTCAACATCTATGAAATTAGTTCATGAAAAAGGACAAAAAATAATCAGTTCATGTGATTTAACAGTCCATATAGAAAAAGCAGAGACATAATATTCCTGAATGAGTAAACCCACATAGAGTTGATAATTACCTACCTATTAAGGCATAAAGAAAATGAAATCAAATAAAAATTACCGCAAAAGTGGAAAAAACACTGAAAAGTTGATTGTAAATTTCAAACAAAGAATAATTTTAAAAACAAAGCAAAGAAATGTGCATCACATAGCCTTATGTAATATATTCAAACATAGTATAAAATATATTATAAAATTGCAGCATATGAAGCAAAATGGAATTAGGCAATAGATAGAAATTTTTATTAGGTGAATAAGTAGAAATTTAAAACTCAGATTAAAGTATATGTGGGGATTAACATGTCTTAAATACAGCAAGAAATAAGAGGGGAAATGATGGACTACTTAATAATTGTGATTTTGGTAAGTTTATTTCATTTAATCAAGTTAATTTCAATTTATATAGTATAAACCTAAAAACTACATTTTTACATTAAAAACAGAATAAAGATCTAACAATAAATAATAATAACAATGAAAACACTGGTAGAAAACAATGGGATATTTTTAGAAATTAGGAAAGTAAGGTTATAAGACAAAACAAAATATTTGTAAAAGAAAGTTGGACAAATATGTATATATAATATTCAACACACTTCATAATTCAATAGATAGATTGCTATAACATTAAATATAAACTTCCCTAGAAGTTTTCTTAATCTCTTGACAACTTTATGTATATATTCTAATTTTTCCTAGATTTATTTCACATTTATCTTCCCTTCATCAAATTTTGCAAGTTTTATTAGTTTAGAATTCTTTTCAAGGAATCAGCATTTTGTTTTACTGATAAATCCTACTGTAAATTTTTCAATTTAATCTTATGGATACTATTAAAAAAAAAAATTGTTGAGGTATAGTTGCTTTACACTGTTGTGTTATTTTCTGCTGTACACAAAGTGAATCAGCCATATGTATAAATATATCCCCTCTTTTTTGGATTTCCTTCCAATTTAGGTCACCACAGAGCATGAAGTAGAGTTCCCTATGTGATAAAGCAGTTTCGTATTAGTTATCTATCTTATACATATTACTTTATGGACGTCAATCCCAATCTCCCAATTCATCCCACCTCCCCTTTCCTCACTTGGTGTCCATATGTTCTCTATAACTGTGTCTCTATTTCTGTCTTGAAAACAGGTTCATCTGTACCATTATTCTAGATTCCACATATATGTGTTAATATATTTGTTTTTCTCTTTCTGACTTAGTTCACTCTGTATGACAGTCTCTACATCGTCCACGTCTCTACAAATGACCCAATTTTGTTCATTTTTATGGCTGAGTAACATTCCATTGTATATATGTATCACATCTTCTTTATCAATTCTTATGTTGATGGACATTTAAGTTGCTTCCATGACCTGGCTATTGTAAATAGTGCTGCAATGAACATGTGTCTTTTTGAATTATGGTTTTCTCAGGGTATATGCCCAGTAGTGGGATTGCTGAGTCATATGGTAATTCTATTTTTAGTTTTATAAGGAACTTCCATACTCTTCTGTATAATGACTACATCAATTGACATTCCTGCCAACAGTGTAGGAGGGTTCATTTTTCTCCACACCCTCTAGAGCATTTATTATTTGTAGATTTTTTGATGATGGTCATTCTGAACATTGTGAGGTGATAACTCATTGTAATTTTGATTTGCATTTCTCTAATAACTAGTGATGCTGAGAAGATTTTCCTGTGCTTCTGGCCATCTGTATGTCTTTGGAGAAATGTCTATTTAGGTCTTCTGCCCATTTTTTATTGTGTTGTTTGTTTTTTGGATATTTCACTCCAGGAGCTGCTTGTATATTTTGGAGATTAATCCCTTGTTTGTTGCTTCGTTGCAAATATTTTGTCCCATCCTGAGGGTTGTCTTTTCATATTGTTTATGGTTTCCTTTTCTGTGCAAAAGGTTTTACGTTTCATTAGGTCCCATTTGTTTATCTTTGTTTTTATTTTCATTACTCTAGGAGGTGAGTCAAGAAAGATCTTGCTGTGATTTAGATCAAAGAGTATTCTTCCAATATTTTCCTCTAAGATTTTATAGTGTCTGGTCTTACATTTAGGTCTTTAATCTATTTTGAGTGTATTTTTGTGTATCATGTTAGGAAGTGTTCTAATATCATTCTTTTCCATGTAGTTGTCCAGTTTTCCCAGCACCACTTATTGAAGAGACTCTCTTTTCTCCAATGTATATTTTCCCCCTTTGTCATAGATTAGGTGCCCATAGGTGCGTGGGTTTACCTCTGGATTTTCTCTCCTGTTCCATTGATCTATATTTCTGTTTTTATGCCAATACCATACTGTCTTGATTACATAGGATTGTAGTATAGGCTGAAGTCAGGGAGACTGATTCCTCCAGTTCCGTTTTTCTTACTCAAGGTTGCTTGGACAATTTGGGGTCTTTTGTGTCTCCACATAAATTTTAAGATTTTTTTTGTTCTAATGCTGTGAAAAATGTCAATGGTAACTTCATAGAGATTGCATTGAATCAGCAGATTGCTTTGGGTGATAGAGTTGTTTTCACTTCCAACCCAAGAACACGGTATATCTCTCCAACTGTTTGTTTCATCTTTGATACTTTTCATCACTGTCTTGTAATTTTCTGGGTACAGGTCTTTTACCTCCTTAAGAGGTTTATTCCTAGGTATTTTATTATTTTTGTTGCAATGGTGAATGGGATTGTTTCCTTAATTTCTTTGATATTTCATTGTGTGTATAGGAATGCCAGAGATTTCTGTGCATTAATTTTGTATCCTGCAACTTAGCCAAATTCACTGATTAGCTCTAGTAGTTTTATGGTGGCATCTTTAGGATTTTCTATGTATAGTATCATGTGATCTGCAAACAGTGACAGTATTATTTCTTCTTTTCCAATTTATATTAATTTTATTTCTTTTTCTTCTCTGATTGCTGTGGTTAGGACTTCCAAAACTATGTTGAATAATAACGGTGAAAGTGGACATCCTTGTCTTGACCTGATCTTAGAGGAAATGCTTTCAGTTTTTCACCATTGAGAATGATGTTTGAGGTGAGTTTGTTGTATATGGCCTTTATTATGTTGAGGTAGGTTCCCTCTATGCCCACTTTCTGGAGAGTTTTTATCATAAATCAGTGTTGAATTTTGTCAAAAGCTCTTTCTGCATCCATTGAGATGATCATATAGTTTCTATTCTTCAATTTCTTAATATGGTGTATCACATTGATTGATTTGCATATATTGAAGAATCCTTTTATCCCTGGGATAAATCTCACTTGATGGTGGTGTATGATCCTTTTAATGTGTTTCTGGATTGTGTTTGCTAGTATTTTGTTCAGGATTTTTTGCATTTATATTCATCAGTGATATTTTGCTGTAATTTTCTTTTGTTATGATATCTTTGTCTGGTTTTGGTGTCAGGGTGATGGTGGCCTCATAGAATGATCTTGGGAGTGTTCTTTCCTCTGCAGGTTTTTGGAAGAGTTTGAGAAGTACAGGTGTTAGCTCTTCTCTAAATGTTTGATAGAATTCACCTTTGAAGCCATCTGGTCCTGGACTTTTGTTTTTGAAAGATTTTTAATCACAGTTTCAATTTCATTACATGTGATTGGTCTGTTTATATCATCTCTTTCTTCCTGGTTCAGTCTTGGAAAGTTATACCTTTCTAAAAATTAGTCCATTTCTTCCAGTTTGTCCATTTTATTGGCATATAGTTGCTTGTTTTAGTCTTTTATGATCTTTTTTTTTTTTCCTGTGGTGTCCATTGTAACTTCATTTTCATTTCTAATTTTATTGTTTTGAGTCCTCATTCTTTATGAGTCTGGCTAAAGGCTATCAATTTGGTTTATCTTCTCAAAGAATTAGCTTTTAATTTTACTGATCTTTGTTATTATTTTTTCTTTGTTTCTGTTTCATTTATTTCTGCTCTGATCTTTATGATTTCTTTCCTTCTACTATTTTGGGGAGTTTTTTGTTCTTTTTCCTCTAGTTCCTTTAGGTGTAAGGTTAGATTGTTTATTTGAGATTTTTCTTGTTTCTTGATGTAGGATTTATTGCTATAATCTTCCCTGTTAGAACTGTTTTTGTTGCATCTCATAGGTTTTGGGTGGTCTTTTTTTCAATGTCATTTGTCCCTAGGTATTTTTTGATTTCCTCTTTGATTTCTTCAGTGACCTCTTGTTTATTTAGCAGTGTATTGTTTAGCCTCCATATGTTTGTGTTTTTTTTTACAGTTTTTTTTTTTCCTGTACTTGATTTCTAATCTCATAGAGTTTTGTTCAGAAAAGATGCTTGATATGATTTCAATTTTCTTAAATTTACTGAGGCTTGATTTGTAACACAAGATTTGATGTATCCTGGAGAATGTTCCATTGCACTTGAGAATAAAGTGTATTCTGCTATTTTCAGATGGAATGCCTTGTAAATATCAATTAAACCTATCTGATCATTTAAGGCTTGCATTTCCTTATCAATTTTCTGTCTGGATGATCTCTCCATGGACATAAGGGAGGTGTGAATTTCCCTAACTATTATTGTGTTACTGTCGTTTTCCCCTTTAATAGCTGTTAGAAATTACCTTATGTATGGAGGCGCTTCTTTTTTGGGTGTGTATATATTTATAATTGTTATATCTTCTTTTTGGATTAATCCCTTGATCATTATGTAGTGTCCTTCTTTGCCTCTCATAATAGTCTTTAACTTTAAGTCTATTTTGTGTGATATGAGAATTGCTACTCCAGCTTTCCTTTGATTTCCATTTGCATGGAATATTTTTTTTCCATCCCTTCACTTTTCAGTCTGTATGTGTCCTTAGGTCTGATGTGGGTCCTTTGTAAGCAGGATATATATGGGTCTTGTTTCTGTATTCATTCAGCCAGTCTGTGTCTTTTGGCTGGAGTGTTTAATCTATTCACATTTAAGGGAATTAGTGATATGTGTGTTCCTATTATCATTTTCTTAATTGTTTTTGGTTTGTTTTTGTAGGTTTTTTCTTCTCTTGTGTTTCTTACCTACAGAAGTTCCTTTAGTACTTGTTGTAAAGCTGGTTTGGTGGTGCTGGATTCTCTTAGCTTTTGCCTCTCTGTAAACCTTTTGATTTCTCTGTCAAATTTGAATGAGATCCTTGTGGGGTAGAGTGATCTTGATTGTAAGGTTTTCACTTTAATCACCTAAATATATCCTGCCACTCCCTTCTGGCCTGCAGTTTCTGTTGAAAAATCAGCTGATAACCTTATGAGAATTCTCTTGTATGCTATTTTTGCATCGCCCTTGCTACTTTTAATATTTTTTCTTTGTATTATTTTTGGTTAGTGTGTAATGTGTCTCAGCATGTTTCTCCTTGGGTTTATCCTTTATGGGACTCTCTCTGCTTCCTGGACTAGATTGACTATTTCCTTTCCCATGTTAGGGAAGTTTTCAAGTGTAATTTCTTGAAATGCTTTGTCAGACCCTTCTCTTTCTCTTCTGCTGGGACCCCTATAATTAAAATGTTGTTGTGTTTAATGTTGTCCCAGAGGTCTCTGAGACTGTGCTTGATTCTTTTCATTCTTTTTTCTTTATTCTGTTCTGTGGCGGTTATTTCCACCATTATATATTCTAGGTCACTTATCCATTTTTCTGCCTCAGTTATTCTGCTATTGATTTCTGCTAGTGTATTTTTTATTTCAGTTATTTTGTTGTTCATCACTGATTGTTCTTAATTTTCCTAGGTCCTTGTTAAACATTTTTTGTATCCTCTTGATCTGTGCCTCCATTCTGTTTCAAAGACCTTGGATCATCTTTACTATGATTACTCTGAATTCTTTTTCAGGTAGATTGCCTATTTCCTCTTCATTTGTTTGGTCTGTGTCTTTTTACCATGCTCCTTCATCCACAACATATTTTTCTGTCATCTCATTTTGTTTAACTTACTATGTTTTGGGTCTCCTTTATGCAGCCTGCAGAGTCATAGTTCCTCTTGCATCTGATTCTGCCTCCAATGGGTGAGGTTGGTCTAGTGGCTTGTGTAGGCTTCTTGGTTGGGGGGATTGGTGCCTGTGCTGTGGTGGGTGGAGTTGGATATTGTCCCTCTTATGGGCAGGGCCACATCAGTTGCTACCTTTTGGGGTGTCTGTAAGCTTAGTATGACCTTAGGCAGCCTGTCTGCTGATGGGTAGGTTTGTATTCCTGTGTTGCTAGGTGTTTGGCAAGAGGTATCCAGCATGAAAGCTTGTTGGGTTTTTGGTAGTGTGGGGTCTTGGTGTTGAGATGGAGACCTCTGGGAGAGCTCTTGCTGATTAATATTCCCTTGGGGAAGGAGTTCTCCAGTGGCCCAGCATCCAACATCCAGCATCCTGCACTCAGCTCTCCCACCTCAGAGGCTCAGGCCTGACCCCTGGCAGGAGAACAAAGACCATGCAAGATGCATGGCGCAGAAGAGAGAAAAAAAAAAAAAAAGAAAGAAAGAAAATGAACAGATAAATAAAACCCCCAAGACAAATCATAAAACCAAAACCAAACAGGCAAAACACCCAAAGAAACACAAACACAAAAACAGAAAGAAAAAAAGAAGAGAGCAAGTAAACAAATAAATGAACCTAAAATATGAAAACAAACAATAAAAACTAAACTAACAAGAACAAAAAAAAGATCAAAAGCAGAAAGCAAATTCAAAAATGGCAAAGAAAGCATAAAACAAATGCCCCAAAATGATCAAAACAATATAAAAGAAAAACAAAAGAAAGAAAACAAGGAAAAAACACAAAATAACAAAAAAGTAAAGTAATAATAGAAAATATAGTTTAAAAAAAGAGATAAAAACAAAGCAACACACACACACACAAAAACACAATATAACAAAAAAGTAAGGTAAACATAGAAAAATATATTAAAAATAAAATCATGAAAAGGAAAATAAAAAAATAAAAGAATAATAAAAAAGAACAACAAAAGAACGAAACAAGAAAATAATAGTAATAATAATATTTTCCTAGGCCCTCATCTGTCAGTGTCCTTGTCTCCACAGTGAGCCACAGCCAATCTCTGCCTCCCCAGGAAGTCCTTCAATACCTCTAAGTGGGTCTCTGAATCTGCTGAGGGCACTGTGGGGCCAGTTCATATTCTGACTTGCCCAATTCCCATGTGTACTGACCCCCAAATTCCACAGTTGTTAAAGGTAGGCCAGCCTCAACTGTGAGAATACTCATTGTCTATTCAGATATTCCACAGATTCAGGGTTTACCAAGCTTTTTGTGGAGATTTAATCTGCTCCTGCAGCTGCATGGCGAGATTTCCATTCCACTTCTTTGGTCACACTACCCCTGGGGCTCAGCTTTATTTTGGTCCCCACTTCTGCATGTGAGCCATCCCCTGGTGTCTGTTCCCTGTCCAGCCAACAGGCAGTAAAAGCAGCAGCTAATTAGGACACACTTACTCACTCAGGCCAGGGAGAGGGATGGATATGGCAGTCACAGCTGGGATGAGTGGAGACTGACTGCTGTGGCAGAGACCAGCAGGAAGTTGCAACAGCCTGGGGTGTGTCACGAGCTCTCCCAGGGAAGTTGGCCCCAGATCACAGGACCCTCAACAGTGGTTTTCTGTACAGGATCCTGGGAAGTGTGGGCTGTGACCTGTACTTGCTCACAAGACCCTTGGTGGCAGCGGCAGCAGCAGGAGTGTTCTGCACCCATATCTGGGGTCCAAGATAGTAGCTGCAGCTTTTGCCTGCCCCTGGAGCTCATGTAGGTGGTGCCCTTGGACACACTAGTAAGTTCTCTTTTATATTTCAAGTGTACTATTCTTTTTCATAGCTTTATTAGTTTAATGTCTAGTGCATTTTTTTCAATCTTAATTGTTTTCTAAGAATATATTTTAAGGCTATTTTAATTAACTTACCTAAATATCATATTCAGCACATGGTATAGATTTTCATATTGAATCATTCCTAAATAGTATGCAATTTCCATTCATTTCCTTGTGGAAAGTATTGAAATATTTACAATGCTGAGTATCTTCATTCAAGAATATTGTATCTAGGGGGAGGATGGGCTGAGAACAGAAGTATTAAGAGTTTGGGATTAGCAGATGCAAGCTATTATATATGGAATGAGTAAACAACAAGGTCTTACTGTATAGCACAGGGAAATATATTCAATATCCTGTGATAAACCATTATGAAAAGAATATGTAGGTGGATGTGCATGTGTGTACACCTGCATTTAAGTTTGGCTGTATGTGTGCGCATATTTCAATGTGTGTGCACATACACATACTCACGTATGGGTATGGGTGCACATGGAGATGTACATGCATGTTTGTGTGTAGATGGGTGTATGAATGTGCAGAAGTGTGTATCTCTTTATGTATGTTGATGTGTGTGAGGGTTGGTGTTAAAGGATGTATACCTAAATTGGCTTTTATCTTTTCCTTAAAGTGCATGTTCATTTTACTTGATTATGATTTGTTTTTCTGAATTACTTAGAGCGGTATATATGAGTTTATCCTGGTAACCAAGCACTTGCTTTTACAGCTGAAATATCAATAATTGTTACATCATTTTTTGTGTAATAAAATTACTGCTGGGTATCTACTTTGCTGCTAGCAGTGTTCTTTCTTATGTGGTGGACATTGTCAAGCTCTACCAGGGAAATTTATTTTTCTGCAAGTTGCCTCTTTCAATCCTATGGATTTCAGATTTCCTAGCTCTAATAATTGTCTCTGTCTATTTCAATTGTATTAGTGTATTCCAGAAAGTTCTCAATACTTGAGTTATTTTGTGTCACTCATTCTGGATTTTGTATTTATTGTTATATTTCGAATGGTATTTTGGAATTGAAAACTAAACACATGTATTCAGTCAGCCAGCTCAAACACAAGAGTTCAACTAAATTTTCAAAAGTTTATATATTCAGGTTATTTAGAGTATTTTAATTTTCTTTTTTTTTTTTTCAGTATGCAGGCCTCTCACTGCTGTGGCTTCTCCCGTTGCAGAGCATAGGCTCCGGACATGCAGGCTCAGCGGCCATGGCTCACAGGCCTAGCTTCCCTGCGGCATGTGGGACCTTCCCAGACCAGGGCATAAACCCATGTCCCCTGCATTGGCAGGCGGACTCTCAACCACTGCGCCACCAGGGAAGTCCTAGAGTATTTTAGATACATCAGAAAAACATGAAAACATTTTGCACATTTTTTATGTATAAATAAATGTGGTAAAATTTAAATGTTTCCTTTACTTATATAGAATGCATTTAAAACTAGATTATAAAATACATAACAAGAGCAATTTCTTATTGAATTGTTGATTTAGTTACAAATAAAATTATTATTTTTATATAGCAGTGTTATCAAAATCCAAAATGAGTTTGCTTTCATCAGTATTAAGCACTCCCTCCTGTTATCACTGAAACCTGCTGCAAAAGTTGGCTCAAATATCTATGCTTTATAGAAAATGTACAGAAAGAATTAAACAAAAGAGTTAAGAGTAGGATTACTTCAAAACTTGACATGATTTAATCAATGCCAGGCATGTTACTTTGACGTAAAACTGTAAGGTAAAATAGATTTAATTTCAGCTTTGATGTATACTCAACAGATTCATTCAGTCAAACTGTTGCCTAGTTCCTATGATATATACCAATGATTTGCACTAGGGATGGAAAATAAGTAGGGCTTTCCTTGTTGCCACATCCCTACTCCTGTGCTCATAACCAACTGTTCTAGGTGATTGCCAATCATAGCATTCTTTATCACTGAGCTTGCATTCCACTAGGTTCCCCAAGGTGACATTAATAATGGATGGTTATTGTCACTTTCACCATTGCTATATGCCATCTATATCCTGGACTAACTGGCTATTAAAATACTCTTGATAGTCATTCCCACTCCTGCCTTTTTATTCTTTTCTATATGTCTGCACATATACAGTGGATCCATAGTTGTTGCCATTCAGTGGGCAGATCAATTGTCTTATATTTTCTGTTGGACTCTAAGAACATGTAAATAATTCAGCATTTCTGATTATTCAAATATCATTCAACAGATATGATGCCCATCTTTCTACTTTGTACCTGTTTATCGAGTTAACTCTCAGTCTGCCATTGATTGCTAAAATATGAATATACTTTCTATTGCTTAAAACACTATATGCTGGGTTACACAATATATTTCAGTTTCTTAAGTATTGCCCTACATAGCTTACTGAATGTTTTCTTATAGTGCTGTTTCCCACAGATAAAACATCATAGCAAGTTAGCACTATTATAGTTCACATTCAACACTCCTTTCACATTCCTCATTCCTAGTCCTTTGAACTGTCTATTCTATAAATTAATATTGCATACAATATTATTTGAGCTATTTGACACTTTCCCAAATTTATAGTATTTATATTCCAGCCTGCCTTGATTATATCATACCAGATTAATGTGATCTCATGTATACAGAAGATGTATTTTTATCAGCAAGTCATTTTTTTGTTTCTAAATTTTACACCTTGCAGATCTGGTGACTTGAAAGTTTGTACTGCCTCATCAATATCAGTGAGGAAAAATTTATAAAAATACCTCTACTTTATTTATATATTATTTTAGAATATCAGCTGTTATTATAATTGTCTATATCTATTATCAGTATATTTCATTGTCTGTCATTTTGCATAGTTAAAAATTATAGATTTATTTCCTCATTATATAATTATCAACAGCAATTACTTTCATGAAAAGACAGAGTTTTATAATTATTTTATTGTTACTATTTTATAGTTATATTTCTGCAATATATTCTTTTTAAAATCTTTTGTCTCATTTTCTATCAAATAACTTCTAAATTTAATATTAAACAACTTAAAATAACCCATTAATCTCATTGTATAAGAAAAATACCCATTTCTGATTTGGTGACATATATTTATATTGTCTGTGCCTGCCCCCCAATTTTTTGTTTATTATTTTGTTTTCACTGTGTGTATTTTAAAATAATTGTGTCTTTGTTTATCTTTTCTGTAGTTTTCTTTCTCAACATCAATTAATTAATAGCCAGTGTTCAATGACTAAGATTAAATTTTGCTCTTGTTAAGTTTATCACTATTCCTAGATTTGCCAACATCAAATTTGCATACGTTTTTTTCTTCCTAAATTATATAATTCTGCTTTTCTGCTGTGCATATCATTTCCCTGCATACTTACTTGTTGAAGTATACTTTCATTCAATATTTACATTTCACTTTAGAGAAGAAAATTTTATTTCCATCTTAGAAATCAAAATCTGTGGAACCAACTGATGATTTTGCTAAAGTCTTCTTTTATAAACTGGACCTACTTTACTTATAATACCGTTTGGAATATTTAAACACTCTTTTACAAAACAAGTCTAAGGCTTTTGTTGGTATAACCATATACATTCTAAAGTGGTTAAATCCACAAAATATATTCCTTAAAGTTTAATATCAAAACTGTTTTCCCACCTAAAAAATATTTTTTTGAAGTGAATTGTTTTTGTGACTTAAATCAATACATACTTTTTAAAAAACCTCCAATTAGGATTTCTTAATTTTTAAATCCATTTCATTTAACTACTTTACTAGTTAGATCTAAAAACACTTTTAGCATTACATAATCCCTAAAGAAAATATTTCAGTTAAGCCTAGAGTTTGGCTCAGAATAATTCTTATTATGAATTTCTAAATACTTCTGTGTTGATGGGCCCAATGATTTTTTTTTTTCCTTTTCCTAACCTTTATGGGCCCACTTTTGATTTTTTTAGATTTATTTATTTTAAAAATATTTATTGAGTGAATCCTGCATATTAAGCACTGTGTTAGAATAGTGAGAAAAACATAATTTGTACATGATATCATGGCTTTCTTTGGGAAATAAGCATTAATCAAATAACCACACAACATTTAATAAACAGAAAAGGAATTTATATTTTTCTATGAAATGTAAAACAAAGGGACATGATTTAGTTTGGGAGAGTGGCTACAGAGCAAAAATAGGTTGACATAATTCTGAAGAAGTGAAACATGATCACTTCCACTGGCAGAAGGATAAATACCTGCCTATTTTACATTATGGTTTATATATGCTTATAGAAAAAAATCATCCTAAGATTCCACCAAAGTGGGATTCCAAATGAAGCAAATGCAGGAGAATTAGGTACAGAAGTCATACATGGTCAGTCAGTGTTTGCAGTTGCACCAAGGAACTCTTGTTGGTGGGGCTCAGCAAGGAGATCTTCAAGGAATCCATGAAATTGCTCCATGAATAGGGTAAAAAATTCACTCAGTTTTCATGGGACAACCCCATTTTATGTTTGCTGCAAATCAATTAATACCTCTTAATGACTTTCAGAACCAGTTTTAACTGTAAAATTGTCACAGTTGATATAAATTAATGGTTACTCTGTGTATGAGACAAAAAGAAAAGAAGCATTTTGATACTTACCATACAAGAGAGGACATTAGTGTTAGATGATTTCTTCTTATGATATCAAGTAAAGTCTTTGCTGGAAGTCATACCCTTCAAACCAAGTCTGAAGGAACCAGAGACAGGTAGTGAATGAAGGAGGAAAATAAGTTTATGAGGAGGAACTGGTTAAGAAAAATGTCAACTATGACCTGCCAAAATGAGGTGGAATGGCTCAAGGCAGACTCAATGTAGAAAATAGAGAGAAATGTTACACTAGCTGAAAGACTGAAGTTTATGTAATGCTAAAAGTGCTTTTAGATCTAACTACTAAAGTAGTTAAATTAAATGGATTTAAAAATTAAGAAATCCTAATTGGTGGTTTTAAAATGTATACATTGATTTAAGTCACAAAAATTTAATTCACTTCAAAAAATTATTGCTTAGGTGGGAAAACAGTTTTGATACTCTTTAAGCCCAATCTAAGAACAATTTGAAGATAGTTGACAGCCTACATACTGAATTAAATTAGATCAATAACGGTCCACAGTGCTACCACTGTATTGTAGGAGTAAAGGAGAGTTGATAAAACATTTGATTATAAAAATAATACCTGCTTTCTGCTTGTACCCTATAGAACCTAACTTAACCCCAAATTGATTAAATAATTATAATTGCTATTATTTTGGAGTTCATACTGAGTGCTAAATATTCTGCTAAATGCTTTATATTCCATTTGATAAGATGATTATTTTTTTCAGTCTTTGAATGTGTTATTATCATGCCCATTAGAAGCATAAATTATGAGTGAATTATTAAATTGCTCAATTTCACAGAACTAGTGAAGATAATTGACAGAATTTGAAACCAAATCTGTCTTCAGAATAAATTCCTTTACCACTCTGATGTGATTATTTGTACCTCTTTTTGATACACAACTATTTCTGGAAATTTTTCACCATATTATACTAATTCATGTGGTAGATTGAAAAATATGGGTACTATGTTTTGTAGCTTGTCCCTTATGAGATAGAGTCAATTTCTTCATCCTTGTGGCTTTCTTTGAATAACAGAATGTGGTGGCCTAGGGATGACTTCCACTTCTACACTTGGTGTCCTGGAATACTTCTTCCATCATGTGAAGAGATCCCCCCATGAATAAGTACATGTAAAAAGACCCCTACCCATTCCACAAAGGTTCAAGATATGTTAGTGAGTTCTTCTGAGACCTACTATTTCTAGTGAAGTTACTAGTTGAGTGCAGCTACTTGAGCTGGTCCAGACAAGCTAAGAGGAACAGAACACTCAACTCACAGAATTATGTAATGTTTTAAATTCTAGTATTTTTATTTATTTTTAAATAAGTAAATATAGATAGATAATAAAGTACAAAAATATCCAGATAAAAATAACTTATGAAAATGTATTATATTTTATAACCTTAGAAGTGTGTGTGGGATGAATGAACCATGATACTTCTGACTATTTGATATCCATACCTATAAAAGTCAGACTCTACTAGAAATATGAGTTGTAGTAATATGGTAGATCTACATTTAAATTATAGAGATTCTGCTAGACTTAATCCTTGAGCCACTAAACTTACTCTTTTCTTCCCAAATATATAATTGATTTATTGCACAGTTTTTATGTAAAAAAACTTCTAATAATCCAAAATCACCTTTTATTTAGAGCAATAAATTAAACCTTTTCTATTTCTTAAGTAATAATTTTATGGATTATTTTTATATTTTTTCTTCAAAGTAGAAATTTTATATTTTCAGAATGGGATGCTTTATGATTGGCACTTGTTATCACTCTCTACAGGTCTGTCAAAAGATAAATGATTTGAAAAGACCCGCTGCTCCTGCTCAGTCTTGCCCTCATTTTGATGGTGAAGTTTAGAATTTCATGCTTTCAATTAAGTAGTTGACTTTAGATGTTTAAAAATTATTTTAGTAGTTAATACATGATCAACGGTATTTTAAGTTACATAATGGACTTGCAGGAAATTCATTTGCTGTTACAGCTCAGTTGTGCAGAGGAAGCACTGGCTCCTCAGAGTCACAGTGCTGAGCGTCAGTAAGAGGAGGAGGAATAACAGGACAAGGAGGAGACTTCATGGAGCTCCATTCAGCAAGCCTGTTGTGTGGATGACAGGGTCTTGGTGCTCCGGCTTCATGTCAGGCCTGAGCCTCTGAGGTGGGAGAACCGAGATAGGACATGCGACCACCAGGGACCTCCAGGTACAATGTAATATCAGATGGCAAAAGCTCTCCCAGAGATCTCCATCTCAATGCTAAGACCCAGCTCCATTCAATGACCAGCAAGTTCCAGTGCTAGACACCCTATGCCAAACAATTAGCAAGACATGACCACACCCATTAGAAGAGAGGATACCTAAAATCATAATAAGTTCACAAAAGTCCCAAAACATACCACCAGACATGGGCCCAACAGAAAGACAAGATCTAGGCTCATTCACCAGAACACAGACACTAATCCTCTCCACCAGGAAACATACTGAGCCAACCTTACCCACTGGGGACAAACACCAAAAACAATGGGAACTACAAACCTGCAGCCTGTGAAAAGGAGACCCAAAACACAGTAAGTTAAGCAAAATGAGGAAAAAGAGAAATATACAGCACATGAAGGAGCAAAGTAAAAACTCACCAGACCAAACAAATGCAGAGGAAATAGGCAGCCTACCTGAAAAAAAAGGTCAGAGTAATGGTAGAAAAGATGATCCAAAATCTTGGAAATAGAATGGAGAATATACAAGAAATTTTTAACAAGGACCAAGAAGAACTAAAGAGTAAACTAACAATGATGAACAACAAAATAAATGAAATTAAAAATTCTTTAGAAGGAATTAATAGCAGAATAACTGAGACAGAAGAAGAGATAAGTGGCCTGGAAGATAAAATAGTGGAAATAACTACTGCAGAGCAGAATAAAGAAAAAAGAAAGAAAATAATTGAGGACAGTCTCAGAGACCTCGGAAACCACATTAAATGCACACAACATTCAAATTATAGGTGTCCAGGAGAAAAAAAAGAAAAAGAAAGAGATTAAGAAAATATTTGAAGATATTATATTTGAAAACTTCCATAATATGGTAAAGGAAATAAGCAAGTCCAGGAAGTGCAGAGAATACCATACAGGATAAATCCAAGGAGAATCATGCCAAGAAATATATTAATTAAACTATCAAAAATTAAATACAAAGAAAAAATATTAAAAATAGAAAGGAGAAATCAACAAATAAGATACAAGGGAATCCTCAAAATTTTAACAGCTGATCTTTCAGCAGAAACTCTGCAAGACAGAAGGGAGTGGCTGGACATAATTAAAGTGATGAAAGGGAAAAACCTACAACCAAGATTACTATACCCAGCAAGCATCTCATTCAGATTTGATGGAGATATTAAAAGCTTAGAGACAAGCAAAAGCTAAGAGAATTCAGCACCACCAAACCAGCTTTACATCAGATTATAAAGGAAAACTTCTCTAGGCAGGAAACACAGAGAAAGAAAAGACCTACAATAACAAATACAAAGCAATTTTAAAAATGGTAATAAGAAACTACATATCAATAATTACCTTAAGTGTAAATGGATTAAATTCTCCAACCAAAAGATATAGATTGGCTGAAAAGATACAAAAACAAGACCCATAAATTGCTGTCTACAAGAGATCCCTTTCAGACCTAGGGACACATACAGACTGAAAGTGAGGGAATGGAAAAAGATATTCCATACAAATGAAAATCTGAAGAAAGCTGGAGTAGCAATTCTTATATCAGAAAAAACAGACTTTAAATTATTACAAGAGACAAAGAAGGACACTACATAAAGATCAAGGGGTCAATCCAAGAAGAAGATATAACACTGTAAATGTTTATGCACCGAATATAGGAGCACCTCAATACATAAGGCAAATGCTAACAGCCACAAAAGGGAAAATCAACAGTAACAGAATAATAGTAGGAGACTTTAACCCATACTTTCTCCAATGGACAGATCAACCAAAATTAAAATAAATAAGGAAACAGAAGCATTAAATGATACATTAAACAAAATAGACTTAATTTATATTTATAGGACATTCCATCCAAAAACAACAGAATACACTTTCTTCTCAAGTGCTCATGGGACATTCTCCAGGATAGATCATATTTTGGTCACAGATCAAGCCCTGGTAAATTTAAGAAAATTGAAATCATAGCAGGCATCTTTTCCGACCACAGCGCTATGAGACTAGATACCAATTATAGGGAAAAAAAACTGTAAAAATACAAACACATGGAGGCTAAACAATACATTACTAAATAACCAGGAGATCACTGAAGAAATCAAAGGGGAAATCAAAAAATACCTAGAAACAAATGACAATGAAAACACGATGACCCAAACCTATGTGATGCAGAAAAAGCAGTTCAAAGAGGGAAGTTTATAGCAATACAATCCTACCTCAAGAAACAAGAAACATCTCAAATAAACAACCTAACCTTATACCTAAAGAAATTAGAGAAAGAAGAACAAAAAAACCCAAAGTTAGCACAGGGAAAGAAATTATGAAGATCAGATAAGGGGGATTCCCTGGTGGTGCAGTTGTTGAGGGTCCATCTGCCGATGCAGGGGACATGGGCTCATGCCCTGGTCTGGGAAGATCCCACATGCCATGGAGTGGCTAGGCCCATGAGCCATGGCCCCTGAGCCTGCATGCCTGGAGCCTGTGCTCCACAATGGGAGAAACCACAAGAGTGAGAGGTCTGTGTATCACAAATAAAAAAATAAAAATAAAAAAGAAAGATCAGAACAGAAATAAATGAAAAAGAAATGAAGGAAATGGTAGCAAAGATCAATAAAACTAAAAGACAGTTCTTTGAGAAGATACACAAAATTGATAACCCATTAGCCAGACTCATCAAGAAAAAAAGGGAGAATATTCAAATCAACAGATTACAAATGAAAAAGGAGAAAGAGCAAAAAACACTGAAGAAATACAAAGGATCATGAGAGATTACTACAAGTAGTTATATGCCAATAAAATGGACAACCTGGAAGAAATGGACAAAGGCTAAGAAAAGCACAACCTTCCAAGAATGAACCAGGAAGAAATAGAAAATATAAACAAACTAATTACAAGCACTGAAATTGAAACTGTGATTAAAAATCTTCCAACAAACAAAAGCACAGGACCAAATGGATTCACAAGCAAATTCTAAAAAACATTTAGAAAAGAGCTAACACCTATCCTTCTCAAACTCTTCCAAAATATAGCAGGGGGTGGAACACTTCAAAACACATTCTAAGAGACCATCACCCTGATACCAAAACCACACAAAGATGTCACAAAAAAAGAAAATTATAAGCCAATATCACTGATGAACATAGATGCAAAAATCCTCAAGAAAATACTAGCAAACAGAATCTGACAGCACATTAAAAGGATGATCCACCATGATCAAGTGGGGTTTATCCCTGGAATGCAAGGATTCTTCAATATACCCAAATCAAACAATGTGATACACAATATTAACAAATTGAAGGATAAAAACCATATGATAATTTCAGTAGGTGCAGAAAAAGATTTCAACAAAATTCAACACCCATTTATGATAAAAACTCTCCAGAAAGTAGGCATAGAGGGAACTTATTTCAACATAATAAAGGCCATATATGGCAAACCAGCAGCTAACTTCATTCTCAATGGTGAAAAACTGAAACCATTTCCCCAAAGATCAGGCACAAGACAAGGTTGCCCACTCTCACCACTATTAATCAGCATAATTTTGGAAGCTTTAGCCACAGCAATCAGAGATGAAAAATAAATAAAAGGAATCCAAATTGGAAAAGAAGAAATAAAACTGTTACTGTTTTCAGATGACATGATAATATACATAGAGAATCCTAAAGATGCTACCAGAAAAGTACTAGAGGTAATCAATGAATATTGAAAAGTAGCAAGATACAAAATTAATGCACAGAATTCTCTTACATTAATATACACTAATGATGAAAAACCTGAAAGAGAATTTAAGGAAACACTCCCATTTATCATTGCAACAAAAAGAATAAAATACCTACCTAAGGAGGCAAAAGACCAGTATGCAGATAACTATAAGAAACTGATGAAAGCAATTAAAGAAAATACAAACAGATGGACAGGTATACCATGATCTTGGATTGGAAGAATTGACATTGTGAAAATGAATATACTAACCAAAGCAGTTTACAGATTCAATGCAATCCCTATCAAAGTACTAATGGCATTTTTCACAGAGCTAGAATAAAAACAATTCACAATTCGTATGGTAACACCAAAGACCGCAAATAGCCAAAGCAAACTTGAGAAAGAAAAATGGAGCTGGAGGAAAAAGGTGCCCTGATTCCAGTCTCTAAAACAAAGCTACAGTAATGAAGACAGTATGGTACTGGCACAAAAACAGACATATAGTTGGTTGGAACAAGATAGAAAGCCCATAGATGAACCCACACATATATGGTCATCTCATCTTTGTTAAAGGAGGCAAGAGTATACAATGGAGAAAAGAGAGCCTCCTCAGTAAATGGTGCTCAGAAAACTGGACAGTTACATGTAAAAGAATGAAATTAGAACACTCCCTAACACCATACACAAAAATAAACTCAAAATGGATTAAAGACCTAAATGTAAGGCCAGACACTATAAAACTCTTAGAGGAAAATATAGCCAGCACACTCTAAGACATAAATCACAGCAAGATCCTTTTTGACCCACCTCCTGGGGAAATGGAAATAAAAATAAACAAATTGGACCTAATGAAACTTAAAACTTTTGCACAGCAAAGGAAACAATAAACAAGATGAAAAGATAACCCTTAGAATGGGAGAAAATATTTGCAAATGAAGAAACTGACAGAGGATTAATCTCCAAAGTATACATGCAGCTCATGAAGCTCAATATAAAAAAAAAATAAATAAACAACCCAATCCAAAAATGGGAAGAAGACCTAAATAGACATTTCTCCATAAAAGATACACAGATTGCCAACAAATACATGAAAGGATGTTCAACGTCACTAATCATTAGAGAAATGCAAATCAAAACTACAATGAGGTATCACCTCACACCAGTCAGAATGGCCGTCATCAAAAAATCTACAAACAATAAATGCTAAAGAGGGTGTGGAGAAAAGGGAGCCTTCTTGCATTGTTGGGAATGTAAATTGATAGAGCCACTGTGGAGAACTGTATGGATGTTTCTTAAAAAACTAAAAACAGTACTACCATACGACCCAGCATTCCCACTACTGGACATATATACTGAGATAGCCATAATTCAAAAAGAGACATGCACTACAATGTTCATTGCAGCACTATTTACAATAGCCAGGACATGGAAGCAACCTAAGTGTCCATTGGCAGATGAATGGATAAAGAAGATGTGACACATATATACAATGGAATATTACTCAGTAATAAAAATAAACTAAACTGAGTTATTTGTAGTGAGGTGGATGGTTCTAGAGTCTGTCATACAGACTGAAGTTAGTCAGAAAGAGAAAAGCAAATACCGTATGCTAACAAAAATATATGGAATCTAAAAAAAAAAAAAAAAATGGTTGTGAAGAACCTAGGGGCAGGACAGGAATAAAACTGCAGACATAGAGAATGGACTTGAGGATATGGGGATGGGGAAGGGTAAGCTGGGATGAAGTGAGAGAGTGGCATGTT
This sequence comes from Inia geoffrensis, assembly GCA_036417435.1. NCBI lineage: Eukaryota > Metazoa > Chordata > Mammalia > Artiodactyla > Iniidae > Inia > Inia geoffrensis. The sequence continues at coordinate 49,243,541 of CM070916.1, forward strand.
CATATATACGCTACCAAATATAAAATAGATAGCTAGTGGGAAGAAGCTGCATGGCACAGGGAGATCAGCTTGGTGCTTTGTTACTACTTAGAGGGGTTAGATATGGAGTGTTTGAGGGAGGGGAAATGGGGATATATGTATACATATAGCTGATTCACTTTGCTATATAGCAGAAACTAGCACAACATTGTAAAGCAATTATACTCCAATAAAGATGTTTAAAATATGAGTAAATAAAACTGTTGGGAAAAAAAAAAATTGATTTGATTACTGCATGTGTCTAATTTTCCAAGTAACTGACATATGGCTTGACAACACAAAACTACAAATACAAACTTATGACAGCTTTCAGCTTGTTTTATCCCCAAATTAATCTGTTTTCCACACTTTTTTGATAGAGGTTCATAGCTTACATTGGTCTTGAAGCTGCTAAGTCATAATATAGTCAAAGAGGCAGCAAATCATTACAGTGTGGTTTACATGTTTCCCCTCTAGTGCTTAATTTTAGACTCTCAAGAGTAAGAGTTTGGGAATTTTGTTTTAGATTTTCAGAGGTGTATAAAATATAGTAAGTTGAAAATTGTTCAAGAATAACTGAATATTTACCCATTGACTTACTAATATACCTAGTTTGATTATGATTATGTGCAGTAGATGACAAGCACTTCATTAACTCAAAAAAAAAAATTTAATGCTATGTTTATCATATAAAAAGATTGAAAAAACTACTTATCAAAACCTAGTAAAATCATTGCTTATAAGAAGTAGATTCTTTTTGGTATCTGCCTACAGTATACACAGGTTAAACCCATCATGAAATAGATCCCAGACCTTTAAAAATAGATATTGAGTGCTTGTGTTACTTAAGCTTTTAAGTTTTGCTAAGCTCAGGATAAACTATTTACTGATCACATCACAACAATGCAGATATAGAACAGTTTTTCCTCTGAACCTTGTCCTTTGTGTCAGACATTACAAAATAAAGTTTATTAATTTAATCAGGTCATGCATTTTTCAAGAACTAAGTTGCTATACTTTTTCAATTAAATTTGTTCCTGTCGAGCTTAACAACAGAACAGCCATCTTAGTCTGGGGAGGTCCTTTCAAGATAAGGCCATCACACCCTCCCCCAGTGAAAAATTACCAGCAGTAACAAGTAGTTGCCATTCCTGGAAGACTGAGCTAGGACACACCCAGCCCTAACCACCATATGAGTGGAACATTAAACCAAGGGTGACCAGAGCGGACCACAAAAGAAGCCAATTTCTCTGCATCAGGGCAGACTCTCTATTGGTCTCACCCTCTGCTTCCTTGAGGTGTGTACTCAATAAATTTCACTGTCTACCCTCCATTCTGACTGGGTTAATCTTTTACCACCAGCGTTGCCAGCTCCATCACCGCACTCTGCCACAGTTTCAACATATCCTTAAGTCTTACAATTCTCTCATACATTATGAACTTTTAAACTGAAAAATAAACTGCTGAAAATTAAGTGTGTTAGTAATATTTTCTATTCTCACATGGCTTGAACTTTAAAAAAAATATCTGACAGTAATAAAATCTAAAATGAATAAATATTTGGATAAGGGGCAATATTTTATGAATTTTTGAAATCTAGTGCAATTAAAATAATTGCAAAGCTAATTCTGGAAAATTGTCATTTATAATCAAAACCAACTCAATTTTAATGGTAGCCAGTGGCAAGAACAGTATAATAGCAATTGCAGTTGCACAAATGTCTCCCTGCTTCTATCACCAGCTGGAATGATTACTTGCCTTTATGATTTGTATTTAAAACTCATAGAAACATCATTTACAAAGGCTTTCTAGTAAATGGCTTTCATTTTAAAACGTAAGGAGGTTTCTATTATTTGGAAAGACAGAGTAGTTCTTTTATTTTCAATGTCAATAACCAACTCCCTGACAGATATCAAGATAATAGTGTCAGTTCATAACTTTTTTCCAACCTTCCTGCTATAGAAATGTGAATTTCAAAGACACTTTAAATAAAATTTTACCAATTTTTCTATAATTTAGTACTGAGCAGTACATTCAATAAATATTTCTGCTATTGCATACATAGTATATAAGCCATTTCTTTAATAACTCCAAGTGAGAAGTCTGTATAAAAGACCCTTATCATTTAAAATATATAAACTTTGTATTCTGTCAGGGACGTGTAGAGTTCTCAGACCATCTTTTATTAGGGAAGGACAGTTCATACCACTGGGAGAATAAAAATGGCAAGAATTCAAATATTTGAAAGTTGAAACTTTTTTCTGTGAAGCAGGTTTGACCCAAGTAACGATGATTATTTTTTAATGAGTATTTTTTGGTGACTAGAATTTAAGGAAAAATTGGTAGGCATTATGCACGGTATGGATAATAGTTACTGTCATTTAATTTTCAAGCTACCCAATATGTGGCTTTACATAGATTATTTTACATTCTATTTTCAGGTCTTTTAAAAATAAAGTATTTCCAAATGCAATTGCTATACTCCCATGCCTATAGGAAAATGGTATACAAATGTAAACAATGCATATGGAGAGGACATTAAGGTAATTTGATGATGAAGAAGATAATGCAATATTATGAAAGATTAAGTTAAAAATTATAAAAATCTTAGGTCTACCGAGTGATATGCATGAAGTCATTACTTATAGCTGAGGATTAAATCCAGATAATCAAAAGGAAAAGATGTTAGCAGTTGCATGACCAGTTTGAATTGTCCAGCCAAGAAACTAATCACTGAGATTGAAGAATATTTTAAAATATCCTAGGGCTTCCCTGGTGGCACAGTGGTTGAGAGTCCTCCTGCTGTGCAGGGGACACGTGCTCGTGCCTCGGTCTGGGAAGATCCCACAGGCTGTGGATCGTCTGGGCCTGTGAACCATGGCTGCTGATCCTGTGAGTCCAGAGCCTGTGCTCTGCAATGGGAGAGGCCACAACAGTGAGAAGCCCATGTACTACAAAAAAAAATAATAATCCTATATCTTCTGGAAAAATATAGGAATATTTTTACCTCTTAACATAAAAATGAAATGATATTAGTTTTATAATATAACTTGCTAAATATTCAAGTGAAACAGTGCTTAAGAGGATCTTTGGTTGCTTAGAAACTATGATTTGACTTAAAACATACTGAGATACACATAAAAATGACACAGTTCAGTAAAAGGAAGAATGTTCATTCAAATTCAAGGTTATTTAATGAAAGAGCATTCATTAATGTTGTATTTAATGAACATTCATACATAATGCTAGTTTTTGAAAATTTTACCAAAGATATTAAATGATTACAATAGTCTTGAACAACCATGAAAGAGTATAATATAGCTTTCAAAGGATTTATGAATACAGATGATATGAAAACAGCACATATATCTTACATAAATTAGAATTGTATATCACTAAGCATCAATAAGAACTTTTAAATTTTTGCTCAGCTGAAAATTTTATACATACAGGTGTATTAATATGACATTTTAAAATACATGTAGCTTCTGCCCCTTTGTCAACACTCATCTGAATTATTTTGGCTAAACAAACTCAGCCTATATAGTACTGAATTTCTCACTTATGAAAAAAATATTTTGGCAGTGTCTTAGTTTGCGAGAAGACTCAACTGGGGTTATATTCTATTAAGTTCCGAATCTCTGCAATTTTAAGCTCCCCAACAAGTGTAGAATTGTGACCTAAGTGTTATGATTTCAAGGATTGTGTAGTTTTCCTTATATATCAGGAAACTTCAAGTTGGAAAACTTAAAAGAAAAGATGCAATCATTTATCCTACCTTTTTTTATGAAGTTTTGTGAATTTTATCTTAGTGTAATCAAATATTAACATGTTTGATTTTCTTTTTATAGAACCATTCTAACTAGTAAACGAAGATTATGATTGCTGACCTCTTTCATTCATTTTGTTCTTTAAAAAGTCCCATGGATCCAAACTCAAGTTTCTTCTTTTTGAAAGCAACTCTAATTTTTCTTAATTTAACTACATATCTTTAATTATTTTTGAGAGGACAGATATAAAAGCACACGATTCTAATGAAAATATTTCAGTAGGAAAGGAGGGCTTACATTTTTACAGTATTTTTATATCCACCATCTCCACTACTCTTGTCCAGACTTGTTCTGCCTGCTTTGCCACTGTTTCATTCATTCTACTCATGGGTTCAACAAAGAGCTTTTAAGAACACATATCTGCTCACATAATATTCTATTTAAAAACTTTTTGCTGTATTCCCAGTATAGGTAGGAAGAGATTACTCTCTCTTTTAACACACTGCCTGGTAGGTGCTTCCTGTGGTTCCAGCTTCATCCCTTTGCACTTTCCCTTTTCTCATCACACTGAACATCAGGTTCCATGCCAGGTTCTCGGCATCCTCAGGGATTCTGTCTTCCTTCTGCATCTCTCACTTCAACCCCTTACATGACACAGATAATTTTTTTTTCATTCTTTAGCTTTTAAATGTCATAAGACCCCCAAGGGTGGTCTACTTCTTTTTACCATAAACATCCAATTATTTGTGACCACTCATTCATAATATTCATAACATTTACAGCAAGTTATTTATTTATTTATTTTTTTTTTTTGCTTCTTCAACTGCATGTTCTATGACTAAGTCCTCATTATCTCTCATCACTTCATTTGTGCTACACCAACAGGTGATCCTTGACAAAATTTGATGTTCTTTGTTTTGATAAAGTTTAGCATCATGTTGGACAAATGCTTAATTTAGAAATTTTATCTGGGAGAAAAGAAAAAAAGCAACACTTTTTTCAAGTGTTGCGAGAAAAAGAATATTTGGCAATAAAATTTACTTTTAAGTAAGGACCATGAAGTAACATAATTTTATGGTGATGGAGAGAAATCAGAATATACACTATCAACTTCTGAAATAGTACTTGATGAAAGATTTTCATGTAACTTTTAGATGACACTTATCAGCAATAATTTCATTTGCAACTTACGGGAAACAATTCTGAATAAATCAATGGAGAAAGCCAATTTATTTGTAAACTCTCGGTGTGTGTGTAATGATAATTTATGTCCAATGGCATAATTCCTTAAATAATTTTAAATAATCAAGTAACTATTTTTTTTTTAGGTTTTAGATTAAATATTTAATTAAGGATAATGGATATGACAGTGGGATTTATAAAGTGATAGTAGCAGTACAGAATAAAGAAGAACAAAAAATATGGCACTAATCAATAAGGAAATGTAAATTGAAAATGAGGAAACGTGATTTGACCTATAAGGTAATGAAAAATTTGAGTGGAGAGTAACACTGTGTTGTGTCAGTCATGAGTACAATCTGCAGTTCAGAAAGATTCAAGATGTATTCCCAGCTCACAGCAAATGATGTGACTGTAGTGTTATTTGGAATTCAATAGTGTACAACTGCAGTTAAAACATACACATGCCAATTGATATTTTAACTGTATTGTATATTACTTTGATTTGTTTTGCATTTGGTAGGATAAATTATTCTTGAATTGACATGTATCTGATACATGTAAATGAACAAATTCCATTTTGTTTTTTCAATTATGACCCTTATTTTAAGTCTTAACATCTACCTTTCAAAAATACTTTAGGAATTAAGTTTATATAAATGAGGAAAACATTGCTAAGTAACTGTTTAAAGTGCTGTTGTTAATAGTCATTTCTATTTAAATATCATCAGGTTTCAAATCTACAATCAGCAAATGAACAGGTGTGTATTTATGTTATAAAAGAAAAAGATTTGCATTAATGTTTCAAGTCTCTGTAAAGTTATATTAATTAATTTGGATCTTATAGAACTGATAAAATATCATATTTTAAATAATTATTTACTTTATTAGTTTACATATTTATATTATCCTCCAGATAAAGAATTAATGTGTTATGAATACATCATCAGTATTTTTTGTTGATGATAGCAGAATATAAACTACCTGCAAGTCATAATTTAAGAATATCACCCTTGTAGCTCATATAGTATTGACAATTGAGTATGAGTAGTGAACCAATAAAGAATAGTGAACTAAGCCTTTATGAATACCAGAAAATAATGATACATTTCCTATTTGGAATCCCATTTGGAACCGATGCCTCCCATCAAGTGGTTCAAAACACCCTACTCAGCCAAACTACAGATGCAACCAGATAGAAGACAATTGCCAAATATGTAGAGATTTGATATAGATCAAAATCTATATCAAAATATCAAAACGTAATTTTCAGAATGGCAAAATCATCATTCAGGCAAATGTAAAAGGAACATGTGCTAAAATTTTTAACACATCATTTAATGAGGGAAACTCAGAAGCTAGTTATATTTGTAGAAGGATTAAATTGCTAATTGCTAAGGTAGATGGCAAATTAGATAATGTTTCACACGCCATATGATTTTGTATTGTTTGTTACAGTGGACAGAAATAATAGGTATCTCTATCAGACTAAAATCAACACTTAGCAGGTGATGTTAACTGGGGGCTGGGGGGTGGAGGAGTTAGGGTGGGGTTGGTAAAAGGATAAAAGTGTACAAATGTTTAGCTATAAGATGAATAAAATCTGAGGATCTAATGTAAAATTGTGGTGACTATAGTTGCTAACACGCTATTATATAATTGAAATTTGCTAAGACAGTAGAACTTAAATGTTCTAATGTGTGTTTGTGAGTGTGTGTGTGTGTGTGTGTGTGTGTGTGGTGATGGATGTATTAGTTAACTAGATGAGGGAAATCCTTTAACAATGTATATGCAATCAAATAACCATGAATTTTACTTTAAATATCTTACAATTTTAAATGTCAGTTATACCTCAATAAAACTGATTTAATAAAAAAAAGAGCAGATTCCTAGACACACACACAGAAAAAGTGATATCAGTAAGTCTTAGATATTTAATCAATTATAAACAAAGAGATGACCTAATACTTTTCCTTAGACAATACATATGGAAGCAAAGCCCCCATATAAAGAAAGGATTCCCATCGTTCTGTCTTATTTCCAAGTGTCAAACAAATTTTCTTGATAAGAGAACTGAAAGTAGTGGAATTCCATAGTCTTTACTGGAAGAAAAAAGTATAACATATTCCTGAAAACAAAACAAAACAATACAGTTTATTGTGGATGGTGTGAGAGGACACAATCTACCAAGATGGCTTGACTCTGAGGAGGCTTTGAGGAGCTGAGCATGAAGCGATGTACATAAGTCTCAGGGAATCATTTTGCAATTTAAAGTTAAAGCAAACATGCTTAGAATTTGAGTTGTTTTATGATGGGACTAGCTGTAGTGAAAGCTGGGACAAGTAGTGAAATCAATATTAATGAAGGCCCAAAAGATATGCGTTTGTGGAGTCTGACCAAAGGTTTTTCTAATTTCTGGGTAAAATCTCACTTTCTGTAAATGCATGATTTTTAATTCCAAAGAAAAAAAGTGTGTGGCATTAGCTTGACTCTTTCTTATGTAATTTATACTCTATCAAATTACTCTTTCTGTATTTGAATTCATTATTATAATTATTTGGTTACTTTTCTTTCCTTGTTAAGATTTCATCCATTGCTCTGCATACTGTTTTTTTGTGTTATTTTTTATGTTAAGTGAGTGTGTGTGCTAGTTATGAAAATTTGATGCCTGGATAATTGCCCCAAGGCACAGGGGATTATACTGTAAATATTTCAGAAATGGTATGCAATCTAATGTAAAAAAAAAAACACTATGGGAAATAAATCTTATGTAGAAAAAATATCCTTACAAGAGTACAATGGACATATGTACTTTGGGCCTTATAATTCTTTAAAAGTCATATATACTGTTTTTCATGTCTGTTTAGGTGTAAAGGTAGGTGATGGTAAAGTTTATAGGCCTGAGGTTTGTGAGACAGTCAACATTAAGAAGAGGAAATTACATTTGATTCAAAAGACAATAATAAATGACTAATACAGACAGCATAATCCTGGAGGTTCAGGTTGCAGATAAGATTACAGTTACCTGATAAAGTAAACCACTATACTGGTCATGATTATATATAATGTGCAATTCCATTAACCTTGCATATAGTTCCTAAAAGCACTTTTTTTGGGTATGAACTTCCTAACAATGTGCCTTTACCTGTTTTAATTGTTTATATATGTGACCTGTAATAAGACTAATGTCATCATTTTTATTCTCTAGAATGTTTAGGATTTTGAGCTGCATGTTAAAAATATTTATAGATTCTATTGAATATCTCAGAAACTGAGGAAATAAGGGTTACTGCATTTTGTATTTTAAATTAATCAAGCTGTAAAGATTTGTAAGGTTTTTGACCAAACAAAAGCTACTCTGAATGTTAATGAAACATGTTTTCAAACTTGTTTGAAAAGTACTCCCCAGGAACTGATAATCAGGAATCTTTTCCCTTTCACACAATTACATATCCTGTTTTTTGTTTGTTTGTTTGTTTGTTTGTTTGGTACGCGGGCCCCTCACTGTTGTGGCCTCTCCCGTTGCAGAGCACAGGCTCCGGACGCGCAGGCTCAGCAGCCATGGCTGACGGGCCCAGCTGCTCCATGGCATGTGGGATCTTCCCGGACCGGGGCACAAACCCATGTCCCCTGCATTGGCAGGCGGACTCTCAACCACTGCTCCACCAGGGAAGCCCCTATCCTGTTTTTAATATCATAATTTGGCTTCTGCCTGATTAGATATTTTCTGTATAAGCTGGTATTTTCACTACATTTAGTCACACAGAATATTTTCCTGGAGAATATATATACATATATATATATATATATATATATATATATATATATATATATATATATATATATATATATATTTTAAAATTTCATTTATTAATTCTTCCTTCTTCACTAAAACAAAATAATTTCGAACAGTTGTCACTATGTGTAATCCAAATCACAATCCCCTCTATGATCCAAAATATTTTTTCTTTGTTTCTTTTAATTAACTAATATGTCAGTCAGAGTTGCACTGCATGTGTTTTTACCCATTATCACTGTCTGTATAGACCTTTAGTTTAATCTGTATATATATTACATTTACCTAATTCTTTGGTAAGTGTAGGTTTTTGTGTCTACGCAAGGGTAGGAAAGTATTTAGAAAATTTATGCTTTCCTCATGAAGTGTTTTATAAAACCTTTTAAAATCTTAAGAAGAACAATACTGCCATCTTAAGGCAACTTTAATTTTTTTAGAAATATCACAAACTTTTGTTATATATTTTAAGTGTTTATTCCACATTTTCATATACTATGTATAATCCAAACTAATTTGAAAGAAATAACCTAATTTATCATAGGGGGGACGTCAGTATATATATAATTTTGGAGAACTAGGTACATGCAATCAAGCACACATCCTGGTAGAAGGTTACTGTTAGTCACAGGGAACTGATATCTCAGTTAATAATTTTGGTGCTTTCCTAACTATGAGAAGATGCAAGAATTTGAGTCCCTAAAATTTTCTCCTGAAAATATCTATTTGAAAGTCTGTTCTGCCAGTTTTCACAGAGCACAGAGTGCTTCATTCTTGATCTCAGCCCTGAGTTCCTTTCAGGGTGTGCTGAAAGACAGCAATTGCAGTGGCTAATGACTTAATTCTTACAGAGCCAGCGGTGAGCAACATTCTTTAGTTGGCACCATTAAGTAACCTGATGAGTATATAGCACTTCGTTTTAGCATCTTTATCTCACTAGTCTACAAATATTCTATGCTTCTTTCATAAGGCACACTCACTTTTCCCTGAACATATATTCATTTGGTTCCTTTTATCCTCCATTTGTAATGATGTTTATTATATTTTGAAAAACCTCTTCTCTCTTTGCTAGTAGAGATCCTGATAATCCTTCATAATTCAGCATAATTGCTATATCCTCTATATAGTCTTCTGTCTTTATAGTCAAACCTGTTAAAGTAAATTCCACTTTTTAAAAATTTGCTTATTATACTTTAAATCTCTGCTACATCATCGATAATGTATGCAATGAGATACTATAATTAGATTTGTTAGGAAAAGCAGTGTTTTATTCATCATTGTACTCTACATTTACTAATATGGAGCTCTGCATACATTTTCATGACTAGCATACTGGATTTTTAATAAAAATACAAATACTGAAACTTGAATTTTATCTCTTTTTTGTCTGTGTGACTCTATAGAGAAAATTACTTAATTTCTCCAATCTTCTGTTTCCTTAAGTAAGGGACAAAGGCAATATTTTTCTCAATGACACCACATAGTTACCAGAAATATAATTGTTAAAATACTCAATTTATAAATATATGCTGTTATTATTAATGATCATTGACTACTTTTCTGTCTCACTCCTTAAGTACACATCTTCACTCTTACACATCCTGAGAAACATCTTCAGAATACTTTCTAAATCACATATCCCCTCTTCCTCTTGAGTCTTTTCCTCTCAACTAGATCTTCACTAATCTATATATGTATCATATCTATCCTAAAAGACCTTCTGTCAGAGTTCTCACAACTCTTACAAATATTGTTGATAAATTATTTTTCTTAAAGCAATTCTGACAGTCTCAATTTTCTGTTAAAAAAATCTATAATGAATATCAATTGCTTATGCAATTAACTATAAAAACTTTAGCTTAACAGCCAAAAACTTCAAAATATGAACTTAAGTTGAATAGCTTTTGAAAAATAACACAAACTTCCTAATGTTTTTACTTTATTCTTGCTGTTTTCTTTCCAGAAATGTATTCTCTATGTCTCATGTATGTTCAATGCTTAACCTAAATAGATTTTTCTATATACTAATATTTCCTTCAGAAAATATTTTTTTTCCTTTTCAAATTTCTAGAATTCCTTATTTCTTATTACTGTAAGCCATTTCTACCTGTATTTTCATATATTACAGCTGTTTATGTGCATGGATTTCCTCCTTTACCAACTGTATTTTCCACATTTCTATAGTGACAATACTGTGTTTTGTATACGAGAAGTGCCCCACTTCAAAGAATTAAAAAAATTAAGTTAGTTTAAAATCAAGTAAACTGCATTGCAGTAGAATACATTTAGGAACTTTATATTTTCAAGTGAAAGATAGAAAATTAGCTCAGAAGTTTGTTAAATATGAGCCCTGTGTTGGCTGTGAACTTGCTTTATCTACCTAATCTATCTATCTAAAATTAGGGACAAATAGTAAAAGCTCTTGTTTGCAAAAGGGTTTATATTTTCCTTCCCTTCCCTTCACCCCCTCCTCCTCTTCCCCTCCTCCTTCTCCTCTTATCTCTCCTTCTTACATTTTCTTGTTCCTCTTTCTCTTCTTCTTTTGTTCTGTCATTCGTGATTGTACACCTAGAACTAAGACCTTGAAGAGCATTTAGTAAATACCAAAATATATTTGTTGAATGAACTCTTCCCTGAAAGCTATGAGTTCTTGAATGTCCCCTAAAATATTAAACTCTGAGAATGACATAATGAAATGCATATTCAGAAAACTCTTTGGCAGTATATTAGACATAGGCAAACCTAAAAAGCAGAAAGACATATTAGGTACTCTTTCTCAATTGTGGTAGAAAGTAATGAGGGTCTGAATAAAAAAAAAAAAAAATGACTGGGTATGGGATTGACCATTATTATCGGTAACAAGAAAGTAGAAGCATGGTTATATGACTGATTACATGAGATTGAATAGGTGAAAAGATAAATTCCAGGACATATCTGTCAGGTCTTTGGCTTGAGCAACCAAGTAGATGACACTGTTGATCCCTAAGATAAGTAAAGAAAGAGGAACCTGCTGGGTCAGTAAATGTTAAATTTAGTTTGGGTTATATCTGGGTGTAAAATTTTCACAATGACCTAGTGACACTTTGAAGACAGACTAACATTGGTATGTGGATTGAGTTCATTGACCTACTTGGAAGTTTTAGAATCTTTCCCATTAAATGATAATAACTTAATTATTTATTAATTAACAATCTCACAGTCTAATTGGCTCATCAAGAAACAAAGTAAATGAAATGAGATTTATAATTTTTTCAGGGATTTCAGAGTCTTCCTGCTTATATCTTCCTGAAGTTTGACTTTTACAGTATATAAAATATTTTTTAATTGTTTGGGTATATTGGATTATATTTGTAGTTTTTTTTTGTGTGTGAACATTTTATACTCCAGAATATATATCTTTGATTTTTAGTGCCCACAAAGATGCCTTGTATATAAAAATGTATTTGTTTACATCTGATCTCAAAGCTAAAGAACTTTCCATAAAGTCTTATTTTCTCTAAAATTCTTTAATTTAAAGTATAATAATCAAACATATTCTACTTGTTTATTCTCCAAGTTATTGCCTCTAGTTTGTAGACAAAAATATGCCAACATAAATGTTTTGAGAGCTGGGTTTATGTTGATGATTGTACCTTAGTGATGTTGATAGTGGGTCTGTGCTGTCATAGTGTCAGCAATGTTATGAGAAGGGATACCTTAAAGGTATTAAAGGCCTTGCTTTAAGGAGGGGCTTGGAGGGTAGTGGTCTCACAGTGATCTGTAGAGCCGACAAAATGAATGAGCTCTAATACAGTCCTAGGGATAAATACATAATTGAGGTTTAATATTGATAGTCAGACTTGAAAAATTGCAGAAAGAATAAATTAGGTTCAGCATACAATTAATGGTACATCAGCAAAGACCTATACCTATACCTATACGTAATGATTTCTCTTTTGCTTTGTTTTAAATGGATTTTATGCCAGCTAAATAACTCCACTGTAACACCACAGCTATAAAACATTGACCTCTGAACCAAATATTTTAGGTATAAGAAAAAATACTCATGAGATCTTTCATTAAAAAAAAAAAATTCATTCTGGTGGAGGCTTCAAGAAATAAATTAGTCTAGTTTGCCCACTAAATTAAAGATAACATTCTCTGGACAGTAGAATATATCACAACCATAATCCATAAAACTCCTCTAGCAGTTTGAATGTTATAAATGGAATTTGTAATCATTACAGCAGACGCACCTGAAGGATGAATATCAGTTCCAAATCTTTCAAAACTATATTCTTATATACGAAGTGGTGAGGGGGAGCATAGGAGTAACACTTTGCTATCTACTTGATTTTCCTGAAGTCAGAACTAACTACTGGATAATATTCTTTAAAACATATCATATACACACAGTGGTGGAATGTTGGTAATGTGTCAATTAATGAGAATTTATAATTGAAATAACATTGCTGCAATAGTCATTATCTTTTCCATTCTAATCCATTGTTTGCCTATCTGCCTGAGTGCCATCTCTAGATTTAGACAGGAGCAGTTTTAGTGTATTAAGAGCTACTAGATTCCAAATTGAATTCAGTCTGTTTAAAGAGATTTCTTCTCACATATCCTATGCTTCTTGCTTCTTCTTCTTCTTCTTTTTGTATGCATTTGTCTATATTGAGTGCAACACTGCCTGAAACAATCAAGTGCAACTTTAGCACATAGATGACACTCAAATAAGCATTTAAAATCTAAGGAAACCAAATGGTTGTTACCTCCAGAAATTGTCAGTTGATCTGAATTTCAGGTAGGAATTATTATCATATATTTGAAATCCATGTCTTGTAAGTCAACATTAGGATTGACCGTATCCAATGGATCATTTAAGACTGCCTGTGATTATTCAGCTTTATTATTTGTCGCTGGATCCACCTCTTGATCTGCAATATTTTCAAAGTTACAACATAAATTTCCTCATATGATATAAATACAATATGATATTTATATTGGGAAGAGTCACTATCTAACTGAATTGTTTATTTTTATTTCTTGGGAAAAAAACAAGGAAGATAAGTATATTTATGAAAAGAGAATTAAGAAATAATACTAAATGTAAGTAGCGCACATGTCTGCTTTTGGGCAGACTGCCACCTCAGAATAGTCAGTTAGCTCTGATTTTCCACAATAAACTCTAAGTGGTTTTCTTTTAAAATAACAATATGTACCTGAACTTCTGAGGCTACAATTAAGTGATAGAGTATTTAATTTCAAAGAGGAACTATTTTCAGACTTGTGCTACTAGAAAGACATCCTAGTCCATTAATTAGGTTACTGTAAAAGAAATTCCAAGTTAACACTCTACTGACAAAATTATGAAATAATTTTATTCTTACCACTAATTTGTATATATATATATATTCCCCTATTTCTCTTTTTGTGAGTCTGTATGTGTATGCTTTTTTGTGTGACTCTGTCTGTATAGCTTTGCTTTTACCATTTGTCCTAGGGTTCTGTCTGTCTCTTTTTTTTTGTTTTTTTTTTTTTTTTAGTATACTTTTTAGTACTTGTTATCACTGGTGGATTTCTTTCTTGGTTTAGTTGCTCTCTTCTTATCTTTTTTCATTTTTTTATTATTTTTTTTTAATAATTGTATTTTATTTTAATAACTTTTTATTTTATCTTCTTTCCTTCTTTCTTTCTTTCTTTCTTTCTTTCTTTCTTTCTTTCTTTCTTTCTTTCTTTCTTTCTTTCTTTCTTTCTCTCTCTCTTCCTTCCTTCCATCCTTCCTTCCTTCCTCCCTTCCTTTCTTTCTTTCTTTCCTTCTTTCTTTTCCTCTCTTTTATTCTGAGCCCTGTGGATGACAGGGTCTTGGTGCTACAGCCAGGTGTCAGGGCTGTGCCTCTGAAGTGAGAGAGCCATGTTCAGGACATTGGTCCACAAGAGACCTCCCAGCTCCACCTAATATCAAATGGTGAAAATCTCACAGAGATCTCCATCTGAACACCAAGACCCAGCTCAACTCAATGACAAGCAAGCTCCAGTGCTGGACACCCTATATGAAACAAGTAGCAGGACAGGAACACAACCACACCTATTAGCAGAGAGGGCTACCTAAAATCATAATAAAGCCACAGACACCTCAAAACACACCACTAGACATGGACCTGTCCAGCAGAAATACAAGATTCAGCCTCATCCACCAGAGCACAGACTCTAGTCCCCTCCACAAGGAAGCCTACACAACCCACTAAACCAACCTTAGCCACTGGGGACAGACATTGAAAACAATGGGAACTACGAAACTGCAACCTGTGAAAAGGAGACCCCAAACACAATAAGTTAAGCAAAAAGAGAAGACAGAGAAAAACACAACAGATGAAGGAGCAAGGTAAAAATCCACCAGACCTAACAAATGAAGAGGAAATAGGCAGTATACCTGAAAAATAATTCAGAATAATGATAGTAAAGATGATACAAAATCCTGGAAATAGAATGGAGAAAATAAAAGATAAGTTTAACAAGGAGCTAGAAGAACTAAAGAGAAAACAAACAGTGGTGAACAACACAGTAAGTGAAATTAAAAATTATCTTAGGGGGCTTCCCTGGTGGCACAGTGGTTGAGAATTCACCTGCCAATGCAGGGGACATGGGTTCGTGCCCCGGTCTGGGAAGATCCCACATGCCACAGAGCAGCTGGGTCCATGAGCCATGGCCACTGAACCTGTGCATCCAGAGCCTGTGCTCCACAACAGGAGAGGCCGCAACAGTAAGAGGCCCGCATACCGCAAAAAAAAAAGAAATTATCTTGGAGGGATCAATAGCAGAATAACTGAGGCAGAAGAATGGATAAGGGACCTGGAAGATAAAATAGTGGAAATAACTACTGCAGAGCAGAAAAAGGAAAAAAATAAGGAAAATAATCGAAGACAGTCTCAGAGACCTCTGGGACAACATTAAACACACCAACACTCGAATTATATGGATCCTATTAGAAGAAGAGAAACAGAAAGTGACTGAGAAAATATTTGAAGAGATTGTAGTTGAAAACTTCCCTAATATGGGAAAGGAAATAGTTAATCAAGTCCAGGAAGCACAGAGAGTCCCATACTGGATAAATTCAAGGAGAAACACATATTAATCAAACTATCAAAGATTAAATACAAACAAAAAAATACTAAAAGCAGCAAGAAAGAAAAAAAAAAAAAAAAAAAAAAAAAGAAAGCATACAAGGGAATCCCCATAAGGTTAACAGCTGAACTTTCAGCAGAAATTCTGCAAGCCAGAAAGGAGTGGCAGGGCATGCTTAAAGTGATGAAGGGGAAAAAATTACAACCAAGATTACTCTACCCAGAAAAGATCTCATTCAGATTTGACAGGGAAATTAAAAGCTTTACAGACAAGCAAAGGCTGAGAGAGTTAAGCACCACCAAACCAGCTTTACAACAAATGCTAAAGGAACTTCTCTAGGTAGGAAACACAAGAGAAGGGAAAGACTGACAATAACAAACCACAAACAATTAAGAAAATGGTATTAGGAACATATATATTGATATTACCTTAAATGTAAATGGATTAAATGCTCTAACTAAAAAACATAGATTGGCCGACTGGATACAAAAACAAAACCCATATACAAACTGTCTACAAGAGACTGACTTCAGACATAGGGAAACATACACACAGAAGTGAGGGGATGGAAAATGCTATTCCATGAAAATGGAAATCAAAAGAAAGCTGGAGTAGCAATTCTCATATCAGACAAAATAGACTTTAAAACAAAGACAATTACAAGAGACAAAGAAAGACGCTGCATAATGATCAAAGGATCAATCCAAGAAGAAGATATAAAAATTGTAAATATTTATGCATACAACATAGAGGCACCTAAATACATAAGGCAAATGCTAACAGCCATAAAAAGGGAAAGCAACATTAACACAGTTATAGTTGTGGACCTTCACACCTCACTTTCACCAATGGACATATAATCCAAAATGAAAATAAATAAGGAAACACAAGCTTTAAATGAGTCATTAGCAAGATGGACTTAATTGATATTTATAGGACATTCCATCCCCCCAAAAACCAGAATACACTTTTCTCAAGTGCTCATGGAACATTCTCCAGGATAGATCATATCTTGGTCACAAATCAAGCCTTGGTAAATTTAAGAAAATTGAAAACCTATCAATATATTTTCCAACAACAACACTCTGAGACTAGATATCAATTACAGGAAAAGATCCATAAAAAATACAAACACATGGGGGCTAAATGATACAATACTTAATAACTGAGAGATGACTGAAGAAATGAAAGAGGAAATCAAAATATCTAGGAACAAATGACAATGAAAACATGATGAGCCAAAACCTATGGGATGCAGCAAACAGTTGTAAGAGGGAAATCTATAACAATACAATCCTACCATAAGAAACAAGAAACATCTCAAATAAATAACCTAACCTCACACCAAAAGCAATTAGAAAAAGAAGAACAAAAACCTCCAAAGTTAGCAGAAGAAAGAAATCATAAAGATCAGATCAAAAATAAATGAAAAAGAAATGAAGGAAATGATAGCAGCGATCAATAAAACTAAAAGCTGGTTCTTTGAGAAGATAAACAAAATTGATAAACCATTAGCCAGACTCATCAAGAGAAAAAGGGAAAGGACTCAAATCAATAGAATTAGAAATGAAAAAGGAGAAGTAACAACTGATACTGCTGAAATACAAAGGATCATGAGATATTACTATAAGAAATTGTATGCCAATAAAATTGAAAACCTAGCAAAAATGGAAAAAATTCTTAGAAATGCATAACCTCCTGAGACTGAAACAGGAAGAAAAGACAATATGAACAGACCAATCACAAGCACTGAAATTGAAACTGTGATTAAAAATTTTCCAACAAACAAAAGCCCAGGACCAGATAGCTTCACAGGCGAATTCTATCAAACATTTAGAGAAGAGATAACACCTATCCTCCTCAAATTCTTCCAAAATATATCAGGGGGCAGAACACTCCCAAACTCAGTCTATGAGGCCACCATCACCCTGATACCAAAACCAGACAAAGGTGTCACAAAGAAAGAAAACTACAGGCCAATATCACTGTTGAACATAGATGCAAATATCCTCAACAAAATTCTATGAAACAGAATCCAACAGCACATTAAAAGGATCATACACCATGATCAAGCGGGGTTTATCCCAGGAATGCAAGGATTCTTCAATATATGCAAATCAATCAATGTGATACACCATTGTAACCAATTGTAGGAGGAAAACCATATGATAATCTCAATAGATGCAGAGAAATGTATCAACAAAATTCAACACCGATTTATTATAAAAACCTTCCAGAAAGTAGGCATAGAGGAAACTTATGTCAACATAATAAAAGCCATATATGACAAACCCACAGCCAATAATGTCCTCAATGGTGAAAAACTGAAACCATTTCCACTAAGATCTGCAACAAGACAAGGTTGCTCACTCTCACCACTCTTATTCAACATAGTTTTGGAAGTTTTATCCACAGCAATCAGAGAAGAAAAAGAAATAAAAGGAATACAAATTAGAGCAGAAGTACAGCTGTCACTGTTTGCAGATGACATGATACTATATATAGAGAATCCTAAAGTTGCTACCAGAACTCCTAGAGCTAATCAGTGAATCTGGTAAAGTAGTAGAATTACTACTAAAGTAGTACAGAATTAATGCACAGAAATCTCTTGCATTCCTATAGACTAATCATGAAAAATATGAAAGTGAAATTAAGAAAACACTCCCATTTACCATTTCAACAAAAAGAATAAAATATCTAGGAATAAACCTACCTAAGGAGACAAAAGACCTGCATGAAGAAAATTATAAGACACTGATGAAAGAAATTAAAGATTATACAAATAAATGGAGAGATACACCATGTTCTTGGGTTGGGTGAATCAACTTTGGAAAATGACTCTACTACCCAAAGCAATCTACATATTCAATGCAATCCCTATCAAAGTACCACTGACATTTTTCACAGAACTAGAAACAAAAATTTCACAATTTGTATGGAAACACAACACACCCTGAATAACAAAATCAATCTTGAGAAAGAAAAATGGAGCTGGAGGAATCAGGCTCCCTGACTTTAGATTATACTACAATGCTACAGTAATCAAGACAGTATGGTACTGGCACAAAAACAGAAATATAGATCAATTGAACAGGATAGAAAGCTCAGAGGTAAACCCGCACACATATGGTCACCTTATCTTTGATAAAGGAGGCAGGAAAATACAGTGGAGAAAAGACAGCCTCCTCTATAAGTGGCGCTGGGAAAACTGGACAGACACATGCAAAAGAATGAAATTAGAGCACTCCCTAACACCGTACACAAAAATAAATTGAAAATGGACTAAAGATCTAAATACAAGGCCAGACAGTATCAAACTGTTAGAGGAAAACATAGGCAGAACACTCTATGATATAAAACACAGCAAGAACCTTTCTGACCCACCTCTAGAGAAAAGTAAATAGAAACATAAATAAACAAATGGGATCTAATTAAATCTAAAACCTTTTGTACAGCAAAGGAAAGTATAAACAAGATGAAAAGACAAACCTCAGAATGGGGAAAATATTTGCAAATGAAACAACTGACAAAGGATTAATCTCCAAAATTTGCAAGCAGCTCGATATCAAAACAACTAACAACCCAATCCAAAAAATGGACAGAAGACCTAAATAGACATTTCTCCAAAGAAGATATACAGACTGCCAATAAACACATGAAAGAATGCTCAACATCATTAATCACTAGAGAAATGCAAATCAAAAATAAAATGAGAAATCATCTCACACCAGTCAGAATGACCATCATCAATAAATCTACAAACAATACATTCTGGAGAGGGTATGGAGAAAATGGAAACCTCTTGCACTGTTGGTGGGAATGTAAATTGATACAGCCACTATGGAGAACAGTATGGAGGTTCCTTAAAATACTAAAAAAAGAACTACCATACAACCCAGCAATCCCACTACTGGGCATATACCCTGATAAAATCATAATTCAAAAAGAGTCATGTACCACCATATTCATTGCAGCTCTCTTTACAATAGCCAGGATATGGAAGCCACCTAAGTGTCCATCAATAGATGAATGGATAAAGACGATGTGGCACATATATACAATGGAATATTACTCAGCCATAAAAAGAAGCAAAATTGAGTTATTTGTAGTGAGGTGGATGGACCTGGAGTCTGTCATACAGAGTGAAGTAAGTCAGAAAGAAAATAACAAATACTGTATGCTAACACACATTTATGGAATCAAAAAAAAAAAAAAAAAAAAAAGGTCATGAAGTACCTGGGGTCAAGACGGGAATAAAGACACAGACCTACTAGAGAATGAGGATATCCGGAGTGGGAAGGTTAAGCTGGGACAACGTAAGAGAGTGGCATGGAGACATATACACTACCAAATGTAAAATATATAGCTAGTGGGAAGCAGCCACATAGTACAGGGAGATCAGCTCGGTGCTTTGTGACCACCTGGAGGGGTGGGATAGAGAGGGTGGGAGGAAGAGAGTTGCGAGAGGAAAGAGATATGGAGATATATGTATATGTGTAACTGATTCACTTTGTTATAAAGCAGAAACTAACACACCATTATAAAGCAATTATACTCCAATAAATATGTTAAAAAATAAAAATCCTTAGGTTGACCAGCTAAGGTTAATTCTTAATTCCTGATATTAGCCAATCATTTTAAATAGCTAAGTAATTGGACAAAAATTTGCCTGAACTTGCATTCTTGTAGTCAATCACTAGTTACACCTCTGTAGTCCTTGAAACTAGATAAATGGCTTCTTTGAGGAAATTATATTTACTATATAAAAGCAGTATGTTTCTTCTTGACCTTCTCATATTTTCTTATTTTTAAAACATGTTCCTTCATTTTTAAATTTAATTTTCTTTTAAACGTAACATGAAATAAACTGGTCTGAAATTCTTCTCTCTCTCCTGTTACAGGATAAGACCAATCTTGTCATGTCTGCTTCCTGCAGCATTGATAAGATATATTTTATGACAGTTTTATATTTTGTTTTTCTTAACTAATTGCTTTTACCATATATAGTTACCTGTTACCATGACACAATTAAGACACAAAATCCTAGTCATTGTTATTTCTGTATACTAACAAGATAAGCCTTATTTTCCTTCCAAAATATCAATCACTAGTAGCCTTGCTATTTAGGATTATCCTCTGCTGTGCATTACTGCTCAGAGGGAGTGCTAGTTTTAAAATCATGTTCAGGGACCTTAAGCTGACATAATGATATTGAATCTTGATGGATTGGTATCATGTAAAAACTTGAACTGCAAAAAGTCTTCACAGAATTCAAATATAAATATCATGACATTATGATGTATGAATTTATCGTCAGGGAAAACACAGTTACCTGGTAAGAATTTTATTACAGTTCCATTCTAAATGATAGAGAATTGGATTCCATTATTATAATTTTATTACTATTTTTATTTACATTTAATCCACTTCATTTATATAAAATATATTACATGGGAAAGTGGTTATTTTAAATTTACCATGGGTTAATGCTTTTGTATGACTTTATTTTGGTATTACTATTGTGTTTGAAAATTTTAAATGTTCATTGCTTATGAGAATGTAGAGTTTAAAAAAATTAAACAAATTACTGGAAGCACAAAATCATGTGTAATTTCAGCTTTAGCCCTCAAACCAAATATTTCCCCCCCTTAAATTTTGATGAAGAAATGGAATACAAGTTCATTCTCTCTCTCTCTCTCTCTCTCTCTCTCTCTCTCTCTCTCTCTCTCTCTTCCCTTTCTTTTCCCCCACATTTAGCCTTAATTTGTAGATAGAAGTTTCTCATTTTTACTGTTATTTATTGAAAAATATATGTTCAAATTAATAATATTATAAATTAGAAGTGTTATTCATTTTAAAAAGTTTAGAAAAATTTTAATTGTGGGAACATTATAAAGTGGTTAATAAGAATATGGAAAATGTTGACATTAAAATTCAATTTGTATTTTTTTCCTCAAATATGAAGTGCTGAATTCTGAATTGGCATAAATATGCATTATTCTTTAAGGTACTCAGCTTCTTTAACATTCATTTCATAGAATGAATAAATATTGTTTACTATGTTTTACTTGAGAAAATGAAAATAACTATGATGAGGCAGAGTTGACATTGGGGCAGCCATTTTAGGTGGAACGGCCATCTTAGATGTTCCCAGAAACTGCACTCTTAGACTTTTTTGAGAAAGTTAGCTTAAGAAACAAGAATACTCCTTTGTATCCACCATAGCCAAGACCATCTAAAGGCTGCCAGGAAAGTCACCAACTGCTTCTAGCTTTTAGACTTTTACAGATTCAACTGCCAATCTCTGTACATTTGTACTTTCTTACTTGGAGGTCACACAAAAATTATTCCCCATTCCCCTCCCTGCTTGGCCATTTTTCTCAACACAAGATTGCCTCACCTAAACACCCTACCTCAGGTTCACATTTCTACGACTACTTGGGTCTGTGTTCCCTGATTTTCAAATTCAAATAAATTTTTTGTCTTTCTCAGACTTTGCTGCCCAAAAGTTTTCTTTTGGCTAATATACTTTAGTAGATATTTCTCTAAAATTAAATGTCAGGTACCACTATTTTGTAGTCCTCAAATTAGTTTTTATAATATACTAATATCATGTATGGCAGCAGAGTTTAATAAAGCTCAGGTCTCTAAAAAATCAGTGAATTCTTTAAGAGGGGTGGTTAACATTAATAAGAAAATAATCATTTGAACGTCTTTGAATTAATGACTATAAATTCTTGGTTTCTTTTTAAAGTAAGCTACCACTATTAAAAATTGAATAAGAAAATGGAATAAAAGAATTTTTGAAAATACATTTTTTTAAATAGAGGGGATTTCTCATGCTTAAAATTTTTAAAGATAGAGTTTATAAGAACACAACTACGACTACAATAATAGTTTACAGATGTCTAGGAAAATGCACACTATTCAGAATCTTTTTTGTATGTGTTTTTCATTTTTTGCAGACCATATAAAAATCATAATAAAAAGTGGATTTTCAGCATACCTAATTCATGTATGCTGTCCATATAAGAAAACTGCTTCTTCCCAATTTTTTTTTTTTTTTGTATTAAAAAATGTAGTATCACAAAGGAGAAAGCTGTTAATCAAAGAATACTTATTATAATTCTGCAAGAGAAACAGAGATCGGTGTTTGTAGGAGAGATGGGCAGCATACAGTTGGAGGCAAATTGAGCTCTTTGGATTTAATGATTTGGAACAAGAAAGTTACTAAATTGTAACACAA
The DNA here is from genome assembly GCA_036417435.1 of Inia geoffrensis. Taxonomy (NCBI): domain Eukaryota; kingdom Metazoa; phylum Chordata; class Mammalia; order Artiodactyla; family Iniidae; genus Inia; species Inia geoffrensis. Next base: position 49,266,654 of record CM070916.1, read on the forward strand.
TAACTTTGAATAAACACTGTCTCCTCACTTCCCTACATCAAGACATCCTGACCCACCCATCCCATTTTTCTGTTTGGCCACTTGGCACCGTGCTGGAACAAAAAAATTGAAAATGGCCCAAACTCAATTTAAAATAAGCCCCATCCATACTGTTTAACTTTGTGGCCTCCAAGGTGTCTTATTTTTTTGCCTTTTGTAAAAATTGAAATACAGTTGATGTACAGTGCCGTGTTGGTTTTGGGTGTATAGCAAAATGATTCGGTTATACATATATATATATATGTGTGTGTATATATACATATGTATATATATGTATATATATATATATATATATATATATATATATATATATATATATATATATATTCTTTTTCAGATTCTGTTCCCTTATAAGTTATTATAAAGTAGTAAATAAAGTTCCCTGTGCTATACCATTAAGAAAAAAAAAAAAAAAGAAAAGTATACTTGTTATATATTCCAGAATATTTATGCTATCAGGATAATCTCAGTTTAGAAAATAAGGGAAAAGTTGTTAAGTAGGAATTTAAAAAATATATTCCAGGACTAGAAGGAAAATTTCTGAGCATATGAAATTATGAAAGATTGCACAATGATAACACAACAAAATGTATGAAGTCCTACATGCCTGCAATTCTTATCCTGTTTATTGTTAATGTGTGTAATAATTTGAGAGGTTTGGCACAAGTTACACAAACAGGTAATAGTCATTATATTACTAAAGTAAATTAAATTAAAGTAATTTAAAATAAATAATTAAAATTAATTAAAATAATACAGATTTTTTTCTGATAATAAGACAGTTACATAACTTACTATCTAGTGACATAGCTTCATGGAAGAAGAATAGGGTAAATTACATGTTTTCTGTAATATTTATGACATAGCCTATAATATGTAGAAGTTCATTAGGTTGTCATTCCAAATAATGTCATTCATTCTTTGTATCTCAATAGAAAGAGGTCTCTAATACAGTCACCTATCCTTGGACACCTTTAAGCATGACAGTTATAGGAGGCTATATTAAATTAAAATATATATTTCACCAATTGTCTCCTGGATTGAGTGACCCCAATGATTTCATTATTATGAATTCTTTAAGGTTGTAAGTTGCAAAATTTAAATTTGTCCTTTTTTTTTTATTCCTGCAGTGTCTAGTTTAATTTCCTTTATAAAATTTATAAGCTATTAAGGAGTTTAATAAATGTGAATAAATTGGACAGATATAGGAAGAAAAAGTACTAAAAGTTTGTTAATAAGAAATCAAAGTTGTTTTATAAGATTACTAAATAAATTATGGCAATAATTTTACAATAAAATATTAAGAAAAATACCACTGAACCTGCTTTCCCTCTCAGTTTTATTGAGATATAATTGACATAACATTGTATAAGTTTAAAGTATATAACATGATTATTAGATTTGCACATATATTGCAAGATGATTAGCACAATATGGTTACTTAACACATCCATCATCTCACATAATTATAAAATGTGTGTGTGGTAAGAATGTTTAAGATCTACTCTCTTACTTTCAGTTACTGTTAACTATAGTCACCATGCTGTATGCTAGGTCCCCAGGACCTATTCATTGTAAAGGTGGAGGTTTGTGCCCTTGGACCTACCTATCCCCATTTTCCTTACCCACAAACCCTAGAACTTCTGTTCCTAGTCTACTCTCTGTTTCTATTTGTTTGTGAGCCTACTTTAAGATGGAATATTTGCAATAAAGGGAAATATTTTTTTCAAAAAAATTAAAGCTCCCCACAATACATAATAAACTTGTACAATAAAATTATGCTGTTTATATGTCAAAGTAAGTTCTTAAATTAGAGGAATAATTTAAAAACATTATTGAACACTTAACAAGAAGAAAATAACACAGGTTAAAATTATTCTGATCTGTAGAAAAAGAGTATGTGTTTTAGCTTATTTTTTCAGCTTAGTGATTTCAGCAGTTTTAAATTAATTCATCACTGTGCACTACAAATTATATATGCTAATTTATTAAGTAAGAGGGTATTATAAAATGTTTATGAACCTGGTTAATTTGAAGATCAACACCAAGATATTTTTCTTCTTAATGGAAATGAAGTAGAGAAGTCTTACTTCTTAAATAATCTCTTCTTTACTGTTTATCTTTTTTTTTTAATTTATTTTTTTGTACAGCAGGTTATTATTAGTCATCCACTTTATATACATCAGTGTATACATGTCAATCCCAATCCCTCAATTCATCACACCACCACCACACCCACTGCCACTTTTCCCCCTTTGTGTCCATAAGTTTTTTCTCTACATCGGTGTCTCAATTTCTGCCCTGCAAACCAGTTCATCTGCACCATTTTTCTACGATCCACATATATGCGTTAATATACGATACTTGTTTTTCTCTTTCTGACTTACTTCACTCTGTACGACAGTCTCCAGATTCATCCAGGTTTCAACAAATGAATCAATTATGTTCCTCTATATAGCTGAGTAATATTCCATTGTATATATGTACCACATCTTCTTTATCCATTCATTTGTTGATGGGCATTTAGGTTGCTTCCATGACCTGGCTATTGTAAATAGTGCTGCAATGAACATTGGGGTATATGCATCTTTTTGAATTATGGTTTTCTCTGGGTATATGACCAGTAGTGAGATTGCTGTGTCATATGGTAATTCTATTTTTAGTTTTTTTTAAGGAAGCTCTATACTGTTCTCCATAGTAGCTATATCAATTTATATTCCCACCAACAGTGCAAGAGGGTTCCCTTTTCTCCACACCCACTCCAGCATTTGTTGTTTGTAGACTTTCTGATGATGCCCATTCTAACTGGTATGAGGTGATACCTCATTGTAATTTTGATTTGCATTTCTCTAATAATTAGTGATGTTGAGCAGATTTTCATGTGTTTCTTGGCCACCTGTATGTCTTCTTTGGAGAAATGTCTATTTAGGTCTTCTGCCCATTTTTTGATTGGGTTGCATGTTTTTTTTTTTTTTTTTTTTTTTTTTTTTTTTTTTTTTAAATTGAGCTGCATGAACTGTTTATATATTTTACAGATTAATCCTTTGTCACCTGATTCGGTTGCAAATATATTCTCCCGTTCTGAGGGTTGTCTTTTTGTCTTGTTTGTAGTTTCCTTTGCTTTGCCAAAGCTTTTAAGTTTCATTAGGTCTCATTTGTTTATTTTTGTTTTTATTTTCATTACTCTTAGAGGTGGGTCAGAAAAGATTTTGCTGTGGTTTATGTCAGAGTGTTCTTCCTATGTTTTCCTCTAAGTGTTTTATAGTGTCCAGCCTTACATTTAGGTCTTTAATTCATTTTGAGTTTATTTTGTGTATGGTGTTAAAGAGTGTTCTAATTTCATTCTTTTACATGTAGCTCTCCAGTTTTCCCAGCAACATTTATTGAAGAGACTGTCTTTTCTCCACTGAATATACTGCCTTTTTTGTCAAAGGTTAGTTTACCATAGGTGCATGGGTTTATGCCTGTGCTGTCTATCTTATTCCATTGATGTATATTTTTGTTTTTGTGCCAGTACCATATTGTCTTGATTACTGTAGCTTTGTAGAATAGTCTGAAGTCAGGGAGTCTGATTCCTCCAGCTCCATTTTTTTGCCTCAAGACTGCTTTGGCTCTTTGGGGTCTTTTTGGGTTTTTTTGAGGTACACAGACCTCTCACTGTTGTGGCCTCTCCCATTGCAGAGCACAGGCTCCGGACACTCAGGCTCAACAGCCACTGATCATGGGCCTAGCCGCTCTGAGGCATGTGGGATCTACCCCGACCAGGTCTCGGACCTGTGTCCCCAGCATCAGCAGGCAGACTCTCAACCACTGTACCACCAGGGAAGCCCCCTTTGGGGTCTTTTTTGTCTCCATACAAATTTTAAGATTTTTTGTTCTAGTTCTGAAAAAAAATGCCATTGATATTTTGATAGGGATTACACTGAATCTGTAGATTGTTTTGGGTAGTATAGTCATTTTCACAATATTGATTCTTTCAATCCAAGAACGTTATATCTCTCCATCTGTTGGTATCATCTTTAATTTCTTTCAACAGTCTCTTATAGTTTTTTGCATACAGGTTTTTGCCACTCTAGTTAGGTTTATTACTAGGTGTTTTATTCTTTTTGTTGAAAAGGTAAATGGGAGTGTTTCCTTAATTTCTCTTTCAGATATTTCATCTTAGTGTATAGGAAATCAAGATAATTTTATGCATTATTTTTGTAACCTGCAACTTTACCAAATTCATTGATCAGCTCTAGTAGTTTCCTAGTGGCCTCTTTAGGATTCTCTATGTAGAGTATCATGTCATCTGCAAAGAGTGACAGCTTTACTTCTTCTTTTCCAATTTGTATTCATTTAATTTATTTTTCTTCTCTTATTGCTGCAGCTAGGACAACCAAAACTATCTTGAGTAATAGTGTTGAGCATGTACATCCTTGTTTTGTTCCTGATCTTAGAGGAAATGCCTTCAGTTTTTCACCATTGAGAATGATGTTTGCTGTGAGTTTGTCATATATGGCCTATATTATTTTGAGGTAGGTTCCCTCTATGCCCAATTTCTGGAGAGTTTTTATCATAAATCGGTGTTAAATTGTGTCAAAAGCTTTTTCTGCATCTATTGAGTTGATTATATGGTTTTTATTCTTCAATTTGTTAATATGGTGTATCACATTGATTGATTTGCATATATTGAAGAATCCTTGCATCCCTAGAATAAATCCCAATTGATCATGATGTATGGTCCTTTTAATATGTTTTTGGATTCTATTTGCTAGTATTTTGTTGAGGATTTTTGTGTCTATATTCATCAGTGATATTGGTCTGTAAATTTCTTTTTTTGTAGTATATTTTTCTGCTTTTGGTATCAAGCTGATGGTGGCCTCATAGAATGAGTTTTGGAGTGTTCCTTCCTCTGCAATTTTTTGGAAGAGTTTGAAAAGGATGGGTGTGATGTCTTCTCTAAATGGTTGATAGAATTTGTCTGTGATGCCATCTGATCCTGAGCTTTTGTTTGTTGGAAGATTTCTAATCATAATTTCAATTTAATTACTGATGATTGGTCTGTTCATATTTTCTATATCTTCCTGGTTCAGTGTTGGAAGGTTATACCTCTCTAAGAATTTGTCCATTTCTTCCAGGTTGTCCATTTTATTGTCATAACGTTGCTTGTAGTAGTCTCTTAAGATGCTTTGTATTTCTGCAGTGTCTGTTGTAAGTTCTCCTTTTTTATTTCCAATTTCTTTGATTTGAGTCCTCTCCCTCTTTTTCTTGATGAGTCTGGCTAATGGTATATCAATTTTTTTTTTTTTTTTTTATCTTTTCAAAGAACCATCTTTTAGTTTTATTGATCTTTGTTATTATTTTCTTTGTTTCTATTTCATTTATTTCTGCTCTGATCTTTATGATTTTTTTTTTTCCTTCTGCTAACTTCAGGTTTTGTTTGTTCTTCTTTCTCTAGTTCCCTTAGGTGTAAGGTTAGATTGTTAATTTGAGATTTTTCTTGTTTCTTGAGGTAGGCTTGTATAGCTATAAACTTCCCTCTTAGAACTGCTTTTTCTGCATCCCAAATGTTTTGGATCATAGTGTTTTCACTGTCATTTTTTCTCTAGGTAGTTTTTGATTTCCTCTTTGATAGCTTCAGTGATCTGTTGGTTATTTAGTAGCATATTGTTTAGCTTCCATGTGTTTGTGTTTACATTTATTTCCCTCTAATTCATTTCTAATCTCATAGTGCTGTGGTCAGAAAAGGTGCTTGATATGATTTCAATTTTCTTAAATTTACTGAGGCTTGATTTGTGTGAGATGTAATCTATCCTAGAGAATGTTCCATGCACACTTGAGAAGAAAGTGTAATCAGCTGTTTTTGGATGGAACATCCTATAAATATCAATTAAATCTTTCTGATCTATTGTGTTATTTATAGATTGTGTTTTCTTATTAATTTTCTTTTTGGTTGATCTGTGCATTGGTGTAAGTGATGTGTTAAATTCCTCCACTATTATTATGTTGCTGTCAATTTCCTCTTTTATAGCTGTTAGCAGTTGCCTTATGTATTGAGGTGCTCTTATGTTGGGTGCATATATATTTATAATTGTTATATCTTCTTCTTGGATTGACCCCTTGATAATTATGTAGTGTCCTTTCTTGTCTCTTGTAACATTCTTTATTTTAAAGTCTATTTTATCTGATATGAGTATTGCTACTCCTGCTATCTTTTGATTTCCATTTGCAGGGAATATCTTTTTCCATCCCCTTACTTTCAGTCTGAATATGTCCCTACATCTGAAGTGGGTCTCTTGTAGAGAGCATATATATGGATCTTATTTTTGTATCCATTCAGCAAGCCTGGGTCTTTTGGTTGGAGCATTTAATCCATTCACGTTTAAGGCAAATATAGATATGTATATTCCTATTACCAGTTTTAAAATTGTTTTTGTTTTTGTTTTTGTTTTTTTTTTTAGGTCCTTTTCTTCTCTTGTGTTCCCCACTAACAGAAGTTCCTTTAACATTTGTTGTAGAGCTGGTTTGGTGGTGCTGAATTCTCTTAGCTTTTGCTTGTCTGTAAAGCTTTTGATTTCTCTCTTGAATCTGAATGAGATCCTTTTTGGGTAAAGTAATCTTAGTTGTAGGTCCTTCTCTTTCATTTCTTTAAGTATATCTTGCCACTGTTTTCTGGCTAGTAGAATTTCTGCTGAGAAATCAGCTGTTAACCGTATGGGAGTTCCCTTGTATGTTTTTTGTCCTTTTTCCCTAACTGTTTTCAATAATTTTCCTTTGTCTTTAATCTTTGCCAATTTTATTTTTATGTGTCCTGGCATGTTTCTCCTTGGGTTTGTCCTGTATGGGACTCTCTGTGCTTCCTGGACTTGGGTGGCTATTTCCTTTCCCATGTTAGGAAAGTTTTTGACTATTATCTCTTCAAATATTTTCTCAGGTCATTTCTATCTCTCTTCTCCTTCTAGGACCCCTATAATGCAAATGTTGTAGCATTTAATGTTTTCCCAGAAGTCTCTTAAGCTGCCTTCATTCCTTTTCATTCTGTTTTCTTTATTCTGTTCAGCAGCAGTTAATTCCATCATTCTGTCTTCCATGTTACTTATCTGTTCTTCTGCCTCAGTTATTCTGCTATTGATGCCATCTAGTGTAGCTTTCATTTCAGTTATTGTATTGTTCCTCTCTGTTTGTTTGTTCTTTAATTCTTTTTGATCTTTGTTAAACATTTCTTGAATCTTCTTGATCTTTGCCTCCATTCTTTTTCTGAGGTCCTGGATCATTTTCACTATCATTATTCTGAATTCTTTTTCTGGAAGGTTGCCTATCTCCACTTCATTTAGTTGTTTCTCTGGGTTTTTATTTTGTTCCTCCCTCTGGTACATGACCCTCTGCCTTTTCATCTTGTCTATCTTTCTGTGAATGTGGATTTTGTTCCACAGGCTGCAGGATTGTAATTCTTGCTGCTGCTCTCTGCCCTCTGGTGCATGAGTTTATGTAAGAGGCTTGTGCAAGTTTCCTGATGGGAGGGACTCTGTTTTTCTTTTTTAATGAATTCAATTTCATAAATAAAATGGTATTAGTCTGGGTGGTGTGTGTAATATTTCAGTAACATTGCCCTCCAGGATCTCATAGTCCTAGCAAAATAAGTTCATTTCTTGCTCACACTACAAGTTGACTAAGTGGCAGGGGTTCCTAACTCCCCTGTTTCTCCTTGTTTATCAACACAAGCTAATCATATCAATGGTCTTTGGAAAGTATTTTAAGATCTATAAATTACATGTTTTTTTTTTTTTTTTAATATTTCATGAATTGGAAAATAAATATTTACATATTTATTCTTTTTAAAAAATATTGTCTATATTTTAGGTCTGGCCTTAGACATCCTTCAATTAAATTTGTCCTTTAAGTTAAAAGCTGTCTAATTAAAAATTCTTGCAAAATTAGTTAAGTTCAAATTCCTGCATCAGCCCACCCCAAATTGTCATTATATCAATTTTGAAATGGTTTTGTTTTTTGCTACTAACTTCTGAGTCACCTATCAGAAAAATAATTAGAATAAATAATGGTGTAACACTTTCTAAGATCATATTATTTATAAATAATAATTTAGAAATTCAAAGAATGTTAAGCCAATTATTATTTTAATTTCCCTAACTTTATCTTTACACTAATTTAAATACTCACTTATCACCTATTTTGTACTATATTTCTTGGAATAATTATTTTCTCAAAATATGAAAGATTTTCCTTATCATTTTATAAAAACAAGAACTCAGCCAATCACTTTTCTGCTTTATTATTAATTAGATTATGTTTTATTAAAAAGTCACTTACAAAAGAGAGTTCAGTGTCAATAACTTGATATTTCAGTCAAAATTAAATAGAAATTTTAAATGTTTATACAAGAAAAATCACTAAAGTAGATTATACACTCTGAAATTTACAGAGATTCAATGCTGTCTTCAAATTATTTAAAATTTATATAAAATATTATTTCCATTAGGAAAATGGATGTATAAATTATAAGTAATAGCTCAAGTGATGTAAAAGATACTTCAAATGTTTTTAAAGCTTCAAGCCATTAGTGAAAACTAAACTTACTAGAACTATCCTATTTATGTTGCAAATATATTGTTTAAAAATATCAAAATTCACATAAAATGAAAACAATAATTTTTAAGAATCAATGGTTTTAACAAGCAACAAAGCAAGTTTGCTCTTTCAAAATGGGTTCCTAAATTTATTATTTAAATGGATGTTTACCATCCTACTGTTGGCTGAAAAAAAAAAATTCACAATGGGAGAGTTGTGAGTTAACTTTTACTTGGGGCAAAATGAGGACGATACCCTGGGAGACAGCATTTTAGATAGTTCCGAGAAACTGTTCCAGAGAGGTGGGGGAGAAGGTCAGTATATGTATGATTTTGATTAAGGGGCAATACATGCAATCAAGCACATATTTTTTTGCAGAAGGTAGCTGCTAGTCATGAGGAGCAGATGTCACCATGAAAGATTTTAGTGCTTTTCTAGATATGAGGAGGTGCAAGAATTGGGCTCATAAAATGTTCTCCTGAAAATATCTAACTATCTGAAGAGCTTTTCTGCCAGGTTTTCTCAGAGCACAGAGTGCCTCACTCCTGATTTCCACCCTGTACTCCTTTCAGGGGGTGTTGAAGGTCAGCAGCTGCAGCAGCTCATGATTTAATGATTGTAGAGGTAGATGGCAAGTGTCAATTTGTAGTTGGCACTAACATATCAATGAGTAAAGGAAACAATAATGTATTTCCATGTAAAAAAGGTTGTTCTTACTGGAAACCTCTTGCTTAGGAAGTTAACATAGAGTGATTAAGAACAAATAGTTATAGCAAAGGCTAGGCTTACAGAATTAGTTTGACCACACTTACTGGGAATGTGGTTTTGGTAACATATTAAGTCACTCAATCACTCAGTAACTTCACCAGTGAACTTTGGGTAACAATGAAAACATTTAAGGATTGTTAGAAAATTTAGGTAGACAATGTGTAGAAATCTATTAACACAGTGCCTGTCAATGAGGTAGATTTATTTACTACTATTATAATCATTATTTTTACAATTATATAATAGTTGACCATTCTTGTCATCAAAAAAAATCTCCCTAAGAGGAAGGTTATTTTTTTTAATTATTAAGTAATAAAATAGAGATGTTTTTATATTCAACTGACATTTATATGGTAAAGGAAATAGATAGTCAATAGCATTAAAAACTCAGTGACAGTTTAGACACACAAAAATAAAAACACCTAAGAAGTAATCTAACATTTCTGGTTTTAATGACATTTTAAAAGACTGTTATATTTTTGGATAGTGAGAATATTTTAAGTCAATAAAAAAGTAGTTTAAGCTTATTTTAGATTTATTAATTTTTATAGAACATAAATTACTCCTTCAAAATCAGGAAAATCTCTGCTCCACAAGTTTTAAGCAGTGGAAAGAGTTTGGGTAACTTATACATTTTTATCTTATATATTTTCCTTACTTTCAAGTAAGAATAATATTAGTTACTGTGCCACAGGATTATTTTGACAATGAGGTAAACCACGTATGAACCAGTAGCACCTTGTCTCCCTCAAAATGAAAACTCTGTAAATTACTATGCTTATAATTAAGCTTTTGCAATGAAAATACTTATTTTTTGAATTGTTAATTTCACACTTTTTCTTTCATAAAGGAAATGGTTTAAAATGTTTTGCAAAATGTTTCAACCTTTATTCACAACAATCTCATAAATTTGGTGGGTAAGTTTCATTTGAGCAAGGTTACTTCTATTGAGATTTGAAAATTATATGTGACCTGTAATTGTTATCAGAAACAGTAACACTATTTGACAAATGACTTAATCACTCCACTCTAGAACAACACAATTTTCTTGTTATAATAAAATATCTCTTCCAAGAGTGCATATGGATTTGAACTTCCATGGATTTCTATAAAATTTTAGCTACTTTGTAATACAGCTTTGTCCTGAAACACTGAAATATTCCACAAGGTAAATGCTCACCTATTTTGCTGCATGCCAGAAAAAAGTCACTTTCAAGGTTCATAGAATAACTATTCTTGTGACAGTTGTCCATTTTTGAAAATACACAAACCTTCCCTCTTGTTGAAAAGAAACATGGAATATTCAATACCAGATGTCACTCAACATCAAGAGTCTATTTTTAAAAATGGCCATATTTCCCCTGGTATCTGTCACTGGGACAACTTAGGAGGAAAACTATGCTGAATTAAAACTTAAAATGCCTCAAAGTTTTATTAAAATAATCATATTGTAGATTTTCAGAGAGATGTAATATGTTTATTTTTTTAACACAAGTTCATGAAAATAAACTACAATTTTACTGTATTAAATATTACTTCCAATAAGGACTTACCCTTGCATTTGCTTATAATTCTCTTTCATTAATCTATTACACATTTTTTTTAAACTTAAGTTTTGCCTCCTTTGGTAAGCCTTTCTTGAGTGCTCTGCTTGAATTCTTATTCTTTCTTTGTTATAACTCCAGTGTTACCCTGTGTAAGCTAATAGCTGATGGCATCTATTTACATTTTGGTAATTTTAAATTACACATGTTTGAAATATTCTCATGTAAAATATCAAGAAAATCTCACTGTATGCACAAAATTTGAAATAATGCAAGTCCCTTCAAAATGTTTTAAATTATTATTCATACATTTAAAGCTATGGACTAAACAACTTATAAACTGCATTTAAGCTATTGGCAAATGGTAGCCCCAATTTAACGAGTAAAGAAAATCATCAACAATGTGTGAATCAAGCTGTTGTTTCACTTGCATTATAATTACAATTTAGAGTAATTTAGTAAGGTGTCTAATTGACTTCCAATATTTCAATAAATGGGAGTGTGTGTTAGTACTTTAAAACCTAAACTTCAAGAGAGAATAACATGTAATTAAAAGCTATAAAAAAGCCTAAAAGAAGTCCCATCCTGTACCACTGAGTTAGAAGCAAGAACTCAATATATTTTTTTTGAAAACCAAATAAAAAGTAATGTGAATGCGCTTACAAAATTAAGCTTGCAAATGTCATGTGAATGGGCAAAAGAAGGAAATGATATTTGCCGCATAGTTCTATGATTGAGGTTGCTATAATGCATTACTAAGTAAATGTGTATCCTAAGGCACTCTATATACTTGATAATTTAAGGGGAGGTGGTTATAAAATGCAGTGTTCTACATCAGGTGTTTATTGTGCTTTAAAATTGTTTGGAGGACCTCCCTTGTGGTCCAGTGGTTAAGACTAGTCATTTCCACTGCAGAGGGTGTGGGTTCAATCCCTGGTCGGGAACTAAGATCCCACATGCCTTGTGACTCAGCTAAAATAAAATAAAATAAATTTAAATTAAATTAAAAAGTAAAATAAAACTGTTTGGAAAGGCAAAATCATGGTGATCTCAGGTGGCCTCAGTTTGAAGCAGTGTTTCAGTTCCCAGCCAGTGATTGAGGTAGGGTAGTGACAGTGAGAGTGCTGAAATCTAGCCACTAAACCAGTGGTCAGTGGCAAGGCCCTGGTGTTACAGCTTTACAGAAGAAGAATTCTGACAAAGTAGTGAAACAAGTAAATTATTTATTAGGAGATAAAAAGAGCACAGTGCGTGTGGATAGATACACAGGGTACTCAGAGAGAGAGTCACACACTCATGGCAGTTTAAATCACTTATATGGGGCATTTCTTCTGGATTTCCTTTGGCCAATCATTTTGATTTTCTTGATTCAAGGTCCATATTTTGTATATAGCAGAATCTTCTCATGTGTGAACATGCATCTCTTAACCAAGATGGATTCCACCAAAGAGACCTGTGGGTAGTTAGCATCATTTGTCATCACTCCTCTTTTGGCATCCGATGAGCCTTTCTCCTCATGTGTAGTTGGGAAGGTCTCCTGACTTTGAGAATGTAGAATATGTTATCTCTTATCTTCTCTCTGGGCGGGGCTTAGCCTCCTCTCTCAATTGTCTTGATATTCTCATCTCAGAGTAATGGTCCACAGGGATCTTCAACTGTTTACCCTGGGGAGCCCATCTGTTTCTTGCCTCAATGATACAATCCACAATGAAAGCATCCTCCCTACTTTACATTTATCCTTATGGGAATATTAGTCTTAAATTGTAATGCAAGTTTTTCAGGATATTTTCTACATACTTATTTATGAATATGCCCACCATTGCTGGATGGAACTCCAGGAATTCAGAGATCATGTGTTATTTATCTCTATTTTACCAACACCAAGAAAACACCATCAAATAGAATGCACTAAACAATGAATGAGTAAATGAATGAATGAAGTATGTAAATTTCTGCCTTGTAAATAACAAGTAACCAAATAAATAACCAAACTTACTTACTTAATAATGTTACTTTTTGAACTGTAACAAAATAAGTAACTGAAAAATAAAAATCACACTAATGTTCAAAATATTATATTGAACTACCTAACAGGCAAAGGATAGGATATTTTCAGATAGATTATTCCACATGATAAAAATATCCTGTAAATATAGGTGTATGCTTTGATATTAAATAAAAACAGCAAAAATAAAATTTATATTGTAGCTTAATTATTAACCATTATGCTTTTATAAAAGTAAGTATAGTGTTACTAACATATTTTTATTTTATTTTATTTTTTTATTTTTTATTGTTTTTTATTCATTTTTTTTTTTTGCGGTACGCGGGCTTCTCACTGTTGTGGCCTCTCCCATTGTGGAGCACAGGCTCCGGACATGCAGGCTCAGCGGCCATGGCTCACGGGCCCAGCCGCTCCACGGCATGTGGGATCTTCCCGGACCGGGGCATGAACCTGTGTCCCCTGCATCGGCAGGTGGACTCTCAACCACTGTGCCACCAGGGAAGCCCCATTTTTCTTTTTTTTTTTTTTTTTACTAACATATTTTTAGATACTGATTTTTTTCAGTCCTGGAAATTAGACACTTGAACAGTATTTTATTTTATATTGTTTATTTTCTTTGTATATTAAGTTTGGCATTCAAGAACCAGTTAAGTTTTGATCTAAAGCTTCTAAGTTTTTTTGCTGTGTTCACTGGGACGAAAAGCTCAAAGCAACAGTGTTATCAAATGGAGTTTTCCCTGCTTACCACTTAAAAAATCAATTACTCAAACACGTCAGTAGAAAGGAAAGGTACCTATAAGCAGAATGCTACAATCCGGGAAGTTGGTGGACTCAGCATCCCCCAAAAACCACCTCAGAAAACTCTGCTTGGCCATGAAACTTTTAAAGGGAAAGAGGGAAGTAATCTCAGTTAATCATTGAGATAAGAAGTCAGAGTCATCGCCATCCCCCTCACTGCTTGCACGCTCCTAGGTTTCTTGTGACCTCCCCCTAGATGTTATCTTGTTCCCACTGTTTGCTCATACAGTGCTTTTGGGAGATTGCTAAAGGGGAAGCTAAGGAAGACATCTGGTCATCTGTTAATTACTTATTTTTCATTTCTACTTCTTTGATCTATGGAAAGAACTGACAAGTTAGATAAGGTGCTGTGTGATTAAAAGATTTGAATGGTGTGCTTTGGCCGGATATGAGTATGGCATGGGTGTGCCTGGTTTAAAAGTTAGTTACAATATAGCTTTGCAAAAGTGACAAGAAAAGTGGCTTCCTGCTGAGGGAGGTTTCCTACTTAGTCTGTATAAGACTAATAATTATTACAGTAGTGATTAAAAAGCCTTAGTCTAATAATTTATGATCAGTGTTTACTGAGGGTTTTGTGTGTGTGTGTCTATAGCCATTGCTCTTACATATTTAAAAAAAATCAGCAGTAGTTTTTTGAGGTGTTGAAGAATGGTATACTATAGTAAACAATTGAGCTAATAAGTTTAACAATTTTAAAAAAATAATTCTAAAACCTGACAATGTATCAATAAAAGCAATAAATAGAGCACAATCAATTTTAATAAATTGCATTTTACAAATCAAGGAGCCAAGTTGTTGAGAATCTAACTTCCTCTCCTGATTTGCTTTTTTTTTTTTTTTTTTTTTTCTCTGCCATATCAATATAAACTAAATAAACTATTCATATGGTATTTTATTTACATAAAAAGTATTGTTTTTACTTCTACTGTATGTAAAACATTACCCTGGGTGTTGAGGTAGATAAAGAGAGAGTAGGATTTTTTACAGTTTAGGGGCTCTTGTTAGCACATTAAAAATAGGCAGTTGACATAAGGAGGATCTGAATTTGATTTCTAATGCTGACACTTAACTTCTTATATATCCTGAGGTGAACGATTTAACCTCCCTGAACTGTAGTATCCTTATCTAAGAACTGGGGATAGGTTGGTTGTGAAATCTCACATATGGTGATTGTTAAAATTATAATTTTAAAATGCTTCAAATATTAAGAATAATGTCTGACATATTGTACCTTAATAAATGCTAACTGCTATTATCATTGTATTTTTGTAATAGGAGGAAGAGATAAGTTTATATAAATCTATGAAACTGTCTAAGCAGAAATATATTAGGTGATAATGAAAGTAGCAGGCTGTTTGGGTCAAGTTATACAATCTGTGTTGGCTTTACAATACCTGTGTAGCAAGGTTTCTAAATTTAGTTGTGTGTATTTGATATGCTAAAAGTGTGAAACCCTCACATCTTGAGAAGTTCAGTAGGACTAGAGTAAGACATGGATGGATGACTCTGACCAGATCAGGCATGCTCATATTAATATTATTATTTTCTGGGTGTGTCATGAAGTAAAAAATATTGAAAGGTGGGGCAGAAGTGAACTAGTGGCAGAAATTTGGTGTTAAGTTGCTAAAGGAAATGTCTTGAAGCTATATAATGGTAGGAGTGTTTTACAGAAAAGTGCTTATGAGATTATGAAGAATCATATCTTCAGTGATGATATTATATAGGGCAATTTTGGTATGATTTGTACTGGATCATCTATATGAGAGCAGAATACAATGATGGTATGGAGATGGGGATATTTAGATGGAATGGGACATTAAATTCCATCCACAGGGCAGAACCGGAAGTAGAATATCCTTCTGCCCCTCAAGGCTAAAGACCGTTAGATTATTTACTTGTATAATTTATATCAAAATATGTATACACATACAAAAAGTAGTTTATAAATTTGTATATACAACAACATTGAAACATTTTTGCCACAATCTGAAAGTCTTAAATTGTTATTTAATGTTATATGAATAATTTAGCAATTATGATGGAGACATAAATCCATAAACAGTGTTTAGATCCATTTTTTATGAATTGAAATATTTTTTATTAAGATTATTTATTTCTTTAAAGTTTCAATTAATCCTAATTAGTGTAACTACTGCATTTTCATTGCGAACAAAAAATGTTGCCTGCCATTTCAGTAAACATCAAATGTTGGCCATCAAGCCATCAGCCACTACAGCCACACACCCCCACACACACCCCTCACTGGTTTCCCCTGAGGGGAATCCAGGAAAGAGAAAAAGAGGATATTGGCCCTAGAAGTAAAGATGCAGATCTAAGGAATAATTTCAGTGAGCCCAGAATTTTGCATCCTCTCATACATAGAAAAGTACTAAAATCTTTAACTTCAGATGTCTTGTTTTTTCTCAACAAGCGGTCATCCTTTGATGTTTGACTACATGTTTTTTTTTGTGTTTGTTTGTTTTTTTAAGCAAAAATGCCTATATATCTTGGCTGTTCCCTTACCTCATTGGAGTAGTTCCTCAGAGCTATCTGAGAGACTGCTTCCCTGGCCATATAATCCTCAGTAAGGTCCTTGAATAAAACATAACCAGTAATGTTTAGGTTGTGCATTTTCTTCAGTTGACACCATTTGAATAAAGAAGGATCAAATACACCTCCACAAAAGATTGCAAAATATGACTAATAGGAATATGCAATGTTTCATGGTACACTTTCTGAATCTTTTGTCTATGGGGTGTGTTTAGAGTATAATACAAAATAAATTAGCCTTACCTTACATTTTATCATTTGAACTTATTTAGAAATAATGAAGAGGAGGATAACTCTAGAAACCAGATACCTAGTACACATTTTCTCATCTTCTAATGCTACAGTATAAAGCAATGCTGGGTATTCATTGTAAAATGTATTTTTTTCTAGGTTAGAGCTTAGTTTTACCTCCATTATAAAATCATATTGATCTTTGCACTGAGTCAGCTTTCCTCTTTTTCTTTCTTGCCTAGTTATCCCCTTTATATTTAGTTTTGTTTATATTTTTCAACAATTATTTAACTTAATTTTTCCAACAATTTATGGATCTTACTCTGAATTGAACTTTAAGACTCTTTCTTCATACAATAATAAGATGAAATCATTCAGGGGATTTTATTTTCATGCATTGACTTTATGCGCCTAAATCATTTGAGATGTAACTTCTCAATAAATTTCAACACTCCCACAAAATATGCAGTCTCTATCCTATCTCTGATTTGATCTTGGCTGCTAATACACTTTCATCCTATTAATATTTTATTTCTTCCAATTACTCTCAATCAATATTTAACTTCATATAGCATTAGGTTGCTCAAAGTCAAGAATTATTTGTAACCTTAAAATAAGTATTTAAAAATTGTCCAAATTTGTTTGGCAATTCAGGGAAGTATGTGTTTTGGATGTCCACAAAGATCATACAATGTACATATGTAGAGTTTATTATCAATACTGAAACTTGCATGTTGTGAGTGCACTGTGTTCCCCATAAGTACCTCAGAAAAAGATTTTTTGGCTAGAAGTATCTCCCTGTATGACCCCACTAAACTAAAATTACTTGAGGTAGGCTGCTGTGAAGTTATTGTTAATAGTTTTCTACCATATCTCTTGGAATACATATTTTGTCACAGACTATGTGTGATTTTTGGGACCTTGCCAAAGACAAAATCCCAAACAGAAAGATATTTAAGGATCAAAAATCTGAATCAATTTTCAAAAACTCTAATATCCAAATAAATCTTGAAATGACTACACAAATTTAACTTATTTTTTCTTTGTATTTCACTGAAACCCCCACATAAATTTAAATGTTTAGCATATTAAATTGTTATTCTCAAGTTGTAACTAAAAATCATCAACAAAACTTTTAGCATACATTTTACTCTAAGACAGATGAGGAGTTAAGTTTTCATCATTCTTTCATTAGGATGGAAAAATGGACTAGTTCCCACTAAATTGTAAACTACTCTGTTTGGTCAGTTAGGTGGACAAATGTGTACTAGCAGCCAACTGTTGCAGAGCACTGAACTTACATCACATTTTACTTGTCAAGGACATGGCATTTAAAGAAAGAAAGAAAGAAAACTAGAATATTCATTTTGGGATTTATAAGATTTTCATTTTATCTCTCACAGATAGGTCAGGTTAATTAATGCACAATTGGCATTGTTGGTAATTGGTGTGAAGGAATGATTCCACTAGATGTTATTAATTTCTATTGCCTGAGGTGGGAGGAACAGTGGGTTGTGGGCATGTGTGCCCATGAAAACCTAAGAGAGAGAAAGAATTTCAAGTATACATTAAATCTGCCTTTTGTTAAAATCTTAACATCAAATGTATAATCATTGCATTGTGAAAGTATTGAGTGATTCTAAAACAGCACTTACTTCTTAGGTTGTTGTGCAGATTCAAAAAGATCTTCTTATAATGTAATTAGAACAATATCTGACCTATAGTAAGTACTCTATAAGTTAAATTGTTTTGAATCTTTCATATATATATATATATATATATATATATATATATATATATATATGATTTATGACATAAGATTGGATAGTTCACATGCTGCTTTCCTCTTGTTGATGAGCCAATTGTACAACATCTATCTAGACTCTTTCTGGTCTTAGAGCCTAAAGTATACATTGCCATTTTCTCCCAAGCCATCTTCTCCTCAGAATTATTTCAATTTATTTCAGGAATCCAGATAGCTCCCATAAGTTTTGGGGAAAGAAAACTCCAGTCCTCACTCTATAGGTAGCAAACAGGTTGAAAATCACTCTCCCTAAGTTAGATTCAAAGAGATGATAGGTAGGATATAGAATATTTTTACTTTCATATCAGATTTGAGGTGGCTTCACATGGGTTTTTTTCTTCCTTTTCTTCTTTTTAACATCTTTATTGGAGTATAATTGTTTTACAATGGTGTGTTAGTTTCTGCTTTATACCAAAGTGAATCAGTTATACATATACATATGTTCCCATATCTCTTCCCTCTTGCATCTCCCTCCCTCCCACCTTCCCTATCCCACCCCTCTAGGTGGTCACAAAGCACTGAGCTGATATCCCTGTGCTATGCAGCTGCTTCCAACTAGCTACCTATTTTACATTTGGTAGTGTATATACGTCCATGCCACTCTCACACTTTGTCACAGCTTACCCTTTACCCTCATGATATCCTCAAGTTCATTCTCTAGTACGTCTGCATCTTTATTCCCATCTTGTTCCTAGGTTCTTCACGACCATTTTTTTTTTTTTTTTTTTTTTTACATTTCATATATATATGTGTTAGCATATGGTATTTGTTTTCCTCTTTCTGACTTACTTCACTCTGTATGACAGACTCTATGTCCATCCACCTCACTACAAATAACTCAATTTTGCTTCTTTTAATGGCTGAGTAATAATCCATTGTATATATGTGCCACATCTTCTTTATCCATTCGTCTGTTGAAGGACACTTAGGTTGCTTCCATGTCCTGGCTATTGTAAACAGAGCTGCAATGAACATTTTGGTACATGACTTTTTTTAATTATGATTTTATCAGGGTATATGTCCAGTAGTGGGATTACTGTGTTATATGGTAGTTCTATTTTTAGTATTTGAAGGAACCTCCATACTGTTCTACATAGTGGCTGTATCAATTTACATTCCCAACAGTGCAAGTGGGTTCCATTTTCTTCACACTCTCCCCAGCATTTATTGTTTGTAGATTTATTGATGATGGCCATTCTGACTGGGGTGAGATGGTATCTCATTGTAGTTTTGATTTGAATTTCTCTAATTATTAATGATGTTGAGCATGATTTGATGTGTTTGTTGCAGTCTGTATATCTTCTTTGGAGAAATGTCTATTTAGGTCTTCTGCCCATTTTGGAATTGGGTTCTTTGTTTTTTTGATATTCAGCTGCATGAGCTGCTTGTAAATTTTGGAGATTAATCATTGTCAGTTGTTTCATTTGCAAATATTTTCTTCCATTCTGAGGGTTGTCTTTTCATCTTGTTTATGGTTTCCTTTGCTCTGCAAAAGCTTTTAACTTTCAATAGTTACCATTTATTTTTGTTTTTATTTCCATTTCTCTAAGAGGTGAGTCAAAAAGGATTGTGCTGTGATTCATGTAATAGAGTGTTCTGTCTATTTTTTCCTCTAAAAGTTTGATAGTGTTGGGCCTTACATTTAGGCCTTTAATCCATTTTGAGTTTATTTTTGTGTATGGTGTTAGGGAGTGATCTAATCTCATTCTTTTACATGTAGCTGTCCAGTTTTTCCAGCACCACTTATTAAAGAGGCTGTCTTTTCTCCACTGTAGACTCTTGCCTCCTTTATCAAAGATAAGTTGACCATATGTGCATGGGTTTATCTCTGAGCTTTATATCCTCTTCCATTGATCTATATTTCTGTTTTTGTGTCAGTACCATACTGTCTTGATTACTGTAGCTTTGTAGTATAGTTTGAAGTCAGGGAACATGATTCCTTCAGCCCCATTTTTCTTTCTCAAGATTTCTTTGGCTATTCAGGGGCTTTTGTGTTTCCATACAAATTGTGAAATTTTTGTTCTCGGACTGTGAAAACCTACCCTAATAGTGTAGTTTTATTGGGTAGTTTGATAGGGATTGCATTGAATCTGTAGATTGCTTTGGGTAGTATAGTCATTTTCACAGTGTTGATTCTTCCAATCCAAGAACATAGTATATCTCTCCATCTATTTGTATCATCTTTAATTTCTTTCATCAGTGTCTTATAATTTTCGGCATACAAGTCTTTTGTCTCCTTAGGTAGGTTTATTCCTAGATATTTTATTCTTTTTGTTGCAATGGTAAATTAGAGTGTTTTCTTAATTTCACTTTCAGATTTTTCACCATTAGTGTATAGGCACGCAAGAGATTTCTGTGCATTAATTCTGTATACTGCTACTTTTCCAGATTCATTGATTAGCTCTAGTAGTTTTCTGGTGGCACATTTAGGATTCTCTATGTACAGTATCATGTCATCTGCAAACTGTGACAGCTTTACTTCTTCTTTTCCAATTTAGATTCCTTTTATTTCTTTTTCTTCTCTGGTTGCTGTGGCTAAAATTTCCAAAACTATGTTGAATAATAGTGGTGAGAGTGGGCAACCTTGTCTTCTTCCTGATCTTAGTGGAAATTGTTTCAGTTTTTCACCACTGAGGATGATTTGACTGTGGTTTTTTCATATATGACCATTATTATATTGAGGTAAGTTCCCTCAACGCCTACTTTCTGGAGGGTTTTTAAAATAAATGGGTGTTGAATTTTTTTTAAAGCTTTCTCTGCATCTATTGAAATGATCAGATGGTTTTCCTCCTATGATTGGTTATCATGGTGTATCACATTGATTGATTCGCATATATTGAGGAATCCTTGCATTCCTGGGATAAACCCCACTTGATCATGGGGTATGATCCTTTTAATGTGCTGTTGGATTCTGTTTGCTAGTATTTTGTTGAGGATTTTTGTATCTATGTTCATCAGTGATTTGGCCTGTAGTTTTCTTTCTTTGTGATATATTTGTCTAGTTTTCGTATCAAGGTGATGGTGGTCTCATAGAATGAGTTGAAGAGTGTTCCTCCCTCTGCTATATTTTGGAAGAGTTTGAGAAGGACAGGTGTTAGCTCTTCTCAAAATATTTGATAGAATTCACATGTGAAGCTTTCTGCTCCTGGACTTTTGTTTTTTGGAAGATTTTAAATCACATTCTCAATTTCAGTACTTGTGATTGGTCTGTTTATATTTTCCACTTCTTCTTGGTTCAAGTCTTAGAAGGTTGTGCTTCTCTAAGAATTTGTCCATTTCTTTCAGTTTGTGCATTTTATTGGCATAAAGTTGCTTGTAGTAATCTCTTATGATCCTTTGTATTTCTGCAGTGTCAGTTTTTCCTTCTTTTTCATTTCTAATTCTATTGATTTGAGCCCTCTCCATTGTTTTCTTGATGACTCTGGCTAATGGATAATCTTTTTTTTTTTTTTTTTTTTTTTTTTTTTTTTATCATCTCAAAGGGCCAGGTTTTAGGTTTATTGACTTTGCTATCATTCCCTTCACTTCTTTTTCATTTATTTCTGATCTGATATTTATGATTTCTTTCCTTCTGCTAACATTGGTTTTGTTTTTGTTTTTTCTTTCTCTAATTGCTTTCGGTGTAAGGTTAGGTTGTTTATTTGAGATGTTTCTCATTTCTTAAGGTAGGATTGTATTACTATAAACTTCCCTCTTAGAATTGCTTTTGTGGCATCCCATAGGTTTTGGATGGTCATGTTTTCATTGTCATTTGTTTCTAGGTATTTTTTTGATTTCCTTGGTCATCTCTTGGTTATTAAGTAGTGTATTGTTTTGCCTCCATATGTTTGTATATTTTACAGATTTTTTCCTGTAATTTATATCTAGTCTCATAGCATTGTGGTTGGAAAAGATACTTGATACAATTTTAATTTTCTTAAGTTTACCAAGGCTTGATTTGTTACCCAAGGTATGATCTATCTTGGACAATGTTCCATGAGCACTTGAGAAGAAAGTTTATTCTGTTGTTTTTGCATGGAATATCCTATAAATATCAATTGAGTCAATCTTGCTTAATGGATCATTTAAAGCTTGTGTTACCTTATTTATTTTCATTTTGGATGATCTGTCCGTTGGTAAAAGTGGGGTTTTAAAATCACCTACTATGATTGTGTTACTGTTGACTTCCCCTTTTATGGCTGTTTGTATTTGCCTTATGTATTTAGGTGCTCCTATGTTGGGTGCATAAATATTTACAATTTTTATATCTTCTTCTTGGATCAGTGCCTTGATCATTATGTAGTGTCCTTCTTTGCCTCTTGTAATAATCTTTGTTTTAAAGTCTATTTTGTCTGATATGAAAATTGCTACTCCAGGTTTCTTTTGATTTCCATATTCATGGAATAGCTTTTTCCATCCCCTCACTTTCAGTCTGTATGTGTCCCTATGTCTGAAGTCAGTCTCTTGTAGACAGCATATATATGGGTCTTGTTTTTGTATCCATTCAGCCAGTCTAAGTCTTTTGGTTGGAGCATTTAATCCATCTACATTTAAGGTAGTCATCGATATGTACATTCTTAGTACCATTTTCTTAATTGTTTGCAGTTTGTTACTTTAGGTATTTTCCTTCTCTTTTGTTTCATGCCTAGAGAAGATCCTTTAGCATTTGTTCTAAAGCTGGTTTGGTGGTGCTGAATTATCTTTGCTTTTGCTTGTCTCTAAAGGTTTTAATTTCTTTGTCAAATCTGAATGAGATCCTTGCTGGATAGAGTAGTCTTGGTTGTTTTTTCCTCTTCATCACTTTAAATATGTCCTGCCACTCCCTTCTGGCTTGCAGAGTTTCTGCTGAAAGATCAGCTCTTAACCTTACGGGGATTACCTTGAATGTTATTTATTGTTTTTCCTTTGCTGCTTTTAAAAATATTTTCTTTGTACTGAATTCTTGATAGTTTGATTATTATGTGTCTCAAAGTGTTCCTCCTTGGATTTATCCTGTATGGGACTTTCTGTGCTTCCTGCACTTGACTAACTATTTCCTTTCCCATATTAGGGAAGTTTTCAACTATAATCTCTTCAAATATTTTCTCAGTCCCTTTCTTTTTCTCTTCTTCTTATTCGACCTATATAATTCGAATGGTGGGTGTATATTGTTGTCCCAGAGGTCTCTGAGACTGTCCTCAATTCTTTTCATTTTTTTTTTTTTTTTTTTTTCATTATTCTAGTCTGCAATAGTTATTTCCAATCTTTTATCTTCCAGGTCACTTATCCATTTTTCTGTCTCAGTTATCCTGGTATTGATCCCTTCCAGAGAATTTTAAATTTCATTTATTGTGTTGTTCATCACTGTTTCTTTGCTCTTTAGTTCTTCTATGTCCTTGTTAAACTTTTCTTGTATTTTGGCCATTCTATTTCCCAGATTTTAGATCATATTTACTATCATTATTCTGAATTATTTTTCAAGTATACTGCCTATTTCCTCTTCATTTGTTAGGTCTGGTGGGCTTTTACCTTGTTCCTTCATCTGCTGTGTTTTTCTCTGTCTTCTCATTTTGCTTAACTTACTGTGTTTGGGGTCTCCTTTTCACAGGCTGCAGTTTTGTATTTCCCATTGTTTTTGGTGTCTGTTTCCAGTGTCTAAGGTTGGTTCAGTGGGTGGTGTAGGTTCCCTGGTGGAGGGGACTAGTTCCTGTGTTCTGGTGGATGAGGCTGGATCTTGTATTTTTGGTGGGCAAGTCCACATCTCATGGTATGTTTTGGAGTGTCTGTTACCTTAATATGATTTTAGATGGCCTCTCTGGTAATAGGTGGGTTTTTCTTCCTGTCTTGCTAGTTGTTTGGTATAGGGTGTCCAGTACCATAGCTTG
Organism: Inia geoffrensis; assembly: GCA_036417435.1. Lineage (NCBI taxonomy): Eukaryota > Metazoa > Chordata > Mammalia > Artiodactyla > Iniidae > Inia > Inia geoffrensis. Next base: position 49,290,804 of record CM070916.1, read on the forward strand.
CTGGTCATTGAGTGGGGTTGGGTCTTGCCGTTGAGATGGAAATCTTTGGGTGATTATCACTGTTTGATATTATGCAGACCTGGGAGGTCCCTTGTGAAATAATGTTCTGAACTTGGGTCTCCCACCTCAGAGACACAGCCCTGACACCTTGCTGAAGCACTGAAAGCCTGACATCCACATGGCTGAGAATAAAAGTTAGAAAGAAAAGAAAGGAAAATGATAAAATAAAATAAAATAAGGTTATTAAAATAAAAACATTATTATTTTTTTAAGTAATTTAAGAAGAAAGAAGAGAGAAACCAAACCAAAAAACAAAACCACTAATGATAACAAGTGCTAAAAACTATAAAAAACAAACAAACAAACAACAGATAGAACCCTAGGACAACTAGTAAAAGCAAAGCAATATGTACAAAATCACACACAGAAACATACACATATACATTCACAAAAAGAGATAAAGGGAAAAAAAACTATATATTGTTTGCTCCCAAAGTCCACCTCCTCAATTTGGGATGACTCATTGTGTATTCAGGTATTCCACAGATGCATTACACATCAAGTTGGTTGTGGACATATAATCTGCTGTTCCTGAGGCTGCTGGGAGAGAGTTCCCTTTCTCTTCTTTGTCTCACAGCTCCTGGGGTTCAGCTTTGGATTTGGCCCTGCCTCTGCATGTAGGTCACCTGAGGGTGTCTGTTCCCCACCCAGAGAGGATGGGGTTAAAGGGGCAGGTGATTAGGGGAGTCTGGCTCACTCAGGCGGGGAGGTGGGAGGGTTAAAGAATGCGGGACAACCCTGCAGTGGCAGAGGCCAGCATGATGTTGCACCAGCCTGAGGTGCACCATGTGTTCTCCTGGGGAAGTTGTCCCTGGATCATGGGACCCTGGCAGTGGTGGGCTGCCCAGGCTCCCTGGAACTGAGTTGTGAATAATGACCTGTGCTTGCACACACACTTCTTGGTGGCTGCAGCAGCAGCCTTGACATCTCATTCCCGTCTCTGGGGCCAGCTCTGATAGCTGCTGCTCGCGCCCATCTCTGGAGCTCCTTTAAGTGGCACTCTTAATCCCCACTCCTCACCCACCAAGAAACAAAGAAGCAAGAAAAAGTCTCTTGACTCTTAGGCAGCTCCAGATTTTTTTCCTGGACTCCCTTCTGGCTAGCTGTAGTGCAGTAGCCCCCTTCAGGCTGTGTTCACACAGCCAACCCCAGTCCTCTCACTGGGATCTGACCTCTGAAGCCTGAGCCTCCTGGCTTCACGTTTTGATCTGCCTCATAAAATCAGAACTACAATTATTTGTCTACATAACAAAAATAATATAAATAAATAAAACATCAATAATAATAATAAGTGGAAATAGGAAAGTAATAAAAACAGCAATGTTTTTCTTTAGGTTCACCTGCTATTCTGGTTACAGTTAAATGCAATGATTACAATTCTATATTACTACCTAGACTTATGTTATACATTTTGGATTTCATCATACACAGAAATCTAGTTTAGAGTTAGATAAAAATCGTGCCCCAGATACTTATGTTTCAAATAATGCAGTGATAAAGCAAATGTATCAAAATTAATTATTTAAACTAAACTCAAGAGATCAACATTTGATAACACCGTTCAAGTATAAAATGTCTTAGAAGTACTCTTCTTTTGCATTCTCTATAAAAGAAAAAGGGGGAAAGGGCTAAGGTAATTATTTATTCTTACAGATGCCACAATCAACAAAAATATCCTTCCTAGTGTACATGGGAAAAAAACAAATTGAGACCTTGTAGACATTAGTATATAATTACATGTATTTACTCTCCTGCTTTTTTTGGGAAATAAAATATCTATAATTTAAATGTAAATCTAACAAATTATGAAATTTAATGAAAAAAAGACCCACCTGAGCAAATCTTTGCTTTCATTATTTTAAGAAAGAGTATTTTACATTATAATGGGTGAGAGGAAATAGCCTTCATTAATATAAGGATATATTTGCATGAATGTGCCTACTTGAATTGAGTTTTGCTATTTCTTATAAATTAATAGGTTTGTTGTGCATTCAGATATAAATTATAACTTCATAAAAACCCACATGCTAGAATCCTCAAAATTGAATTTATGATTAAAACATATATTTTCATAAACATAAAAGTAATTTACAAATAAAATAAATATATTAGCCATAAATATTAAATATTTTTATAAGTGCTGAAATTAGCTCAGATGCTCATATTTATATAAATAAAACAACATAGCAGGTCTATTGAAAGATGGTAAACAATAATTTACAATTTTATGTGACAGGACTACTATGTTCAGTTCAATCTCACTCACTGTTGTGTTTTTTCCTTTACCTTTTTCAGTGATGTTTAAATATATATATATATATATATATATATATATATATATATATATATATATATATATATATATATATATATTTGATTATATCCATGAATCATTTTCAGTAATATTAACATCATCAACAAACAATTATGAAAATAAAATAATCATTTTTATTCCTTAAGTATTTAATATGTCATGCATTATGCATTTTTTTACATCTATTATGTTATGTTTCAGAAAACTATTAAATAAATACCGTTTTTTAATCTCCTTAGTACACATAAGGGAAATGAGACTTTGAAAGGTTGGTAGCTTGATTGAAGTTCCCTAGCTAATGAATAATATAAAAAGGAATAAAGTACATTTTTCAGCCCAAACTCCAGAGAACGTTATGGTGTCTAAAATTATACATATATGCTTCCTTAAATTTATGTCTTATAAAAATAGAAAATTGAGTATTTACACAAAGCTTCCTTGAGGTAAATATTTGAAATCACTTATTTCTTGAAAATTCAGGCAAACTGTTCTAAATTTCTTTATATCTGTGCTTACTTTTAGAAAGAATGATCACTTTTACTCTTATTTTCTACAAGTATTCAACAACTAAAAATCTGGTAAACAAAAGTGGAAGATAATTTAGATATGCAAAAAAAAATTAATTACTTCAGCAGTTTCTAATTGAACATTAAATTTTGTTAGTTTAGTAAGCTGTTAGACTTGAATGCCTTTCCATCTTTTAAGAGGATGTACATAAATTTATTGTAAATATTCACTGCATGCAAAAAGTTAACATTTCACATCTCTAAAATAATATTCTTTCTGAATAAATTGAATTTTAAAAGATATATATGGTGAAAATATAAGTTTTTTACACTTACATCTTATTTAATTACACTTTTAAAAATAAAAAGTAGCTGCATATTTCACAAGAAGAGGAATAAATTTCAAGAAGTTTGTAACTCTGAATTAATAAATATTCCCATAGGTATCTACATGAAAGAGAAAGAGGAGTACAGAATAAAAGGTACCAACAGCTCAGAGATAAATTTAAACATTTGGTGACACACTAAAAGTGCAACAATACACCTTTGTCTTTTTCCTGCATTAATTTTTTTTCAGATACATAGAAAATGTATACTGATTGCTCATTACTAACTTAGTTGGGGCAAAACTTTAATTTAACATGTTTTTGACCTTAAATAACCCATACTGAGTAAGAAAAGCAAATAACAACAATAATAACAATACAAACAATTATTTGCAATTCACCATGTTTAACTAAGGTACTGGAATATGATTAAAATAAACATAAAGGGAAAGATAAAAAAGTATTAATTCTAAATAAGAGTGTTTGTTTTATGTGAATTTTAGGGAAAGAAAATTAAGAGTATTATATAACTCTTTCCCAGAACAAAGATGCCCATCCTGAGTTTTATAATGATGATGAAAGGCTTTCCAACACTGAATAAGCTGAGAAAATTGTAGACTTGAAACAAATATGGTATTGCAACAAAAAATACTTATAATAAAGAAAAAAGGGTTGCTACTACAGTTTAAAGAAAAAGAAAAGAATGTACAACCAACATTTATAAAATGAGTGAGGGGGATAACATAAGATGGTTGATACACAGGAGAATTTAAAATACTTATTCCTTGCTCACTCACTGTTTGCAAACTGGAAACATCAATTTAATCACTAAAAATGATAATTTCTTCTAGGAAAATCTTAGGCCAGCTATGCAATCACTTTGCATTATTTTTGCAATCCCCAGGGTTTTATCCTTGTACACATAATACTGTATATAAAAAATAAAGTTACAAAAGATTCTAATCATAGAAAATATATTAGCATGCTTTGTATTAAAGTAAAGCTTTTTGCTCATGATGAATTCATTGAAAAATGTCTTTATAAACTCTGCTGGGACTTCCCTAGTGGTGCAGTGGTTAAGAATCCAACTGCCGATGCAGGGGACACAGGTTTGAGCCCTGGTCTGGGAAGATCTCACATGCTGTGGAGCAACTAAGCCCATGTACCACAATTTCTGAGCCTGCACTCTAGAGCCTGTGAGCCACAACTACTGAGCCTGCATGTCACAACTTCTGAAGCCTATGCACCTAGAGCCCATGCTCTGCAACAAGAGAAGCCAACGCAATGAGACGCCTGCACAATGCAATGAAGAGTAGCCCTCACTCGCCACAACTAGAGAAAGCCCACACACAGCAGCGAAGACACACCACAGCCAAAAATAAATAAATTAATTAATTAAAAAAAAAAACCTTTGCTGAAAATATGATTTAAAATAACCTTTAAATAGGAATTAAAGTAATTATTTTTCTAGTTGAAAAAATTGTCCTCAAAAGTTTAATATTTTCATTAAAATGTTAGGAAAATAGGAGGTTAAAATATAGTCTAATCATTAATTTTTTTTAAGGAAAAAAGAACAACACATTTTTCTAAATCTGTCTCTCACACATATTTTACCTTTATGGTGAGAGTTAAACTGCACATTTCATAACCTTTATCCACATAAATTTCCTTTTACCCCTCTTTCACACCTTCCACTGATATATAAATACAGATTTCTACACTGATTTAATAAGATCATTAGGCTCTGTTTTGCTGGACACAACAACCATTTGAACACTCATGTCAGCAGAATGCACTGTTAAAGATTATATCAGAATAGATTAAATACCACATTGATTTTTCAAAAGTACATTTCTGCTTACTTGGAGGAGTAGATGAAGGTTGATTCTTGAAATTAGAAAAGTGGTCTCTGTACACAGCCTGTGTTTATGATATTTCAGATAGTTTTGGTGTTGCTTTTGTATTGATAATGCAAATGAAATGTATTTCTATTTTCCTTTTCCACAAAATCTTATTGTATTTATTAAATAATTTTCCAGTAGCTCTACATTGTTATTATTAGATTATATCTCCTTCAATGCATTTTACCTGCAACCATCTAGTCATATTAGAAAATGAACATGGTGAAGCTTACATGAATGCTTAAAGAAAACATGAAATTTTTACAATAGACTGCCTTTGCAGCATGTTTAAGAAAACCCACATAGACGAAAAAAGGGAATATAGTTTCTGATCAATGAAAAAAAGCTCATAACTGTATTAGGTATCAAAATCTTCAGTGTTTTAAAAGTGAAAATCCCCATATAGGAATAATTCAAACTTCTTCCCAGGAAGTAATTTTCTTTCACAAATTACTGTGCACATACTGCACTACTGTGCACTGGACTTAAAAAGTTACATTCATCCTTTCTTACAATTAGTTAATGTACTGATCAAAAGCCAGCTTTAATAGAAGACTTTCAGTAAGAAGGTATCTACTATCTTGTGAATTTCTTAAGCACTAAGAAATGGTATGATACAGTATATTTTATTCACATCATATATAGTCTGTAATAACATTTTTAACTCTAAAAGTCATTCTTGGCCTCCTAGTTAATATGTATCTAAAGGGTATATTTTGAACTGCTAATATTGCTTTGTACTGTGCCTACATTTTATAGATTTTAAACCATTAAGCAAAATAATCTTCCAAATTTTGTGTTTTTTAATGAAGTCTTAGCCTTAAGAAATTAATATGAACTAAAATAAATAGCTTCAAGATAAAGTGAATAACATTAAACAGCATCAATTCAAAATTATGATAATGAATCTACAAATTGCAACAGTATAAAATTGTCACATAGCTAAAGGCATAGACTTTGGATCCTGTCCTGTTTTTCTGATAATATTTTTTTCCTGTCTCCAAATAATCTCTTCCCTATGAGCCTTTGAACTAGTGACTCTTATTTGTAGAAGCAGAAGCTCTATCTTTCGTGTATGTTTCTAATTCAAATCACAATGAAGTCCATTTCTGGCATCTTAGGAGTGCAGCTGATTAAAAGCAACTATCATGATTTATTCAACAACTATGTACTGAGTCTGGAGCACTGTAGAAAGTATTGAAAATGAAACAAAGATATGCTTTTGTCCTCCATGAGTTTATAATCTAATGATGGTGTATAAAAGTTACTGAACAAGGCGTCAAATAATAGGTGCTATGTGAGTATCAGCTATAATAAGTGACATTCATTTTACCAGAAAGAGCACAGTAAACTCTGATGATTGGAAAATAATGTTTGGGATACAGTCACATAAACTTGAAATACAAATGATAAATGGAAAGACAGCAATACTGTCTTACCTCAGGAAACAAGAAAATCCCAAAAAACAACTTAACCTACACCTAAACAACTAGAAAAAGAAGAACAAACCAAACCAAAAGTTAATAGAGGGAAAGAAATCATAACAATCAGAGTAAAAATAAGTGAGATAGAGATGAAGAAAACAATGGAAAAGATCATTAAAACTAAAAGCTGGTTATTTGAAAAAATAAACAAAATTGATAAACTTTTAGCCAGACTTATCAAGAAAAAAAGGGAGAGGGCTCAAGTCAAAAAATTCAAAATGAAAAGCGAGAAGTTACAATTGATACAATAGAAATACAAAGGATCATAAGTGACTACTACAAACAACAATATGCCAATAAAATGCATAACCTAGAAGAAACAGACAAATTCATAGAAAGGTACAATCTCCCAAGACTGAACCAGGAAGAAATAGAAAATATGAACGGACAAATCATATGTAGTGAAGTAGAAATTGTGATTAAAAAACATCCAAGAAACAAAAGTCCAGTACCAGATGGATTCACAGGGGAATTCTATCAAACATTTAGATAAGATTTAACACCTATTCTTCTGAAACTATTCCAAAAAACTGGAGATGAAGGAACACTCATAAACTCATTCAATGAGGCAACCACCACCCTGATACAAAAACCAGACAATGATGCCACAAAACAAGAAGATTACAGGCCAATATCACTAATGAACATAGACACAAAAATCCTCAACAAAATATTGATACTAGAAAAGTGACTCCAACAATACAGTAAAAGGCTCATACAGTACAGTTGATTGAGATTTATCTCAGGGAGGTGAGGAGTTTTCAATAACCACAAATCAATCAGTGTGATAAATCACATGAATATATTGAAGGATAAAGCCACATGATCATTTCAATAGATGCAACAAAAGATTTTGACAAATTTTAACATGGATTTATGTTAAAAACTCTACAGAAAGTGAGCACAGAGTAGATAGTGAGACTATCTCAACACAATAAAGGCTGTATATGACAAACCCACAGCTAACATCATACTAAATGGTGAAAAGCTGAAAGCATTTCCTCTAAGATCAGGAACACAACAAGGAAGTCCACTCCCCCCACTTTTATTCAACATAGTTTTGGAAGTCCTAGCAATTAGAGAAGAAAAAGAAGTAAAAAGAATCCAAATTGGAAACGAAGAAGTAAAACTGTCACTGTTTGCAGATGACATGATATTTTACATAGAAAATCCTAAAGATGCTACCAGAAAACTATTAGAAGATGTCAATGAAATCAGTAAGGTTGTAGGATAAACAATTAATACACAGAAAGCTCTCGCATTTCTATAAACTAACAACAACAACAAAAAAAATCAGAAAGAGAAATTAAGGAAACAACTCCATTTAACATTGGATCAAAATGAATAGAATACCGAGAAATAAACTTAATTTGGAGGCAGAATACCTGTTCTCTGAAAACTATAAGACACTGATGGGAGAAATCAAAGATGATAGAGGCAGATGGAAAGATATACCATGTTCCTAGATTGGAAAAATCACTATTGTCAAAATGACTATACTCCCCAAGGCAATCTACAGATTCAATGCAATCCCTGTCAAATTACCAATGGCATTTTTTGCAGATCTAGAACAACAACAACAACAAAAAAATCTTAAAATTTGTATGGACACACAAAAGATCACATATAGCTAAAGCAATCTTGAGAAAGAAAAATTGAGCTGGAAGAATCAGGCTCCCTGACATCAGAGTATACTACAAAGCTATAGTCATCAAAATGGTATGGTACTGACACAAAAACAGAAATATAGATCAATGGAACAGGATAGAATGCCCAGAAATAAACCCATACACCTATGGTCAATTAATTTGTGACAGAGGAGGCAAGAATATACAATGTAGCTAGACAGTCTCTTCAATAAGTGGTGCTGGGAAAACTGGACAGCTACATGTAAAAGAATAAAATTAGAACATTCTCTAACACCATACACAAAAATAAACTCAAAATTGATTAAAGACATGAATGTAAACCAGATACTACAAAACACTTCAAGGAAAACCTAGGCAGAGCACACTTTGACATAAATTGCAGCAATATATTTTTGGATCCACCTCCTAGAGTAATGAAAATAAATTAAAAATAAACAAATGGGAGCTAATTAAATTTTAAAGATTTTGCCAGTAAAGGAAACCATAAACAAATGAAAAGACAACACACAGAATGGGAGAAAATATTTGCAAACAAAGTGACCAACAAGGGATCAATCTCTAAAATATACAAACAGCCCATGTAGCTCGATATAAAAAAAAAAAAAAATCACAAAATGGGCAGTAGATCTAGGCAGATATTTCTCCAAAGATGGCATGCAGATGGCTAACAGTCATATGTAAAAATGTTCAACATTGCTGATTATTATAGACATGCAAACCAAAACTATGAGATATAACCCCACAACAGTCAGAATGGCCATCATAATAAAGGCTACTAACAATAAATGCTGGAGAAGGTGTGGAGAAATGGAACCCCCTATACTGTTAGTGGGAATGAAAATTGGTACAACCACTATGGAGAACAGTGTGTAGGTTCCTTAAAAAACAAAAAATAGAGCTACCATATGATGAAGTATTTCCATTCCTGGGCATGTATCTAGAGGAAACCATAATTTTAAAGGATACATGCACCACAATGTTCATTGCAGCAGTATTTGCAATAGCCAAGACATAGATAATCACTGAGGACCTACTATATAGCACAGGGAAATCTACTCAATATTCTGTAATAGTCTAAATGGAAAAGAATATGAAAAAGAGTAGATATGTGTATACGTATAACTGAATCACTTTGCTGTACACCTGAAACTAACACACACTGTAAATCAACTGTACTCCAATATAAAATAAAAAATTAAATGGGTAGTATAAAAAATAATAAAATAAAATATGTATCCCTCAAAAACCATGATCCAACTATATGCTGTCTACAAGAGGCTCATTTTAGATTGAAAGACAGAAATGGGTTGAAAATGAAAGGATGGAAAAAGATATTCCATGCAAATGGTAACCAAGAGAGCAAAGGTGGCTATACTAATAGCAGACAAAATAAACTATAAATCAAGAGTTTACAGGAGACAAAGAAGAATATTATTTACTAGTAAAAGGTTCAAGCAAGAAGATATAACAATTATAAACATTTACATACATGAGAACAGACCATATATGAAGCAAAAATTGATTGAAGGGAAAAATAGACAGTTCTACAATAATAGTTAGAGACGTCAATACTCTACTCTCAATAATAGAACAGTCAGATAGAAAAAAAGAAAAAAAAAAAAAAACAATGTGAAATTAGAGGACTTGACCACCATAATCCAACTACCTCTAACAAACTTATTAAGAACACTTTATCCAATAACAACAAAATTCACATTCTCCTCAAGTGCATGGGAGACATTTTCCAAGATATACCATGTGTTAAGTGTCAAACTAAGTTTCAATAGATGTTAAAAGGTAGATATTAAACAAAATATCTACTCTAATCATAACAGGATGAAGTTAGAGATCATTACAGAAGTACAGTTGAACCTTGAATGACATCGGGCAGGGTGGGGTGGGGTTAGGAATGCCAACACCACAAGCAGTGGAAATCCACATATAACTTTATAGTTGGCCCACCTTACCTGAAGTTCCATATTCATGGATTTAACCAACTGCAGACTGTATAGTACCATAGTATTTATTTTTAAAAATGTGTGTGTAAGAGGACTTTCCCAGTACAAACCCATGTTGTTCAAGAATCAACTGTACAATGGGAAAATTCACAAATTTGTAACAATTAAATACAGTCTTAAACAACCAATTATTCAAAGAAGAAATTACAAGGGAAAGTAGAAAACAAAATTCAAATCAAAACCATAATAAGATACTATCTCACACCATTAGAATGATTACTATCAAAAACACAGAAAATAACAAATGTTGGCAAAGATAGAGAAAAATTGAAACTCTTGTACACTGTTGATGGGAATGTAAAATAGAACAGCTGCTGTGTATGGAAGTTCTTCAAAAAATTTAAAATAGGAATACCTTATGATCTAGCAATTCTGATTCTGGGCATATACCCAAAAAATTGAAAGCAGGGTTTCTGTGGGATATTTGTACACCCATGTTCACAGCAGCATTATTTACAATAGCTAAAACATGGAAATAACCCAAGTGTCTATCAATAGGTGAATGGATAAACAAAATATGATATATACATACAATGAAATATCATTCTGCCTTAGAAATTCTGACACAAGCTACAACATGGACGAACCTTGAGGACATTATGCTAAGTGAAATATGCCAGTCACAAGAGAACAAATACTGTATGATTCCACTTGTATGAGGTACCTATCTAGAGTAATCAAAATCATAAAGACAGAAAGTAGAATGATGTTTGCCAGGGACTGGGGATAGGAGTTAATGGGAATTATTGTTTCATGGATATAGAGTTTTAGTTTTTGCAAGATGAAAAAAATTTTAGAGATGAATGGTGGTGATGGTTTCACAACAATGTGAATATACTTAATGCCATTGAACTGTACATTTTAAAATGGTTAATATGTTACATTTTATGTTGTGTATTTTATTATAGTAAAAAATGAAAAAAAAAGAATGTATTCTAAATTTCATAAAATGCTTTTTTATGAATATCTTGAGATTACTATATAGATTTTTTCAATTAGACTTTAAATATAATGAAAACATTGATTTTTCTACAATTAAACAAACATTCCATACTTGAGATAAAGCCTACTTGGTCATGACGTATTACATTTTTTATGTAATTGTTAGATTTGACTTGTTTAATTTTTGCATCTATACAGCTAAGAAATCATGATCTATAGTATTTATTCTTTCTTGGTTTGCTTTCTCTGGTTTTGTACCATATTTCTAAACATTGCTTTAGAATGAACTGTGCAGTATTAACTCCTCTTCAATTTTTGGAATAGTTTGGGTACAGGTGATATGATTTCTTTCTTCATACTTTGGAATAATTTACCAATGGAGTCATCAGGGCCTAAAATTTTTGACAGGATTTTAAACTACAAATTCAGTTTCTTTCATGTATGTAGGACTAAACAAGTTCTGTATTTTCCTTGAATAAGTTTTGACAGCTTTTATCAAGAAATTTATCTATTTCATCTGAATTATTAAATAATGGGCCATAAAGTTGTTATATCTCATTATTATTTTAATATCTGTATAATTCTATAGTCATATCACTTCTCTCATTTCTAATTCCAGCAGTTTTTGTCTTTTCTCTTTTTCTTATCACTTTGTTAGAGGCTTATCAACATATTGATTTCCTAAAAAAACAGATTTTGAGATTTTGGCTCTGTGTAAAGTTCAGAAATTATTCTCTTCACTCATTTTGGGTAAATCTTTCACTGGCATTGGATAATTTTCTTTAACCTGCATGCTCAGCTGAAGAGTAAATCTCACTTACTTTGAGAATATATTTGGGCTAATCTGATTTAAAATTATGACTGTGTGTGATACTCATAATTTAAATTGACGATGAAACTTGGGGTATGTCAGACATCCTCTTCAGCAACCTAAATTATGTTTTATTATGAACTCCATAAAACTGTTGATGGGGAGAGGTTTGACAATAGATTAATACAAAATAAAAAGAGAACAGGTCAAGGAATTTCAAATATAAGACCAATAAGTTACAAGGTAAATTCCTACTAATTATAGATACTGATCTACACTGAGTTTGTATTATAAACCAGAATGAGTGGCATCTTTGATTATTTAACATAGGATAAGTAATGTCTATATACCATGCTTTTATGTCTTTCTAGGGCACCATAAAATATTTCAGAAAATGATAGTGTTTTTTATTTATTTATTTTTTTAATTTCATTCTGATCTAAAGAGTTGAATAATATTTACACAAAGATAGGGTAGGTCTTATAGAAAAACAGTAAATATATATGAATGTGAGACCATAAAAATGGAAAAATAAAAGCATTTAAAATACTTGTTTCTATTTGTTTTTAAATTTGCAAGAATAATTTCATTGAACCAAGTAGAATATTTCCCAAATGATTCTTAATACTTAAAATTATTAATTGATTTATAAGGTATATGTTTGAGTGCATGTATGTTAGTTTATTAAGGTGCAGATATAGAGACCCTCTAGAACTGTCTGATGTATGTATGGCATGTATCTGCTGCATCTGTTGTGCGAAGCTACATACTAAATCTTACTAAATTTTCTGAGTTATTAGAGTTATATCAATTTCTGTCAGGTGTTAAATGAGCTCATTCTTTAAACTACAATTCCTTATACAAATTTATTGTATTAAAAATAAATTTTTAAAAATAATTAGCCCAAAATACTTTACAGTGTTCCTAAATAAGGGAAACATTGCCTTGAATCAGAAATGAAACAGAATTGTAAAGCAGTGGGTAGGAGTGAAGGTATTGCTTCATTGGGCTTTGGCTTAGAAAAGGCCTTTGGCCACTGGAAATTCAATCCTTCTGCAATAATTGGAGCTAAAAGTACAACATGAAAAGCACAATAAGAAAATACACTGCTGCTAGAAACTGACAAAGGATTAATCTCCAAAATATACAAGCAGCTCATGCAGCTCAATAGCAAAAAATCAAACAACCCAATCCAAAAATGGGCAGAAGGCCGAAATAGGCATTTCTCCAAAGAAGATATACAGATTGTCAACAAACACATGAAAGGATGTTCAATGTCACTACTCATTAGAGAAATGAAAATCAAAACTGCAATGAGGTATCACTTCACACTGGTCAGAATGGCCATCATCAAAAGCATCTACAAACAATAAATGCTGGAGAGGGTGTGGAGAAAAGGGAACCCTCCTGCATTGTTGGTGGGAATGTAAATTGATACAGCCACAATGGAGAACAGTATGGAGATTCCTTAAAAACTAAAAAAATAGAATTACCATAAGACCCAGCAATCCCACTACTGATCATATCCTCTGAGAAAACCATAGATGGAAGAGGGAGGGGATATGGGAATATAAGTATACGTATAGCTGATTCATTTTGTAATACAGCAGAAACTAACACAACAATGTAAAGCAATTATACTCCAATAAAGGTGCTCAAAAAAAAAAATAGGAGTCATGTACCACAATGTTCATTGCAACGCTATTTACAATAGCCAGGACATGGAAGCAATCTAAGTGTCCATTGACAGATGAATTGTGGCACATATATACAATGGAATATTACTCAGCCATAAAAAGAAATGAAATTGAGTTATTTGTAGTGAGGTGGATGGACCGAGGGTCTGTCATACAAAGTGAAGTACATCAGAAAGGGAAAAACGAATGCCATATGCTAGCACATATATATGGAATCTAAAAAAAATGGTTCTGAAGTACCTAGGGGCAGGATAGGGATAAAGATGCAGACATAGAGAATGGACTTGAGGACACAGGAAGGGGGAAGGGTAAGCTGGGATGAAGTGAGAGAATGTCATGGGTATATATACAGTACCAAATGTAAAACAGATAACTAGTGGGAAGCAGGCTCATAGCACAAGGAGATCATCTCGGTGCTTTGTGACCACCTAGAGGAGTGGGATAGGGAGGGTGTGAGGGAGACAAAAGAGGGAGGGTATATGAGGATATATGTATATGTATAGCTGATTCATTTTGTTATACAGCAGAAGCTAACAAAACATTGTAAAGCAATTATACTCCAATAACCATGTTTAAAATAATGATTTAATTCATAATTCAAGTACTTTGTAGATGTATGACACATTCCTTAAATGGCAGTTTTCTTGTTTTATAATGGGAATAATACCTATCATAGTGACAGAATTTTGTGAAGTTTGAATTACATGATATATATATAAAATGTTTAATACAGAATGCTATATGTAGTAAAGCATTCACTAATTCTTGGATGTAACCGTTATTACCATCTGTGTAATATCTTGTTGACACCTAAATCTCTGGCAGCCTTACTTATTCCAATCTGTAAAGAAATGAATCCCTTAATTATTTGGTTACCCTAGGATATAGTTCATATAGGTGGGATAGGTTAAATGTTTGATTCATCCTCCCCTATCCCCTCACATTTATTTTTTTACCAGTTTTTGAACTAATGAGTTGGTTCACTAACATTTTTCTTTAAAAGGGAGAAAATATGTTTTTGTTCCCCTTAATATTTTGAATTCAAAGATTAAAACATACTCAATGTGTTTCAATCATTTCAGTTACTCTTCTTTTTTTTTGCCATACGTGGGCCTCTCACTGTTGTGGCCTTTCCTGGTGCAGAGCACAGGCTCCGGACTCACAGGCTCAGCGGCCATGGCTCGCGGGCCTAGCTGCTCCACGGCACGTGAGATCTTCCCGGACTTGGGCACGAACCCGTGTCCCTTGCATCGGCAAGGGGACTCTCAACCACTGGGCCACCAGGGAAGCCCCTGTAGTTACTCTTATAATGTGTGATTTCCCATCTTTAGCCATAGGAAATCTGTGTCAGGTCCTGAGTTCTTTGGCATGAACACATTAGTTTTGATAATTTCTTTCATTTGTGGTTTATCAGTGCTCTGGGACTATCTTGTACATTTTCTATCCCAGTTATTTCTCTAAAGTTTCCCAATTCATTTTATGTGAAATGGTGGAGACCCTACTCCAAGTGGTTTTGCTAAGTTGGCCATTGATTGCAAGCTTTTATAATGGACAGAGTTAGAAACTTTTTTAAAAGATATATATCATACAAATTTGAAATTCATCAGAAGTGTAACCTTTGTATTATAAGTTCATCAGAGTTCCTACTTATTTTTCCCATCTAGTCTAATCATAATATCCCAGACTTTGCAAGTACAGTCTTTATTAACTATTAAAATACTTTGGGGCTTCCCTGGTGGCACAGTGGTTGAGAATCTGCCTGCTAATGCAGGGTACATGGGTTCAAGCCCTGGTCTGGGAGGATCCCACATGCCGCAGAGCAACTAGGCCTGTGAGCCACAACTACTCAACCTGCGCTTCTGGAGCCTGTGATCCACAACAAGAGAGGCCGTGATAGTGAGACGCCCGTGCACCACGATGAAGAGTGGCCCCTGCTTGCCACAACTACAGATAGCCCTCACACAGAAATGAAGACCTAACTCAGCAAAAGTAAATAAATAAATTAATAAAATACTTTGATCAGTTATTTATAATAGATAAGATGCTTAAATACAGGTTGATATAATTTCTAGAGTAAAGTAGAGATAGATTGTCATAGGATAACAAATCAGGAGAAAAAGCTCACCTTGTCTGAATGATGCCTTGTCCTTGTTTAAATAGTTCCCTAAACCTCTTTTCCATTTAAAGGCCCTAAGACAGGCAACTTTATTTTCCTAGATTGCCTTCTATTTCAACTCTAAGTCTGAATAACTATTATTTATTCAGCTTAAATTCTAATGTTTCTAAGGGTTATCCCCCAAATCTAAATTGTATTTTTTTTTTTTTTTAATTTTTGTGGTACATGGGCCTGTCACTGCTGTGGCCTCTCCCACTGTGGAGCACAGGCCCCGGACGTGCAGGCTCAGCAGCCATGGCTCATGGGCCCAACCACTCCACGGCATGTGGGATCCTCCCAGACTGGGGCACGAACCCACGTCCCCTGCATTGGCAGGCAGACTCCCAACCACTGTGCCACCAGGGAAGCCCTTAAATTGTATTCTTATGTCAGAGAATCTTATAACACCTTCAGCTTTTCTTTAACACCTCTTATTGAAGTTGGTAATAATGTATTTGTGATATTGTTTAATTGTCTCCTACATTAAATTCTAAGTGCATATAATTAAAAAAAATAGAAAGAAAGAAAGAAGAAAGAAAGAAAGAAAGAAAGAAAGAAAGGAAGAAAGAAAGAAAGAAAGAAAGAAAGAAAGAAAGAAAGAAAGAAAGAAAGAAAGAAAGAAAGAAAGAAAGAAAGAAAGAAAGAAAGAAAGAAAGAAAGAAAGAAAGGAAAAGAAAATACACTACTGTGTGAATTCAGAGACTGGGTGGGCATGCCACAGTATAAGTAAAAGATAAACAAAACAAAACAAAACTTCTGCTTATTTCTCCCTGGGGCTATAATCGAGAGAGAAGGCAGAACACAGGCAGCACCACTCTCAGGAGCTGAACCAAGGGTTCCACAGACTTGTTACAAAGCACAGGAACTTACTCTGCCACTGAAGCTTCATCTCTAAAATAATGGTCTGGGGAAGGAGACAAGAAAACAACCAAGAAAAGAGTGAGTACAGACATGATAAGACTGAGGAAAGAGAAACTAAAATAAAGGCTTCCCATTCAAAATTTGCCACAAAATTTTAATTGTGCTATAATATACATAATCAAAAGTTTTCCATTAAAGTTTTCCATCTTAACCATTTTTAAGTATACACTTCAATGACATTAAGTACGTTCACATTATTGTGCAAGCATCACCATGATCCAGTTACAGAAATCTTTTCATCTTGCAAATCTGAAATTCTATACTCATTAAAAAATTACTCTCCATTTCTTTTGGGTCCTGCTCCTGGCATCCACCATTCTTCTGTCTTTAACTTTGACTGTTCTAGGTACCTCAGATAAGTGGAGTCATACAGTATCTGTTCTTTTGTGACTGGCTTATTTCACTCAACATAATGTCTTCAAGGATCATCAACATTGTAGCATGGATCAGACTTTCCTTCCTTTTTAAGGTTGAATAATATTACATTGTATGTATATACTACATTTTATTACCCATTCATCTATCAGTGGACATTTGGGCTGCTTCCATTTGTTGGCTATTTCAAATAATGGTACTATGAACATAGATGCACAAATATATTTTTGAATTTCTGCTTTCAATTCTTTCATATATATACCCAGAAGTGGAATTGTTGGATGATATGGTAATGCTAATTATAATTTCTTGATTAACCATCATAGTGTTTTTGACAGCAGCTTTACCATTTTACATTTCTATCAACAGTATGCCAGAGTTCCAGTTTTTCTACATTCTTATCAACACTTTCTTTTCTTTTCTTTCTTTTTTTTTTTATAGCAGTCATCCTAAGGATAATAAAGTAATATATCATTGTGGTTTGGATTAGCATTTCCTTAAAGAGTAGTGATATTGAACAACTTTACATGTGCTTATTGACCATTTGTATATCTTCTATGGCAAAATATTTATCAAATTCTTGTCCATGTTAAAGGTTGTGTTGTTTTTGTTGTTAAGTTTTAGGAGTTCTCTATATATTCAGGATATTAACCTTTTATCAGATATAGAGTTTGCAATTTGTTTTAACATTTTGTGTGTGGCCTTATTATTCTGTTTTTTCCCCAAACTTTATTGAGATATAATTGACATATAACACTGTGTAAGTTTAAGGTGTACAATGTGTTGATTTGATGCCCTCATATATTATAAAATGATTACCACCATAGTATTAACTAACATTTCCAGGTCACATAATTATCATATCTTTTTGTGGTGAGAACATTTAAGATTTACTCTCTTAGCAACCCTCAAGTATGTAATTCAATATTATTAGCTATAATCAACACAGTGTATGTTAGATTCTAGAATTTATTCATCTTATAACTGGAAGCTTGTATCCATTGACCAACAGCTCCCTTCTCCCTACCCCCACCCACTTCATGCTTGGGGAACTACCAAAACTCTCTGTATCTTTTTTAGATTCCACATATAAGTGATATCATATAGTATGTCTTTCTCCACCTGATTTATTTCACTTAGCATAGTGCTCTCGAGGTCCATCCATGTTGTCTCAAATGGCAAGATTTCCTTCTTTCCCACTGCAGAATAATATCCCATTGTGTATATATACCACAACTTCTTTATCCACTCATCCACTGATGGACAATTTAAGTTTTTTTTCATATCTTGGCTATTGTGAATACTGCTGCAAAAAACATGGATGGTTCTTTGAGTTCCTGTTTTCACTTCCTTTGGATATATACCCAGAGTGGAATTGCTGCATCATATTGTAATTCTATCTTTAATTTTCTGAGAATATTTCATATTGTTTTCTGTAGTGGC
Organism: Inia geoffrensis; assembly: GCA_036417435.1. Classification (NCBI taxonomy): domain Eukaryota; kingdom Metazoa; phylum Chordata; class Mammalia; order Artiodactyla; family Iniidae; genus Inia; species Inia geoffrensis. Next base: position 49,309,406 of record CM070916.1, read on the forward strand.
TGGACCAATTTACATTCCCACCAACAGTGCACCAGGGTTCCCTTTCTTCCAACATCCTTGCCAACACTTGGTATTGCTTGCATTTTTGATGACAGCCATTCTAACAGCTGTAAGTAATAACTTATTGTAGATTTTATTTTTTACCTGATAATTAGTAATGTTGAACACTTTTTCATATACTTGACCTTTTGGATGTCTTCTTTTGAAAAATATCTATTCTTTTTCTCTGGTCATTTTTAAAGTGGATTGCTTTTTGCTGTTGTGTCATACCAGTTCTTTACATATTTTGGAAACTAATCCCTTATGAAATACATTTGCAAATATTTTCTCTAATTTTATAAGTTGTCTTTTCACTTTGTTGATTGTTTCTTTTGCTGTGCAGAAGCTTTTTTATTTTGAATAGGCCCACTTGTTAATTTTTGCTCTTGCTGTTGTGCTTTTGATGTTATTTCAAAAAACAAAAACAAAAAAAAACTGTTGCCAAGACCTATGACAAAGAGTTTTTCCCTATGTTTTTTTTTTTTTTTTTTTTCTAGGACTTTCAGTTTAATTTCTTATATTTAAATATTTAATTGACTTTAAGCTAATTTTTGTGAGTGGTGTAAAATAGGAGTCTAATTTCAGTCGTATGCATGTGGTTATCCATTTTTCCTAGGATGATTTGTTGAAGAGACTGTCATTTTCCCATTGAGTACTATTTGTCCCCTTGCCAAATATTACTTGACCATCTATATGAGGGTTTATTCCTGGGTTCTTGATTTTGTTCCATTAGTCTATGTGTCTATTTACATATCAGTACCAAATAGTTTTCATTACTACAGCTTTGTAGTATAGTTTGAAACCAGGAACTGTGTTACCTCCAGCTTTTTTCTGATTTCTTTGGCTATTCATGGTCTTTTGTGATTCCATGCAAATTTCAGGGTTTTTTTTCTATTTATATGAAAAAAAAAAAAAAAAAAAACCTTCAGAATTTTGATAGAGGTTGCATTGACTCTATAGATGGTTTTGTGTAGTATAGACATTTTAAAAATATTAAATGTGGTTCATAAACACTGTATATCATTCATTTGTTTGTGACTTATTCAATTTCTTTCATCAAACATATTTCACCTACTTGGTTAAATTTATTCCTAAGCATTTTATTGTTTTTGATGCTATTGTAAATAGGATTGCTTTCTAAAATTCTATTTCAGGTAGTGTTTGGTTAATATATTGAAATGCAACTGACTTATGTATGTTGATTTTGTACACTGCAACATTGCTTACTTCATTGATTACTTCTAACAGTTTTTTGGAAGTGTTTCAGGATTTTCTATTTTTAAGATCATATCATCTGAAGACAAAGATAACTTTACTTCTTCCTTTCTGACTTAGGTGAATTTTATGTCTTTTTCTTCCTCGATTGCTCTGGCTAGAACTTCCAGTACTAGGTTGAATAGGAGTGGTGAGAGTGTGCACCCATGTCTTATTTCTGATCATAGAGGAAAATCTTACATAAAAATATCACCGTTGAATGTGATGCTAGCTGTGGGCTTGCCATATATAGCCTTTATTATGTTTAGTTATATTCCTACAGTACACAACTTCTTGAGCAATTTTGTCTTGAAAAGATGTATTTTCATGCATATTAACACATCTATTGACATAATCATATTATTTTTTTTTCTTTTATTCTACTAATGTGGTATCATATTTATTAATTTGTTTATGTTTAACCATTCTTGCATCCCACAAATAAATGCTGCTTGAACATGAGGTATGGTTCTTTTAAAGCTATTTTAAATATATTTGCTAGTATTTTGTTGAGAATATTCACATCTATATTTATTAAGGATAAATGGTGTGTAGTTTTCTTTTCTTTATAATGTCCTTAGCTGCCTTTGGAGTCAGAGTAATTCTGCCCTCCTAAAATGAGTTTCAGAGTACTGACTCCTCTTCAATTTTTTGGAAGGTTTGAGAAGGATTGTTATTAACACTTTTTAAAATGTATTGTAGAATTCACCAGTGAAACCATCTAGTGCAGAGATTTTTTTTTTTTTTGGTACGCGGGCCTCTCACTGTTGTGGCCTCTCCTGTTGCAGAGCAACAGGCTCCAGACACACAAGCTCAGCGGTCATGGCTCACGGGCGCAGCCACTCCATGGCAAGTGGGATCTTCCTGGACCAGGACACGAACCCATGTCCCCTGCATCGGCAGGCAGACTCTCAACCACTGCGCCACCAGGGAAGCTCTAGTGCAGGGATTTTTATGACAGGGAGTTTTTGATTATTGACTCAATTTTCTAAATCATTATTGGTCTGTTTAGATTTTTCTGTTTGTTTTTGATTCCGTCTTATTAGGTTGTATGATTCTAGGAATTTAACCATTTCCTCTAGGTTATCCAATTTGTTGGTATATAATTGTTCATAGCCGTCTGTAATATTCCTTTGTATTTTTGTGGAATCAGTTGTAATGTCTCCTCTTTCATTTCTTATTTTATTTATTTGTTGTCTATGTCTCTTTTTTGTTTTCTATAGATTTGTATTGGAGTATAATTGCTTCACAATACTGTGTTAGTTTCTGTTGCACAACAAAGCAAATCTGCCATATGTATACAAATGTCCCCATATTACCTCCCTCTTGAGCCTCCCTCTTATGCTCCCTATCACACCCCTCTAGGTCATCACAAAACACTGAGCCAATCTCTCTGTGCTATGCTGTTGATTCCTACGAGCCAAATATTTTGCAGCCAGTAGTGTATATTTGTCTCACTTCACCCCAGCTTCTCCCTCCCACACCAAGGCCTCAAGTCAATTCTCTATGTTTACCTAATTATTCCTGCCCTGAAACTAGGTTCATCAGTGCCATCATTTTTTTTTTTTTTTTTTTTTTTTAGATTCCATATGTATGTGTTAGCATATGGTATTTGTTTTTCTTCTTTTGAACTACTTCACTCTGTATGATGGACTCTATGTCCCTCCACTTCATTACAAATAACTCAATTTCATTTCTTTTTATGGCTGAGTAATATTCCATTGTATATATGTGTCACATCTTCTTTATCCATTCATCTGTCAATGAACATTTAGGTTGGTTCCATGTCCTGGCTATTGTAAATAGTGCTGCAATGAACATTGTGGTACAGATGTCTTTTTGAATTATAGTTTTCTCAGGGTATATGCCCAGTAGTGAGATTGCTGGGTCATATGGTAGTTTCTATTTTTAGTTTTTTTAAGGAGCCACCATAATGTTCTTCATAGTGGTTGTATCAAATTACATCCCAGCCAACAGTGTAGGAAGGTTCCATTTTCACCACACCCTTTCCAGCATTTATTTTTTCTAGATTTTTTGATAATGGCCATTCTGACCAGTGTGAGGTGATAACTCACTGTAGTTTTGATTTGCCTTTCTCTAATAATTAGTGATGTTGAGCATCTTTTCATGTGCCTCTTGTCTATCTATATATCTTCCTTGGTGAAATGTCTATTTAGTGCTTCTGCCCATTTTATAACTGGATTGCTTGTTTGGATATTGAACTCCATGAGCTCTTTGTAAATTTTGGAGATTAATCCTTTGTCATTTCATTTGAAAATATTTTCTCCCATTCTGTGGGAGAAAATATTCCCATTCTCCCATTCTTTTTGTCTTGTTCATGGTTTCCTTTGCTGTGCAAAAGCTTTTAAGTTTAATTAACTCTCATTTGTTCATTTTCGGATTTATTTCTGATACTCTAGGACGTGGGTCAAAAAATCCTGCTGTGGTTTATGTAAAAGTGTTTTTCCTGTGTTTTCCTCTAAGAGTTTTATAGTGTCTGGTCTTACACTTAAGTCTTTAATCCATTTGAAGCTTATTTTTATGTATGGTGTTAGGTAGTGTTCTAATTTCATTCTTTTACGTGAATGAAAGTTTTTTCCAGCACCATTTATTGAAGAGGCTGTCTTTTCTCCATTGTATATGCTTGGCTCCATTGTTATAGAATAGGTGTCCATATGTGTATGGGTTTATCTCTGGGCATTCTATCCTGTACCATTGATTTATATTTCTGTTTTTGTGTCAGTATCATACTGTTTTGATTACTGAAGCTTTGTGGTATAGTTTGAAGTCAGGGAGCCTTATTCTTGGACTCTGGTTTACTTTCTCAAGATTGCTTTGGCTATTCGGGTTTTTTTGTGTTTCCATACGAATTGTAAAATTTCTTGTTTCTAATTCTGTGAAGAGTGTAGTTGGTAGTTTGATAGGGATCACACTGAATCTGTAGATTGCTTTGGGCAGTATAGTCATTTTCACAATATTTATTCTCCAAATCCAAGAACATGGTCTATTTATTCTCTGTTTATATCATCTTTGATTTCTTTCATCAGTGTTTTGTAGTTTTCTGAGTACAAATCTTTCACCTCCTTAGGCGGGTTTATCTCTAGGTATTTTATTCTTTTTGTTAAAGTGGTAAATGGGAGTGTTTCATTAATTTCTCTTTCAGATTTTTCATTATTAGTGTACAGGAATGCAAGAGATTTCTGTGCATTATTATGTAACCTGGAACCTTACCAAATTCATTAATTAGTTCTGGTAGTTTTCTGGTGGCATATTTAGGAATTTGTATATATAGTATCATGTCATTGGCAAACAGTGATACTTTTACTTCTTCTTTTCCAATTTGTATTCATTTTATTTCTTTTTCTTCTCTGATTACTGTGGCTAAAACGTCCAAAACTATATAGAATAGGAGTGGTGAGAGTGGACATCCTTGTCTTGTTGCTGATCTTAGTAGAAATGTTTTCGTTTTTTTGCCATTGAGAATGATGCTTGCTGTGGGTTTGTCATATATGTTCTTCATTAGGTTGAGGTAGGTTCCCTCTATGCCCATTTTCTGGAAAGTTTTGATGATAAATGGGTATTGAATTTTGTTAAAAGCTTTTTCTGCATCTATTGAGATGATCATATTTTTTTATTCCTTAATTTGTTAATGTGGTGTTTCATGTTGATTGATCATTTTTATTGAAGAATTCTTAAATCTCTGGGATAAATTCCACTTGGTCATAGTGTATGATGCTTTTAATGTGTTGTTGGATTCTCTTTGCTAGTATTTTGTTCAGGATTTTTGCATCTATGTTCATCAGTGATATTGCTCTCTAATTTTCTTTTTTTGTGATATCTTTCTCTGGTTTTGGTACCAGGGTGATTGTGGCTTCATAGAATTAAGTTGGGAATGTTTCTCCCTCTTCAATTGTTTGGAAGAGTTTGAGAAGAATGGGTGTTAGCTCTTCTCTAAATGTTTGATGGAATTTCCCTCTGAAGCCATCTGGTCCTTGACTTTTGTTTCTTGTAAGATTTTAATTACAGTTTCAATTTCATTTTTGTGAAAGGTCTGTTTACATTTTCTAATTCTCCCTGGTTCATTCTTGGAAAATCATACCTTTCCAAGAATTTGTCTATTTCTTCATGGTTGTCCATTTTATTGGCATATAGTTGTTTGTAGTAGTCTCATAATCTTTTGTATTTTTGCAGTGTCAGTTGTGATTTCTTCTTTTTCATTTATGTCTATTGATTTGAGTCTTCTCTCTTTTTTTCTTGATGAGTCTGGCTAATGGTTTATCAATTTTGTTTATCTTTGCAAAGAACCAACTTTTAGTTTTATTGATCTTTGCTATTATTTTCATCATTTCTATTTCATTTGTTTCTGCTCTGATCTTTATGATTTCTTTCCTTCTACTGACTTTGGGTTTTCTTTTGTTCTTTCTCTAGTTGTTTTAAATGTAGGGTTAGATTGTTTATTTGAGACTTGTTTCTTGCGGTGAGATTGAATTGCTATAAACTTCCCTCTTAGAACTGCTTTTACTGCATCCCATAGGATTTAGGTCATTGTGTTTTCATTGTCATTTTCTATGAATTTTTTTTTTATCTCTTTTATCTCTTCTTTGATTTCTTCAGTGATCTCTTGGTTACTTAGTAGTCCATGTTTAGCCTCCAAGTATTTGTGTTTTTTACAGCTTTTCTCCTGTAATTGATTTCCAATCTCATAACATTGTTGTCCCAAAAGATGTTTGATATGATTTCAAATTTTTAAGTTTTCTGAGGCTTGATTTGTGACCCAAGATATGATCTATCCTGGATAATGTTCTGTGTGCATTTGAGACGAATATGTATTCTGCCACTTTTGAGTGGAATGTTCTATAAGTATCAGTTATATCTATCTTATCTATTGTGTCATTTAAAGCTTGTGTTTCCATATTTATTTTCTGTTTGGATGATCTGTCCATTGGTGAATGTGGGCTGTTAAAGTCCCCTACTATGTTTGAGTTACTGTTGATTTTTCCTTTCATTGTTGTTAGCATTTGCCTTATGTATTGAGGTGGTCCTATGTTGGGTGCATAAACATTTATAATTGTTATATCTTCTTCTTGGACTGATCCTTTTACCATTATGTAGTGTCCCTACTTATTCTTGTAACAGTCTTTATTTTAAAGTCTGTTTTATCTGATACTAGTATTGCTATTCCAGCTTTCTTCTGATTTCCATTTGCATGGAATATCATTTTCCATCCTTTCACTTTCAGTCTGTATGTGTCCCTAGGTCTGAAGAGGGTCTCTTATAGGCAGGATATATATGGGTCTTGTTTTTGTATCCCTTCAGCCAGTCTGTGTCTTTTGGTTGGGGCCTTTAATTCATTTACATTCAAGACTATTATCGATATGTACATTCCTATTACCATTTTCTTAATTGTTTCATGTTTGTTTTTGTGGGTCTTTTTCTTCTCTTGTGTTTCTCACCTAGAGAAGTTTCTTTAGAATTTGCTGTAAAGCTAGTTTGGTGCTGCTGAATTATCTTAGTTTTTGATGTCTGTAAAATTTTTAATTTTTCCATCTAATCTGAATGAGATCCTTGCTTGGTAGGGTAATCTTGATTGTAGTTTTTTCTCTTTCATCACTTTATATCCTGCCACTCCCTTCTGGCTTGCAGCGTTTCCACTGAAAAATTAGCTGATAACGTTATGGGGATTCCTTTGTATGTTATTTTTTTGTTTTTCCCTTGCTGCTTTTAATAGTTTTTCTTTGAATTTATTTTTTGTTAGTTTGATTAATATGTGTTTTGGTGTGTTTTTCCCAGGTTTTATCCTGTATGAGACTCTATACTTCCTGGACTTGGGTGACTATTTCCTTTCAGATGTTAGGGAAGTTTTCAACTGTAATCTCTTCAAATATTTTCTCACCTTTTTTTTTTTTTTTTTTTTTTTTAATCGTTTCTTCTTTGGGACCACTACAATTTGAATGTTGGTGCATTTAGTGTTGTCCCAGAGGTCTCTGAGATTGTCTTCAGTTTGTTTCATTCTTTTCTTTCTTTATTCTGCTCCTTAGCAGTTATTTCCACCATTTTGTCTTCCAGCTCACTTATTCATTCTTCTGCCTCTGGTATTCTATTATTGATTCCTCTAGTGTACTTTTCGTTTCTGTTATTGTGTTGTTCATCTCTGTTTGTTTGTTTTTTAGTTCTTCTAGATCTTTGTTAAATGTTGTATTTTCTCAGTCTGTGCCTCTATTCTATTCCTGAGATTCTGGGTTATCTTAACTATCATTACTCTGAATCATTTTTCAGGGTGATTGTCTATTTCCTCTTCATTTATTTGGTCTTATAGGTTTTTCCCTTACTCCTTCAACTGTGACATATTTTTTTGTCATCCTTTTTTTTTTTTTTTTTTATGTGTGGGATTGTGTTTCTGTCTTGCTGGTTTTTTTGGCCTGAGGCTTCCAACACTGGAGTTTGTAGGCTATTGGGTAGAACTGGGTCTTGGTGCTGATATGAGGAACTCTGTGAGACCTCACTCGGGTGAATATTCCCTGTGGTCTGAGTCTCTCTGTTTGTTCAGTGGTTCTGACTTGGAACTCTGACCACAGGAACTCCAGCCTGACCCCCAGCCCAGGAACCAAGGTCCCACAAGTTGTGGGGTAGAAAAAAAAAAAAGAAAGAAAGAGAAAAGAAATATAACAAAATAAAATTAGACTAGGAAAATAGGAGATATGTTAGAAAGAACATAAAAATAAATATATAGATGGATCAACAACCAGAAGGTGCATCAGCACCACAATAGTAAAAAAGAGGAGGAGGGAAAAGAAAAAAAAAATAAATAAAGAGGGAAAAGGTCTTGGTGTAAAGGCTTGCCAATTTTGTTTATATTTTCAAAAAATCAGCTGTTTTTTTTCTTGTTGTTATGGTGGCAATTCTTTTGGTGAAAGCTGGACATGTTATATAAAACAGCAGAAATGGTGATAGATAGCTTTTTATGGCTGGAAATGGGAAAAGTATGCACATCTGTCCCTAAACTAGGACTTTACTGTTGGTGTTTAACTTAATCTAGCTTGGAGTTAGGCTGGGTTTGAGGTTTGTAGTTCCTATGGTTATTCTCCATTGCCCTATAAGCTTCAAATATTTCTATTCATATGCTTTGTTTAGGGTGGGGCTGGTTTACCAAAAAGCTTTTCAAAATGCTTGCTATTTTTAGGCCTCATTTAGGCCTCATTTTTAGGCCTTCCCTTTGAGATGCACTCAAATAAGACCTATGCCATTTTGTGTGTGTTATTCTCCCAGAAGTATTTTACTGTTACTATTAGGCCCTTTTTATCCTGCTGGTTGGATGGTGGGAGATCACATGTCATACCTGTTTTTGTAATTAAGCTTCATTAGTAACCAAGCAATGAGGCTGAAATTTCTATGGTGGCCTTCTCAGTGCTGTTAACTCTCTCTTCCAACAGGAATTATATGCCCACCATGCTTCCTCTCACCCAGAGGTAGAGAGGTTTTTTGTTTTTGTTTTTGTTTTTTCTATTCAATTCCCCCAACTGCAGTGCATTTTTACCACTGCATTGAAAGCAAAATAGTTTGTGTTATTCCTCTTCACAAATTCTGACTTTCTGTCTGTAGTAGACATAGGGGAGAGAAATCCAGGATGTTTTTCCTGCTCCTCCCTTGGTGGCTGCTGTTCTACTTCCCCAGTCTTACACCAAGAAAATTGTTTTCTCATGACTCTTAACCAATATATTTGGTGAGTTCCAGGTGGAGTTTATGATGAAATCTTACATGAGAGACCAGACTTACCCCAGGAGCTCCACACTATCTTTCCAAACTAATATAACTAAATTGTTCTTACTCTTGTCCAGCTATATCTGTCCTAGGTAAATAAGTGTTTACACTCCCATCACTTCCACAGGTACTTGCCTTTACTTAGAGTTTGGGTTATTTGATTGCCCTATAACCTCAGCTATCTGATGGATTCAAGGAAAGTTGAGAAATTGCAGTTTTCCTTTTTTCAGTTTTATGAGATGTAAGCAACATACATCACTGTATATGTGTAACCAAACAGGAATTTATTGGGTCTTCCTGGAACAGACTCCCCACCCCCACTCCCCACTCCTGACCTCCATGTCCTCTGCCTCTCCTTTGTTCTAATTTCTCAGGATTGCTTTGACCATTCAGTGTTTTTTGTGGTTCCATACAAATTTCAGGATTGTTTTTACTAGTTTTGTTAAAAATGCTGTTGGACTCTCAACAGGATTGTATTGAACCTATAGATGGCTTTGGGTAGTATTGACATTTTAACATTAATTATTCTAATCCATGAACACAATCTACCTTTTCATTTATTTGTGTCTTTGTTTATTTCTCTTTTTTTTCAGTACATGGGCCTCTCACTGTTGTGGCCTCTCCCATTGTGGAGCACAGGGTCTGGATTCACAGGCTCAGTGGCAATGGCTCACAGGCCCAGCCACTCTGCGGTATGTGGGATCTTCTCAGACTGGGGCATGAACCCGTGTCCCCTGCATCGGCAGGCAGACTCTCAACCACTGTGCCACCAGGGAAGCCCTTCTTTAATTTCTTTCATCAATGTTTTATAATTTTCAGTGTGCAGATATCTCACCTCCTTGCTTTAATTTATTCTAAGAATTTTATCATTTTTGTTGTTATTGTATGAGATTTTTTTTTCTGATAAATTGTTGTTAGTGTATGTCTGCCCTTTAATTTTTAATAGTGGTATTAAAATTCTTTCTACTTCTTTCCTTCTTGAGGTTAATTGTTTAATTATTTTCTTTCTCAGATTTAATTAACCCACACAAAAAATTCAGAAAAGACACACTATCTTTCTGAACAATTTTGTAAATTTTATCCAGAATATTTATGTTTGTGTATCTGATATGTTGCTTTGGATCATAGGAACCTATATGCAGATAAATCCTCATGGTTTTTAAAACCACTTTACTGAGTTATGCTTAAGATACAAAGAAAAAAAAAACAACTGTACACATTAATATATACAACTAGATGAGTTTGAAGATAAGCACATACCTGTGAAACCATCACCAAAATCAATGCCACAAACATATTCATTGCCTCCAAAAGCATTCTCTTGTCCTATTTATTTATGATAAGAACATCTTACATAAGATCTACACTCTCAACAAAATATTAAATATACAATGCAGTATTATTAACTAAAAGCACTATGATGGGCTTCCCTGGTAGTGCAGTGGTTGAAAGTCTGCCTGCCAATGCAGGGGACGTGAGTTCGTGCTCCACTCTGGGAGGATCCCACATGCCGCAGAGCGTCTGGTCCTGTGAGCCACTGCTGCTAAGCTTGTGCATCCAGAGCCTGTGTTCTGCAATGGGAGAGGTCACAACAGTGAGAGGCCTGCATACCACACACACACACACACACACACACACAAAAAAAAAAAAAAGCACTAAAAGCACTACAGTATATAATCTATCTCTAGAACTTATTTATCTTGAATAACTGAAACATTGTACCTTTTTACTAATATCTTCTTGTCTCCCACTTCCCCCAGCTCTTGGTAACCACTATTCTACTCTCTGCTTCTTTGAGTTTGACTATATTAAATTTCCGATACAAGTTGAAACACATGTATTTGTTCTTTATTGTTTGGCTTATTTCACTTAGATTGTGTATTCCAGGATCATCCATGTTGTCACAAAGGATAGAATTTCTTTCCTTTTTAAGGCTGGATAATATTCCTTTATATACTGATGGACTTTTAGGTTGCTTTCACATCTTGTCTATTGTGAATAATGAGCAATAAACATGGGGATGCAGATATCAATTTGAGATTCTGATTTCAATTATTTTTCACATATATCATTTCTGGAATTTCTGGATCATATAGTATACTTTTAATTCTCTGAGAATGCTTTATAATGTTTTCCATAGCTGCAACACCAAATTACATCCTCACCAACAATGTACAGTTTTCTCTTTTCTCCACATCGTTGCCAACACTTGTTATCTTTTGTGTTTTTGATAATAGTCATCATCATAGGTTTGAGGTGATATCTCATCATGGTTATGATCTGCATTTCCCTGACAATTAGTGATGTTGAGCACCTTTTTATATACCTGCTAGCCATTTGTTTGTCTTCTTTGGGAAATAGTTACTCAGGTCCTTTGCCCATTTTTAAATTGGCTTACTTTTGTTTTGGTTGTTTGTTTGTTATTGAGTTTCATGAGTTCCTTATAAATTTTGGATGTTAATCCTTTATCAGATATATAGTTTGCAATTATTTTCTCCCATTTTATAAGTTGAATTTATCTTCTGTTAAAAGTTGCCTTTGCTGTCCTAGGTAGCTTCTAGTTTGTCATCCCATTTGTTTATTTGGGTGTTTGTTGACTTTACTTTTTGTATCATATCCAAGAAAGAATTGTAAGGCCAATGACAAGTTTTTCCTCCTATGTTTTCTTCTCAGAGTGTTACAATTTCAGCACTTGCATTTAAGTTTTTAGTCTATTTTGAGTTGATTTTTGTGGATGGTAAAAGATAAAGATCCAATTTCATTCTCTTGCATATAGATATCCAGTTTTCCCAGAATTATTTATGGAATGGACTAATATTTTCCTATTGTGTATTCTTGATACCCTTGTCAAAAATAAATTGAGCTTATCTATGTGCACTTATATCTGTGTTCTTTATCTTGTTCCATTAGTTTATGTGTCTGCTCTTATGTCAGTTCCATAGTGTTTTGATTACTATAGCTTTGTAATTTAGTTTGAAATCAGGAAGTATTATGTCTCCAGCTTTTGTTCTTTCTGCTCAAAATTAGTCTGATTATTCAGGGTCTTTGTTGTTCCTTATGAATCTTAGGATATTTTTCTATTTCTGTAAAAATTTCCCTGGGATTGTGATAGGGATTGCATTGAATCAGTAGATTCCTGTGGGTAATATGGATATTTTAGCAATATTTAGGATATTGGATAAATTTTGGATAATTTATCCAATCTATAAACACAAGATGTCTCTCCATTTACTAAAATTTTGTTTCATCAATTTTGTTAATGGTTTTCAATATATAAGTATTTTCCTCCTTGGTTAGGATTAAATCTAAGTGTTTTATTATTTTTGATACTATTGTAAATGGGTTTGTTTATTGATTTTCTTTTCAAGTAATTTGTTGTTAGTGTGTAAATATGCAACTGATTTTTGTATGTCAATTTTATATATATAATTTTTGTTTGTTATGGGTAGGCACTTTCAGCACTATATTGAATAGAATTGGTGATTGTGGGCATCCTTTCCTAGTTATGATCTTAGAGGAAAAGTTTTTCAGAATTTTACCATTGAGTATAATGTTAGGTGTGGACTTTTCATATATGGTTTTTATTGTGCTGCAGTAAGTTCATTCTGTATTTAATCTGTTGAGTTTTTAATCATAAATGCATGTTGAATTTTGTCAAATGCTTTAAGACGATTATGAGATTTCCATCCTTTATTCTGTTAATGTGATGTATCCCATTAATTGATTTGTGTATGTTGAAAAATCCCTGCATCCCAGGGATAAAACTCATTTGATGAAGGCATATGACACTTTTAATGTGTTGCTGAATTTGGTTTGTTATATGTTTTTGTTGAGGAATTTTTGCATCCATCTTCATCAGTGACATTGGCCTGTAGTTTTCTTTTCTTATGGTGTCTTTGTCTGGCCTTGGTATCAAGGTGATGCTAGCCTTATAGATAAATTCAGGAATATTCCCTCCTCTTTTGTTTTTTGGAAGCTTTTAAGAATGATCAGTGTTAATTGTTTTTACCTTTGGTAGAATTCATCAGTGAAGCCATCTGGTCCTGGGCTTTTCTTTATTGGGAAATTTTTGATTATTGATTCAATCTTATTTGCCATTGATCTGTTTAGGCTTTCTATTTCTTCCTCTTCTTCTCTTGTACTCCACCCCCAGCTTTGCTTGTCACTATATTTGGCCATGTGGCTGGTTCTTACCATGGGAATATAAGCAGAAATGACATCTGTCCATCTTGATCAAGGCTTTTAAGAAGTGGGAGTACCTTCTTCATATTCTCCTTATCCTTCTGCCAGTGTCATATAGATAATGGTAAGACCCAGAGGATATCAGTGAAGATATAAGAAGCCTGGAGATATTTCAAAAGAAGCCTCTATTTCTTCTTAATTTAGTTTTAGTATAAACTTATTTATGTCTTCTGTGTTTTCCAATTTGTTGGTGCATAATTGTGTGTAATAATCCCTATGCTATTTATTCATTTAGTGTTAGTTATAATATCCCCTTTTTTCATTTCTAATTTTATTTGAGTCTTCTATCTTTTGTGCTTAGGTAGTCTAGTAAAGGTCTTGCCAATTTTGCTCATCTTTGTTAAAAAAAAAAAAAAAAAACAAAAAAAAAAACTCAGTTTTATAAATTTTCTAATTTTTAAAATTCTTTATTTGATTTATTTCTTCCCTAATGTTTATTATTTTCTTCCTTCTACTAACCTTGGGTTTCATATGTTTATTTTTCTACTTCTTTGAGCTGTACAGTTACTTCAGATACTTTTCCAACTGAAATATATATTATATATAACATTGTGTAAGGTAAAAGTGTGCAACCTGTTAATCCAAAACATTTATGTATTGTAATATGATTAACATTGCAGCATTAGTTAGCACCTCTATCACATCACATAATTGCCATTTTCTTTTTGTGGAAAGGATAATTAAGATCTAGTCTCTTAACAAGTCTAATGGTCATAGTATAATATTTTCTGTACTCACAATACTGTTCAATAGATCTCCAGGACTTATTTATCTGCTGGTTGTAAGTTTCTATCTTTCTTTTTTAATATAGTTATTTATCACTATACATTTCTGTCTTAGTACTGTTTTTGCTACATCTATAAGTTTTGGTGTATTGCATTTTTATTTTCATTTTTGTTAGAATATTTCTTAATTTCCTTTTTGATTTCTTCTTTGATCCAATGATTATTCAAGAGTATGCTGTTTAATTTTCATATACTTGTGAATTTTCCCATGTTCTTTATGTTATTTATTTATACTTTTATTCCACTGTAGTTAGAAAAAAATACTTGGGATGATTTTAATATTTAAAAGTTTAAGTTTAAGACCTTTTTTTGGTGACCTAGCATGTGAACTATCCTGGAGAATGTTCCATGTATACCTGAGAATAATGTATATTTTGCTCCTGTTTGTTTGATGGAATATTTTGTATATGTCTATTAGGTTCATTTCGTCTATAGTGTTGTTCAAGTCTACTATTTTCTTATCAATTGTTCTCTCTGGTTGTTCTATCTATTATTGAAAGTGGGATATAAAGTCTCATTATTATTGAAATGCTGCTTATTTCTCCCTTCAATTTTATTGATGTTTGCTTTATATATCTGTGTGCTCTGTTATTGGATGTATATATAATTGTGGGGACCAGCTGCCAGGTTCTGCAGGTGGCTGTTGAGATCCACATGACAGTGGTTATGAGTCCCTACAACTTTTCTTTATTTTTAGTTGTGTCAATTCCTTCAGTGTGCTGGGTTAGGTGAGGAAGAAGCAAACTTCTTGCACAGTGAACTGAAGGCTATTGTTTACATGGCTCTTATTTTCCTCTGTTGTAGAAATTGCAGTTTGAGACATCTCTCTCGTTCTGAGCTATGCCAGAGTGGGGGAGGAATGCCACTGGTAAAGTGAAACTCTTCTTACCTTTTTCAGTTTGGTTGTTCTCAGATTTGGTTCTCCACCAGGGTTCTGGAACCTCTCAAATGGATGCTAGAGATATCCAAAAAGTAATTTTACCCATTGATATTTAAATCTGTTTTTCTGTGGGTCTATGTAGACTGGTACCTCCTATTCTACCATCTTGCTCAGGTCACTCCCAAGTATTTATATTTTTAGTGGCTTAGTATATCTTGTGCTTCTGAGATTTTTAAGGTCTGAAAATACAAGTGAGAAAAACATGAAGAAAAGCTAGAGATAGGAAATAAGTAATAAGGAAATGCAGCTGCTGTTGGCTGTAATTTATACAATTATTATTATTTCTCATTCTAATGTCTTTCCAATTTGTTACATTTACTTCTGATTGTGTATGAGTGAAGGAGAAAAAATTCATTAACTAACTGTCTATCTATATATGCAATATCTTCTCTTTTGAAATGTATCTATTTAGTTAATTGTAGTTATGCTATCAAATGTTTGCTATTATGTGTCTCAAATCTATATAGAACATATTTTTCTACATCAGAATTCTCACATCTGGGAGTTTTCTTTCATCAATCTCTATTGGAAAAAAAAAAAAAATGTGAACACACACTTTTTTTTCATGAGCAATATCCACATTTTTGCCATTGAGGATATAATCGTTTAAGTGAGTTTATTCTTTGTCTTCTAATAGCCTTGGATGTTGAAAGAATGTATTGAATAAAATATTCCTGCATATTATTCACCTCATTTAAGTGTATATCTTGTGCATATCAATTCTGACAGTTTTTGAAGAAATATGCCTCTGTGCCAAGATAATTAACTTCAAATTTTGGGTGATAGAATACTAGTGATTAATTTAACCCTGATATAATGAAAACTTAGGATATAAAATTAGACAATAATGTAAGTGTTTATGTTGCCTCTCATTACTTTTCTCTGTGAGGTTCCAATAAAAACTTTAATTATTTTGGATAGTTTTCAGTTTTACTATTAACATGCCACCAGTCATACTTTCTTGGGTGGTAGCTGCTTATAACAGGCAAGAACATACACCAGGCTTAGAGTCTATATTTATGGATTATATAATGAACACTGATCTTCAGTAATTATATGACTCAGAAGGGCAATATGAAGTATGAAGAAGTATGAAGTATAGTCCTCTTTCACTATGTGTGGGGAATTGGTTCCAGTAATCCCCATACCAAAAAATTAGTAATTCCTCAAGTTTCTTATACAAAGTGGAGTAGTACAGTTGGCCCTCCCTATCCACAGGTTCCACAAGTATGGTTTATTGAAACATGATTACAGAACCCATGGATACCAAGGGTTGATTATATATGAAAATTGAAGTATGAAGAAGAATCTTGTTTTTTTTTTTAAGAGATTCTCTAGTAGCAACCTTTATTTACATTCTCCCAACATCTCAGTGACATGCTTATAAAAACACAAATATATTCAAATATTCACTGTCTCCCACCTTCAAGAAAATATGATTATAAACAATAGTCATAATCTAGGGAAAAAATACCAAGTAATACAAAAATGATGAAACTGTTTGGTGACCTAATTGTGGTATTCTAAATGAAGCAAAACTATTCATCCTAGATAATGGAAATAAATTAATTTTCCTACATAAAGTCTATGCTCTTCAATTCCAAAGTAGAACACACACATATATGAATATATCTATCATATATATAATTATAGTTATTATATATATAATTATAGCTATTATATATATTTATTTTATATATATATATGTATATACATATATATATATATATATATATATATATATATATATATATACATATATATATATACATATATATATTATATATACATATTACCTGACTATGCTGGTGAGGTAGCTAAGGTCTTCTGGACACATCTTAATGCTGCTATTTTTATATCAGACCAGAAATTATTCATAAGCTTGGCAAGAACAGAGTTGGGGATGAGGATGTCTGAAGGGCACTGAAAGTGGGATATTGCAGTTTAGTGGAGCCTTTTCTCAAAAAGTAAGACATGGAGAGTAAGGAAGAGAAGAGCTATGGAAAAGTAAAATTGTAATTATATTTCCTGATATTATAATTACTTAAATCTTTTCAGTTGAGAAGATTTGAATTTGTTTAAAGCAAACCAGACACTGGGAATTGGTTAATTTATTTATTCAATAATAATTGGTGTTTCTTGAGGGAAGCAGAAATTACTGGGAGAAAAAAAACCAAAACAAAACAGTATATTAAACAAAGATCTCTGCCCTCATAAACCAGTTTTGTGGTAGTGGAGAATGTTGCAATTATTAATAAACACACATACAAGAAATAAAATTATTGCATATATTGTTAAATACTGTTAATAAATAAAACAATAATTGAATTTTGAAGATGATTAGAAGGGATGGTAAATGACCACTTTATATAGGATGATCCAGGATGTCTTCTATACATAAAGGATTAAGCTCAGATATCAATAATAAGAAGAGATTTTCCAAGCAATCAAAATAAAAAGAGCAAAGGTCCAAAGACAAAAATGAATGTAGTATATTTTTAAATAGGCAACAGACTCTTTTGATCAGACTATGCTGCCATTTTCACTGAACTCTGATAGAGTAAATATCAAAGTCAGTAAAGTGTTTTCAGAGGAAATTTCTAAGAACATATTTCATCATTCTTGAATTTCATTATCCAGTGTAAGAATTTTTATAAGAGGCAGAGAGAGTAGACAAGAATATTCCTTTAGGGAGAAAAGATGTTGGGGCAATGGGTCTCGGACCCCATCGGGGAAGGGGTATGAGAATATCATCTTCAAACAACCTTCTGAAAGGGCTATACCCACCCCTTTAAGTAAAAGTGAGAGAAATAAGTAGTGCTTTTGATTCCTTGAGAGATTTGTTTGTTCATCATAGTAATCACCAATAGAAAGAGGACCAGTTGGTCAAGGATATGGAAAATTACGTAGTGTGTGGAGGTAGAGAATGAAGTCAGAGAAGTGGCATGTACCACGTTATGCAGGGCCTAGTAAAACTGTGGATTACATTCTGAATTTCTAGGAAAAGCAGAGGTGAAATGAAAAGTTCCTTCTGGCTGTTGTGTGGCAAATGGACACTAGTGGGCCAAGAATGAGAATATGAATTTTTTTAAGAAGTTGTTGCAGTATTTCCCCATAACTAATGATGGCATTTGGGGAACAGAG
This sequence comes from Inia geoffrensis, assembly GCA_036417435.1. NCBI lineage: Eukaryota > Metazoa > Chordata > Mammalia > Artiodactyla > Iniidae > Inia > Inia geoffrensis. The sequence continues at coordinate 49,327,568 of CM070916.1, forward strand.
GAGGGCCTTTCCTCAGAGCTTGCCACCCATCCTGCTGTTGCTAAAAGGGAGTAAAAGGATAGTTTCAAGAACACTTCTGTACAATCTGTGGGAACACAATGGATTGTATAACTCATAACTAATGATGAATACAAACAAAAATAGAAACTGCAAGATTTATTTTTTAAATGCAGAGCAGGGAAAATAAACACCATTATGAAAACAAACCTCTGAATATATATTTATTAAATGTATTACATGACAATTGTTGAAGATGTCAATAAATGTTACAAAGAACAGTTTAAAATATTTTGAAAATCTAGAGAAAATGTATTAATTTTGACAAAAGTATAAAAAGTTTATTTACAATGTTAAGCAAACAATGACCTGCCAGGAAATGGCTAAAGACAAGGTCTTTTTAAAAAGTGGTTAGGCAAGACTCTGAAACATACCCACTGTGTATTTTTCTGCCTTTTGGGAATCTGGAGATATTAATAATTCTAGAGAAATTTAGACTCAAAAAGATTGTGTAAGGACAAAAGAATAAAGATCAGATTTTGAAAGTTAAAAAAAAAATAAAAATAAAAAAAAATAAATAAATAAAAAGTGGTGAAAATTACTAATTATCAGGAACAATGGCCTAATTTCATTAGCAATGAAGAAAACAAAGATTAAAAATCAGTGAAATATTTTATCTATTAAATGTATCAAATAACAATATAAATTTTAAAATGGCAATGTTAAATCAGCTTTTTGTAAGCTTTTTGTATTTTCCTGCACCATAGGTAGAAGTTAATGTTGATACAATGTTAATGGATGGCAATGTGACAACATTAGCAAATTGGAACAAGTTTATACTATCTATCCCACTGATGCTACCTCTATCAATATATCCTGAAAAAATTCTCCACAAAGACACTTTGCTGCAAAACGAATGTTAACATCTCACAGTGGTTTGACCTGGGAAGGGGGAATTGAGGATCACATATTTTACATGTATTAAAATATGTTTATAAACTTGATAAAATATCTACTAACAGCATGTAGGAGAATTATAACAAGAAAACAGTGGTGTTTAAGTATTATTTAATATTTAAACAATGATATAAGTTTTTGAAACACCAGGGAACCAATTAAGTCACTTAATTAGCATGAGTCTCAATTACCTTGTCTCTAAAATGACAGTGATTACACATACAATTTTTTATATCTAGCAGTACTCTTAAATAATAAATATTTTAAACAATAAACCAGTTACAAAATATGTTGTGGTTAAATAATTATATATGATTTAATAAATACATATGCATTATTCATATAATAATATGAATCATATCTGTCAGAAGACATTTCATATCAAGAGATAATATCTATGATGCCTGAGAAATACAAGTAAGCAATATAATTTTATTCATATTATGATTCTGTTTAAAATATATTTGCATATACATGATAGGCACTAAAATATTAATGGTGAATGCCCACTGGCGTTTGGACAATGGATGATATATTTTCATTTTATTTTATCAAGTTGATTTTACACATCTTCTCTGAGGTTTATGTTAATACTATATTAATAAAATTAATAATATGTAATTTTTTAGGCCAAATGCTCACAATAACACCAAACTTTAAGGCTTATTTTGAGAACAAAGTGATACAATGTATGTAACTTTTTACTTGGCATACAAGTATTGTTACCCTTTACTTGGAACTTTGTTTTCTACAGCACTAACATAACAAAAATAGACTGAATTACTCTTAAAGCTATGTAACCTCAAAATTCTGTGACTTGTTTTCAAGACAGCACAAGTGCAGACTGAATCTGGAAATCTGGGCAAAGTGAAGTTCAACTGTCCTACACAAGGACTAATCTTCTAAATAAGATGTAAGCAACTCAGTGGACTATCCACAAACATTAGCTCTTTGTTACTAAAAGTGAATCTAATTTGTCATTTATGAGGTGAACACGTATCAGATGTAGTAACTTACTTCCATTCTAACTTATTTTAAGAAAATTCTTAAAAAGAGAACCTTCTTGAGATTCTCAACATGTAATTTTTGCTTATAAAACCTCTCAAAAATTGGCATATTATATAACTTTGGTACACTGATTATTTGTTTTGATACATGCTACATTCTTCTCTCACCCAAATTCAATGCTTTTAGTTTTTGTATTACAATTATTTTCTGTGAAGTCTGAAGTCTCAGTGATTATTGTTGACTCACTGAATTACAACAGCATTCACAAGACCATAAAATCATGCCAGCCTTTCATCTGGACATTTTAGAGATTCACAAAGTTGAATGAGAAGTTGTCATATATCAATATTTTCCCTAAAGACTCAAGGAATAGAGAGTTCAGATTAAATGTCAGTGTGTATGATATAATTCCTTTCTTCTCCAAGGTAAAATAATAAATTCGAAGATCAATAATTGTGATGATAAAAAAATAATAATAATCTAAACAGTTAAAATTAGCATACAGTAAGGAAAATCTGATCTTTTCTCAAGAGAAATTACTCAAAATTTCACTGAATTTTAATTGTCTTTATCTTTTAATTCTTTTTGAAATGTGAAAATACATTAATATTTTAAAATTTCATGAATGGAATAATTGCACTTACTTTAAAAATCATATATATTATAATTTTATAGTTTATTGGTAAAGTTTATATGGTTATAAGAATTATGAGCCATGCATAAGAAGCTGAATAAAAATGTATATTTTATAAAAAATATTTTACATGTAAAGATAAAGGAATGAACATGGTAAAACTTTTACTAATTAAGGATACTTCTCAAAGACAAAAGTTCTTTAAAAATTGTAGCCAGAAATTGGAATAATTTAGGAGTACTGATGTTTCAGCTAGTACCTACATATTAAGCTAAATAAAAATACATATGAAAAATTCCTTTGCTCATCCTTCCTAAACCTTATCTATCTTGATCTTCTATTCAATAAAATAAAATTTTGCCAATTTGGTTAAGGGTGAAAAAATATTCTAAAATTTGGCAAATAGCTTAGTCTAGTACATTGGTTAATATTGAAAGAAAGCCAATTATTTTGTCTAGTTGGTCTAGTTGCATATTTTAAAGTAATGTTCTTATTGTTGATATATGGTGGCATATCCATAATGAATCTTGTATGTGAAGATTGATTAAATTTTGGATGGAATGATGATTTACATAGAGCAAACTTTTTATGAAGAGGGTCAGCTTAATGTCATATATAATAAATCTATATATATATATATAAATATAAATTTTTGCTGCTGTTTTATTCTCTTCTTTCCTTTTATTGGATTCATAAATATTTTATAAACATGGTAAATCAAATTACACTTATTTTTTACATAGCAATACTATTTTTCTTACAAAGCTAGTAAATTAAAATTCAGAGCTAGCAATTATGGTAGTGATGTTCCCTTGAGTTTCCCTAACCTTCATATCCTTTTGAGCAAAGCCTACTTGCCCAAACTCAAAAGCAGTTTCTTTTTGAAAGAAAAATCCCTTTTCTTTCAGAAACCTTGACTGATTAATCAGAATCCTAAGACATTTAATCAATATTAACTATACATTCTACTTGCCCTACATATACATATGTTGACATTATGTATGCAAAATTATCTTATGTATGTCTATTTTAAATCCATATGTCTTTTCATTTTTGTCTAAGCAAGAAGAAATTCACTAGTTGCTATTCTGTTAACTTAATAATATCTAGATATCAGGGTATGATGAATTCCAATAGTCAGTAGAACTTATCAAGTGCTATTTGTATCAGACCTCCCCCCAGTTCATGTATTTAGTTAATTCATGCTAATTATTTGTTAATATAATAAAAAAATCACATCACTTCTTGACAGATATTAATTTACATATTACATACTACTACAACCTAACTTGTTTCTTACTTCAGATTATAATTGATATGAATAAAAAATCTAATAATTTCTTGCTTCAACCCAGTGGATTATTATTCTAACTTCCTTGAGCTATTCCAATCTCATTTGGGAAATATTACTATAAGCAAAGCAAAGCTATATTTTAAATTTTTTTGTCCAAATAGGTAAACAATTGTCTGAACTATATTTTATAGATAGTGGATAGTAACTTAAATGATATATTGAAAAAGAAAGATCCTGAAAATAATTTGGAAGAATGTTGCAAGAGAAAAGTGAATGATAATAAATATCCACTATAGAAATTAACTTTTAGGGAAAAAGAATAACAAAGAAGTTGGGTGAAATGTTTTTTTCAGGACTTGGGTAATAAAACAGATGGATAGATAAGATGATGTTTGCTTTTTTAAGAACAAAAAATACTAATCAGATATTCTGTATAATTTTTAAAATTTTTACTTCAGTGTAAAAAATGGCTTAAATATCCACTTTTCTCTAAGAATTCCTGGACTTGTCTTTTGCTATTTACTCATTCATTGACCAATTAACTTTATAGACTTTAGTTATGTGCCCACTGTTTTCCAAGTTATGTAGTAAATGCAGATATGTACAAAAGTGGATGAATACCTGCTCTCATATCTTAGATTCTAGTAAAGAAGACAGACATTAATTACATAAAAGCACTAGTACATTCACTATTAAAATTGAATTTAAGTGACCTTGAATAAAAGGAAAAGATTCTATGAGTTTCTATTAAAAAAGAAAACTCACTTACCCTAGGAAATACCAGTAAACAGATAATTTCACTCTGAGAAGGTGAATCATGAACTCTTATAATAGATAAATGTGAGCAAAGATTATTTCTTGCAAATGGATAAGCAAGTAAAAATGTCTCTTACTAGGAAGAAATGAGTTATAAATTAGAAACAGAAGCAAAGCCAAGATGATGAAAACTGAATAAGGGAAAATATAGTGTGGGCTGGAGATGTAGAGGTAAATAGGACTAGGGCAGAAAATGTAGGACTTCATAGTACATGTTAAGTTGCTTTGGTTTTATCATAAGAACAAAAAGAAATCATTGATAGATATTGTTGATCATTTAATATGATCCCATTTGCTGCTTTTAAAGAGTAAATTCTGTCTATCAAATGCATAATAGACTAGAGAGAAGTAAATTAGTTGGGGGCCATCATAATAATTCAAGTGAGACATGCTGATTGCTCAGGCCAAGGCGGTGTAGGTATAGAAGGGTGGATATCATTATTTTAATGATATTTATTAAGTAAAAACAACAGAATGTTGTCATAAATTAGATATAAGAGATGGGGAAGGTAGAGAAGTCAAAAAAGTTTTCTTGGTGTCTGGCTTGAGAAGTTGGATGTTACTATTATCATTCTCTGAGATAGAATACCCTGAACATGGAACAGATTGTGGGTGATATAATGAGTGCTTTGGGTGTGTTTGTAGAAAGTGACTTCAAGTTTTAGGCATGTCGAATGTGAGATTATTTTGACACATCTAAGAGATGTAGAGTGATCAAAGAGATATGAGTCTGGAGCTCAGACCTGTTCTGGAGCTATGAATTTGGCTGTAATTATCATATAGATAAATGGTAATTATAACTGGGAGAGTGAAGACATTACCTTGTTCATTAAGAAGCCCTAAAATATGGGCTAGGTATTAGCAAACCAAGCACTGAGGTATGGCAAGCAACCAAGGAATAAAGAAAGAGTCACAAAGCAGACATGGATGGAATTGGCAGATAGCTAGAGGAGAAGAACCTCACAGACACTGAGAGAAGGTGGTGTCTCAATAAGGTAAGTTTTATAATCAGTGTCAGATTTTGATAGAGATACAAATAAGGTGAGGAATGAAACATATCCATTGTATTTAGTATCATGCTAATCAGTGTTGAATATAGGGAAAACTGTTTCAGGAGAGTGTTATCATCATAGGTAGTATCTTCTGATTTAGGTCAGTAATGAAATCTAGAAAGAAGTGGAACAAGGTATCACCATTTTAAGAGATAATACTTTTTGAATGAGAAAACAAGATATCAAGAAAAAAAAATAAAAAATATGAGATAAATGGGGGACTTCCTTGGTGGTACAGCAGTTAAGACTCCGCCTTCCAATGTGTGGGGTGTGGGCTCGATCCCTGGTCAGGGAGATAAGATCACACATGCCTCAGGGCCAAAAAGCCAAAACAGAACAAAGCAATGTTGTAAGAATGTCAATAACGGCTTGAACATTTGTCCACATCAAAAAATCTCTAAAACAATGAAATAAATCAGAACAAATCTTACACAAAGACTCAGAAGATTAACTTTCAGGTAATTTTTCAGAGAATGCAGTGTTTCAAAAAGAGCAATATGAGAGAGAGAGGGAGAGAATCACAAGCAGAGGAAAACATCAGTGCAAATGTGAAGAGACAGCAAATAGGCTACCAGAGGAATGTCCTCAATAAACTAATGAAATGGATTCCAAAAGAAAGCTAATAAAGTAATAGCATTGTCTTCCACCCCAAAAAAATAGGAAAAAAAAAAAAAGGAAAAAGATTGGATATTAGAGGAAAATGTATACACAAAAATAAACAAACATAAGAGGAAAACAAAACTGAGAATGCCATGCTCAAAATGTGAAACAAACAAACTATAAGAATACTGATTTAAAGATTTCATAGAGAGAGATAGTTGAGAGGACCTTCAAGATGGTGAAAAAGAAAGACATGGAGATCAGCTTCTTCCCCACAAATATATCAGAAATACATCATGTGGAACAACTCCTACAGAACACCTAGTAAACACTGGCAGAAGACCACAGACTTTGCAAAAGGCAAGAAACTCCCCACTTACCTGGGTAGGGCAAAAGAGAAAAGAAAAAACAGAGACAAAAGAATAAAGATGGGACCTGCAACACTGAGAGTGAGCTGTGAAGGAGGAAATTTTTCCACACACTAGGAAGCCCCTTCGATGGCTGAGACTGGGGGGCTTTGGAGCCACAGAGGAGAGCACAACAACAGGGGTGCAGACGGCAAAGAGGAGAGATTCCTGCAGAGAGGATCAGTGTCTACCAAGACTCACCAGCCAAGAGGCTTGTTTGATCACTTGCTGGCGGGGGCAGGTGGGGCCTGGAAGCTGAGGCTCGGGATTCGGAGGTCAGATCCCTGGGAGAGGACTGGGGTTGGCTGCATGAACACAGTCTGAAGGGGGTTAGTGTGACACAGCTAGCTGGGAAGGTGTCCAGGAAAAGTCTGGAACTGCCTAAGAGGCAAGAGGCCATTGTTTCAGGATACAAGAAGAGTGGGTATTCAGAGCACCACCTAAAGAAGCTCCAGAGATGGGCGCAAGCCGTGGCTATCAGCACAGACACCAGAGTTGGTCATGAAATGCTAAGGCTGCTGCTGCAGCCACCAAGAAGCTGTGTGCAAACACAGGTCACACTGACACTCCTGGGAGCCTGTGCAGCCCACCACTGCTAGGGTCCCATGATCCAGGGACATTTTCCCCGGGACAACACAGGACACACCTCAGACTGTTGCAACGTCATACAGGCCTCTGCCACTGCAGGCTCACCTTGCATTCTGTACCCCTCTGTCCCAAAGCCTGAGTGAGCCAGAGCTCCCTAATCAGCTGCTACTTTAACCCCCATCCTGTCTGAGCAAAGAACAGATGCAATCAGGTGACCTACACGCAGAGGCAAGGTCATATCCAAAACAGAACCTGAGGAGATGTGCAAACAAAGAATAGAAAGGAAAATCTATCCAGCATCCTCAGAAGCAGTGGATTAAATCTTCACAATCAACTTGATGTACCCAGAATATCTGTGGAATACCTGAAATAGACAACGAATCATCCCAAAATTAAGGCATGGACTTTGGGAGCGACAATATATATATATATATATATATATTTTTTTCCTTTTTCTATTTTTGTGAGTGTGTATGTTTCTTTGTGTGATTTTGTCTGTATAGTTTTGCTTTTACCATTTGTCCTAGGGTTCTGTCTATCCATTAAAAAAAACTTTTTAGTATAGTTTTCAGCACTTGTTATCATCGGTGGATTTGTTTTTTGGTTTCGTTGTTCTCCTCTTTCTTTCTTTCTTTTTTCTTTTTTTATTACTTTTAATTCTTTTATTTTTAAAAATTATGTTTAATTTTAATGACTTTATTTTTCTTTTTTTCTTTATTTCTCTTATTCTCCCTTTTATTCTGAGTCATGTGGCTGACAGCGTCTGGATTTTCCAGCTGGGTGTTAGGCTTGTGCCTTCAAGGTGGGAGAGGTGAGTTTAGGACATTGGTCCACCAGAGACATTCCAGTTCCATGTAATATCAAATGGTGAAAGCTCTCACAGAGAACTCCATCTCAATGCTAAGACCCAGCTCCACTCAACGACCAGCAAAATACAGTGCTGGATACCCTATGACAAACAACTAGCAAGACAGGAACAAAACACCACCCATTAGCAGGGAGGCTGCCTAAAATCATAATAAGGTCACAGACACCCCAAAGCACACCACCAGATGTGGAACTGCTCACCAGAAAGATAAAATCCAGCCTCATCCACCAGAGCACAGGCACTAGTCCCCTCCACCAGGAAGTTTACACAACCCACTGAACCAACATTAGCCACTGGGGGCAGACACCAAAAACAACAGGAACTATGAACCTGTAGCCTGTGAAAAGGAGACACCAAACACAGTAAGTTAAGCAAAATGAGAAGACAGAGAAACACACAGCAGTTGAACGAGAAAGGTAAAAACCTACCAGACCACACAAATGAAAAGGAAGTAGGCAGTCTACCTAAAAAAAGAATTCAGGGTAATGATAATAAAGATGTACCAAAATCTTGGAAATAGAATGGAGGAAATATGAGAAACATTTAACAAGGACATAGAAGAACTAAAGAGCAAACAAACAATGATAAACAGCACAATAAATGAAATTAATAATTCTCTGGAAAGAATCAATAGCAGAATAACTGAGGCAGAAGAATGGATAGGGAAACTGGAAGATAAAAGAGTGGAAATAACTACCACAGAGCAGAATAAAGAAAAAAGAATGAAAAGAATTGAAGACAGTCTCAGAGACTTCTGGAAAAACATTAAACATACCAACATTCGAATTATAGGGGCCCCAGAAGAAGAAGAGAAAAAGAAAGGGACTGAGAAAATATTTGAGGAGACTATAGTTGAAAATTTCCCTAATAGGGGAAAGGAAATAGTTAATCAAGTGCAGGAAGCACAGAGAGTCCCATACAGGATAAATCCAAAGAGGAACACTGCGAGACACATATTAATCAAGCTATCAAAAATGAAATACAAAGAAAAAATGTTAAAAGCTGCAAGGGAAAAGCAAGAAATTACATACAAGGGAATCTGCATAAGGTTAACAGCTGACCTTTCAGCAGAAATTCTGCTGCCAGAAGGGAGTGGCAGGACATATTTAGAGTGATGAAAGGGAAAAAAACTGCAACCAAGACTACTATACCCAGCAAGGATCACATTTGGATTTGACAGAGAAATTAAAATCTTTACATATAAGCAAAAGCTAAGAGAATTCAGCACCACCAAACCAGCTTTTGCAACAAATGCTAAAGGAACTTCTTTAGGCAGAAAACACAAGAGAAGAAAAAGACCTACATAACAAACCCAAAACAATTAAGAAAATGGGAATAGGAACATACATATTGATAATTACCTTAAGTATAAATAGATTAAATGCTCCCACCAAAAGACATAGACTGGCTGAATGTATACACAAACAAGACCCATATATATATGGTATCTAGAAGTGACCCACTTCAGACCTAGGGACACATACAGACTGAAAGTGAGGGGATGGAAAAAGATATTCCATTCAAAGGGAAATCAAAAGAAGGTTGGAGTATCAATTCTCATACCAGAAAAAATAGACTTTAAAATAAAGACTATTATAAGAGACAAAATAGGACACTAAATAATGATAAAAGGATCAATCCAAGAAGAAGAAATAACAATTGTACATATTTTTGCATCCAACATAGGAGCAGGTCAATATATAAGGCAAATGCTAACAGCTTAAAAGGGGAAATTGACAATAACACAATCATAGTAGGAGACTGTAACACCCACTTTCACCAATGGACAGATCATACAAAATGAAAATAAATAAGGAAACACAAGCTTTAAATGATGCATTAAACAAGATGGACTTAATTGATATTTATAGGACATTCCATCCAAAACCAAGAAAATACACTTTCTTCTCAAAAGCTCATGGAACATTCTCCCAGACAGATCATATCTTGGGTACCAAAGCAAGCCCTGGTAAACTAAAAAAAAAAAAAAATGAAATCTTGTCAAATATATCTTCTGACAAGAGTGCTATGAGACTAGATATCAATTACAGGAAAAAAATCTGTAAAAAATACAAACACATGAGCCTAAACAATACACAACTTAATAACCAATAGATCACTGAAGAAATCAAAGAGGAAATCAAAAAGTACCTAGACACAAATGAAAATGAAAACATGATGACCCAAAACCTATGGGCTGCAGCAAAAGCAGGTCTAAGACAGAAGTTTATAGCAATACAATCCTAAATCAAGAAAAAAGAAACATAAACAACCTAAACTTAAACCTAAAGCAATTAGAGCAAGAAGAACAAAAAAATCCCAAAATTAGCACAAGGAAAGAAATCATAAAAATCAAATCAGGAATAAATGAAAAAGAAATGAAGGAAACAATAGCAAAGATCAATAAAACTAACAGCTGGTTCTTTGAGAAAATGTACAAAATTGATAAACCATTAGCCAGACTGATCAAGAAAAAAAGGGAAAAGATTGAAATCAATAGACTTAAAAATGAGAAAGAAGTAACAACTGACACTGCAAAAATAAAAGGATCATGAGAGATTATTACAAGCAACTATATGCCAATAAAATGGACAACCTGGAAGAAATGGAAAAATTCTTAGAGAAGCACAACCTTCCCAGACTGAACCAGGAAGAAGTAGAAAATATAAACAGACCAATCACAAACACTGAAATTGAGAATGTGATTCAAAATCTTCCAATCGACAAAAGACCAGGGACCTAAGCCTTCACAGGCAAATTCTATCAAATATTTAGAGAAAACACCTATCCTACTCAAACTCTTTCAAAATATAGCAGAGGGTGGAACACTTCCAAACTCATTTTATGAGGCCAACATCAGCCTGATACAAAAACCTGATAAAGATGTCACAAAGAAAGAAAACTACTGGCCAATACCACTGATGAATATAGATGCAAAAATCCTCAACAAAATACTAGCAAACAGAATTCAACAGTACATTAAAAGGATCATACACCATGATCAAGTGGGATTTATCCCAGGAATGCAAGTCTTCTTCAGTATATGCAAATCAGTCAATGTGATACACCATATTAATAAAATGATGGATAAAAACCATATGATCATCGCAAAAGATGCAGAAAAAGCTTTCAACAAAATTCAACACCCATTAATGATAAAAACTCACCAGAAAGTAGGCTAAGAGGGAACTTATCTCAACATAATAAAAGCTATATATGACAAATCCATAGCCACAGTCGTCCTGAACAGTGAAAACATGAAACCATTTCCACTATGATCAGGAACAAGACAGGGTTGCCCATGCTCACCACTATTATTCAACATTATTTTGGAAGTTTTAGCCACAGATGTCAGAGAAGAAAAAGAAATAAAAGGAATCCAAATCAGAAAAGAGAAGCAAAGCTCTCACTGTTTGCAGATGACCTGATACTATACATAGAGAATCCTAAAGATACTACCAGGAAACTACTAGAGCTAATCAATGAATTTGGTGAAATAGCAGGATACACAATTAATGCACAGAAATCTCTTTCATTCCTATACACTAATGACGAAAAATCTGAAAGAAAAATTAAGGAAACCCTCCAATTTACCATGGCAGCATAAAGAATAAAATACCTAGGAATAAACCTACCTAAGGAGAAAAAAGACCTGTATGTAGAAAATTATAAGACACTGATGAAAGAAATTAAAATGATTCAAACAGATGGAGAGATATACCATAATTTTGGATTGGAAGAATCAACATTACAAAACTCTACAACCAAAGCAATCTACAGATTCAATGCAATTCTTATCTAACTACCACTGGCATTTTTCACAGAACTAAAACAAAAAGATTCACAATTTGTATGGAAACACAAAAGACCCTGAATAGCCAAAGCAATCTTGAGAAAGAAAAACGGAGCTGGAGGAATCAGGCTCCCAGACTTCAGACTATACTACAAAGTTACAGTGATCAAGACAATATAGTACTGGGACAAAGGCAGAAATATAGATCAATGGAACAGGATAGCAAGCCCAGAAATAAACCCACAGACATTTGGTCATATTATTTTTGATAAAGGAGGCATGAGTATACAATAGAGAAAAGACAGCCTCTTCAAAAAATTGTGCTGGGAAAACTGGACAACTACATGTAAAAGAATGAAATTGGAACACTCCCTGACACCATACACAAAAATAAACTCAAAATGGATTAAAGACCTAAATATAAGGACAGAAACTATAAAACACTTAGAGGAAAACATAGGAAGAACACTCTGTGACATAAATCACAGCAAGATCCTTTTTGACTCACCTCCTAGAGAAGTGGAAATAAAAGGAAAAAAAAAGAAAAAAAAAAACAAAAAACAAAAAACAAGTGGGTAGTAATGAAACTTAAAAGCTTTTGCACAGCAAAGGAAACCATAAACAAGATGAAAAGACAACCCTCAGAATGGGATAAAATGTTTGCAAATTAAGTAAGTGACAAATGATTAATCTCCAAAATTTACAAGCAGCTAATGCAGCTCAATATAAAAAAAAACGAACATCCCAATCCAGAAATGGGCAGAAGACCTAAATAGACGTGTCTCCAAAGAAGATATACTGATTGCCAAGAAACACAAGAAGGATGCTCAACGTCACTAATCACTAGAGAAATGCAAATCAAAGGTACAATGAGCTATCACCTCACAACTGTCAGAATGGATATCATCAAAAAATCTACCAACAATAAAGGCTGGAGAGGGTGTGGAGAAAAGGGAACCCTCTTGCACTGTTGTTGGGAATGTAAATTGATACTGCCACTATGGAGAACAGTATGGAGGTTTCTTCAAAATCAAAAAAAATAACTACCCTATGACCCAGCAATCCCACTACTGGGCATATAGCCTGAGGAAGCCATAGTTCAGAAAGTCATGTACCACAATGTTCATTGAAGCTCTATTTACAATAGCCAGGGCATGGAAGCATCCTAAGTGCCCATCAAAAGATGAATGAATAAAGAAGATGTGGCACATATATAAAATGGAATAGTACTCAGCCATAAAAAGAAATGAAATTGATTTATTTGTAGTGAAGTGGTTGGACTTTGAGTCTGTCATACAGAGTGAAGTAAGTCAGAAAGAAAAAAAAAACAAATACTGTATGCCAGCACATATATACAGAATTTTAAAAAATGGTTATGACAAACTTAGGGTCTGCACAGGGATAAAGATGCAGATGTAGAGAACGGTTTTGAGGACATGGGGAAGGGTAAGGCTAAGTGGGGACAAAGTGAGAGAGTGGCATGGACTTATATATACTACCAAATGTAAAATAGATAGCTAGTTGGAAGGATCCATGTAGCACAGGGAGATCAACACGGTGGTTGGTGAGCACCTAGAGGGGTGGGATAGGGAGGGTGGGAGGGAGATGCAAGAGGTAGGCGATATGGGGATATATGTAAATGTATAGCTTATCCACTATGTTTTAAAGCAGAAACTAACACACCATTGTAAAATAATTATACTCCATTATAGATGTTAAAAAAGAAAAAGAATTCATAGAATATAAGAAAGAGACTACATTAGACCTTTATACCAAAAAATAGTCTTATTTTAGTGCCAAATAGGTTATGAGTTTGGAACTAGAATGTAGGAAATATAATCATGTCCAAAACATGGTTCATTTGAAATTGCAGCAAAAGATAGTTTCATAATAATGCAACTATATTAATGTTTTCAAAATTTACAACCTACTTTTAAACAGAACATGTAGAAATATTAATTTATAGAATAAAGGTAAAACATAAAGTCAGAGAAGTAAAGAAGCAGGAAAGTTTGAGGAGGAAAGTGTAAGAGAACTAAATACTCAAACAACTAAGGGTGAAGAGATTTAGAGAATGTTGGTGACATTTGTTAGAACTAAAAAAAAGAGAGATTTAAGTATAATATCAAGTTTGCAGAGTGAAGAAAAACATAACAAATAAATGCAGGGTTTTTTGCCTTTACCACACATATGCATTCCTAAAGCAAAAAACAAAAACAACACCCTGTAAGACTGAACTCCTTAAAAATGAGATAGAAGGGGAAAATAGAATATGAGGAAATCAAAATTATTTAACTTTCTAACTGAAGACTAACGAAAATAATTATCATACCTTGGGAGATAACTCATTCTGGAGGCTTCCTTAGGGAATGTATTGATACAAAGACAATAGATTGGAACTACTTGTTTCATGGTTCAGACACTTGAAAATGGAAGTAGAGTTTTGGACACAAGAAGAGCAACCTGTCAGGATTTGAGGAATCTGGGAGAGTTCTATGTTATATACAGGTGTTCAAAATTAATTTTCTTAAAGTAGAGCTGAAAGGACTTGCCTGTATAGCAGACAGCAAAGTGTTTTGTTTTGTTTTTTTTTCCTTGAAGCCATAGTTCTACTCTGGTTATTCTGCCTTCTCTTTCCTAGAGAAAAAGTATGTGTGAACAAGTTTCATATTAATACTAACATTATTCTCCTATGTACCAATATCATGTGAAAGAATTGATAATTCAGGAACACGTACAGCAGATCAGATTGTAAATCAACTATCAATATTTTGGGAGGAAGCAAAAACAGATTAGGGTATTATATGTTACATAAATGATCATGTATTTTAGCAGGAAACCAATAAAGATGATATAAAGTAGTGAATCAGCAGATAAAGTTAATAAACATGTTATTTAAATAAATCAAGTGAACTAAACAAGGGTGAGTTAAGAGTAATTGCCTCTGGGGATTCAGGCTGGCTTATAGACTGCTGCATTTCATTTAGTTCATCTGTTCTAATTTGTATTTTTTCATGTTATATTACATTATTTTATTCAATAAAAATAATAAAAACAAAAATATTTCATCAAACAACAAAGATTCCAATCCTTAATGCTAAGAATCACTTTCTCTTTGTTTTTTTCTTACTACTTCAACAAATTTGTTGTTCTAAATATTCTAATTAAAACCTTACTATGAAGTGAAAGAGTGCACTGCCTAGGGATCATCTGTACCAAACTCTTCTCTAGCTTGCTTTCAATTCCATCCTCAGCTAAACTGTGATGCAGCAGAGCAGGCTCAGGGTTTTCATCAGCTTGAAGGAGAAAACCCTTTCTTACCTAATCCCAAATTTTTTCAAGGGATCTTGAGCATGGCACTTAACATCTTTTAGCTTTAATAAAATGAGATGATAGTAACTGCTTTGCATTATTATTGGGAATATAAAATTACATAAAAAATTAAAGCACTTGATTATCATAAGAGTTCAATAAATGTCAATTATCTTCTTTTAAATAATTTTAAAATGTCTTAACTATGTTCAAAAACTTTAAGCAAATTTAAAATTGCTTTACGACCTTAGAGTGGAAAAATCATAGTTAGTAAACATTCTAATCCACAATTGCAATGGGTAAACATAGGCTTTAGGATAACTTAACACTCTGGTTCCCCCATTTATCTGTTTTTTTCTCATTTTACAGCATGCAATCTAAGAATTTAATGTATTTCATGCTCAAGGGTCTAAGAAATTATGGTGCATTTTTCCTTTCAGTAGTATCCACTTCAAAGTAAAAAAAAAAATAAGTTGTGAGTGAATGTTCCTCTTCAATATACACTGTTAAGTCAATAAAGAGAGGGTGAGTTTGGTAGTAAAAAAAAATTAATAGTACTTTTATTTTTTAAGTGTTTCCTTTTCATAATATTGGCCTTGACCAGAGAAAAGGGCAAGTATTTTGGGAGCATCACACTTCTTCCTGTCCTACAGTTAGTTAGGCACGTGCAGCATTGACCGGGGCTTGGTCATGCATACAGAACAGGTAGCCAAGAGCAGGCACATTCTTCTCTTGCACTGAAACCATCTGCAGCCAATCCCAGCAGGTTTTCCCACAGGGCTATGAGCAAAAGGCAAGAATACAGATTGTTTCTCATTCTACTTCATTCTAGTGCATCAAAGGCAAGATTCAGGAGGGAAAACTAAAATAAACATGTACAGATGTCTTTTTCCAGGTTATTTTCCATTTTCCAAATCTTGGCTTTAAGTTGTGTAATTAAAGAGAAAAAATTCTCAGGTGAAACAAAGTGCATTTTCATACATTAGAGAAACAGGGTCATATGTGGAAAGATACACATCTGCCAGGTCTTGGTTTTAATCATTTATTTGATAAATATTTCTGGACAAACAGACTCAGTCATGACCAGATGTAGCATGTCTCTGTTAATAATCTGAGTTAATTGAGTCTCCCTTTTGTCATTTGCCAGTTATCTATGAATCTGATTTAGAGTTTTTCCTTCTTCCCTTTTCTTCACTACAGGGTTAGAGAAGCATAAACAAGAGATCAAGAAAAATGAGGAATGTCATTATGATGTTACTGGAACTGGGTGCCAATTGAACAACAGTTGAACAACAACAACAACAAACAACAAACAAAGAAACTTTCCTTGGAAAGTTTCACACAGATTGTATATGGCTTTTAAAAGTGTTTCTCATTTTGATTAAGGGAAATGGAGGAGAATAAGAGGAGGGAAGTAGTAAATGGAACATATTCACTGCTGGAATATACATTTTCATTGTTCTGAGTGAGTGTTTGGTAGAGATTTTCACTACATTTAATAATCATTTTCTTAGTAGGCTGTAAAAAATTAGGAGATTATGTTTCTCATAATCAAGGCATTATTTATCAAGCATACTACTTAAGAATTTTATTGTTATTGATAACTAGCACATTATTCATTTATAGAACTTGCAAAAAATGACGGATTCTTGCTTAATAAATTAATCATTCAAGAGCAAATAGCAGAGTTTCAGTAATCAGCTGACTATAATCATTCAGCAGTGAAAAAAGCAACTATGGGTGACATTATTGCCATGAAAGAAATGCAGTTGAAAATTTAATATGAACCCACAAACAGAAAAGAGCAGCATCTTTTCTTTATAGTAAACTTATCAAACCTAAACTGAACAAATTTCTGAAGGTCAAGACTATTAGCAGAAGGTTAGTGTTTCAAACATGAGAAGTATCAATGTACTTGAGTGTTATGTACCAGTATTATAGTTCAAAGAATGTTAGCAATTTTGAAAAGACAATGTTGTGTCTGGATAACAAACATGAGAAATTTATAAATTCTTGAACTGTGTTCTTTCAACTGTGTAAAAAGTGGGTTTTCTTCTTAGTCTGAAATGTTTCCCTTAGTCTGAAATGTGATCCTTTTGAAATGTGAGTGAAGTGGTTATATATATGTAGAGATATGTGTTGATTTTAACTTCATACAAATGATAAAAATAAAGATTATCAATAGCGAAATAAAAAATATAAAAGTGGGTAAAATACTCAAAAATTAGAAAATAAAATGAAATGTACATTTTTGTTTATCTTACCCCAAGTCTGTCTCCAGAATTGAAGTATGAATGTCTTGGGAGCAGAAATAATTAAGCCTTATTCATCTTTGAATTTTTAGATCCAAGCACAGTGTCTGACACATGGTGGTTGCTAAAAAAATGAAAAATGATTTGTTGGGTAAATTGAATGTATCAGTGGTAAATGTGGACAATGATAGCCTCAGTTTTCTCCTTAACACTTGGGGAATGAGCAACACATATGTAAAAAAGAGCAGAAAATTAACTACCTACCCATTTTGAATTCCTTCCTTAACCTAGATTTTTACCTTCTTGAAGGAAATATTCAATATTAATTCATGGCACAAAGATAAAATGAAAGCAGAAGCTATTGCCTATCCATTCTTTAGGTGACAGAGAAAATTCTACTTGAAGCAAGAAAGAATCTCCACAGAATATATCACTGTTATTTGTAAATTCTATGTTCTTTTCTATCTTTGGTTTAGACACAGGAATTCTTTGTTTAAAGAATTATACATCATTTCCCTGCCATTCTCTCCTATTTTCTTCCCTCCCTCCCACTACTTTTCTTTTTCTTATTTACTTTTCCTTCCTTTATTCTTTTGTCCTCCTTTGTGCATTTACACATTACATGAAGTTGACATGAACTTTTTTAATAGATAAATCTTTTCAAATTAATTTTACAAATATGTATTTAGGTTGTAGGAAGAATATATCACTCATGAGAAAGTAGAAAATGATTTCATTCAGGCTATCGCAATGAGAGAGCACCCAAGATAGCTGGAAGATCAGTGTATCATCAGTATAGTTGTTTTGCTTTAGACTTTTATAGGAAGTACTCCAGTGGATATTTGTAGGTTGGGTGCTTTTACAGTTGATTGTGTTTGTAAACAAGGGGAATCTGAGTCAGTCAGGAAATGTTTATCTCTACTTTTTAGAAATTAACAAAGACCACTCAAATAAGAACAGGAAAAGGCTATTTATTCAGAGCTTGCCTTTGCAACTGAGTCAGCCACTATCACTTGCATTTGGTAGAAAATTTCACAAAACAAAAGTTAGGGGGGATTATTCATCACTGGTTACTGGGGACAAAGGATTCAAGTAAAGCTCATCATTATTAAGGGCAAAGTTTTTAGCAAAATAGGATCAAAGTAATTTAAGAACTATCATAGAACAAGATGAATTTAATCACTCTTGCTCATATTTGACAAAGGGAATTGCTGAAAATGAAGAGAATCACAACTATCAAAAATGTGTGTTTTTGACAGGAAGTAGGTGGCTCATGCCCTAAAAAGCCCCAAACTGTCCGAAGGGTGTCGGCAAATCATTTTTAAAAGCCAGGTGAGGGAGGAGGTTCGCAGGGTATGTGATCACCTCATGCACAATTCTCTGATTGGCTGATGGTGAGGGAATAGTGTGGTGTCATATGGCTTAACATTATTAGTCTTTAGGCTCCAGGAGGCCTGGGGCTATGTGCTCATCGTCATCAAGTAATTAACATCTTTCATTTGGTGGGGGGCTTTCACATCTGTAAAACACCTCAGGAAATGTGCATCAAATACTGTTCTCTAGGTACTTCAGAGAGGAGCTAGAGCAGAGGATATGGGGGAAGGCCCCATAGGGTTCTGCTCAGTTACAATTAGATATACACAGAAAGATTACTCTCATAAAGGAACAGAAAACTTTGAAAATACAAAAATCCAGAAAATATCTAGGTTACCTAACCAACGTGATTTATAATTTACAACTGGACTACAGAAATCTATCAGCAAACTGGAGATACAGAACTGTTAGTCTAAGAACCAAAAAGTTAGGTAGCAATACTAGTAAATAAGTTGATATCATAAGAAATAATGCCATAAACACATTATAATGATTCTTTATAATACATTATTATTTAGTTTATTAATACGTTTTCAAAACTAATTCTGTCTGATCTTGGTGTGTAGGTCCCCATCCAATGGCATGTACTTTTCCACCAAAGTCTGTAAAACCAGACTCTTTTGGAAACTACATATAAATGTATATCTATATAGATATATTCATGTACATATAGTTGGTAGAAATAAAACTCTTCTATACTTACAAATTCATAAAACATCCAAAACTGATGACTTTCAATGTCTAGAAATCAGTTTTTAATATAATTAACACATATTCAATAGGTAAAACAAGATAAAAATATATATTTTTTTTACAGTAAAACATAGTCTCACACTAATAAAATGTAAGGATTCTTTTGATATATTCCTGATTTACATAAAATCAAAAAGGTACAATTTTATCATAAAGGCTATGATATAAAAATTACATAAGATAATGATGCAAAACTGATATCTGAATTGTACATTTTTTTGTTATATATTTTTATGATTTGGAAACACAAGTTTGAAGTATTATTTTGTCTATTTCTATCTCTCTATATATAGATTTTTAGATAAATATTTTTTAGCTTATAGAAAAATTGATGCCCCAGACCAAAAACATGACCTTAACCAAGAAGTTTCACCACATGGTTCTCTGAAGAAACTTGGATACTGAAAAATACCACTCTCCCTGAGTTCAGCCTTTTTACCATCTCAAAGGGATAGGAGTTGGCATTTAGCTGAATGTGGTGCAAGAATAGAAAGACTGATATGCTGCTCTTCTGTTCAACAGCATCATCACAAAGGGCAGGTTCAACTTGGTGCAGAGTTTTGTGCTTGTCAGAATAGAAACCTACAAAAACAGAGACAAATGTCATCATGAAAGCAGATATAGAACCTGTAACCTTCATAGACAGTGCTTTGGAAAAAAAGGTTACAGGTTACTGCCTTTTGACATCTCCCCATAACTTGGCCATGAAAGCTGTTTCCATGGTGATTCTACATTGAGCCGTAACCTCTAATTCTCTTAGCTTTCCAGATCCATCTTCCCATTTAATACAACCTTAGAGATACATGTTATTATGCATAATGGGATATTTAGTTGACAGGATTTTATTTAACTCACTTTGATTATCTAAGTTAAAGAAATGGGGGCTAGAAATAGCTTAGTTGATTTCAGTGTTAAGAAAAAGAAAAAAATAAAGAAATTGACAATATTTTCAGGCTTAGCTCATTCAAAATGGCTGTGAGATCTTGAGAATGTCAAGTCACCAATCTGGAATCAGACTCCTATTTCCCTGACAGTATGCTTTTGTAAGTCTGTAACATCTGTAACAAGTCTTCCAAACCAAAAATTACAAAATGTTATGACATTATGAATAGTTTTTTTCAATAGTACTTCTTAAGTATATGTTTGTTGAGTTAGTTTCCCTTGAATAACAGCAACTCACATGCTGAAATATTTGATAATAATAGTCATCAAACAAACAGCAATTTTGTCGCTTGAAATAGAGTAAGAAATAGGCCAGTACATAGAAGGATACATTGATTTAAACCCCATCATCATGTGTGTCTGAGAAAGTTGAAAGCTAATCAAATGCAGTGTTAATATGAAAGACTGTGTCTGAAGCCAAAGCTAAAATAATAACACAGAGAATAAAATAATCAAAATGGAAATAAAACAACAATTAGATAACTGCAAAGTAGCACGGTTTCTGATAATGTAGATGAGATGACTTAGTCTAATTGCTGTATTAAACCTAGGATAATAGAGTTCAGAAAGTCACTTTATAGGATTTTGAATAATAGACATTTGCATAATATATTTGAAATTTAAGCATAGAATTGAGTTGTACAAGTTCATTTATTCACTTGAGCTTTCTGTTAAAATGTTCTCTTACAAACCATTTCACACAATTAATTATACATTTTCTGCAGCAACATTTTCAATAAAAAGGAAAATTCCAATGTCAGAAGAACTTAGTTTTTTTTGGGAAAAGGAAGGACATTGTAATCTAAAAGTGAACAATAATAATGTGGCTTTTACTTTGTATTAGAAGTTGTTTAAAACATGTCAACCGGCTTTCTCTTTTACCCATGATTGTAACACTGGAGCACCTCACTATTCTCTTCTAAGCCAGGAGATGTTGTAATCCCAGAGTTTCCTTATTCACATACATTGATTGAATCATGCAAGAGTTTATTTTCCCAGGAACTAGTCATTTTGTAAATGTGGCTGGTGTTACCTTAAAAGGGAGTAGGAGATACATATATACATAATACCTGGCTGAAGAGAAATCCCTTTTCACTGTCTTTTCTTGATCCAGACATTTAGTAGACTTTAGGAAATCCCAATGGGCTGAAATTTTGTTTTGTTTTTGTTTTCCTTCTTGTTCTTATTTTGCAAAGAAGTATAGAGTGGTGGTGTTATTCTACGTTCAATGTGAGCATGAGTCCCTATGGCTCTTGTTGAAATGCAGATAATTCAGTAGATCTGTGGTGGCTCTGCATTTCTATGACATTCTCAGGTGATGCCAAAGCTGCTGATCTGCACATTTTTAATAGCAAAGAATCAGAAAGAGGAAACCTCTGGGAGCATTTTGTGCAGCTGTGATTCCATTCATCTGCATAACAGAGAAAAATAGTAGTAGTTTCTGAAAGAGTAAAGGGGTGAGGCAAAATGTATAGCTCTTTCAATATCATTTCAAGAACGATTCACTGGCAATTGTCACTGAAAAAGAGGGATGTTAACTTTTCTGGTCTTCAGAAAAGTGAACACGAATTTCGCTTCCATGAAATTAAAAGTTAAAAAAATCAACAAAAACAACAGCAATAATAATATGAACTGTACGAACAGAGGGCAAAAATGATTAGTCCACCAAGATTTTTGAATTCTGAGCCTTTTTCTGCTGAGAATGGATGTAGCCTTTCTAGCTAACAGCTTAAATTTCAAAAGACTACACAAAGTAAGCAAATAAACAATAAAGGTACTAAATAAGACCCAATAATGTTGTAGAAACTCTTTCCACTTTTCTCTCTATTAATAATTGTTATCTCAGTTTGCAATACAAAGACAGATTTTTCCTCAAAGTTGATGTGGAGGTAGCTAATCTCAGACACCACAGGGAAGAACAGAAAGGGAAAAGTAAAAAGTTTGTCAGGTGTACAACCTCTGGTTTACTCTATTAGAGATATAAAGCATGCTAGGAAATTTTCCTAAGTATGACTTCTTCTTTGGTCACAATCTTGACCCAGAATAATCACTAAAAAGAATATATTAGAGCACAGTACTGCTGTCCCCAGTAAGTCTGTCTGGCTATGCCCATGCCCTCAGGCATTCATGAAACTTTCTTCCAAACTCATTCTGTTAAGAAATGAGAAAAATAGACGATAATGCTATTTCCTTTGTTACACCTAGTGCATAACGATGTTACTGAATTTATCTTCTTATGGTAACATAACCTATGAAATGACTTTTTGAGAATTAATTTTATTTAAAATAGGCTTTTATATAGAGGCATTTAATCTTGGTATATGTGATTTGCTGTCTTCCACACATGCTGCAGTTGGCAAAAAAAAAATCACTCTTGTCATTCTAGTAAAGGACACCCCGTGTGATTTGCTATGTCATATCAAGTGATATTACTGTATGACGTCAACATCAACACCTTCCCTCAAACCACCACAGTGTGTATGGACTGTCAGGCTAAATGAATGAACACTAGTAACACACTAGTTTCATACAGACCTCTCAAAAAGTTTAAGCATTAATATTATGTGCTTTCTCTTCAGAAGTTGCTTTGTAGGCTTTTGATAATAAATTTGAAGGGTTTATATGTTCCATATAGATTAGTTCTTATAATGCATTTAAAAAAAATCTTTAGCATTAATTTTTTAACATTTAGAATTATGGTAAAATCTTACCAAATTTGTTGTAATAATTGTTAATGTTAGTGTTCCTGTGATAGTGATTTTTACAATATAGAATAACAAATTATAAGAACAATAACAAATATGACTTCAAGTTATGTAGCTCTTAAGCTCATTCAACAAATAATTTTATTTGGTTATATAAAAAATGACAAACTATTTCTTGTATCTTTTTACACAAAAATAACCAAAAAAAGCATATATATGGGTATTCATATTGTAACAATAAGCATTCCACACTAAATTCAAATTATACGTAATACGAGCCTGCTATCTACTGATTACATAGGAACACAAAGCTTCTCAATGACAAGAAATGAATGAATCATTTTGTAATCACTATCTAAATTTTAAATGGGGCAAAGTAATATTCTATATATTGACTAGTTTTCAGTTCATACTGATAAGAAAACCTTAGCTTAATCATCTAAGAAAGCAGACTATTATCCTAGTAAAATATTATTTAAAGATGACTTGAGTAGCATGTCCAAATACTATTGTAGTCATTTCTGTAATTATTAGCAGTACACTAAATCATTTCTGAGAAAATGTGGTCCCAAATAAGGATAAGTAAGCAATTTAGAGTATCTTAACTATATGATACTCTGCAATAAAAAAAAAAACTAGAGATTATAAAAATCTTACATTTATGTAAAGCCAATGCTTACTCTGTTATTAAAATAAAACCAGACAAAATAATGATGCATACTGGACAATGCATATTTAATAACTAACAAGTATGATAATAATCTTTCTGTTTAAAAGAATGAGTGAAATTTACTGGAAAATAACAGAATCTTGTGCACAATGTGATTCTGTTTGTATAAAACACTTTCAATATTAAAAAAAAATTAAAACAGACATATTATTCAAATTTATGCCACTATCCATGTATATACATTTAAACTTGCAAAGGAAGTTATATCTTGAAAGATACAGACCAAATTACTGATGGTGACTACCATTAAGATGTGAGAAAGAGGGCTTCCCTGGTGGCGCAGTGGTTGAGGGTCCACCTGCCGATGTGGGGGACACGGGTTCGTGCTCAGCTCCGGGAAGATCCCACATGCCGCGGAGCGGCTGGGCCTGTGAGCCATGGCCGCTGAGCCTGCGCATCCGGAGCCTATGCTCCACAACAGGAGAGACCACAGCAGTGAGAGGCCTGTGTACCGCAAAAAAAAAAAAAAAAAAATGATGTGAGAAAGAGAATTTTTATATTAAGACATTATTTAGGAGTAAAAAACATTTCAGAATAAATGTCATGTTGTCAACCACGTTGTACTTTTCCTTTGTGCCATTAAATTTAGTCATTAATTATAATTTATTGCATATCTTAAATATTTACTTTTTAAGCATTTGAATTCTAAATGTAATTATGAGAACAAGTTTTTAGACATGATAGTTTCAGGTTTTTAGTTATTTAGTTTAGTTTTTTTAAAGGACAATTTTGAAATGAGAACATTTCTTTAGTAATGCTTATGAAAGCTAAGAGCAAGTGGAGACAGAACAAATCTTTCCTTAAAAGTATAAGGCAAATTCTAAAAGAATCAAACAAACCAAAAATACAAAATCAAGAAAATGTCAATTCTTATAATACTTCAAAATAGACTTTAAAATGAAAAATAGGCAAATGATAAAATTATTCAAATTTTTGTCTTTTTTACTTTGAATGTAAATGAGTGATGTGGGAATTAGATTAGTAGTAAATCTGATACATATAAATATTTCAAAATTATCCAACTACCTTCCAAAATAACAAAAAATACAATAAATTATATCTACACAGATATAATTAACTAACTAACTAACTAACTTACACCACTCACTGACTTTACATAGAATGCAGGATCAGGCCTTAGAACAAGAAGGAGAAAGAGTCATATACAGAAGAATATACTACTATAAAAACCATGACAGTTTGTAGCTTGTAAAACTTCTGTAGTAAACTTAATGCTAAAGAGAAATCCATCTGTACCTTGTGGAATTAATTAGCAGTTGATTTAGAATAACAATAAATGCATATTTGCTATTAGATTCTTTAGGGACTAAGTTTGAAATAGAAGTTACAAGATTCCACTGAAAACAGCTAACTCAATTGTTTTTTTAACTTTCAATTTGAAATTCTTAATGATAATATGTTAACAACATAGGGAAACATCTAAGTAAAATATGACCCAATGCTCTCTGAGTTCACTAAATGCCCCATAACATGGATTTATAGTGTAGTTTGTCATAAGATACAGATAAGGAGCAGAAGTGGGTAAACAGACAAGTTTAACTAATTATACTAAGTAAAAATACAATAAATATATTTGCTGCCAAAGCATGCAGGAGTTAAGATATACACATTTTATTTAAAATTAAATTACAATGAACGATTATAGTGAACAGATTCAATGCCACTGCAGTTTGATGAGTTTAAATTTCATATCTAGGTCAGTGAGGAATAATTTATCTTTGCAAACTATTTTTTTTCTATTATTTAGAAAAGATACTGTTTTTAAAAGTCAGTTGAATTGAACAAAGCTAGAAATAATATATTCTTCACATTTTCAAAGGAAATAGATGACTCCCTGGGATAAGGAATCTTTCATAGATATTTTAAATATACATTTTTAGTACATACAAGAAAGCATATTGTGCAAATATGGTATCAGTTATCACGGAAGTCACAGTTGGCTGTGGAAAAAATTCCTAGAATTTTGTGTAAGCTTCTCAAACCCTTTGGCTTTAGTTGGTCACAACTAATTCTGGTTATATAGGCAATGCATGCTATACCCATAACATAATACTCAATAAATGTATTCCCACTTAATGAAAACTGCCTCAAGGTTTATATTTCTAGTAGGCAATTACCTTTTTCTCATTTAGTATAGTTTGCAGGTAACTCAGTTACCTCAGAAAAATGGCTAACACAAAACATTATTAGCAGGAGTTGTTTTAATATTATTTATACATTTAAGGTTACAGCAATGAATTTTAAACTGCAGGGCCTCTCAATGGAAAGTAATTGATTAAAGTGTTCAC
Source organism: Inia geoffrensis (assembly GCA_036417435.1). Lineage (NCBI taxonomy): Eukaryota > Metazoa > Chordata > Mammalia > Artiodactyla > Iniidae > Inia > Inia geoffrensis. The sequence continues at coordinate 49,353,959 of CM070916.1, forward strand.
AGGGGTCATAGGCTTTTGTAAAATGTGCATACAAAATAATTCTTTATTCTTTAGCTTAAAGTATATGAAATTTACATATTTTGTATAATATTTAAGCCTCACAAAACTTGGACCTATTTTGGATAAAATATAGACAAAGATCTTGTTGAACTACTGATATTTTTGTTTTTCCTTTTCAGATGAAATCCTGGATTCTGGATTTCAAATAAGTGGAAGGAATCATTTATGTGAGCCATGTTTTATGATCACATCTCTTTAAAAATATCTTATAATGAGTATAGTTGCATTGCTCATACATTTCTATATGACAGAAACAGAAAATATAGTTAAATTGTAGACACAGTCTTTACTTTTATAAATAGCTGACTGGATAACTACCTTCCAGTTGATTATTGAATAATAAAATTATATGAAAAAATGATTTCAGTTATTTCTGCTATCTTTATAACCAGATATGATAAATAAAGCAGTTGCATGTTTATGAGCAAATGTTGAAGAATATCATTGGTTTTATTTGGTGACTTAATATCCTGCTTAGGCAGTAAGAGTGCATATAGATATTAATAGCCTAAAATGTGTTTATTACATGCATACATTTCATTTTGCTTTTTTATAGGACTAAAATATTGATTTATTCAGTGTGTTCATTCATTAATAATTTATTGATCATATACTTAGTTCACAATTCCATACTAGAATTGGGAAAAAAATCATAATTATCAGCTTCTAAGTGGCCTGCAATTTAGTTTCAAAGATAAAACATGAGTGATTCTGCAATTAAACATAATAATTTTCTATCATCTTCTCAAGAAGAATCAGAAATAGAACCTCCATGGAAATAAGTTGCATTCTAAATATTCAGAAAGCCTTAAAACCTAAAAAAAACCCTATCCTAATGCTCTTCTTTCCACTATGTGAATATACAATAAATATTTAAATCTGATAAACATTAAAAACAGCCAGATACCATACTAACCCACTTTAATTTTTTTAAGAGAACTAATATTTTCACTAGAATGATCTTTTCCTCTTATCTAGTGTTTTAGGAAGTGTAAGTTGATAGAAAATATATGAAAGGACATGATAAACCTATTCAGTGGCCAAAACTATTTTAAAAGCTACATCTAGGTGGAAAATTGCTAGAAGAAGAGTACTTAGCTTTCCACATTCCATAGCAGAGGAAAGCAAGTTTGAGGGTAGGTTGATTTCAGTGATGAATGAGCCAATTAATAGCGTACTTTCAAATGAATGTACTCAAAGTGGATTGAAGAGGAATATATAGGTCTCATTTTTTTCAAAAGCCTTTATAAAGCTTTCCAATATCTCATGCAAAAAGGTATTCTATAAAAAGCTGGTGTTCTAGCATGTGTAGCCTCTTCTCAATGCTCTATTTTATAATCATTATTACTTTGTATATATTTTTTGATTACTTTATCCTGCACATTTTCAGAGAGAAATACCAATGCAAGTCATAATAGCTTTAAAATTATTTCAGATAGTTTCTGTTACAAATACTTTTATTTTTATTTTTTTTTTATTTTGCGGTACGCTGGCCTCTCACTGTTGTGGCCTCTCCCGTTGCGGAGCACAGTCTCCAGACGCGCAGGCCCAGCGGCCATGGCTCACGGGTCCAGCTGCTCCGCCGGCATGTGGGATCTTCCCAGACGGGGGCACGAATCTGTGTCCCCTGCATCGGCAGGCGGACTCTCAACCACTGCGCCACCAGGGAAGCCCTGTTACAAATACTTTTAAATAATGGATTGATGCCTATGTCATTGTTACTGAAAATGGATATGCAAAATGATTTTAAAATGGAGAGTGTTCCAGAATGAATCAAAATGTTTTGAACAGTTGTAATCTAGTTTGTCCAACTAACAATGAAAACTCAAAATTAATATATGAACATACTGAAAGATCAGATAGCAGTTTAAAATGTTCTTCAATAATGACCTTGTGACCATTTAAGCTGTAAGTACCCAGCTCAAGGGAAATTTAATTTATCCTGGGGTAGTTAATTTATTTAAAATACCTTAGGTTGAAATCACTCTTTAACATATTTAAAAGATTTTATTCCATTAATGTTCTTGTTATTTAACAGGCTTAAACATCTTTGGTTCTAATTTTCTTGACTACTAGACATTATAGCAAGCATTTAAATTGTATAAATGCTATGTCAGGCATTGTTCTATGTGCATTACTTATACAAAAATATTCAATTCTCGTAACAATTCTGTCAAGTCGTAACCATTATTTTTGCCATTTTCTAAATTAGGAAAATAAGGCATAAGGAAGTTAAGAAAATTTCCTAAGCCACATAGTAATTGCAGGCTGGGAGTTAAACTGAGGAAGTCCACTCTACATTCAATACTCATAGCTATTCTATAGGTCTACCTATCTATAACATGAAAGACAATATTTTTTTAAAAAACAGAAAATATTTGAATACTTTATTAATTGCCTTTATCTGGTCTATATGGATAACACTTTTATTTAGAGGTTTATCTTATTTATTAAAAGAAGATTTGGTAACAATTTGCCTATTGTCTGGAATTTAGGAAAAGCTTTACTCAGATTGTCTCCTTAAATATTTACTGACTACATATATATCCCATATTTATGATATTCATAATTTATAAAAAAGTAAATATGTATTTTGTCAATGGGGAACAAGAGTAAGCAAGCTATACTTCTTGCTATTTTATTGCTAATATTGGTGAAACTTTAATAAACTGCAGTAGAACAAATGTATGGTAAATTTAATACAGTGAGAGAGAATGAAACAATTGCCACAAAAATATCCATCACTGGCTCCATATCCTCAATGGCTTCTGCAAGCTGGTAATAAGGAGATATAAATGATTTGACTCTGCCAATTTCTAGCTGTGCAGCCAGTGTAAAATATAGGGATTATAAAATGTTACTGTCACATATTTTGGCAGTGATTGGAGTATCTTGTGAAATATGGGATTTTATTCTTAGCACTTTAAGTTAATAACAATAACTGTAAAACTAATATTGTTCTTTCCAGTAATTGCCACCATCCATCATATTGCCGAGTAATACAGAAACAAATATGTGCCACTTTATTTCAGTGCTGGCCCCTGGGTAAAGCTACAATATTATTACTGTGTCTTTTCTATTTAAAACATTATTCAAAGAAATAATGAAATCATATATTTAAAGGGAAACACAAAACTAAGAGTGTAACAGTGATTTCATGTTTTATAGCAATCTCACCACCTACTCTCTGACCTGGTATTCTCAGGGTATCAATTTGTTATGAATATAGTTGAACTCCTTGCAAAATAGAGGGTAATGATAAGGCTTTATCTAAATTATAGTTTCTTAATATATACCATAGTTTTCAAAAGAGAAAAAAAATTCAGACCGTGAAATAGACTGTTTTGCTCAGAACTCTTATTCCCAAAGAAAAGACACTTTAAACATCTTAAAGAAATTATTTTATTTTATTTTAGTCTAAAACTATTACATCATTTTTTTTACACTTTAAATGGCCAGATAGAGTCATAAGTAAAAAGGGAAATGAAATAAACAAAAGCATCCTTTTTTCCTGTCTAGATTTAGTATAAATATGTTTTTAAGTAGAACATTTTTTTTCTTTTTCTTTTTGCTCAAAGCACTATTTCTTTCTCAATAGGGCATCATATTAGTTATAGGTGACATCATTAATGTGCAGTTTAAAAATAACTCAACAGTCATATCAAATGCTAATTCTACATTCATGTGAAATTTTCAAAGTATCTTGGATGTTAAGTCTCATTTCACAATTACTTCAAGGTGAAAGGGCAAGTTGCTATGGGAAAGTGATTAAATTTTCTAATAAAAGACCAGTTGTGTAAATTTAAGCTCAAAGAGAAATTAATGTAAGGAGTGAGCATAATAAAATACATAGTCAATGAGGAGTGGCCTCAGGAAATAGCTGGACAAAGAGTCATTGGTTTTGGACAAATAAGATAATTTTTTCTCACTGGCTCTCTTCTCTGTTTCTTTTTGTGCATCTGCTTTTCCCTATTGTTGCAAACTAGTTTGTGCTTCCTACTTTGACATTGTGGAAAGCAGTCTCTGATGGTGCTCAAGGACACAGTTAATTTCAAAAAGGAGCCAAGCCAATTATAAATTCTTTGGGAAGAAACTTTAGATAGAGTATGCTTGTGTTCCCCACTCCCTGCACAGTCAATGCTAACTGAAGTAATCATAGTGAGTGGTCTAGCCTGAGTCTCTAAGATCCCTCATTTGAAGCCACAGTTTTGGTTCTGTGGATTTAGAGGTGCTGAATCTCAGAAATGAAGTATCCCATTAAACTGTAAAGGGTGGTAAATTATTCCACCCCAAACTATGTCACTTTGGCATAAGGATTTTTTTTTCAGCTAAAGACACTTGATTAAAAAAAAAAAAAAAAAAAAAAAAATTAAACAGTACATTCTTATCTCTTTTCATCCTGAAAATAGGAGATAAAAACTCCAATGTGAAAGATGACCTCCCTGTATTAGAAGAAAAAATACTTTGACAGGGAGTCATAACTGAGAGGATTCTGTGCAAAATAATTATATAATATTTATAATAAATTACTCTTTTTAAAATAATTCCTATCTTCTTTTAGCATACCCCAATAGTTTAGTACTTTTCCACAATTGTGTCACTCTGTTCAACCTAATATTTATATTTTACCATTTCTTTAGGTCTTAATTTCCTTATGAGGGTCTCCATATGATTTAAACTTTATTTTTAAAATATTTATTTATTTATATATTTATATTTTTTTATACAGCAGGTTCTTAACAGTCATCCATTTTATACACATCAGTGTATACATATCAACCCCAATCTCCCAATTCATCACACCACTACACCCACCCCCACCACTTCACTGCCTTGGTGTCCATTGGTTTGTTCTGTACAACTGTGTCTCAATTTCTGCCCTGCAAACCAGTTCATCTGTACCATTCTTCTAGGTTCCACATATATGCATTAATATACAATATTATTTTCTCTTTCTGACTTACTACACTCTGTATGACAGTCTCTAGATCCATCCACGTCTCTACAAATGACCCAGTCTCATTCCTTTTTTTATGGTTGACTAATATTCCATTGTATATAGGTACCACATCTTCTTTATCCATTTGTCTGTTGATGGGCATTTAGGTTGCTTCCATGACTTGGCTATTGTAAATAGTGCTGCAATGAACATTGGGGTGCATGTGTCTTTCTGAATTATGGTTTTCTCTGGATATATGACCAGTAGTGGGATTGCTGGGTCATATGGTAATTCTATTTTTAGATATTTAAGGAACTGCCATACTGTTCTCCCTAGAGGCTGTATCAATTTACATTCCCACCAACAGTGCAAGAGGGTTCCCTTTTCTCCACTCCCTCTCCAGCATTTGTTGTTTGTAGATTTTCTGATGATGCCCATTCTACCTGGTGTGAGGTGATACCTCACTGCAGTATTGATTTGCATTTCTCTAGTAATTAGTGATGTTGAGCTTTTCATGCCCTTCTTGTCCATCTGTATGTCTTCTTTGGAGAAATGTCTACTTACATCTACTGCCCATTTTTGGATTGGATTGTTTGTTTTTTTAATATTGAGCTGCATGAGCTGCTTATATATTTTGGAGATTAATCCTTTGTCTGTTGATTAGTTTGCAAATATTTTCTCCCATTTTGAGGATTTTCTTTTTGCCTTGTTCATTTTGTTGTGCAAAAGCAAAAGGTTTCCTTTGCTGTGCAAAAGCTTTTAAGTTTCATTAGGTCCCATTTGTTTATTTTTGTTTTTATTTCCATTACTCTAGGAGGCATATCAAAAAAGATCTTGCTGTGATTTATGACAAAGAGTGTTCTTCCTTTATTTTCCTCTAAGAGTTTTATAGTATCCCATCTTACATTTAGGTTTCTAATCCATTTTGTGTTTATTTTTATGACCGGTGTTAGGTAGTGTTATAATTTCATTCTTTTACTAGTAGCTGTCCGGTTTTCCCAGCAACACTTATTGAAGAGACTTTCATCGCCACTGTATATCTTTGCCTCCTTTATCATAGACTAGTTTACCATAGGTGCGTGGGTTTATCTCTGCACTTTCTATCCTGCTCCATTGATCTATATTTCTGTTTTTGTGTCAGTACCATATTGTCTTGATTACTGTAGCTTTGTAGTAAAGTCTGAAGTCAGGGAGTCTGATTCCTCCAGCTCCATTATTTTCCCTCAAGACTGTTTTGGCTATTTGGGGTCTTTTGTGTCTCTATACAAATTTTAAGATTTTTTTATTCTAGTTCCGTAAAAGTGCCATTGGTAATTTGATAGGGATTGCATTGAATCTGTAGATTGCTTTGGGTAGTATATTCATTTTCACAATATTGATTCTTCCAATCAAGAACATGGTATATCTCTCCATCTGTTTGTATCATATTTAATTCCTTTCATTAGTATCTTATAGTTTTCTGCATATAGGTCTTTTGTCTCCCTAGGTAGGCTTATTCCTAGGTTTTTTATTCTTCTTGTTGCAGTGGTAAATGGGAGTGTTTTCTTGATTTCACTTTCAGATTCTTCAACATTAGTGTATACGAATACAAGAGATTTCTGTGCATTAATTTTGTATCCTGAAACTTCACCAAATTCATTGATTAGCTCTAGTAGTTTTCTGGTGACATCTTTAGGATTCTCTATGTATAGTATCATGTAATCTGCAGTGACAGTTTTACTTCTTCTTTTCCAGTTTGTATTCAGTTTATGTCTTTTTCTTCTCTGATTGCTGTAGCTAGGACTTCCATAGCTATGTTGAATAATAGTGGTGGGAGTGTACATCCCTGGCTTGTTCCTGATCTTAGAGTAAATGCTTTCAGTTTTTACCATTGAGAATGATGTTTGCTGTGGGTTTGTCATATATGGCCTTTATTATGTTGAGGTAGGTTCCCTCTATGCCTATTTTCTGGAGAGTTTTTATCATAAATGCATGTTGAATTTTGTCAAAAGCTTTTATGCATCTATTGAGATGATTATATGTTTTTCTTCTTCAGTTTATTAATATGGTGCATCACATTGATTGATTTGCATATATTGAAGAATCCTTGCATTCCTGGGATAAATACCGTTTGCTCATGGGGTCTGATCCTTTTAATATGTTTTTGGATTCTCTTTGTTAGTATTTTGTTGAGAATTTTTGCATCAATATTCATCAATGATATTCGTCTGTAATTTTATTTTTTTGTAGTTTCAACGACGGGTTTCCGTATCAGGGTGATGGTGGCCTCAGAGAATCAGTTTGGGAGTCTTTCTTCCTCTGTAATTTTTGGAAGAGTTTGAGAAGGATTTGTGTTAGGTCTTCTCTAAATGTTTGATAGAATTCACCTGGGAAGCCATCTGGTCCTGGGTTTCTGTTTCTTGGAAGATTTTTAATCACAGTTTCATTTTCATTGCTTGTGATTGGTCTGTTCATATTTTCTATTTCTTCTGGGTTCAGCCTTGGAAGCTTATACCATTCTAAGTATTTGTCCATTTCTTCCAGGTTGTCCATGTTATTGGCATACAGTTGCTGGTAGTAATCTCTTAGGATGTTTTGTACTTCTGTTGTTGTCTGTTGTAACTTCTCCTTTTTCATTTCCAATTTTATTGATTTGAGTCTTCTCCCTCTTTTTCTTGATGAGTCTGGCTAAAGGTTTATCAATTTTGTAAATCTTCTTAAAAAAACAGCTTATACTTTTATTGATCTTTGTTATTGTTTTCTTTGTTTCTATTTCATTTATTTCTGCTCTGATCTTTATGATTTCTTTCCTTCTGCCAACATTGGCTTTTGTTTGTTCTTCTTTCTCTATTTCCTTTAGGTGTAAAGTCAGATTGTTTATTTGAGATTGTTCTTGTTTCTTGAGGTAGCCTTGATAGCTGTAAACTTCCCTCTTAGAACTGCTTTTGCTGCATGTCATAGGTTTTGGATTGTAGTGTTTTCACTGTCATTTGTCTCTAGGTTTTTTTTTTTTTCAGTATGCAGGCCTCTCACTGTTGTGGCCTCTCCCATGTGGAGCACAGGCTCCGGACGCACAGGCTCAGTGGCCATGGCGCACGCGCCCAGCCGCTCCATGGCATGTAGGATCTTACTGGACCAGGGCACGAACCTGTGTCCCCTGCATTGGCAGGAAGACACTCAACCACTGCACCACCAGGGAAGCCCTGTCTCTAGGTATTTTTTGATTTCCTCTTTGATTTCTTCAGTGGTCTCTTGGTTATTTTTTAATGTATTGTTTAGCCTCCCTGTGTTTGTGTCTTTTTTTTTACATTTTTGTCCATGTAATTGATTTCTAATCTCATAGCATTGTGGTCAGAAAAGATACTTGATATGATTTCAATTTTCTTAAATTTACTGAGGCTTGATTTGTCACCCAAGATGTCATCTATCCTGGAGAATGTTCCATGCACAATTGAGAAGAAAGTATAATCTCTCATTTTTGGATGGAATGTACTATAAATATCAATTAAATCTATCTGGTCTATTGTGTCATTTAAAGCTTGTGTTTCCTTATTAATATTCTGTTTGGATGATCTGTCCATTTGTGTAAGTGAGGTGTGAAAGCCCTCACTATTGTGTTACTGTTGATTTTGTCTCATAGCTGTCAGCAGTTGTCTTATGTATTGATGTGCTCCTATGTTGGGTGCATATATATTTATAATTGTTATGTCTTCTTCTTGGATTGATCCCTTGATAATTATGTAGTGTCCTTCCTTGTCTCTTGTAGCATTCTTTATTTTAAAGTCTATTTTATCTGATATGAGAATTGCTACTCCAGCTTTCTTTTGATTTCCATTTGCATGGGATATCATTTTCCATCCCCTCACTTGCAGTCTGAATGGGTCCCTAGGTCTGAATTGGGTATATTGTAGTCAGCATATATATGGGCATTGTTTTTGTAACCATTCAGCAAGCCTGTGTCTTTTGGTTGGAGCATTTAATCCAATCACATTTAAGATAATTAATGATATGTATGTTCCTATAACCATATTCTTAATTGCTTTGGGTTTGATTTTGTTGGTCCTTATTGTCTCTTGTGTTTCCCACTTAGAGAAGTTCCTTTAGCATTTGTTGTAGGTCTGTATGGTGGTGCTGAATTCTCTTAGCTTTTGCTTGTCTGTAAAGCTTTTGATTTCTCCATTGAATCTGAATGAGGTCCTTGCTGGGTAGAGTAATCTTTGTTGTAGGTTCTTCCCTTTCATCACTTTAACTATCTCATGCCACTCCATTCTGGCTTGTAGATTTTCTGCTTACAAATCAGCTGTTAAACTTTTGGGAGTTCCCTTGTATGTTATTTGTCATTTTTCCCTTGCTGCTTTCAATAATTTTTCTTTGTCTTTAATTTTTGCCAATGTGATTACTATGTGTCTCAGTGTGTTTCTCCTTCAGTTTATCCTGTATGGGACTCTCTGGGCTTCCTGGACTTGGGTGGCTATTTCCCTTCCCATGTTAGGAAAGTTTTCAACTATAATCTCTTCAAATATTTTCTCAGGTCCTTTCTCTCTCTGCTCCTTCTGGGACCCCTATGATGCAAATGTTTTTGCACTAAGAGTTTTCCCAGAGGTCTCTTATGCTGTCTTCATTTCTTTTCATTCTTTTTTCTTTACTCTATTCTGAAGCAGTGAATTCCACCATTCTGTCTTCCACATCACTTATCTGTTCCTTTGCCTCAGTTATTCTTCTATTGATTCCTTCTAGTGTATTTTTCTTTTTAGTTATTGTATTGTTCATCTCTGTTTGTTTGTTCTTTAATTCTTCTAGATTTTTTAAAAAACATTTCTAACATCTTCTTGATCTTTGCCTCCATTATTTTTCTGAGGTTCTGGAACATCTTCTCTATCATTATTCTGAATTCTATTTCTGGAAGGTTGCCTATCTCCACTTCATTTAGTTGTTTTTCTGTGGTTTTACCTTGTTCCTTCACCTCATACATAGCCCTCTGCCTTTCATCTTGTCTACTTTTCTGTGAATATGGTTTTTGTTCCACAGGCTGCAGGATTGTAGTTCTTGTTGCTTCTGCTGCCTGCCCCCTGGTGGATGAGACTATCTAAGAGGTTTGTGCAAGTTTCCTGATGGGAGGGACTGGTGGTGGGTAGAAATGGCTGTTGCTTTGGTGGGCAGAGCTCAGTAAAACTTTAATCCACTTGTCTGCTGATGGCTGGAGCTGGGTTTCCTCCCTGTTGCTTGTTTGGCCTAAGGTGACCCAACACTGGAGCCTCCCTGGGCTCTTTTGTGAGGCTAATGGCAGAATCTGGGAGGGCTAACACTAAGGAGTACTTCCCAGTACTTCTGTTGCCAGTGTCTCTATACTCACATTGAGACACTGCCACCCCCCACCTCTGCAGGAGACCCTCCAACGCTAGCAGGTATGTGGTTCAGTCTCCTATGGGGTCACTGCTCCTTCCCCTAGGTCCCAACGTGCACACTACTTTGTGTGTGCCCTCCAAGAGTATAGTCTCTGTTTCCCCCAGTCCTCTCAAAGTCCTACAATCAAATCCTGCTGGCTTTCAAATTCTGGTTCTCTAGGAATTCTTCCTCTTGTTATCAGTCTCCCAGGTTCAGAAGCCTGATGTGGGGCTCAGAGCCTTCACTGCAGTGGGTGGACTTCTGTGGTATAAGTGTTCTCCAGTTTGTGTGTCACCCACTGAGCAGTTATGGGATTTGATTTTATTGTGATTGCACCCCTCGTACCATATCATTGTCCCTTCTCCTTTGTCTTTGGATGTTGGGTATCTTTTCTGGTGAGTTCCAATGTCTTCCTGTCGATGACTGTTTAGCAGTTAGTTGTGATTCGAGTATTCTCGCAAGAGTGAATTAGATAACGTCCTTCTACTCCTCCATCTTGACTCAGTCCCCCATTTAAATTTTGTATTAACTTATAGGATTTTCTCCTGTCAATCTTTGTATGTTAATTTAATTCTCAGGCCCAGCTGAAAACTCTAAGATGATATAGCTAAATTTTTCCTCCCCTACAACTGCAACTTATAGCTGCCACTGAGTAATTTTGGACTCTCTATGTCAAGAGAATGACAGGCAAGACAGTAAATCACGATCCTGGAAGGAGTAATCAATAGGAGTATCAATAAGTTTAATGTGAACAAGGAAAAATGCATTTGGCACTTGGATATATATTGACAGTTTCCTGGTCAATTTTGAAAAATATATGCTGCAGCCACAACCTGAGAAGTCTATGATGACCAGAGGTCTAGATGTCACAGAAATGGAGGTTCTGGTCACTTACAAGCTAAGCCACCTAAGCAGTGGAATTTCTAACTATAAATGAAGAAAATAATAACTATCTATAAAGGAAATAAAACATGCGTTGTAGAGAACGGAGATGGTAAGGATAAGAATTAATGATGCTGACGCCAGCTTTAGCATCAAGGGTTATACTTTCCGATTAGACTTTCGCTTGGAAAATATTTCAAAGGAAAAGGCATCAAACCAAAATCCTAGAGAAACTATTTCTAGATGGGATAAAATTATGTTAAAAAACAAATGGTGGGTGTGCCCAAATGACTAAATAGTAAGACCATGAGCTAACCTCCTCGCATGTGCACACTAAAATTACAGCTACTTAGAGAGAAACTATGGATGAGAATGACCTGAAAACAAGCAGAAAAAATTTTACACAACCACAGATATAAAGAAAAGAGCTACAGTGAGACAGGTAAGAGGGGCAGAGATGGATACCCCACAGAAGGCAAATCACAAATGGAAGGATAATCACAATTACAGAGGTTCTGCCAAAGAAGTGAGGGGTCAGAGCCCCACATAAGGCTCCACAGCCCAGGGATTCTTCACCATGAAAATGAATCCCCAGAATGCCTGGCTTTGAAGGTCAGCAGGGATTGTGTTTGAGAGAACCAGAAGGCTTCATGCTCAAGTCTTAAAGGGCACTCACAAAATCTCACACACACTGATACCCAGTAGAGGAAAAATAATCTGCAGGGAGCTTGTGTAAGACTCACTTGCTGATCTTGGAAAGCCTCCTGAAGAGTCAGAAGGCAACTGGAACTCCCTCAAAGGACATAGATGCTGGTGCCAGCCATTTTGGTGAACACATTTTACCCCAAGAACACTGGTTCAGAGAAGTGCCATTTTGGAGACATATCATTAGCATATTAGTGTTGTGGCTTACGCACATACCAACTGGGTTGTCACTAAACCCAGGATGTCGTAGGCTGAGCAACAAGCCACACAGGGACATAATTCCACTCACAAATAGCCCAGAACACACCCTGGGCCTGAAACCTCCCACTAGTGGTCTGGCACAAAGCCCAGGACCCTCAAGGCCCTACCACCAAACAAACTGGAAAATGACCCTGGAAATCCAACAGGCCAACACAGCCCTTGGACTACTCAGGCCCCACAGCCAGCCACATGGGAAAACAGCCTTGCTCACCAATGGGCCAGCAGCCACTGAATGATGCAGGGAATGGCAGCCAAAAGGCCAGGGATCAGCCCTGGCTACTGTTATGTCCAAAGTAGTTGGTTACATCACAACAAAAGGATTGATGCAGCCTACACAGTGGGCACCCTAGAGCATATACCTCTGGCGACTTGAGGGGAATATACTGCTAGGCCTCATATTATGTCTCCTACATAAGGCCATTTCTCAAGATTGGGAAACATACACGACCTACCTATGACATAGAAATGAAAACAGAAAATAAGGTGAAATGTGGTGACAGAGAATATGTTCCAAATGAAAGAACAAGATAAAATCTCAGAAGAGAACTAAGTAAAATGGAGATAATCAATCTACACATTTAAAGGTTCAAGGTAATGATCATAAAGTTGCTCAAAGAGCTGTGGAGAAAAATCAATGAACACAGTAGGAAGAATAAAAAAGAGTTAGAAAATATAATATATATGAAAGAATATATATTAAAAGGGATCAACAGTAGGTCAGATGACACAGAAGGACAGATTAGTGAACTGGAACACAGAGTAGTAGAAATCACCTAATCTGAACAGAAAAAAAATCAAAAAAATCAAGGCCAGTAAGAGACCTCAGGGACAACATCAAGTATACTAAAAATCATATTTTAGGAATCCTATACAGAGAGGAGAGAGAGAAAAAGAAAGATAACTTACTTGAAAAAGTAATAGCTGAAAACTACCTTAACCTGAGAAAAGAAGTAGATATCTAGGTCTAGGAAACACAGTAGTCACAAACAAGATGAACCCAAACAGATCTACACAAAGACACACTGTAATTAAAATGGCAAAAAATTAAAGATAAACAGAGAATATTAAAACCGGCAAGGGAAAAGCAAAAAGTTATGCATGAAGAAACTCCCATAAGATTATGAGCTGACTTTTCAACAGAAACTCTGCAGGCTAGAAGTGTATGGCACCATCTATTTAATGTCATTAAAAGGAAAAATATATGTATAACCAAGAATACCCAACAAGACTATCATTCAGATTTGAAAGAGAGATAGAGTTTTATAGACAAGTAAAAGCTAAAAGAGTTTAGTACCACTAAACTGGTTTTACACAAAACGTTAAGGAGATTTCTCAAAGTAGAAAAGAAAAGATCACACATAGAAATATGAAAATTCTGAAGAAAAAAATCACATTGTTAAATGCAAATATACAGTAAATTTAGTAGGTCAAACAATTATAAAGCTAGTAGGAAATTTAAAAGATGCAAGTAGGGCTTCCAGGAAGATGGCGGAGGTGTAGGATGTGGAGATCGCCTTCCTCCCTACAGATACACCAGAAATACATCTACACATGGAGCAACTCCTACAGAGAACTTACTGAGCACTGGCAGAAGACCTCAGACCTCCCAAAAGGCAAGAAACCCCCCACGTACCTGGGTAGGGCAAAAGATAAAAGGATAAACAGAGACAAAAGGATAGGGACAGGACCTGCACCAGTAGGAGGGAGCTGGGAAGTAGGAAAGGTTTCCAAACACTAGGAAACCCCTTCACAGGCTGAGACTGCAGGTGGCAGAGTGGGGAAGCTTCAGAGCCATGGAGGAGAGCACAGCAACAGGGGTGCAGGGGGAAAAATGGAGAGATTCCCTCACAGAGGATCGGTGCAGACCAGTACTCACCAGCCCAAGAGGCTTGTCTGCGCACCCGCCTGGATGGGCGGGGCTGTGAGCTTGGGCTCGGGCTTCAGTCAGAGCACTGGGAGAGGACTAAGATTAGCAGCATGAACACAGCCTGCAGGGGGTTAGTGTGCCACGGCTGGCCAGGAGGGAGTCCAGGGAAAAGTCTGGACCTGCTGAAGAGGCAAGAGACATTTTCTTTCCTCTTTGTTTCCTGGTGCACAAGGAGAGGGGATTAAGAGCACTGCTTACAGGAGCTCCAGAGACAGATGTGAGCTGGTGCTAAAAGCGTGGACCCCAGAGATAGGCATAAGATGCTAAGGCTGCTGCTGCCACCACGAAGAAGCCTGTGTGCAAGCACAGGTCACTATCCACAGCCCCGTTCTGGGGAGCCTGTGCAGCTTGCCAAAGAAAACAAATAAGAGAAAAGGAAATCTCTCCCAGCAGCCTCAGAAGCAGTGGATTAAAGCTCCACAATCAACTTGATGTACCCTGCATCTGTGGGATACATGAATAGACAACGAATCATCCCAAATTAAGCATGTGGACTCTGAGAGAAAGATTTATGATTTTTTCCCCTTTTCCTCTTTTTGTGAGTGTGTATGTATATGCTTTTGTGTGAGATTTTGTCTGTATAGCTTTGTTTCCACCATTTGTCCGAGGGTTCTATCTGTCCATTTTTTTTTTAATTTTTTTCTTTATAATTACTTTTTATTTTAATTACTTTATTTTATTTTACTTTATCTTCATTCTTTATTTCCTTCCTTCCCTCCTTTAGACAGATTTATGATTTTTTCCCCCTTTTCCTCTTTTTGTGAGTGTGTATGTGTATACTTCTGTGTGAGATTTTGTCTGTATAGCTTTGTTTCCACCATCTGTGCTAGAGTTCTACCCATCTGTTTTTTTTTTTTTTTTCACTTAATAATTATTTTTTTATTTTAATAATTTATTATATTTTATCTTTATTTTATTTTACTTTATCTTCTTTCTTTTTTCCTTCCTTCCCTCCTTCCTTACTTCCTCCCTCCATCCCTCGTTTCTTTCTTTTTCTTTCTTTCTTTCTTTCTTCTTTCTTTCTTTCTTTCTTTCTTTCTTTCTTTCTTTCTTTCTTTCTTTCTTTCTTCTACTAATTCTTTCTTTCTACTTTTTCTCCCTTTTATTCTGAACACTGTGGATAAAAGGCTCTTGGAGCTTCAGACAGGCATCAGTGCTGTGCCTCTTCAGGACACTGGCCCACAAGAGACCTCCCAGCTCCACATAATATCAAATGGTGAAAATCTCCCAGAGATCTCCAACTCAACACCAGCACCCAGCTTCACTCAACAACCAGGAAGCTACAGTGCTGGACATCCTATGTGAAACAACTAGCAGGACAGGAACACAACACCACCCATTAACAGACACCAAAAAAAAAAAAAAAAAAAAAAAAAAAAAACAGGAACTATGAACCTGCAGCCTGCAAAAAGGAGATCCCAAACACAGTAAGATGAGCAAAATGAGAAGACAGAAAAACACACAACACATGAAGGAGCAAGATAAAAACCCACCAGACCTAACAAATGAAGAGGAAATAGGCAGTCTACCTGAAAAAGAATTCAGAATAATGATAGTAAAGATGACCCAAAATCTTGGAAATAGAATAGACAAAATGCAAGAAACATTTAACAAGGACCTAAAAGAACTAAAGATGAAACAAAAAATGATGAACAGCACAACAGATGAAATGAAAAGTACTCTTGATGGAATCAGTAGTAGAATAACTGAGGCAGAAGAACAGATAAGTGACCTGGAAGATAAAATAGTGGAAATAACTACTGCAGAGCAGAATAAAGAAAAAAAGAATGAACAGAACTGAGAACAGTCTCAGAGACCTCTGGGACAACGTTAAATGCACCAACATTCAAATTATAGGGGTTCCAGAAGAAGAAGTGTAAAAGAAAGGGACTGAGACTTAATAACACAAAAAGAAACAACCCAATCCAAAAATGAGCAGAAGACCTAAATAGACATTTCTCCAAAGAAGATATACAGACTGTCAACAAACACATGAAAGAATCCTCAACATCACTAATCATTAGAGAAATGCAAATCAAAACTACAATGAGATATCATCTCACACCAGTCAGAATGGCCATCATCAAAAAATCTAAAAACAATAAATGCTGGAGAGAGTGTGGAGAAAAGGGAACCCTCTTGCACTGTTGGTGGGAATGTAAATTGATACAGCCACTATGGAGAAAAGTATGGAGGTTTCTTAAAAACTAAAAATAGAACTACCATATGACCCAGCAATCCCACTACTGGGCATATACTCTGAGAAAACCAAAATTCAAAAAGAGTCATGTACCAAAACTTTCATTGCAGCTCTATTTACAATAGCCAGGACATGGAAACAACCTAAGTGCCCATCATCGGATGAATGGATAAAGAAGATGTGGCACATATATACAATGGAATATTACTCAGCCATAGAAATAAACGAAATTGAGCTATTAGTAATGAGGTGGATAGACCTAGAATCTGTCATACAGAGTGAAGTAAGTCAGAAAGAGAAAGACAAATACTGTATGCTAATACATATATATATAATTTAAGAAAAAAAAAAAAATTCATGAAGAACCTAGTGGTAAGACAGGAATAAAGTTACAGACCTACTAGAGAATGGACTTGAGGATATGGGGAGGGGGAATGGTAAGCTCTGACAAAATGAGAGAGGTTCATCTCCTACATGAGACCATCCCTCAACACTAAGAAGTAATTATTTTATCTTAATACATATAACCAACAGAGAGAATTAAGGAAAATGAAAAAAAGAGGAATATGTCCCCCCCCCAAAAAAAAAAGATAGAACTTCAGAAAAATTCCTGCATGAAATGAAAATAAGTGATTTACCTGATAAAGAGTCTAAACTAATGGTCATAAAAATCACCAACAATCTTAGAAAAAGTAGGTATAAACATGTGAGCACATAGTGAAAAGAAAGAAAATATAAGAAATTACAAAATAGAAATCACAGTGCTGAATAATAAAAAAAGTGAACTGAAAAATAAATTAGACCGACTCAACAGAAAATCATATGAAATAGAAGAAAGGATCAGTGAAATTGAAGACAAGACAGTGGAAATCATCCAATCAACAGCAAATAAGTAAATAAATAAATAAAATAAAAAAGGGAAGATAGCCCTTAAGGAACTTGTGGGACAATAGTAAGCAGACCAACGTTTGCATTATAGTAGTCCTAGAAGGAGAAGAGACAGAGAAAATGGAAAAAAAAAAAACATTTTTTTTTGATATAATGGCTAAAAAATTATCTAATCAGAGGATGGAAAGAGAAATTCTGATCCAGGAGCTCATAGAGTTCCAAACAAGAGTACCACAAAAAGACTAAGATACAATATAATTAAAATGTTGAAAGTTAAAGACAAGAAAAGAATATTTAAAGCAGCAAGAGAAAAACAACATGTTAGATACAAAAGAATCCCCACATGACTATCAGCAGATTATTTAGCAGATATTTTGCAGACAGAAGGGATTGCCATTTATATTCAAAGTCCTGAAAGAAAAAAAAAAAAAAAAAAAAAAGTACAAGCAAGAATATTTTACCCAAAAAAGATGTCATTCAGAATTGAAGTAGGGATAACGATTTTCCAGATAAGCAAAAGCTAAAGGAGTTCATCATCATTAGACTGTCCTGAAAAGAAACGTTAAAGGGACTATTTAAAGGAATAGAAAGGGTGCTAATTAGTAATAGAAAAACATAAGGAAAATCTCACTGGTAAAGGTAAATATATGAAATACTCAGAATAATCTAATGTAAAAGTGGTTACTTAATCACTTATAAAGCTAGTATAAAGATTAAAAACAAAAGTAGTAAAAATAAGTATAAGAACAATAATCAGTTAAGGGATACACAAGATAAAAACATGTAA
Source organism: Inia geoffrensis (assembly GCA_036417435.1). Lineage (NCBI taxonomy): Eukaryota > Metazoa > Chordata > Mammalia > Artiodactyla > Iniidae > Inia > Inia geoffrensis. Next base: position 49,371,972 of record CM070916.1, read on the forward strand.
AATGTGTCATCAAAACCATAAAATGCAGGGTTGGAATAAAAACAAAGAGTTTTGCAATGCATTCAAAGTGAAGTTGTTATCAAATTTAAAATAGACTGTTATAAGTTGTTATATGTAAGCCTAATGGTAACCAATAATAAAAAATCTATAGTAGGTAAGAAAATAAAGTAAAAATTATCTAAGCATAAAAGTAAATAAAAATATCAAACCACAATGGAAGAGAACAGAGAGGAAGAAAGTAGGACAAAGGAACTACAAAACAGCCAGAAAACAAATTACAGAATGACAATAAGTACACACCTACCAATAACTACTTTAAGTGTAAGCGGACTAAATTCTCCAATCAAAAGACATAGAGTGGCTGAAGGAATTAAAAAAACAAAACAAAACAAAAAACCACAACCCATCTATATATTGCCTACAAGAGACTCATTTCAGATATAAAGACACACACAGACTGAAAGTGTTGATATAAAAAATGATATTTCATACAAATGAAAATAAAAGAAAGTGGGTCTTGCTATATCAGACAAAATAGACTTTAAAACAAAAGCTGTAATGAGACAAGTCTATTACATCATGATTAAGGGGCCAATCCAACAAAACAATATATATTATTTGTAAACATTCATGCACCCATTTAGGAGCATAAATATATAAAGCAAATATTAAAAGACCTAAAAAAATATACAGCAACACAGTAATAGTAGAGAAATTTAATATCTTAGTTGTGTCAATGGATAGATCATCCAGATAATCAACAGGGAAACATCAGCCTTAAATGACACATTAGACTAGATTTACTTAACAGACATATGCTGAACATTCCAACCAAATGCAACAGAATACACATTCTACAAAAGAGCGCCTAGAACATTCTCCAGGATAGGCCACTATACAGGTTTTAAATTTGGGAAGATTGATATTTTGTCAAACGTGTTCTTCAACCATAGTGGTATGTATTTAGAAATTAATTGCAAGAAGAAAACAGGAAGATTTGCAAATATGTGGCTTTTAAGCAACATGCTACTGAACAACCAGTGGGTCAAAGAAGAATTCAAAAGTCAAGTCAAAAAATACTCAGAGGGCTTCCCTGGTGGCACAGTGGTTGAGAGTCTGCCTGCTGATGCAGGGGACATGGGTTCATGCCTGGGTCCGGGAGGATCCCACATGCCACGGAGCAGCTAGGCCCATGAGCCATGGCTACTGAGCCTGCACATCCAGAGCTTGTGCTCTGCAATGGGAGAGGCCACAATGGTGAGAGGCCCGTGTACCACAAAAAAAAAAAAAAAAAAAACTCAGAGACAAGTGAAAATAAAATACAACTACCAAATCTTATGAGATACAGCAAAAGCAGTCCTAACATGGAAGTTCATAGCAATAAAATCATACATAAAAAACAAGAAAGATCTCAAATAAACAATCTAACTCTACCCCTAAAGTAACAAGAAAAAGAAAATCAAACAAAGCTCAAAATTAATAGAAGGAAAGAAATAAAGATCAGAGCAGAAATTAATAAAATTGTGACTAAAAAAAAAAAATAGAAAAGATCAATAAAACTAAGAGCTAGTTTTTGCAAAGATAAATGAAATTGACAAACCTTTAGCTAGGCTCACCAAGAATAAAATGGGGAGAACTCAAAATCAGAAATGAAAAAGGAGACATAATATTGATACCACAGAAATACAAAGGATCATAATATACTACTATGAACAATTAGAGAACAATAAATTGGACAGCTTAGAAGAAATGGATAAATTCAAGATTATCATGAAGAACTAGACAATCAGAACAGACATTACTAGTAACAGGATTAAATCTATCATCAAAAAAATCTCAACAAACAAAATGCTAAGACCAGGTGTCTTTAGTGATGAATTTTACCAAACGTTTAAATAAGAATTAATACTAATCTTTCTCAAATTATTCCAAAAAATGAAGAGAAAGGAACACTTCCAAATTCAATTATGAGATCAACATTACCCTGATATGAGCCAAGGACACCACAAGAAAAAAAAAATTACATACCAATATCTCTGATGAATATAGATGCAAACATCCTCAACAAAATATTAGTAAACTTAATTCAAAAATACATTAAAAGCATCATACATCACATTTAAATCCAGAAATGTTTACACATTTGCACATTTGTGCAAAGATGTTTACATATCCATAAATCAAACAATATGATATACCACATTAACCAAATGAAGAATAAAAATTACATAATCATCTCTCAATGTATGTAGAAAAATCATTTGAGAGAGCTCAATATCCAGTCATGAAAAACTCCCAACAGTGGGTACAGGGGAAACATACCTCAACATAACAAAGGCCATACATGGCAAGCCCACAGCTAACATCATACTCAAGGGTAAAAAGCTGAACACTTTTCTTCACTGATAAGGAACAAGACAAGGATTCCTACTCTCACCATTTTTATTTAACATGGTACTGGAAGTTCTAGCCAGAGAAATTGGGCATGAAAATGTGTGTACATTATAACGTGTACATTCATTAAAAGATGTGTGTGTGTGTATTATACAGCATGATACATCTGCCTGCTCCCTCATGTCTTAATGGCCGTATCTATTTTTAAGAAAGAGGGAGAAATCTAAGAATATGTGCATCTAATATTTAATAGCATATTAATCTGCTAGAGCTATCATAACAAAATAACACACACTGGGAACTTAAACAACAGAAGTTTGTTTTCTCACAGTTCTGGAAGATTGAGGGTTAATATGAAGGTACCAGCAGGGTTGATTTCTGCTGAGGCCTCGTTTCCTCATCACTTTCTCACTATATTCTCACATGGCCCTACTCTGTGCACACTGAGAGAGAGAAAGAGTTCTCTGGTGTCTGTTCTTGTTCTCATAATGACACCAGTCTTCTTGAATTAGGACCCCTCATGTATGACCTCATATTAATAATCACCTTAAAGGCTCTATCTCCAAATACAGTTACAGTGGGAGTTAGGACTTTAACAAATACATTTTGGGGATACACAAATCAGTCCATAACAAACAGGAAAAACCCTAGGCCTTAAACAAGTTTTAAAAGGAAAGAGAGGGACTTTCCTGGTGGTGCAGTGAGAGGTCCGTGTACCGCAAAAGAAAAAAAAAAAAAAAAAAAAAAAAGGAAACAGAACAAGGCAACTTTCCAGATTGAGGTATGAAGCATCAAGTTATTTATTAAATACATAATAAAAATGGAAGCACACTTCTAAACCTAAATAGAATTAATTACTATTTATTTGTTAACTTGATATGCATGGACATGTAATTTGGGAATGTTATAAATAGTAGTATGATCCAGCCAACTTCCCCTGTCTCTTGAAAGTGGAATGTGTTCACCTCTTTCCAAACCTGTTTCTAACACCTTCATGCTGAAAGCATGAAATCAGGCACAGTAGTTAAATAATATAGAAATTTGGAAAAAGCTACAAATAGGGTTCCCCCAACACATACCTAGTTGGAGAAATGGAGTTGAAGAATTTAAGAATAGGTAATTATAAAGAAAAAATGTACTAACCAGAAGGCAGTGTTTATTCCATAAAAATGTCAGGTAGTTGATCTAATGAAAGTAGCTATAGGTTTATGTTTTTTTTACTCTAGGGAATTCTTCTTACTTTATGTTAGGACAAACTCACACAAGAGAGAAAGTTTTAAGAGGTTAATGCTCCTAAAAATTGCACTTTAGTAATAATATATTTTAATGCTAAATGCAATTCATAGCGAGTTAGCATGTCAAATTACCCTGTCAGAATACATCTTAAGACAAATTGTTCATTTAATCATCAAATATTGTATCAGGTAAGGTCATATATTCTGCTATGCACTAGATGTATATACCTGGAAGGGTCTCCTTCCTTAAGGAAAGTCTAGTGATAAAACAGATATGAACAAACAAATCAATATGAAACTACAAGTGTAGAAAAGATCTATTAAGTTCATGAAAATGTACCATGGTAGAAAATGACAAGGGCAGATTTAATTAGAATTTAGAGGAGACCTCTTTGAGAATATGATATTTAAAGTGAGATTTGGAGGATGAAATGAAGCAGGCTTTGTGAAAATTCCTAGAAAATGCACTCCACGCTGATAGAACAGCATGAAAGGGCACTAAGTAGGATGGTTCTTTGATTGTTTTATGAATTGAAGGCAGGGCGTTTTGGGTAGGGCACAGGCTGAGACTCAAATGCCTATTGGGGCCAATCAGGTAAATATGTAAACTAGAAGGGTGTCTTTAGCTGTATTCTTTTTATCCAGATTTATTTCATTTGCATATTAATGAAATCTTAATTGTATTCTCCCCAAAGGGACACTCTCTGATTGCACATTAAACATATAAGACTATTTTTTACCAACATGAAGAAATATGTTCTGTCTTAATTTTGTGATACATTAGTCTTCTGGGACAGTCTTGTTTTCTCCCTCAACTTTGCTATACTGAAAACAACAGGGCAAGCTCAATGATAAATGACAAATGACAGTGGATCTTAGTACTGAATAAAAATAAAGTGTGTGTGAGGGTCTCTGGTGAACTGAGAGTACACAGCTCTCTAAAGCTTAGTTACTATATAACCTGAGTGATTTTGCTGTGAATGAAGGATGGTCCAGATTAGAGGTTACGATTTTTAAAGAGGAGCTTGGATCTAGATTTTTACATGTAATCTCCACATTTTGCAACATTGGTAAAAAGAATCAAATTAGTAAAAAATAAACAGCACAATAATTACTGTTAAGACCAAACAATAACTCCACAAGACCTAAAGAAAGCCTGGGGTTTTACCCTACTTGCAATCTTGTGAGTTAGCCTTTAAGAGTTTCATCAGTGTTGCAAGATGTGAGATTCCTGTGTCAGGAACAGAGGACAGTTTATTGCTCATGCTATAAAATTAGTCATATTATTAGCATTTTTGTTGTCTCCCTCAGCCTCATTCCTCACTGATTAATGCAACAGAGCCAGCTGACACTAGCATATATAGTTGATTGTGTTACAGGAAAGGAACACTCACTTTAGAAAACCTAAATCTTTTATATGAGGCAGAAAGCAATTCTATTTTTATCTTCCAAGGTTTAAGCAAACCTTTTGCTCAGTAGGGAGGCTATCTCTGTATTGCAAGGCTGTTCACTATATAAACATGTTTGAAAAGATTGCCAAGAACAATGGACAGTCAGTGCCTCTGCTTATAAGATGTGCCAAAACACAGGAAACTTAAAATTGTCTTTCAACATCCACAATCCTCTAATTTTCAAACTGTATAGCACAGCTTAATGAGTAAAGGGGAGAGTAATTTAAAGTAATGTTTCTAGAGATAGGAAAGAGCCAAACTGTTTAGGGGTTTATAGGCCACATGAAAGAGGCCCATTTTTATATTAAGTTTGTTGGGAATCCAATGTTGAGTATTGAGAATAAGAATGACATGAGACACTTTATGTTTTCAAAAGAGCATTTTTGCAGTCAGATGGAGAATGGATTTGGCAGAGACCATATTGACAGAAGTGGATCACTTAGGAAAGACATCTCAAGATGTCTAGACAAGACATAATGGCCTGGCTAGGGTGGTGTAAATGCAGATGGAGAAAAGTAGATTAATTTTTTTTTAATATAATCTAGAGGTTGTGTCTATAGAACTGACTGACAAATGGGAAGGCTAATGGAGATAAAGTAATTAAAAGAGTCTCACAATTTTTGCTTTGAAAATCCAGGACAATATTTGACCTCACATATATTTATTTGAAAGGGAAAACTAGTAAAGCAATATGTTATATGGAAAAAAAAAGATAAGTTTTGTATATATTATCTTTCAGATGCCTACTAAATATGCATGGACAGAAGCAAAGTAGGTAGTTGAATATATAATTTGGATACTCAGAGGAGAGTAGTACATATATAATGTTGGAAACATTTGACATATAGATGGCATTTAAGTGATTAATATGAACAAAATCACATGAGGAGAAAATAGTAACAAAACCCCTCACAATTTTAGAATGTTTGGAGAAATTTGGGAGAAAATGAGATTGATAAAATCTTTTAGAGTCAGAAGGAAAACAACAGAAGATAGATGGGTGCAACAGAGACTAAGAGAATGTTTCTAGGAGGGTGATGTAAATCATGACACTTAGAAAAAGTGAAATGATGACAGAGATGTGTTCATTAGATTTGCAAACATGGGGGTCAAGAGGAAAAGATCACGAGACTGGTGTGGGTTGAAGAGGAATTTAATGGTGAGGAAGTAGAAACAGACCAAGCAGATAATATTCTTCATTTTTTTTTTTCCTATGGAAAAAGAGAAAAAAAAATCAATGTATTGAAGAATCAAGGAAAGGTTTTTCTTTAAGATAGATTATTTTTTAAAGGGTCATTAATTCTTAATGGGCATAATTCTATTGGGAAGGACATACAGATAATATAGGTGAAATAATTGGAATACAAATCATATAAGTTTAATCCACAGGCTCTGTGGAGAAATTGTCCTTTGATTAAATGTGAAACTATTCTATTTTCACAGAGAGAGGCAGAAGATGGATTCAGAACAAATATATTAAATGTTTTACTTAAATTAAGATGAGGGTATTTGTGTTTCATGGATTTTATTTTCTTAATGACATGAGTTAAAATCATTAGTAGAGAGTGAAGAGATAGTAGCTTTGAGAAATGAAGAAAAGGTGGAATACAATAATTGTACAGAGAGAGTGATCTTTGTTAAGTGCTTGAATGAGGTTAGCATTCATGAATCTATAGTGATACTCTCATTCTAAGATGTGGAATTTTCTTTAAGAATAATCCATTGCATTAATAAAACATAGAAAAGATAGTTGTTGGAGCTTATCCATGTTTAGGGTACTAGAAAAATATATCTAGAGGAGGAAAGGACAAAAGAGGCAACAAGAAAGAATGGTACTTCTTTGCAAATAGTACTTTAAAAAAGGTGTAGTAAATAGAAAGAGCACCTGAATTTGAATCCTGATTCAGTCACTTACTAGCAGTGTGATCTAAGGCATGTCAATAAATCTTTCTGAATCTGATTCTTCATACACATGGTGATAAGACATTTTGAGTTTTGCTGTAGTGAAATATGATACTCATTACTTGTGCACACAATGGTTAGTGTTTAAGAGACCTAGGTCTTTAAGAGATCTTTGTAGAATAATAAGCACAGAAACCTAGTTTATGAGTAAATGCATTAGAGCTAAATAGGAGGAAAATTTGCATCAGGCTCTGTCACTGAATTTAAGTGTATGAGAAACCAAAGTGGGGTAAGAAATCCACTCAGGGGCACACAATAAATTTAATTGAAAAACTAGAAATTAGAGAGAAACTAATGGATCTAGGTCAATATTGCAAAGTATGAGGAGAAAAAATGGAGCTTAATGCTCTGGGAGATGAGAACTCTGTGCACTATTTAACTCCTGGAATTTGAGTGTAGTTTCAGAGTATGATCAGGCCTCATCCAACAGTGAGAAACAAGTGAAAGGTGGTAGAGGAGAGTCCACAATTAAGGTAGTTTCTGGTGACCTACAATGACACTGTCTCTTAATAGGTTGGCATACAATTTGTTTGTAACCTATAGGTAAAAAAAAAATATATATATATATATATTTTTTTGAAACAACAGTTTCAAAACAACAGTTCAACTGGCTCACCATCATTCCTGTAAATAATAATTTCTCAATCTACCAGCTTCTGTAGTAGCAGCCTATATATATCATAATCTTGCAAGACACAAAGAACATGTCTGTTTATTTATTTACTTATTTTAGCACTAAAAATGCAGTATATAAATGGAGTTACATTTCTAAGTACATTTAGAGTTTTGAAATCTAATTAATCAGTTAAGCAATAATCTAGAGTCCTTCTCAATGTTACATTCAATCATTCTTTTTGAGGAGGATGAGTATCAGCTGAAAGACACTGAAGATTAATTTCCACAAGATATGTTGGTAAATCCCCAACACTAATCCACTGACTAGCTGAAGTTTTGGCTTCATCATTACAGACACATGCTTCATATCCACTCCCACTCCTGCACCCATAAAAAAAGTCTACTAATATACTATACTATATTATACTATACTATACTATACTATACTGTATTATACTATACTATACTATATAAAGTGTGCTTCTCCCATTCTGAGATCAAGAAACAACTAATAGCCTGACTGTTGTATTATATCATTCTCTATAACTCACTTGACCTAACTTAATGTTCTCTAATTTCTGATGATAGAAATCACCAGTGGGCAGCAAAACAGACTTTGAAGCTCCACCCTGGAAACAGAGTTTGGTGGATGTCATTTTTAGGCTCTACCACTGCTTCACTGCAGGTTACATATATCTCACAGAAAGGAGCTAGTACACTTGTCTTGTGCCTCAATTTTTTTGACTACCACACAGGGGACCACTCTAAATCTCCAAGCTCTGGTAGTCAGTGGGACCTAAACTTGTGGTCCAAGAGACTGTATTTATTAACATACTTTAAAAATGCTGCCTGTGGGTTTGGCTTCCAATCAGCTTGAATCTAGGTGCTTATTGAACTCCCTTTTGAGACTGATAGATATTGGCACAGCCTCAAATACTGTGAGCCACTAAAAATAAAATAGGCTATTTGAAAAATCACAAATGTTTGAGAGACAAACAAAAAATGGGACAGTGTTGAACAATAAAATTTATCTCCTACAGGAGGCCATCCCTCAAGACTGGGGAGATGACTTTTATCTAATGCATAAAACCAGCACTGAGAATCAAGAAAAATGAAGAAACAGAAGGAGATGTTCCAAACAAAAGAAGATAAAACCTCAGAAAAGTCCATCACAAAATGGAGATGTGACTTACCTGAGAAGGGTTTCAAAATAATGGTGATATAAATGCTCATCAATATTGGGAGAAGAATAGATGAACAGAGTGAAAACTTCAATAAAGAAATAGAGAGTATAAGAAATTACCAAGTAGAAGTCACAGAACTGAAGAATACAAGAAATGAACTGAAAAAAATAAAAATGAGAAGGGTTCAACAGCAGACTAGAAGAAAGAAACAAAGGATTAGTAAACTCAAAGAGAAGGCAATGGAACACACACATTCAGAACAGCAAAAATAAAAAAAAAAAAAAAATGAAAACATTGGAGGTAGCTTAAGGGACTTGTGGGACAATATTAAGGTGACCAACATTTGAATTACAGGCATCCCAGAAAGAGAAGAGAGAAAGGGGTAGAAAATTTATTTAAAGAAATAATGGCTGAAAAATTCCCTAACCAGGTGAAGGAAACAGACAGGTAGATCCAAGAATCCCACAGAGCTCCAAAAAAGATGAACCCAAAGAGACCAACACAAGGAGCAATTATAATAAAAATGTCAAAAATAAAGACAAAAAAAAATCATAAAAGCAGCAAGAGAAAATCAGCATGAATGAACAAGGGAAGCACCATATGATTACAAGCAGACTTTTCTTCAGAAACTTTGCAGGCCGGAATGGAATGGCACTCCTTCAAAGTGCTGAAAGGAAAAAAAAAAAAAAATCAACAGAGAATACTGTATATGGCAAAGCTGTCATTCAGAATTGAGAGATTAAAAGTTTTGTAGGTAAGCAAAAGCTAAAGGATTTTATCATCAAGAGGATGTCCTTACAAGAAATGGTAAAGGGACTTCTTTAAGGTTAAAAGAGAAGGCATTAATTAGTGACAAGAAACTGTGAAAGTATAGATCTCACTTGTACAGGTAAATATATTAAAAAAATTCAAAATAATCTAACATTGTAAATGTTGTATATTAATTACTTATAAAGGTAGTATCACAGTTAAAGACAAAAGAAGTAAAAATATAAGTATAACTACAATAATTAGTTAAGGTATACACAAGGTAAAATATACCATCAAAAACATAAAACATGCTGGAGGGAGTAAAGATGAAGAAATATAGCGTGCATTCAAATTTAAATTATCAACTTAAAATGGACTGTTGTAAACATAAATTGTTATGTGTAAGTCTCATGGTAACCACAAAGAAAAAACTATAGTAAGTACACAAAAGATAAAGGAAAGAAATCTAAGCATAACACTAAAAAATTTCATCAAACCACAAAGGAAAAGGGCAAGAGAGGATGAAAGGAGAACAAAGGAACTATAAAACAGCCAGAAAACAAATTAAAAAAATTGTCATAGTAGACATCTATCAATAATTAAGTGTAAATGAACTAAATTATCCAACCAAAACACATAGAGTGGCTGAATGGAAAAAAGCCAATACCCTTTTATATGCTGCCTACAAGAGATTCATTTCAGAGATAAAGACACACACAGGGGGCTTCCCTGGTGGCGCGGTGGTTGAGAGTCCGCCTGCCGATGCGGGGGATACGGGTTCGTGCCCCGGTCTGGGAGGATCCCACGTGCCGCGGAGCGGCTGGGCCCGTGAGCCATGGCCGCTGGGCCTGCGCGTCCGGAGCCTGTGCTCCGCAACGGGAGAGGCCACAACAGTGAGAGGCCCGCATACCGCAAAAAAAAAAAAAAAAAAAAAAAAAAGACACACACAGGCTGAAAGTGAAGATATAGAAAAAGATATTTCATACAAATGAAACCAAAAGAAAGCAGGTGTTGCTATACTTATAGTGGACAAAATAAAATTTAAAACAAAGACTGTAATAAGAAACAAAGATGATCATTACATAATGATTAAGAGCTCAATCCAACAAGACAATACTTATCATTCATAAATAGCATTTGTAAATTTCTGCACCTGTTTATGAGCTTCTAAATATACAAAACAAATATTAATAGACCTAAAGGAAGAAATAGACAGCAACACAAGAATAGTAGAGCACTTTAATACCTCATTTCATTAATGGATAGATCATCCAGGCAGAAATTCAATTAGAAAACACTGGCCTTAAAAGACACATTTGAGCAGAGAGACTTAACATATATGTACAAAACATTCCATTCAACTACAACAGAATGCACATTTTATAAGGACACATGGAACATTCTCCAGAATAGATAATATGTTAAGCCATAAAACAAGTCTTAATAAATTGAAGAAGATTGAAATTATATCAATCATATTTTCCTACCACAATATTATGAAACAAGAAATCAATTACAAGAAGAAAAGTGGAAAATGAACAAATGTGTGGCAGGAAAAAAACATGCTAATGAACAAATAATGCATCAAAGAAGAAAACAGAACAGAAATTTAAAACATATCTGGACACATATAAAAAGGATATCCAACATATCAAACTTTGGGGATGTAGCAACAGCAGTTCAAAGAAGGAATTTCATAGTGATAAATGCTTACATAGGGAAACAAGAAAAAAAAAAAAAAAAACCCCTCAAACCTCCTATATTTACACCTCAAGGAATTAGAAGAGAAGAATAAATAAAGCCCGGCATTAGTAAAGGGAGGAAAAAAAACAAAAAGACAAAATTTTAAATTTAATTAAAAAAAATAAATACAGGCTAACAAGACATAGAAAAGACTAATGAAACCAAGAGCTGGTTCTTTGAAAAAAAAAATTGATAAACTTTCAAGCAGATTCACCAAGAAAAAAAGAGAAAACTCAAGTCAATAAAAGTAAAAATGAAAGAGAAGACATTATAACTGGTACTATAGAAATACAAAGAACTTTAGCAGACTACTATGAACTAGTATATGTCAACAAGTTGAACAATCTAGAAGAAATAAATTCCTAGAAATGTACAACCTACCAATATTGAATCATGAAGAAATGGAAAATCTGAACAGACAAATCATTAGTCAGAAAATTTAATTAATAATCAAATACCTCTCAGCAAACAAAAGACCAGGACCAGACAACTACACTGGTGAATACTATCAAACAGTTAAAGCAAAATTATTACCAATTCTCAAACTCTTCCAAGAATTAGAAAAGGAGTAAACTCTTCCAAACTAATTTTATGAGGCCAGCATTAACCTGATACCAAAACCAGACAAGGTCACCAACAAGAAAATTAAATTTCAGACCAATATCTCTGATGAACATAGATGCAAAAACTCTCAACAAAATATTAGCAAGCTTAATTCAACAATACTTTAAAATAATCATACACCTCAATCAAGTGAGATTTATTCCAGGGATGCAAGAATTTTTAAACATCCACAAATCAATGTGATACAGCGCATTAACAAAGTGAAAGATAAACATTATATGGTCATATCAATAGATGGAGAAAATGCATTTGACAAAATTCAATATCCATTTATGATAAGAATGCTCAAAAAAGTGTGTATAGAGGAAATGTACCTCAACATAATAAAGGCCATGCATAACAAGCTCACAGCTAACATAATTCTCAAAAGTGAAAGACTGAAGCTTTTTCTCTAAGATCAGGAACAATACAAGGATGCCCACTCACCACTTTTATTTAACACAATACCAGAATTGTAACCAGAGTAATAGGCAAGAAAAATAAATGAAAGATATGTACATTGGAAAAGAAGTAAAACTGTCACTATTTGTAGATGACATAATATTATATATAGAAAACCCTAAAGACTCCAGTAAAAAACTGTTAAAACTAGTAAATGAATTCAGTAAAAGTATATGATACAAAATCAATATACAAAAATCTGTCACAGGGCTTCGCTGGTGGCACAGTGGTTGAGAGTCTGCCTGCTGATGCAGGGGGTGTGGGTTTGTGCTCCAGTCTGGGAAGATCCCACACGGGAGAGGCCACAACAGTGAGAGGTCCGTGTACCACAAACAACAACAACAACAACAACAAAAAACTGTCACATTTCTATACACTAATACAAGCTAACAGAGAAATTAAGACAATTCCATCAAAAACAATAAAATACCTAAAAATAAATTTAACCTAGGAGATAAAGACTTGTATACTAAAAACTATAGGACATTGCTGAAAAAAATTGAAGAAGACATAAATAAATGAATAGTCTTTGCTCATGAATTGGAAGGCTTCAAACTGTTAAAATCCATACCATTCAAGGCAGTCTACAAAGTCAATGCAATCCCTATCAACATTCTAATGGCATTTTTCTCAGAAATTAAAAAAAAAAATCCCAAAAATTTGATAGAGAAGACTCCAAAAGACCTCAAATATCCAAGAAACCTTGAGAAAGATAAATAAACTAGAGGTGTCATGCTTTTGATTTAAAACTTTATTACAAAGCTATATAATTATAGCAGTATGATATTGCCATAAAACAGACATATAGATCAATGAAACAGAATCAAAAGCCCAGAAATACACCCACACATATATGGTCAATTAAATTATGAGAAATATGCTAAGAATATACAATGTTAAAAGGATAGTATCTTAAACACACGGTGTGGATAAACTGGAGAGCCATATGCAAAGAATGTAACTGGACCAAAATGTCAGTATAGCCAATAAACAGTGCTGGGAAAATTGGACATCCATATGCAAAAGAATGAATCTGGACCACTATCTTACACCATACACCCTCAAAATGGATTAAATACTTGGTCATGAGACAAGAAACACTAAAATTCTTAGACAAAAACATTGGCAGTGAATTCCTTGACATTGGTCTTGTGATGATAATGTTTTTGATTTGACACCAAAAGCAAAGACAACAAAAGCAAAAATCAACAAGTGAGACTACATCAAAGTAAAATCTTCCTGCACAGCAAAGAAAACCATCAACAAAATTAAAAGGCAACATACATAACAGCAGAAAATATTTTCAAATTATATCTGATGAGGGGTTAATAACTAAAATATGTAAAGAACACATACAGCTCAATAACAAAAAACAATTCAATTAAAAAATGGGCAGAGGATCTGAATAAACATTTTTCCTAAGAAGACAAAGAAATGGTCAAAAGTCATATTAAAAGGTGTTCAACATAATCTAATCATCAGGAAAATGCAAAAGTAATTTATCAAAGTTACATTATTTATCAAAGTAATGAGATATTACCTCACACTTGTTAGAATGGCTGTTGTCCAAAGGCCAGGAAATAACAAGTGCTAGTGCAGATGTGGAGAAAACAGAACTCTTGTGCACTGTTGGTGGAAATATAAATTGGTGCATCCACTGTGGAAAACAGTATTGAAGTTTCTCCAAGAATTACAAATAGAACTATCATATAATCCAAAAGTTCCACTTCTGGGTATTTACTTAAAGAAAGCAAAAACACTTGAAAAGGTATCTTCATGCCCATATTCATTGCACCATTATTTGACAACAGCCAAAACATGGAAACAACCTAAGTGTCCATCAATGGATGAATGGTTAAAGATAAGGTAATACATACATATAATGGAATATTATTCAGCCATAAAAAAGACAGAATTCCTGCTATTTGCGACAACATGCATAGAATTTGAGAGCATTATGCTAAGTGAAAAAAGTCAGAAAGAGAAAGACAAATACTGTATGATCTCAGTTATATGAGAAATGTAAATGAACAATCAAACAAAACAAAACAAAAAACCAAGCTAGTAATACAGAACAGATTGGTGGTTGCTAGAGGTGGGCTTGGGGTGGATAAAATGCATGAAGGAGATCAAAGGTACAACTTTCCATTTATAAAATAAGTAAGTCATGGGATGTAATGTACAGTATGGTAACTATAGTTGAATTGTACTGTATTGCATGTTTGAAAGTTACTAAGAGTGTAGATCTTAAAGTTCTCATCACAAGAAGAAAAAACTTTTATAACCATGAATGTGATAGATGCTAACTAGACTTATTTCAACAATCATATTCTTTATATAAGTATGCGTAGTAGTGCATTCATTCCAATTTGAAGTTACTGTGCCACTTTTTGTACTTCCAAACTATACAGAATGTAAAAGATTTAGGCAAGCAAATATAGGCCTTTAATTGTAATATGTGTGACTATTAATCAAAATTAGACTAAGGTTAAAAAAAATGAAAAGACTAAACCTTATCATATCTACTTATGATATTTCCAAAGAAATTATAGAGTAACTTTAAGACTTACTTAAGTATTTAGTATATTTATATTCATTTTATTTCACTTTGATTTGAAAAATCTATCATGTGAGAATGGAGGCTTTTAGTTGAATGAAATGTCATGCAAGGATATGTATATTTTGGACCTTTTGTACTGAAAATATCTTAAAACTATGGGCTTGTTAGGAGGAAAATAGCTACAGTATTAAAATTTTCTATTACATCTGATGCTGTAAAAGCTGTGAATTTCCGCGTTTACTATTGATAAAATATTTTGTGAGAAAACAAAATAACTTATAAAAGCCAATTATATGCATGGTGTCTACTATATGAAATATTGATGATATAAATTAAACGTGCACCATATTTTTAGTATATTTTAATTTGTGCAGCTTTATTTTTTGCAAGTTGATAATACTATAGGCATTTTGAGAGACATAATTTTCAGCTTTATTGAGGTATAACCTTGTCTTGTTATTTTTGGCCATGCCACATGGCTTGCATGATCTCAATCCCCCGACCAGAGATTGAACCTGGGCCATGGCAGTGAAAGCTCAGAATCCTAACCACCAGGCAGCCAGGGAACTCCCTAAATTTTGTTTTTAAACTCACACAGTGTTACTGTACTTTTTGGACTGTATGTGAAATATCCCATTTAGGGAATTGCACTATTCACAGAGAGAGAAAATTTAGATCAAAACAATTAGGTCTGATTTGAATTATTCAAAACATACAAATCCATATCTAAATGGAAATGACTTAAGCTTCCTTTCTAGGAGTTTTAATATTCTAAAAACAAATGCCCACACTCTAAGATGATAAGTCTGCATAGTATGTTTCCTTTCAGAAACAGTTCAGTTAAAAGAAAATGAACAGATATATTATTAACAAACAATTTTTAATTATTCAAAGTCTACCATGTTTCTATCAAGATTTCTGGAGTTTTCATGTTGGATGCATATCTATTATCTTCCTACTCTGGACCCAAAGATACACTTATTGAAATATTGACAGCACAGCAAAAAGCACAATTAAAATACTACCATCAAGGAACTCATGGTAGTATGATGGCTGAAACAGTAAAAACTACAAGTTGAATATTTTATTATACATTATTACATTCACAAAGAAGATTTAACACTCAGGTTCTATACTTCTTTTTCATCATAATATTATAGATATTACCTAGAGTTATATAATGATAGTTTTGAATGTTTTAAATTCATGGAAAAGAGCTAAAGTGTAAGAGATAAACAAAGAAAAAAAAACATTTTGTAACAATGAAATGCTTGGAGAAAAGTAGAGAATAAAATTTTAAATTCATGGATAATGCAAAGAAGCAGATTATTTTGAATAAATTCAAGGGAATCCTTTAAGTGCAATGATGTTCCATGCTCAGTACACAGGGTGTAAGCCACAGAGCACTTGTTAGGACTGATGAGGCCTGGCCTTTTGAAGCATTTAACATCCGAGTGAGAACACTCCTGTTAGGTTTTAAAAAGATGATGTAGTAAAATTTCATTGTTGTTAGTACACTTTCTCTCAAAAAGATATGGAACAAAACATTTGTTCAGAAAGCATACAAAATTACTACCTAGACTGTCTACATATATCCAAATGTCTACCTGTTACATTATTTGGGGGGCTTTTATAATTTTAACATTTTGTTTTTGTACTTTTAAATCAGGCTTAAGTCTTGACAGTAGTACTTGAATTGACAAGATGTACAATGTCTGAAAAAAGAGATTCCCTTATTTGTGTTATTGCTTTTATTATAGGTAAGTATAAAAGACAATATAGAATCCTTCAGCTCTAGTGATTGATAGATTAGTTAAGGTATGTGTTTCATAGTGTCGAAGAGGGATTGTCATTTATTTCTACAAAGGTAAGCATGTCATTTAACTATGTCAATAAACAAGCAGATTTTATGTGATTTACCCAAATTGTCCAACTTTAGTAGGTAAAAAATTGCAGAGCTTGTGGATCCATCATGAAGACCACTGAAAACAATGAATTGGTCATGTCATGGTTCAGCTTGGCGGCTGCATGGAAAAATGTTACAATTGTTTCAGAGAGAAAAAGGTTCATTTACTTCTTGCAGAGAATGACAATCTTTGTTGTATATTTTCACTTTCCAACTTTCTTTTAGAACACTAAGTCCTTCAGATACAAAAATGAAAGGACACTGAATCAAAAAAATTAATGAGAATGAACAATTAAATCTATCAGTGAGATGTTATGGGCTGCTTTATATAGGAATAAAGGGAGTCATATGTGCTTTCAAATTCCTTCATAGTTAAAAATTTCTACTCAGATCTCAGTTCTGAGTTACTGGGGGCAATAATTTGTGTCTTTTTAACTTAATGAATATAAGGCTGAACGTGTAGCCAATTAAATAATGAAGGAATTACCTAGTAAATGAAACAAATATATTTTTTTTTCAGAGCTGGAAATTGACTAATGATTTCTTTCTAACTTTTATCTTATGAAAATATTTGTGAAGATCAAATTATCAAACAAATGTGGTGCTCATTTTAAATCCTGTACTAAAATAATAGTCTTTTTATGACACATAATTAGCCAAGGGCACTATAAAGAAGCAATTTTTTTAACATTTTATATGACACATAGTATAATGAAATGAACATATTCCATGAAAGAAATTGTCTCTCTGTTTTTCATATGTATTAATCCATAAGCTAAAGGAAAATAAAGTTTGTTTTGTATTGATATCCTTTACTCTCTTCTTTTTGACACCATTACATTCCGAGCAACCCTAAGTACATTATTCTGCAGAAGGATTACTTTTATATCTTTGGGTCAATAGAAAGCTTTCTGGTTAAAATGTTTATTTCACAGTTAATTTATTCAAGACAGCCAATGCATTATATGATGTCCATAACAGTGGAAACTGGAGAGACTCTTAGAGAAAAAAGAAAAAAATTGCAAACGTGAAAGTGGCTTGTCTCTAAACTAATAATTATACAATTAATCACATTAAGGCATTGTCACTACTCTAGGAATTGGTAGCACTGTTTCAGCTTAGGAGACAAATTAGTATAATTCTTTATAACTGTTGGTATTAAAATCAGTGCTGGCTAGCAAAAAACAGTAACTTATGCTAAAAATTAATTCTTAACTTTGGGTTTAGGGTAATGTATGTATTTTTTTTTTAATGAAAAAGCATTTAAGTGAGATTTTATTATAAAAAAGGAAATGATAACAGTGAATTAAAGGGGCTCATTGAGGTTGTATTGTACAAATGGTGAAGACAAGTTATTTTTAGCTGTACATATTACAAAATATAGCTTATATGCTAATTTTTAGAATGAACAAAGAATCTTAATTAAGTGTGTTGACTTTGGTATTGGTATATTTTTTATACCAACAAAATGAGCTTTTCATGTGTTATCACAACCTTCACATTTTACTTTATAGCACCTTCATTAAGAGATTCTGTTTCTTTAATATTTAAGGCTTCATTCATTTTCTTAAGGACCTCTTTCTTTTTTTTTTTTTTTTTTACCATCTTTATTGGGGTATAATTGCTTTACAATGGTGTGTTAGTTTCTGCTTTATAACAAAGTGATTCAGTTATACATATACATATGTTCCCATATTCCTTCTCTTTTGCATCTCCCGCACTCCCATCCTCCCTATCCCACCCCTCCAGGTGGTCACAAAGCACTGAGCCAATATCCCTGTGCCATGCGGCTGCTTCCCACTAGCTATCTACCTTATGTTTGTTAGTGTATATATGTCCATGCCTCTCTCTCACCCTGTCACAATTCACCCTTCCCCCTCCCCATATCCTCAAGTCCGTTCTCCAGTAGGTCTGTGTCATTGTTCCTGTCTTACCCCTAGGTTCTTCATGACATTTATTTTTTTCTTAAGTTCCATATATATGTGTTAGCATATGGTATTTGTCTTTCTCTTTCTGACTTACTTCACTCTGTATGACAGACTCTATGCCTATCCACCTCAATACAAATAGCTCAGTTTCGTTTCTTTTTATGGCTGAGTAATATTCCGTTGTATATATGTGCCACAACTTCTTTACCTATTCATCTGATGATGGGCACTAAGGTTGTTTCCATCTCTGGGCTATTGTAAATAGAGCTGCAATGACAATTTTGGTACATGACACTTTTTGAATTTTGGTTTTCTCAAGGTATATGCCCAGTAGTGGGATTGCTGGGTCATACGGTAGTTCTATTTGTAGTTTTTAAAGGAACATCCATACTGTTCTCCATAGTGGCTGTACCAATTCACATTCCCACCAGCAGTGCAAGAGGGTTCCCTTTTGTCCACACCCTCTCCAGCATTTATTGTTTCTAGATTTTTTGATGATGGCCATTCTGACTGGTGTGAGATGATATCTCATTGTAGTTTTGATTTGCATTTCTCTAATGATTAATGATGGTGAACATTCTTTCATGTGTTTGTTGGCAGTCTGTATATCTTCTTTGAAGAAATGTATATTTAGGTCTTCTGCCCATTTTTGGATTGGGTTGTTTGTTTTTTTGTTATTGAGCTGCATGAGCTGCTTGTAAATTTTGGAAATTAATACTTTGTCAGTTGCTTCATTTGCAAATATTTTCTCCCATTCAGAGAGTTGTCTTTTGGTCTTGTTTATGGTTTCCTTTGCTGTGCAAGAGCTTTAAAGTTTCATTAGGTCCCATTTGTTTATTTTTGTTTTTATTTCCATTTCTCTAGGAGGTGGGTCAAAAAGGATTTGCTGTGTTTTATGTCATAGAGTGTTCTGCCTATGTTTTCCTCTAAGAGTTTCATAGTTTCTGTCCTTACATTTAGGTCTTTAATCCATTTTGAGCTTATTTTTGTGTATGGTGTTAGGGAGTGATCTAATCTCATACTTTTACATGTAGCTGTCCAGTTTTCCCAGCACCACTTATTGAAGAGGATGTCCTTTCTCCACTGTACATTCCTGCCTCCTTTATCAAAGATAAGGTGACCATATGTGTGTGGGTTTATCTCTGGGCTTTCTATCCTGTTCCATTGATCTATCTTTCTGTTTTGGGGTCAGTACCATACTCTCTTAATTACTATAGCTTTGTAGTATAGTCTGAAATCAGGGAGCCTGATTCCTCCAGCTCCATTTTTCATTAAGATTGCTATGGCTATTCAGGATCTTTTGTGTTTCCATACAAATTGTGAATTTTTTTGTTCTAGTTCTGTGAAAAATGTCAGTGGTAGTTTGATAGGGATTGTATTGAATCTATAGATTGCTTTGGGTACTAGAGTCATTTTCACAATGTTGATACTTCCAATCCAAGAACATGGTATATTTCTCCATCTATTTATATCATCTTTAATTTCTTTCATCAGTGTCTTATAATTTTCTGCATACAGGTATTTGTCTCCTTAGGTAGGTTTATTCCTAGGTATTTTCTTCTTTTTGTTGCAATGGTAAATGGGAGTGTTTTCTTGATTTCACTTTCAGATTTTTCATTATTAGTGTATAGGAATGCCAGAGATTTCTGTGCATTATTTTTGTATCCTGCTACTTTACAAAATTAATTGATCAGCTCTAGTAGTTTTCTGGTAGCAACTTTAGGATTCTTTATGTATATTATCATGTAATCTGCAAACAGTGACAGCTTTATTTCTTCTTTTCCAAAATGGATTCCTTTTATTTCCTTTTCTTCTCGGATTGCTGTATCTAAAACTTCCAAAACTATGTTGAAAAGTAGTGGTAAGAGTGTGTCACCTTGTCTTGTTCCTGTTCTTAGTGGAAATGCTTTCAGTTTTTCACCATTGAGGATGATGTTGGCTGTGGGCTTGTCATTTATGGCCTTTATTATGTTGAGGAAAGTTCCTTCTATGCCTACTTTCTGCAGGGCTTTTTATCATAAATGGGCATTGAATTTTGTCAAAAGTTTTCTCTGCATGTATTGAGATGATACTATGGTTTTTCTCCTTCAATTTGTTAATATGGTTTGTCACATTGATAGATTTGCACATATTGATGAATCCTTGCATTCCTGGAATAAACCCCACTTGATCATGGTGTATGATCCTTTTAATGTGCTGTTGGATTCTGTTTGCTAGTATTTTGTTGAGGATTTTTGCATCGATTTTCATCAGTGACATTGGCCTGTAGTTTTCTTTCTTTGTGACATCCTTGTCTGGTTTTGGTATCAAGGTGATGCTGACCTTGTAGAAGGACTTTAGGAGTGTTCCTCCCTCTGCTATATTTTGGAAGAGTTTGAGAAGGGTAGGTGTTAGCTTTTCTCTAAATGTTTGATAGAATTCTGTGAAGCCGTCTGGTCCTGGGCTTTTGTTTGTTGGAAGATTTTTAATCACAGTTTCAATTTTAGTGCTTGTGATTGTTCTGTTCATGTTTTCTATTTGTTCCTGATTCAGTCTTGGCGGTTTGTGCATTTCTATGAATTTGCCCATTACTTCCAAGTTGTCCATTTTATTGGTGTAGAGTTGTTTGTAGTAATCTCTCATGATCTTTTTTATTTCTGCAGTGTCAGTTGGTACTTCTCCTTGTACATTTCTAATTCTATTGATTTGAGTCTTCTCCCTTTTTTTCTAGATGAATCTGGCTAATTGTTTATCTCTTTTGTTTATCTTCTCAAAGAACCAGCTTTTAGTTTTATTGATCTTTGCTATTGTTTCCTTCTTTTCTTTTTCATTTATTTCTGATCTGATTTTTATGATTTCTTTCTTTCTAATTTTGGGGTATTTTTGTTCTTTCTCTAATTGCTTTAGGTGCAAGGTTAGGTTTTTTCGAGATATTTCCTGCTTCATAAGGTGGGTTTGTATTGCTATAAACTTCACTCTTAGAAGTGCTTTTGCTGCATCCCATAGGTTTTGGGTCGTTGTGTCTCCATTGCCATTTGTTCCTAGGTATTTTTTTATTTCCTCTTTGATTTCTTCAGTAATCACTTCGTTATTAAGTAGTGTATTGTTTAGCCTCCATGTGTTTGTAATTTTTACAGATCTTTTCCTGTAATTGACATCTAATCTCATGGCGTTTTGGTCAGAAAAGATACTTGATACAATTTCAATTTTCTTAAATTTACCAAGGCTTGATTTGTGACCCAAGATATGATCTATCCTGGAGAATGTTCCATGAGCACTTGAGAAAAATGGGTATTCTGTTGTTTTTGGATGGAGTGTACTATAAATAACAATTAAATCCATGTTGTTTAATGTATCATTTAAAGCTTGTGTTTCCTTATTTATTTTCATTTCGGATGATCTGCCCATTGGTGAAAGTGGGGTGTTAAAGTCCCCTGCTATGAATGTGTTACTGTTGATTTCCCCTTATATGGTTGTTAGTTTTTGCTTTATGTATTGAAGTGCTCCTATGTTTGGTACATAAATATTTACAATTGTTATATCTTCTTCTTAGATCGATCCCTTGATCATTATGTAGTGTCCTTCTTTTTCTCTTGTAATAGTCTTTATTTTAAAGTCTATTTTGTTTGATATGAGAATTGCTGCTCCAGCTTTCTTTTGGTTTCCAGTTGCATAGAATATCTTTTTCCATCCCCTTACTTTCAGTCTGTATGTGTCTCTAGGTCTGAAGTGGGTCTCTTGTAGACAGCATATATATGGGTCTTGTTTTTGTATCCAATGAACCAATCTGTGTCTTTTGGTGGGAGCATTTAGTCCATTTACGTTTAAGGGAATTATCGATATGTATGTTCCTATTCCCATTTTCTAAATTGTTTTGGGTTCGTTATTATAAGTCTTTTCCTTCTCTTGTGTTTCTTGCCTAGAGAAGTTCCTTTAGCATTTGTTTTAAAGCTGGTTTGGTGGTGCCGAACTCTCTCAGCTTTCGCTTGTCTGTAAAGGTTTTAATTTCTCCATCAAATCTGAATGAGATCCTTGCTGGGTAGAGTAATCTTGGTTGCAGGTTTTTCTCCTTCATCACTTTCAGTATGTCCTGCCACTCCCTTCTGGCTTGCAGAGTTTCTGCTGAGAGATCAGCAGTTAACCTTATGGGGATTCCCTTGTGTGCTATATGTTGTTTTTCCCTTGCTGCTTTTAATATGTTTTCTTTGTATTTTATATTTGAGAGCTTGAATAATATGTGTCTTGGCTTATTTCTCCTTGGGTTTATCCTGTATGGGACTCTCTGTGCTTCCTGGACTTGATTAACTATTTCCTTTCCCATATTAGGGAATTTTTCAAGTATAATCTCTTCAAATATTTTCTGTCCCTTTCTTTTTCTCTTCTTCTTCTGGAACCCCTATAATTCGAATGTTGGTGTGTTTAATGTTGTCCCAGAGGTCTCTGAGGCTCTCCTCAGTTATTTTCTTTCTTTTTTCTTTATTCTGCTCTGCAGTAGTTTTTTCCACTATTTTATCTTCCAGGTCACGTATCCATTCTTCTGCCTTAGTTATTCTGCTATTGATCCCATCTAGTGTCTTTTTCATTTCATTTATATTTTTTGTTCGTTATTGTTTATTTCATCTTTAGTTCTTCTAGGCCCTTGTTAAATGTTTCTTGCATTTTGTCTATTCTATTTCCAAGATTTTGGATCACCTTTACTATTATTGTTCTGAATTCTTTTTCAGGTAGACTGTCTATTTCCTCTTCATTTGTTAAGTCTGGTGAATTTTTATCTTGCTCCTTCATCTGCTATGTGGTTTTCTGTGTTCTCATTTTGCTTATCTTACTGTGTTTGGGGTCTGCTTTTTGCAGGCTGCAAGTTCATAGTTCTCGTTGTTTTTTATGTCTCTCCCCAGTGGGTAACATTGGTTCAGTGGGATGTGTAGGCTTCCTGTTGGAGGGGAGTAGTATCTGTGTTCTGGTGGATGAGGCTGGATCTTGTCTCTCTAGTTGGCAAGTCCACGTCTGCTGGTGTGTTTTGGGGTGTCTGTGGACGTATTATGATTTTAGGCAGCCTCTCTGCTAATGGGTGGGTTTGTGTTCCTGTTTTTCTAGTTGTTTGGCATAGGTTGTCCAGCCCTTTAGCTTGCTGGTCATTGAGTGAAGCTGGGTGCTGGTGTTGAGATGGAGATCTCTGGGAGATTTTCACCATTTGATAATATGTGGAGCTGGGAGGTCTCTTGTTGACCAGTGTCCTGAAGTTGGCTCTCCCACCTCAGAGACACAGCACTGACTCCTGACTCCGGCATTAAGAGCCTTTCATCCCCACAGCTCAGAAAAAAAGGGAGAAAAAGTAGAGAGAAAGAATTAGTAGAAGTAGGAAGAAAGAAAGAAAGAAAGGAGGGAAGGAAGGAAGGAAGAGAGAAAGAAAGAAAGAAAGAAGGAAAGAAAGAAAGAAAGAAAGAAAGAAAGAAAGAAAGAAAGAAAGAAAGAAAGAAAGAAAAGAAAAGAAAGAAAGAAAGAAAGAAAGAAAGAAAGAAAGAAAGAAAGAAAGAAAGAAAGAAAGAAAGAAAAAGAAAAGAAGGAAAGGATGGAGGGAGGGAGGAAAGAAGGAAGGAAGGAGGGAAGGATGGAAAAAAGAAAGAAAGAAAGAAAGAAAGAAAGAAAGAAAGAAAGGAAGAAAGAAAGAAGTTACAGTAAAATAAAATAAAGTATAATAAAGTTATATAATTAAAAAATAATTTAAAAAAAAGGGACTGATAGAACCTTAGGACAAATGGTTGAAGCAAAGCTATACAGACAAAATCTTACACAGAAGCATACACATACACCCTCACAAAAAGAGGTAAAGGGGAAAACATTATAAATCTTGCTCTCAAAGTCCACCTCCTCAATTTGGGATGATTTTTTGTCTAAAGGAGGGAAGGAAGGAAGGGAAGAAAAAAAAAAAGAAAGAAAGAAAGAAAGAAAGAAAGAAAGAAAGAAAGAAAGAAAGAAAGAAAGAAAGAAAGAAAGAAAGAAGGTAAAGTATAATAGTTATTAAAATTAATTATTAAGAAAAAAATTAAAAAAAAAAAATGGACGGATAGAACCCTAGGACAAATGGTGGAAGCAAAGCTATACAGACAAAATCTCACACAGAACCATACACATACACACTCACAAAAAGTGGAAAAGGGGAAAAAATCATAAACCTTGCTCTCAAAGTCCTTCTCCTCAATTTGGGGTGATTTGTTGTCTATTCATGTATTCCACAGATGCAAGGTACATCAAGTTGATTGTGGAGCTTTAATCCACTGTTTCTGAGGCTGCTGGGAGAGATTTCCCTTTCTCTTCTTTGTTCTCACAGCTCACAGGGGTTCAGCTTTGGATTTGGCTCCACCTCTGTGTGTAGATCACTGGAGGGTGTTTTTTTTTTGCTCTGACTGGACGGGGTTAAAGGAGCCACTGATTCGGGGGCTCTGGCACACTCACGCCAGGGGGTGGGAGGGGCATGGAATGCGGGGTGGGCCGGCGGCTGAAAAGGCCAGCATGACATTGCACCAGCCTGAGGCTCACCATGTGTTCTCCTGGGAAGTTGTCCCTGGATCCCAGGAACCTGGCAGTGACGGGCTGCACAGGCTCCCCAGAAGTGGGGTGTGGATAGTGACCTGTGCTCACACACAGGCCCCTTGGTGGCAGCAGCAGTAACCTTAGCATCTGCCACCCATCTCTGGGGCCCATGCTTTTAGCTGCAGCTCGCGCCCATCTCTGGGGTCTGTGCTTTCAGGTGCCGCATATGCCTGTCTCTGGGGTCCACATTTTTAGCCGTGGCTCACGCCTGTCTCTGGAGTGCCTTTAAGCAGCGCTCTTAAAACCCTCTCCTTGCACACCAGGAAACAAAGAGGGAAGAAAAAGTCTTTTCCCTCTTCGGCAGCTCCAGGCCTTTTCCCAGACTCCCTCCCAGCTAGCCGTGGTGCACTTATCCCTTCAGGCTGTGTTGACGCAGCTAACCCCAGTCCTCTCCTTGTTCTCCGACCAAAGCCCGAGTCTCAGCTCGCAGCTCCGCCCACCCCGGCCAGTGAGCAGAGAAGCCTCTCCGGCTGGTGAGTGCTGGTCGGCACCAATCCTCTGTGCAGGAATCTCCCTGCTTCGCCCTCCGCACCCCTGTTGCTGTCCTCTCCTCCGTGGCTCCGAAGCTCCCCCCTCTGCCTCCTGCAGTCTCTTCCCACAAAGGGGCTTCTTAGTGTGTGGGAAGCTTTCCTCCTTCACAGCTCCCTCCCACTGGTGCAGGAGCCAGTCTGCCAGTCTCTGTTTTTTTCTTTTTTTCTTTTGCCCCACCCAGGTACGTGGGGAGTTTCTTGCCTTTAGAGAAGTCTGAGGTCTTCTGCCAGCATTCAGTAGGTGTTCTGTAGGAGTTGCTCCACGTGTAGATGTATTTCTGGTGTGTCTGTGGGGAGGAAGGTGATCTCCGCATCTTACTCTTCCGCCATCTTCAGAACACCCTGTTGAAAGTTTGTTAATCACGCCATCTTCCCCTCCGTCAGCTAATGTATATATTAAGACCCAGTGTACTGGACTTGTGAGTCTCTTTGTGTATTTTCTTATTTACAGTAGTTTCCCCACTCTCTCTCACAGTGAAAAGCACATAACACATGCTTAATGTCTATTAGTTTGAATAAGTAGAATATTAGACAAGAAGTTAATCAAAAATTTCAATAACCTGTTATTTGAAAAAAATGATTGTATGTGTCATAATATATTGCCTGATAAAACAGGCAATACATAATTGAAGATGAAAGAAAATTGAACTTTTAATGGTTTCTTTAAAAAAATTATTCATCAGAGGTCACATAGGAACATTAAAATGAATATTGTCATTATGGGAATAATTAAATGATAATAATTAAGTAAGTGAATAATTTAAATAAAATAAATACTATAAAGGTGCTTAACTACTTATTGCACATAGGATAATCTATCATTTGGATAAAATTTCTTCTTATCATTCATAACTCTGTTTAATTCCAAAATGAGAGTTAACACAAAATATGCTCATTTGACAAAAACAGTCCATTAACAAATCTTCTAATTACCATTCCTAGAATGCTTTAGAAAAATAAACCATCTGTGGCATTTTCCTTGACTACAGGTAATCACATTAATCCATAATTAATCCATATTTTTTTACACTTCATCCACTCGTGTTAATGAAATTCATACACAATGTAAAATTTTATATATATGAACATGGCAAAATGTTTCATTATTTGTTTTGATCTCTGTTTAAAAACATAACCACAATTGAAACATCTTTCTAAGTTAATATAGCAATACACTTTCACACAAATGGAACTATTTGCCTCCTCTTAATGCTTCCAAAAGTTTCTAATTATAGTATTAGATTTTTTCCCACCAATTTAATGCATGGGTTTCCCTTTCATCTTTACCTCTAAGATTTACATTGTGAGACTATGATATATATTGCAATAGTTAATACGGCAAATTCTACAAAAGATACCATATTAAAGTAATTCTATATATTTAAAGTTAAAACCTGTTATAATTTTAAAATATTAAATTTAGTCAAAAATATTTGACACTTTTTACATGAAAAAAATAAAATGATTCGCTACATGTACACTGAGAAATTGAAAATTCATTGATTTCCAAATGCTGGGACCAGCTATAAAAGGAAAATCTGGGAAAATTGTAAAAATTTAACTCCTGGATTTAGTATATTATAGTGGATCAGGGAGTCTACAAGGTTTAATGATTCTGAAATGTTCCATTTCCCAAACAGTTAATTATTGTGCTATTGATTCTATTTCCTTCAAATTAAAATGCTATATATAACTTTAAAATACTTCATTAAATTTCTTCAAATTTGTTTTCATGTACATTTGTGTTGTTGATGTTATTGTAAATATTATCTTTACCAAAGAAAGAATATGATTGTAACAGATTTTTGTTAAGTTTTTCAACTATTTTTTTAAAATTTTATTTTATATTGAGGTATAGTTGATTTACAATGTTGTGTTAGTTTCCAGTGTAGAACAAAGAGGTTCAGTTTTATATATATATATATATATATATATATATATATATATATATATATATATATATATATATATATATATCCATTTTTTTTCAAATCATTTTCCCATTTAGGCTGTAACAGAATATTGAGCAGAGTTCCCTGTGCTATACACTAGGTCCTTGTTGATTATGTATTTTGTACATAGTAGTATGTATATATCAATCCCAAGCCCCTAATTTATTCCTCCACCCCCACTTTCTCCTTTGGTAACCATAAGTTTGTTTTCAAAGCCTGTGAATCTGTTTCTGCTTTTAAATAAGTTCATTCGTATCATCTCTTTAGATTACACATATAAGTGATACCATATGATATTTGTCTTTCTCTGTCTGACTTACTTCACTTAGTATGATAATCTCATAGTCCATCCATGTTGCTGCAAATGGCATTATTTCATTCTGTTTTATGGCTGAGTAATAGTCCATTGTGTGCATGTACCACATGTTCTTTATCCATTTTGCTGTTGATGGATATTTAGGTTGCCTTCATGTCTCAGCTATTGTAAAGAGTGCTGCAGTGAACATTGAGGTGCATGTATCTTTTTTGAACTATGCTTTTTTTGTTGTTGTTTTGTTTGTTTTTGTTTTTTTGTTTTTTGTTTTTTTTTCCCACATATATACCCAAGAATGGGATTCTTGGATCATATAATAGCTCTATTTTAAGTTTTTTAAGGAGCATCCATAATGTTATCCATAGTGGCTGTATCAATTAACATTCTCACCAAAGTGTAAGGAGGGTTCCCTTTTTTCCACACCCTCTCCAGCATTTTTTATTTATAGGCTTTTTGATGATGGCCATTCTGACTGGTGTGATGTGATACCTCATTGTAGTTTTGATGCTCATTTCTCTAATAATTAGCAATATTGAACATTTTTACATGTGACTGTTAGCTATCTGTATGTATTCTTTGGAGAAATGTCTATTTAGATCTTCCACCCATTTTTTGATTGGGTTGTTTATTTATTTATGTTTGATATTGAGCTGCATGAGCTGTTTGTTAGTTTTGGAGATTAATCCCTTATCAGTAGCTTCATTTACTAATATTTTCTCCTATCTGTGAGCTGTCTTCATTTTGTTTTGGGTTTCATTTTAAGTGCAAAAGCTTTTAAGTTTCATTAGGTCCCATTTGTTTATTTTTGTTTTTATTGACATTACTCTAGGAGGTGGATACAAAAATATCTTTCTGTGATTTATGTCAGAGTGTTCTTCCTATGTTTTTCTCTAAGAGTTTTATAGTATCCAGTCTTACATTTAGGTCTTTAATCCATTTTGGGTTTATTTTTGTGTATGGTGTTAGGTAGTGCTCTAATTTAATTCTTTTACATGTAGCTGCCCAGTTTTCCCAGCACCACTTATTGAAGAGACTGTCTTTTCTCCATTGTATATCTTTGCCTCCTTTGTCCTAGATTAGTTGACCATAGGTGTGTGGGTTTGTCTCTGGGCTTTCTATCCTGTTCCATTGATCTATATTTCTGGTTTTGTACAAGTACCATACTGCCTTGATTACTGTAGCTTTGTAGTATAGTTTGAAGTTAGAGAGCATTATTCTTCCAGCTCCATTTTTCTCTCTCAAGATGCTTTTGCTATTTGAGGTCTTTTGTGTTTACATACAAATTTAAATTTTTTGTGTGTTAGTTCTGTGAAAAATGTCATTGGTGTTTTTATAGAGCTTGCCTTGAATCTGTAGATTGCATTGTGGAGTATAGTCATTTTGACAATATTGATTCTTCCAATCCAGGAACATGGTATATCTTTCCATCTGTTTGTGTTATCTTCGATTTCTTTCATCAGGCTTTATATTTTTCAGATTACACACGTTTTACTGCCTTAGGTAGGTTTATTCCTAGATATTTTATTATTTTGGATGCAATGGTAAATGGGATTGTTTCCTTAATTTCTCTTTCTGATTTTTGTAGTTAGTGTGTAGAAATGCAAGAGATTTCTGTGTGTTAACTTTGTATCCTGCAACCTTATCAAATTCAGTGATGAGCTCTAGTAGTTTTCTGGTACCATTGTTAGGATTTTTCTATGTACAGTAACATGTCATCTGCAAACAGTGACAGGTTTTACTTTTTCTTTTGCAATTTGCATTCCTTTTATTTCTTTTTCTTCTCTGATTGCTGTGGCTAGGACTTCCAAAACTATATTGGACATTCTTGTCTTGGTCCTTATATTAGAGAAAATGCTTTCAGCTTTTCGCCATTTAGTATGATGTTAGCTGTGGGTTTGTCATATATGGCCTTTATTATGTTGAGGCAGCTTCCATGTATGCCCACTTTCTGGAGAGTTTTTATTATAAATGAGTGTTTAATTTCGTCAAAAGTTTTTTCTGCCTCTATTGAGATGATATATGGTTTTTACTCTTCAGTTTGTTAATGTGGTGTACCCCACTGATTGATTTGCTGATATTTAAAAAAATCCCTGCATCCCTGGGATATATCCCACTTGATCATGATGTGTGATCCTTTTAATGTATTGTTGGATTCGGTTCACTAGTATTTTGTTGAGGATTTTTGCCTCTCTCTTCATCAGTGATATTGGTAATTTTCTTTCTTTCTTTTTTTTTTGTGGTATCTTTGGTTTTTGTAACAGGGTGATGGGGGCCACATAGAATGAGCTTGAGAGTGTTCCTTCATCTGCAATTTCTTGGAATAGTTTGAGAATGAGTGGTGTTAATTCTTCTCTCAATGTGTGATAAAATTCACCTGTGAAGCCATCTGGTCCTGGTCTTTGTTTTCTTGGAAGTTTTAAAATCTCAGTTTCAATTTCAATACTTGTCAATGGTATGTTCATATTTTCTTTTTCTTTTTTTCTCCTGTTTCATTCTTGGGATATTGTACCTTTCTAAGATTTTATCCATTTCTTCTATGTTGTCCATTTTATTGGCGTATAGTTGCTTACAGTACTCTCATGATCCTTTGGATTTCTGCAGTGTCAGTTGTAACTTCTCCTTTTTCATTTGTAATTTTATTGATTTGAGCCCTCTCCTTTTTTTTACCTTGATGAGTCTTGCTAAAGATTTATAAATTTTGCAAATCTTTTCAAAAAAACAGATTTTAGTTTCATTGACCATTTCTAGTGTTTTTTTTTAAATCTGTATTTCATTTATTTATCTTTGATTTTTATGGATTCTTTCCTTCTACTAACTTTGGTTCTTGTTTGTTCCTCTTTATCTAGTTGCTTTTGGTGTAAGTTTAAGTTATTTGAGGTTTTTGCTGTTTTCCTGAGGAAATGTTTTATTGCTATAAACTTCCCTCTTAAAATTTCTTTTGCTGTGCCCCAAATATTTTTGATCATTGTTTTTTTTTTTTTTTTTTTTTTTTTTTTTTTTTTTTTAATTCTTCAGTGATCCTTTGGTTGCTTTGTAGCATATTGTTTAGCCTCCATGTGTTTGCTTTACAGTATTTTCTTGTAGTTTATTTCTAATCTCAGCATTTTGGTGGGAAAAGATGCTTGATGTGATTTCAATTTTCTTAAATTTACTGAGGTTTGCTTTGTGGGTCAGCATGTGATATATCCTGGAGAATGTTTCATGTGCATTTGAGAAGAATGTGCATTCTGCTGCTTTTGAATGTAATGTTGTATAAATATCAATTAAGTCCATCTGGTCTAAGGTGTCATTTAAGGCCTGTGTTTCCTTATTGATTTTCTTTCTGGATGATCTGTCCATTGATGTAAGTAAGGTGTTTAAGTCCTCCACTAATATTGTGTTACTGTCAATTTCTCCTTTTATGGCTGTTAGCAATTCCCTTATATATTGAGGTTGTCCTATATTGGGTGCATATATATTTTCAGTTGTTATATCTTTCTTGGATTGATCCCTTGATGATTATGTTGTGTCCTTCTTTGTCTCTTGTAACAGTCTTTATTTTAAATTATATTTTCCTGATACAAGTATTGCTACTCCAGCTTTCTTTTCATTTCTATTTCCATGGAATACCTTTTTCCATGGTCTCACTTTCA
Source organism: Inia geoffrensis (assembly GCA_036417435.1). Taxonomy (NCBI): domain Eukaryota; kingdom Metazoa; phylum Chordata; class Mammalia; order Artiodactyla; family Iniidae; genus Inia; species Inia geoffrensis. The sequence continues at coordinate 49,403,762 of CM070916.1, forward strand.
ATCTGCATGTGTCCCTAGATCTGAAGTGGGTCTCTTTTAGACAGCATAAATATGGCTCTTTATGCTGTTTTTGTATCCATGAAGCCAGTCTGTCTTTTGGTTGGAGAATTTCATCCATTTACATTTAAGGTAATCAGCAATATGTACATTCTTATTGCCATTTGGTTAATTATTTAGGATTTGTTTTTGTAGGTCTTTTTTTCTTCCTTTCTGTTTTGTTTCTTTTCTCTTCTGATTTGATGACTAACTGTAGGGTTGTGTTTGGATTCTATTTTTCTTTTTTGTGTGTGTATCGAATTTTGGTTTGCAGTTACAATGAGGTTTTGGTATAGCAATCTATATATGTATACAAGATTGTTTAAAGTTGCTGACCTCTTAATTTCAAATGTCTTTCTAATAGCCTGCATTTGTACTCTCTTCTTCTCAGAGTTGAGCTCAAGTCTTTCTACTCCAACATGTTGTCTCTTCCTTAGATATTTTTAAAAATCAATCAGCACTGATTTGATCAAATATTCCTGCAAAGTTTGAACTCTGGGCCCTCACATAGGTAGAAATAATAATGCCTCTTTCCTGGTAAAATAAACACTGAATGACTCATGTGAGATTCTATTCACCACCAGTGAAAATATTTCAATATCCAATTGCTTTGTTTACTAATTTGTAAAAAAAATAAAGATATTACTCCTTCATATACCTGTTTTTACATATACACAACTGGGCCTAGATTGGACTCTCCCTAGAAATGTTTTCTATCCAAACCAGAAAAAAATAAAATAAATTAAAAAACAGCTGTTAAGGAATGGGTGTCTGCTGGGTGCAGTTGAATAGGTCAATATATTCTGTCTTGATATCATCACATTTGCTGCCTTTTAAAGAAAATTTATTTGTAAGTTAATAAATGATTGTTTAATGAAATAATTTGAGATAAGTGTATATATAGGGATTAGAGGGAAATGAGTCATTGTTATAAATAGTTTAGTTGTATAGTGTAATAGGGAGAACTCTGTTATTGAAGTCAATGATGTGGGTTAGGACCAATCTGCTTCTGTGAACTTGGGAAAGCTATTTAATCTTTTGTAGCCTACTTTCCTTTAACTGCATAATCTGGATCTTAATAATTCCTTAAGGGAAATTAAGTGATACTTACATGAAAAACACACAAATTTATCCAAACTGGGTCCTGGCTTTTGACCATAATCATCATATCAAATAACAAGCATTGGTGTCAACTGCACTGAAGACAAATTCTTCAAACCTAACCCAAGAGAAAACACATGTTGTAGCTCAATATGGATGTTTCTTGTAATATATGTTTGCTGCACATCATCAATGTCCATGTCTTGTTAAAAATATGCCCTGATATTTTATAACTATAGTTGTGTCATTAGTGAGGAGAACGTAGAATTATATTTTCATACCTTTATCAAATATTTCCAAGCATAATATTTGCCTAATGGATATAAAATTAATACTGTTGGCAATAATGTGACATTTCACTTCTAATCATGCATTAAGATGGTTTTAAATAAAGATATCTTGACTTATAATACACTCAATATAGATATATTTAGAATTTATAATTTTTCCTTCAGATAAAAATCCAGATTGGTATATATTTTGACATTAGATTGATACATATTTATTTTAGATAGTAACTTAATGTGTTCCAGTATTTGTTAAACAAATCTAGTTGAAATCAAATGTTTCATGTTATTTCCAAGAAACAATGTTTGTAAACTCATAAGTAATGTCAGAACTGATTTGATTATAATATGCTACAATTAGAAAGAAGTAGATTGATAGAGAATTATACTTCTGCTTTGAATCAAATACAAGATTTGACTCATTCTCTATCCGAACAATATTTTATCCCTTCTTCTCTGCCATTGCAACTGAGATATTCAACATTGTATATTATCAGAAAGACTCCAAACTAATTCTTCAGGCCATTGCCATTGAGGAAATATTAAAATGTAAAATAAAGGTTATTATTGTGACTAAGAGGAGTTCTGAACATTGTTAGCCATTTGGGTTTAATATTGTTAAATGAAGCCACATTACTGCTGCAACAGTTGGATGTCTAACAGGCTGGAATATCTCATCTGGAATATTATAACAAGATGTGATTTGAACAGTCTGTTGGAAAACGATAGCTCAATATAGCTCATTTAAGGTTCAGTGTGATCACTTTAATTTGCCTCCTTTATATTATTTCCTTCTGCAAGGGTAGCAATGAAAGCTATGCATCACACCCTTATCAGTCTCTGGCACCCTGACTCAGTCAGGGTTTTGATTAGTCCCCCAAAATAATATGTTTTACTGAAAGATATCATGATTACCAACAAAAGGAAGCAGGATGGAAAATAAAGTTGGGATAAATTGTTCAAATACAGAATGGAAATATAAAGCCTATTAATTCAGTTACATTTCAGTCTATTAAGCACTGGTCACTGAAGAACTGGATATGTTGTATTTACAGTTTTAATGTCTATTCTCAAGGCTTATGTGTATTTAAATCTAACATTTGGATGTACTATTATCTTTTTTTAAATTACAGGTTTTTTTTTACTATAAAAATGTATTTTCTGGTTTTGTAATTATATATTTTTATTTTACCATTTCATTTAGAATAAAAATAGTAAATAATTTTAAATTTTATTTCTTTAAATTTGTATATCAGGTTTTTTTCAGCATAAAATATATTCACTGTAAAATATGTTTTTAATGTAAAATTCTGTGTATAGAAATTAAAGATTTTTATAGATTTCTGTACAGTACTAATTAGGAAAAACATAAAAATTTCAGTATCACTTAATTATGACAATACAATGGATTTTTTTTTTTTTAACATCAGTACCATAAATTTCATAAAGAGAATCTTTTCACTGAAAAGTTACATGTAATTTCAATGACTCATGTCTACTTAAGATTTATATTCTATTACCTCTTCCAGGTTACTCTACATAAAATCCTGCATATAATAGTAGTGGGCAAATTAAACTTTCCAGAAATCTAATACCTACTGTATTTCTACTTTCAGGGACAAAGAAAATCTATGCATTAAAAATGTATGTTATTTTACTGAAATTTTAAGAAGTTATTCTTTTTTTTTTTTGGTGTTTTATCATTCCCCAAATTGCAGTGAAGATGTTTGGTTTGAGATTAATAATATCCCTTGCATTTTAAGACTAATTTAAAACTTCCTAGTGTGAAATATTCATATTTTGTTGATACATCCCTGAAATAAAGCCAATCTGCAAAAATGAACCAACTTAACCATTTCTCACTCATTGAATCTGACTTGAAGCTATTCATTCAGCAATATTTGTTGAGTGTCTATTGTGCTCCAATCATGCTTAATACTGAAGATTCCAGATAAGGAAAAATGAAAACAGTTCTTTTTTCTTAGCGATCTTTGTGCTATTAGTAAAGAAGCCCGTGGTAAAATAGCACACTGAGGAATCGGTGATTGAAGACTGAGTAAACTGAAGAAAGGAAAGCAAGAATATAATTTGATGAGGTAGTATTACAAAATATTTTAAAACCTTTCTGGAGAAATGATGCTTGAGCTGATATCTAAAGGGAGAACAACATTTAACTGGGTGAAGTGTAAAAGGGCAATGTGCAATGGGAAGCATTACACAGGGAAAAATTAGTAAGGACAAAAATCCAGTGGTGTGAGGAAGCATGGTACACTTGAGCTACTGAAAGGAGGCTGTATGCCCTAGGAGGAGATAAAATGGAGGGAGAACTCCTACACAACACTTTCAAAAATGTGGTCACTAAGCTGAGATGAAAAATGAGATGAGTCTGGACAAGAACTTGTAATCATGTGTTTGGAGGTATAGTTTTACTTTTATGTTTCTCAAAAAATTGAAGAAACATGAACATATTTGAAGGTCAGTGGGACAGATAATGTAGAGAGACTCTTGGAATTTATAGGACAAATATGATTGATAATATAAATTTTCCAGGAAGAGGAAAGAATAGAATCCAAAGAGCAGATGGAAGCACATGACATTAGATAGGGAAAGGACCAATTACTCTTTCATAACAGCAGGGAAGAGGACCTACTGGTGTCATTTCTATAGCTCTTTCATGACAGTGAGCACCAAGGCTAATGGCTTGAGGTCCTGGCTCACCTGTCCTGGGGTGACATCTGTCTAGTACCTGAAATCTGCTCACCTGAACTGGATGTTGGTAAACAAAAAGATTGCTATTTCATGATTTGTTTGGATATTTTCTATAAAGATAAATGTTTTTTTTCCTTATAAATTATACCTCTCTCTAATTCCTAATTATGTCTAGCTTTTCATGGAAGGACGTTCCCAAGGAATTGAAACTTAATAAGATACAACAATAAAATTCTCTGTGTTTAAAAAAAGAAAATATCTATTTGTAAAAAAGCCAATTCCTCCTTGAACTAAAAATTTTAGTCACATCTCTTCTTTCTTCTTGGAGATATTAAATATCTGAGGTAATGACCAGTGCTGCTCTGTAGCAGTTTTGATTTATACTAAGGTACTAAAAATTATGTTTCTTCAGGGAATGTCACTGAAATATAGTACCGCTTGAAATGCATATGTAAAAATAGATTTAACTATAAATTTTTTGGTAAAAGTTCAAGGTGTAATTGGAGATTATAGTTAAGAATGACACAAACATGATCAGAAACTATTTAAATTAGAGGACAACAACTCAATAACATTTTCAAAGTCAAAGTTTTTAGTAATTGCAGATAGTTATGATATTGATCGTTTTATAACTTATCCTCTAATAATAGTGAAATAAAATTCATAATAAAATTCAGAATATATTTGTTCCTTAGTAAAGTAAAATGGCTTTAATTCTAAATTAGTGTTTTTTTCAGAAAATGTTATTTTCTCTTTGAAACTATCAGTATAGCTTAGGAGTTATTTCATTTCTCCATTAAACAAGCATCATTACACAAACTGCCAAATTTTACAGAAGCCAGAAATACAAGTTATACACACTTTTTGTAATACATTTCTAAAACTTTGACAGAGAACATCACATATTGAGAAAATCTAACACAAATCTAATTCTTTCCAGGACTTTAATTGTGATGTGTAATTAAGACCAGTTAAAATATTGCTTTTAAAATGACATGTTTTACCATTTCCTCCTGAATTAATTGATACCCTACAGCTTGAAATTTTAGAAGAAGATTGGCTTCCTGTAATACTCTATTGAATCAAGTTCTTGCCCAATACCTAGACAACTGACCTTGGTCAACTGCAAGACTTGGATCCCAGCTCCTCAATCACATTATGTTACTTCCCCAGCAATGATTGTTGATGTGGTGAATCTTCCACTGGCTTACTATATCCTATAGCGGTACAAAAGTGTTTGTATTTCAGGCCCTCCATCATGCTAAACAAAGACTGAATACTACCCCCAACCACAAAAACTAAGCTGGCAGTGAGTTACAGTGTGGCATACTAATTCATGATCACACCAAGGCAGGGGCAAGGGCTTCCCTAGATGTGTAGCTTAAAACCTCCTCAGCTACTTGAATCTGATATCCAGGCCTTCTGGTTGTTGTGAGCTACCCCTGAGTGGAATAGCCACTGGGTGCAGGGATCACATACCTGTTCCTCATCCTGTTTCCCCAGTAAATAGTGTCCCAACAGATCTTCTATATGTGCTGCCTCCCCATGTGCTTCATATGATTAATAGTCTCCATCAGTCATCTTTCAATTCACAAAGATATATTAATATGCTCTATAAATGAAAATATAAAAAGCGTCAAAACAGTGCAGTTATGCTGAAAGGTGAAGGTCATCCCCTATTGAAAATGTAAGAAAGTTTGCTTTCTTACACTGACAAGGCCAAACATGACTTTAGCAGAGACCTACAATTCTAACCAAGGGTTTATGTATATGCTTTCAGAAAAAGGGCATAAAACACATGTTCCGATTAAAAGGCTGCACAGTAAACAATGTCAATAAATACTTAAATGGTGTACTTGTCCTCATCCCTGCTTATACACACCAGACAATTCCCCTTCTCTGGAAGTGTTAAACAGGATGTATGAGTTGCAATCATTCAATCATACAGCAATTAATAAAATATCATCAATTTTCTGTCCTCTCTCCCTTGCCTGTCTTTATATAGAAGCTTGGAAATGTAAATTCTTTTTTTCCTTATCTCCTTTGCAGTTAACTGTGGCCTAAGAAACAATTATTGTCAACAAGATATTTCAGGACATCTGAGGATCCTCAAGATGATTTCACATTCTCGGTTAAAGAAACATACCACCACTCCATTCTTATCAATTTATTCTGATCCTTAGATGAGTGTACTGTCTGCAGCTGGACAAGATCATGTTTTCACAAAGGAAATTACTGATTCTAACTTTGTTGAACTAGAGAACTAATTGAAAAATTTGCCTTCTTTAGAATTTCTGGTACAATTGGGGATGTTACTCCTATAATTTTTAAGTCATTATTGGTTGTATTTTCTATCTCTTTCTGTGGAACTATGTCCTGATTTGTACAATTATAGATGTAAAATTTTGTACTTTTTTGATTTTCTTTGAACTTGATAAATGGTTTAATATTTGTTCTTGACAATTTATGTTTTATCCCTTTGTCAGCTACTTTAATGGCACACATATTTTACTTTTACTTTTGGATTGTAAGGATGTCCACTAAAGTCTTTAAAATTCACTTTTGAAATTAACGTTTATGATACATGCTTACACACAGTTTAACAAATACACACACACACACACACACACACACACACATATATAATAAAATATGCATAAGTTTTACTCTGAAATTTAACAAAAAACAAATTGTCAAGTTTTAAACACTTTGACCAAAAGTAATATTAGAAAACAAAATCATTTTTATGTTAAAAGAGGTCAAGAATATAATGGAAATTACTTTGCAACTGCTAGTTAGAGCTTTTATAACAGTACCCCAATTATATGGAGCACTTATATAAGCGTTTTGTTTGTTTGTTTGTTGTTGTTGTTTTTTGTAGTGGGCTTACAGAATATCTCAGGCAATTGCTAGTTTTCCAAGCAGTCCATTTTCCTCACTCTATGTATGAATTTATAAAGAATTGATATGTCAATATTTTCATGCTTTTATTGGCTTTAAATTTCAGCTGTGCTCAGCAGCAATTGAAATAGTGCTAAACTGAGCTGTCATATGAATTGTAAGGCATTTGATATTTATACAAGAAATGTATCTTGAAAAATATAAGTATTAAGTCATGCTTTTTTTCTTATTTGTGTAGAAGCAAACAGAAACCTTATTAATAAAATTATTCAGAATATGATTCTGTACTAGTAGACTTTTCAAGGACTAAAATCACAATAGTCCCCAAAGACAAATTTCTGTGTGAGAAAATATAACAATAACCCAAACTCACTACTAATTTGACAAATATTTACTGAGCTCCAAATATATATCAAGTACTGTGTCTCCCTTCAAAACCTCTATTGTATTTTGGAAGATAAGCAAAAAAAACTAAGCCATTGTATACTCTTTAGAAGTATAGATGATGTTTTGGGGGCACATAAAAAGGATACTGAAATCAGTTTTGGAAATGAAAGCTAGCAGAAGCAGGAGTTAAGTGGATGAAAAGGAGTGAAAGGGATGAATAGACACTGTCGTGAGGAAACAAAAAGGTATAATACATTCTAGCAACTGTACACTATTTAATTGAATATATTACCTCACCAAAGGGACATGGTGACAGATGAAGAAAGGGTCAGGAACAATTCATAAAAGGCTTTGTATACTATGCTAAGAGATTTTACTATGCCTATAGAGAACTAGAGGACTATAAAAATGTTGTAAGATGAAGAATGAGAAGATCAGGTTTATATTCTTAAATACCACTTTGATGACAGTATAAAGCTTAGATTTTAGGTGGTGTGGAATTAGGAGAGAATAGACTAGTAACACCAGTCAACAGACTGTTACATTGATTCCAGTGATAGGCAGTTGTCACCTAAATTAAATGGGTATCAACATAAAGATTTGTGAATGGATTTGCAAGCTAAAAAAGAAAGCAAAGGGCTTCCCTGGTGGCGCAGTGTTTGAGAATCTGCCTTCTGATGCAGGGGACACGGGTTCATGCCCCAGTCCGGGAAGATCCCACATGCCACGGAGTGGCTGGGCCCGTGAGCCATGGTCACTGAGCCTGCACGTCCGGAGCCTGTGCTCCACAACGGGAGAGGCCACAACAGTGAGAGTCCCGTGTACTGCAAAATAAATAAATAAATAAATAAAAATAATTTAAAATAAAAAAAGAAAGCAGAATACCTGAAGACTTTTATTTTCTTTGTTATATAAAGCACAAGTTTAACATGGTGAGAGATAATAGATTAGACAGACTGAAAAATAGAAGTGTGGGAGAATGGAGAGATAATTGAGTAGTCTGGAGTGTTCTACCTCCTGTCAGAAAATGTGATTTTCAGATGGGACTTTCCAGTATCCTTTCCCCTAAATACTAACTGATATTAAATAGTCATTGTTTTTTATTTTTGTTTGTTTGTTTTTTTTTAAACATATGTCAATTTGGAGACACATTTGGTGTCAGACATTTAGCCTTTCAAGTACATTTTCTCATTTAATGTTCTTAATAACTCTGTATTATTATTATTATATGTTTCAGGTGTACAGCATTGTAGTTCAACATCTGTGTACAGTACAGAGTGATCACTACCACAAGTCTAGTTACCATTCATAACCATACTGCTGACTCCATTCACCCATTTCACACTCTCCCAACCCTCTTTTCCTTCTGGTAACCACTAATATGCTCTCTGTATCTATGGATTTTTTTGCTTTATTTTATTTATTTGTTAACAACTCTGTGTATTAAGAGTTATTTTTCTACTAAAGCAGAGAAGTCTTGCACAAGTCTGTATATGTAAGTGCCAGAGGAGAAACTTACATGCAATTTTCTGATTCTAAATCATTTGTGTTTATAAAAACTTTGTAGTTGCTAAAGTAAAAGCTTTCTCTTCCTTGTGAACTCTCTCTCTGTCTCTCTCTCTCTCTGTCTCTCTCTGTCTCTCTCTCTCTCTCACACACACACACACACACACATACACACATACACACACACACACACACACACACACACACAAGCTAAGATCCATGACAAGATGCAATAAAAATATAACAATTCTATTTACACCTGATCTGGGAGAACTCATTTTCATTCTTATCAATATATTTCATTGGATAATATGTCAAAGAATTTTTCATTAAATGAGAAATGTGTGTGGGAACCTCTAAAATGCAAACATAAAACAAAAATCTGGAAATTTCTGTAGTAAGTTAGACAGCAGCATATGGTTCATAATATTTTTAAAGGAATTACAGCAAATCAGTGTTGTTATAACTCCATTCAGGTATTGATGTTGGATGTTATATATTTAATTTTCAAAAATGTTACCAAAATCATCGATTATGATTTGGAATAACAGAAAGGTGAATTATGAGACTGCTTTCTTTTCTATAAAATGATCAACAATTTATTTATCATTCATTCTTTAATTAAATGTGCACTGAATGTGGAAGACAAGTTTGCTGCACAAGAGAAGACTTCTGCTTTTCTTTCCAATATAGAAAGATTATGAGCAATTTCACACATGCTGAAAGTAACTCATACTAGGTGGTAGTGCTGGGGAAGGGATTAGACATAAGTTGAAAGTTTTCATTACCAATGCCCAGGGACTGGGTGGTTACAAACAAGCAAAAACCAGGCAAAAGATGCCTTCCTTACTAGCATTATTGTGATCACCCATGTTCCCATGCTAATGACTAGGTCATTAACAGTGATTAACCATCTGACTTACCCAGCACATAAGTTCAATTTTGATTCTTGTGCTGTTAGTGTTTAAGAACATTAGAAAGGAAACATGTGGAAAGAAACAGTCATAGAAGGCGAATCACATCTTGACAATATTGTAATTTTATAATCTTAAATTCAGGCAACAGCACTAAGATGACATTTAAAATCTTTCTTCTCTATATTCCTACTTTATATCATTTGTAGTTAAGATAATTAAACTTTCTAGAAAAGAAAATTCTTGAGATTTGTTTGGATCTAGGGTGGACATGTGATCTGGTGACAGCTGGTGTTAAGCAAACATGAAGTTGTTATGCTGACTCTAACATGGTGTCAAAAACACTCTCTACTAGGTGCCAAAAACACCTTCTGTACTAGGTTCCAAGAGTATTTAGTATATCTGGCACTAATTTGTTAAAACATCTATTTATGTTTCAACCAAATCACAGTTTTCCATAGTCATGGCATTAGAGGGAACTTAGAATTCATAAAATAAAACCTTATTACCGTGTAGATGGCTGATTCATAAAATTCCTTAAATATATTCACCTGGAGTCTGAACAGCTGTAGCCAAAAGGACTTTCACAAAATTATTTTCTTAATTGTGAAATATTTCTAGTGACTAGAAAAATGTTCCTTGCACAGAGCAAATATTTATCTTTCTAGTTTCCAAAAATTTATCTTGAGTCTTTTTTTTATATCTACCTAAAATATTAGCATATACAGACATTAAATTTTTTCTTTTCTCTATGGAAATAGGGGAAAGGGAAAAAATAGTCAATTTTAGAAGTAGAGAATACACTTGAAGGAGATATACTAATTATATCAATGAGTCCATTCTCCCTGCATAAAAAGTGAGAAAAGTGTAACTCAAAGTACTAGAAAGTGAAAATCATTTTTAAAAGTACACTCATTTATTTATTTATTTATTTATATTTTTGAGCACTTAATGTTTTTTCAGGTGAATAAATGATGAGAATATTAATTTTTCTGCATGAAACTGATCTATATTTATTAAAATAGTTAAATATTGAAGAACTCCTAAATTCACTCTCTCCAATGTCCTATAATCCCTTATCAATGTATGGAGGTTTTCAATTTCAAAAAAGTACCTCTTATGAGATGCTTTTTAAAGTGCAATTTAAATAACTTTAAGAAAATTTGATATATCATCATTTGTTCAAAAATTGATTAAATATTTGTTTCTTGCTCTATTTGGCAATGTGATACCCAGACAAAAGATAGAAAAGTTAAGTCTTGTGTCAAAGATTTAAGAAAAAGTAATGAACTGTCACTATATTTGTAAGTAAAGTGGTTAAAATCTTACTGTCTGCTTAGGAAGTGATCAATGCTCTAAATATTTTACAAATATTTACTCAATTATTCCTCAAAGCAAACTTAGGAGGTAGGCAATCATAGTATCATTATTTTATAGATAGAAACTAAGAGACAGAAAAATTAAATAACTTGCTCAAGATCACACAGACAGAACATAATAGAATGAGGCTTTGAACACCAGATGAATAATTGAAGACTCCAGGGCCTAATCTATTAACACTTATACAAGCATAACAGGAGGAATCCTCGTGGTGCTGGAACTGTGTAGTACCTTGACTGTTGTGCTGGATACAGAGATCTACACAGGTGACAAATGCATGTGGAACTTAATACACACACACACACACACACACATGCATGCATGCAAAAACACATGAGAATAAGTAGAACTGAAAAGATTTGAATAAGATTAGTGGATTGCATCATTACCAATGTCCTTTGTGTAATATTATAACCATCATTTTGCTGTTACCATGGGGAATTGGAAAAAGTGTACAAGTGATCTCCCTGTATTATTTCTTGCAACTGTACATGAATCTACAATTACCGCAATGATTTTTTGAAGATTTTTTTAGATTATGAACCTCAGTTAGGCAAAGAAATTATCAAACTGACAAAATAACTATAAAAAAAATTATATAGGATAAGATGAGATATAATATATTTCAGGCAAATTCTAATAGTTCAAATGAAAGATAATAAATATAATTTATTGAAACAGCCACTATGGAGAACAGTATGGAGGTTCCTTAAAAAACTAAAAATAGAACTACCATACAACTCAGCAATCCCACTACTGGGCATATACCCTGAGAAAACCATAATTTAAAAAGAGTCATGTACCACAATGTTCATTGCAGCTCTATTTACAATAGCCAGGACACGGAAGCAACCTAAGTGTCCATCGACAGATGAATGGATAAAGAAGATATGGCACATATATACAATGCAATATTACTCAGCCATAAAAAGAAACAAAATTGAGTTATTTGTAGTGAGGTGGATGGACCTAGAGTCTGTCATACAGAGTGAAGTAAGTCAGAAAGAGAAAAACAAATACCGTATGCTAACACATATATATGGAATCTAAAAAAAAAGGTTCTGAAGAACCTAGGGGCTGGACAGGAATAAAGACACAGATGTAGAGAATGGACACTTGAGGACTCAGGGAGGGAAAGGGTAACCTGTGGCGAAGTGAGAGAATGACATTGGTATATATATACTACCAAATGTAAAATAAATAGCTAGTGGGAAGAAGCCTCATAGCACAGGGAAATCAGCTCTGTGCTTTGTGACCACCTAGAGGGGTGGGATAGGGAGGATGGGAGGCAGGAGATATGGGATATATGTATACGTATAGCTGATTCACTTTGTTATAAAGCAGAAACTAACACACCATTGTACAGAATTTATATTCCAATAAAGATGTTAAAAAAAAAAAGGAAGAAAAGAAAACAGTGGGGGAACAGAGTGGTTGGGGTACAAGGAAGAATGACACTTCTCTGACTGTAGCTCTTCTTGTTGTATCATTTTATGCCAGATATTAAGGGAGTTCTTTTAACAATGTTTGGCAAATAGAAACACAGGAAACAGCTAGACAAGTCTTCCACTTGCCAAATCTGAGAAACATTTGAACACCACAATAAATTTGGACAATAATAAACTAGAAACCATTCAAAATAAGAATTCATGACTTCAAATTAATGATAGACACACAGACAGTTGGATGGATGATAGATAGATAGATAGATAGATAGATAGATAGATAGATAGATGATAGATAGATAGATCAGTAAAAAAAAATAGAGTGTGAGCTTACAGATGTTGATTGCTGATTAGTAAATGTAGTGGAATTGTAACAATTGGGAAACCATTTTTTTAAATATCACAGTATAGGTTGGTATAAGCAAGAATCATCAGTGGCTGCTAAACTCAGTGGAAGGGATGAGCATCAGGATATTTGTATCATCTGAAAGTGTCTCTGCACAGAGAGCATATTACTTTTAAGGGAAAAATGTTATCCAGTGTATACTTGGGATAACACCTTGGTCATGCAGTGAAATAAATTTTACCATTAAGGGTCATATGGATATTGTGTGCCTGTCTTCAATTATTTTGCTTGGTTCAATTCTCCAAACTTCAGTGATCATGATTAATAAAAATATTATTTGACAATATCACATTCTTTTGGTGGTCTTTCATGCATTCAGAATTAGGTTCAACTTCCTTAATAGGGCTTAAAAGATATTTCAAGACCTAGAATATTTCCGGACTGCTTTAGATCAATTTTCTACTTTGGTGTATTTTGCAATCATTATTGAACTTCTTTTAGTTTCTAGAATGTGTCATGTTCTTTTTACTTTACGTTTTCTCATACAGTGTTCCCTCTGCCAACAAAAATCTTCTCTATACTCCACACTTCATACGCTATTGGGACTCTCCTTGAATCTACAATTCCTCCTTAGAATCCCAATGAGTCTCCCATTCCCCTGTTTATAGTTTCTCTGTAATGAAAAAATATGTCATTTTCCCAGTGCATGTTCTAATCACCTCCTCTTTACCTCATTGCTGAGAGAGGGAATCCCACCCTATTATTATGTCACTGTCTGAACACATAACCTCTAACCCTGGATAGATGAAGTAGACAGAGGTTTATTAGTCATATCTCCTCACAGGTCATTGTTGGGGACATTGTGCACCATGCAGAGTCACACAGGGGCTGCACTCAGGAACAGAGTGAACAACCAGGGGCTATGTGAGGCAGGATTTGTAGTATCAAGAGGTGGAGATGCCCCTTGATTTCCACAGGAGGATGTGATTGGTCTGAGTGAATAATTCTGCAGGATGGCAGGAAACTGAAACCTTCCACTCAGGAGTAAGTAGGAACTGCACCTGGTCCATGTGATAAGGAGTGCTACTCAACCAAGGGACCTTATCTATAAGAGCAGAGTGGGGATGGGAACTTGGTGTTAGGCCATTCAAAGTCCTCCCAGTTTTTCCAGATGTAAAGGGAGTACAGCATGTTACTTATTCAATAAAAATGTGTAAAGTTTAGTTTTCCTTTCTCCCCAAACCATGATACCCCCTTGAAAACGCCACTTCTAATCAACTCAGCCATCCTCTGCACTCCTAAACACATGTGGCCCAAACTGTGATTTATAAAAATAATACTTTATGCTTTGTGTTTCAGAAAATTTATATTGAATTTACTTATACTCTCAAATCAACTTGTAATCTATTTACCAAAATGTTTTCCAATACATATTTATGACTTATTATTTAACACAGGTTGCCTATAATTTTTGATATATATGTAAGATGCAATAATATTACAACCATCTAGGGTTTAATTTGCCAAAGCCTCCTGATGATACTAACTTTCCCTTTGTATTATACTTAGCAGATTGTTGCTTTTTTTTCCCCAAAAGTTGAATGGATTTTGATTTACTATCATTTGAAATATTTAACTATACAACTACATAGAAGTTCTGAGTTTAAGTCAAAACTAGTTGCAATGTACATTTGCTCTGTGTATCATTTATGGTGTTTGAAACCTCTGAAATGAAATGTACAGCTTCTTGCCTTATGATCACTTTTTCATAAAGACTTGAAACACTTTTGAGTTGTGCTTTGAGGAAAAACAATTTAAATATATTTTGAAGATGGGTTTACTGACATTTCAAAGATGGCATCTTAGACTTTTCTTTCAAATAATTTTGTGGTACGTGGGCCTCTCACTGTTGTGGCTTCTCCCGTTGTGGAGCACAGGCTCCGGACACACAGGCTCAGTGGCCATGGCTTACGGGCCTAGCCACTCTGCGGCATGTGGGATCTTCCCAGACCGGGGCATGAACCCGTGTCCCCTGCAACGACAGGCAGACTTTCAACAAATGCACCACCAGGGAAGCCCTCAAACAATTTTTAAACTGACTTATTTATTTATTCCACTTGAATGTATCACTGAAACAATCACAAAATTTATTGAAATTAGGCTGACTGTGATCATAACCTGACCAATCAACTCCTCAAAAAATATCCAAACTTTATCTCTCAATCATTCACTAATACTTCATTAAATAATTATTAAAGTGTTTCTGATCTGGACATATATTCTGTTGAATGTTAGGAACAGAGTGGCAAATAAGTCAGATATGACTCATTTTCTAACAAACTCAAGTCAGTAGAAATATTAATTTAGAGAAAAATTTCTTAGGAAGATCTCATTCTACTTAGATTTTTTACAAGGACAAGCCACAATATTAAATTTATAAAAGTATATTAGCTATAGGAATCCAACACCAGTCAGTGGAAGATGAATTGGATATATTCAAATATTCACAGCATTAGGATACATAGATCCCACATAAATATCCAATTGTATTCCTCCTACTCTTAGTATTAATTTATGTTCTTAAAAGAAAATATTATAAAATAATTTAATTTAGGGTAGGTCATTTTATGTAACTAGCATCTTGTGATATTTTATTAGAACACTTAAGAATAAGTAGAACCCACCAAATTTTGAATAATATTTTATTTCCTTATGTTGCCATTATAATGGTGATTATGTCCTGAAATGTTGTAAAGTATTCCCAACATTAAGCTAAGATTATAGCTGCTCTGATACTCAACATAATACAAGGCATTTCAAGGAATATGCAGTATTTTAAATTTCCCTAGTGAGGTCAGTCAGCAGAAAACATATTAAACAAAAGAAAGCAACACAAATTAAATAATAACTAATAAAACCAAAAAATATAACCAATAAAACTAAAAAAACACACAGATATCTTTAAAAGGGGACACATAAGAACATAAGCAGCCTGTTTTTGAAAATGCCATCAGTTTCTGCTTATATTGGGCTTTTAACTGTTGTGGAAATTATGCTGAAAATGGTGGGACTAATCCTATTGGGATAACCAAGGAAATGGAATAGTTGGTAGATCACAGAAAAGGAATCCAATCATTTACCTAACCTCAGGGACTACTAAGGTGACTGTCTGAATGTAATTACATCATTACTTTTTACAAAATTATATTAGCATAATTTAGTTTGGTTTAAAGTTATTATTTTGGTTTTCTTACAGTGGCCTAATTGAGAAAAAAACTGAATTCAGAAGACAAAAAAAGTAATTGAAAAGTGCAAAAATAATTCAGAGGGTTGCAGTAATATTTTGGCAGGTTAAATTTCACTCCCACAGTGATTTGAATGAAGAGCTCCAAGAGAAATTGTCTGGGTGCAAAGCAACCCTAAACAAATTATGTGAATGCATTAGTCAAGCAACATACATACAAAATGAAATTGACAAATTCAGTGCCGACCTATTCCAAGTCTATTGGAAACTAGAGTCTGTGAGTTAACTTTAAGCAACTTATGAGATAGGGATTCCATCTATTTTTTTTTCCTTTTTTTTTCCATTCTATGAGTTATTTTAAGGTGATTCCACAAATGCCACAGACCTAAACTGTCTTTTTTTCAGCACATAAATCTCACTGTTGTTTCTTCTGCTCTTAAATATGATTATGATATGATTGCTTTGGAGAAATTCACAACAGCTCTTTTACAAAATAGAATTTAAATAGGTCCTAAGAGATTGATACTGTGAGGTGGTTTCATCATTCAGATGTTTTTATGATATGTAAAATATAGGTTAAAGTGTGGTTATCAGAACCACATCGTCTTTTTTACACAGAAAATGTGGCTCTCCATTTCCACCCTCATCCTGGATATGGCTATTAGGAGTTAATAAATCCAACACCCTACCTTTTCTGCCACATTCACCTTCCTTTATTTCTCTAGTAACTCACTGTTGTAAGGCAGTACAGTTAGGCAACTACCCCCACCTGACCAATGTGGACGATGAGACCAGGGTGCCATTTTTCTACAGTGCAGAGCCCAACCAATGTCTTCCTCCTCAGGGTTTGTTAGAAATAAATGGAAAAACTAGGGTACTGCCCACAAATAACAATATAGAAACAATGACACCGAAGAAGTGGCAACTCCTGGAATAGACCTCAACACATGCTGTGATCAGAAACACACCTGAAGGAAAATACCCTGAACCTAGAAAGTATGACTCAAATGGCCTATTACTCCTATTGTTCTAAATGGGTCCCCACCTGGGCTAGTATTTATCCATTTCACACTGCTCACTTTGAAAATTACAATGCTGAGGACATTTGGGTAAGGAGAGATATGGTAACCACCCACAGACAGAACAATTCTACTGCACAAGCTTGTCATCAGGCCCAAGATCCCTCCCAAACTACTCTTGCAGTAGTCTGAAATCAATAAGCCAAGAGCAGACCCACTCAAGAAGCTAGCCAAGAATCAACGATCATGGCTGCTGCATCTGCTCACAGTGACAGTTGTGTTATAAGATTTAAGGTTTCTTTTAATGATGGGACTCAACACACTGGCACTCTGGATAAATGAAAGGCAGAACTCTATGTTACTTACAACTCTAAAAGTGAGAAGGTCACCAGGCAGAGTCACACAGGCGCTGTACCATGGAGCAGAGTACAGCAAGCTGGAATTGTAGGAAGCAGTTTATGTCTGATAAGTGGGATTGGGTTAGCTAGGTTTTGCTAGCTCCCTGTGGTTTGTCTAATTTGAATAACCATACAGTCTCAGGGACAGATTGGGCTGTCCCTAGCTGTCTGGTACCTAGTCTGGGTAGAGTTAGGGTGGGTGCATATTGACCCTGGTGTTTGAGCACCCTACTAGGGAAGTGGCTGGGTGTGGAATTAACAAGTTGTTGGAAAAGGAGAACTGACCAGCCTCTAGCCAGGGCCTCAAGACTTTTTTTGTTGTTGTTTATTTATTATGATTTATTTATTTGGCTGCATTGGGCCTTCATTGCTGTTCACAGGCTTTCTCTAGTTGCGGCGAGCAGAGCTACTCTTCGTTGTGGTGTGCGAGCTTCTCATTGAGGTGGCTTCTCTTGTTGAGAAGCACAGGCTCTAGGCAGGCTCAGTAGCTGTGGCACATGGGCTCAGAAGTTGTGGCGCATGAGCTTAGTTGCTTCATGGCATGTGGGATCTTCCTGGACCAGGGCTTGAACCCATGACCCCTGCATCGGCAAATGGATTCTTAACCACTGTACCACCAGGGAAGTCCCAAAACATTTTTTGTTTTAATTCCAGTGAAAGCCTGATCTTAGAGACCTCAGGATTTTATAGGGGCAAGCACCGGGATGTTCTGGGATAAAAGAAAATAGCTGAGTGCTCCTGATGCTGTAAGCCTCTCCTCCCACACTCCTTCCTAGAGTCTGACTCACACCATTTATCATGCAAATCCAGAAGGCCTAGCCAGGCAACCCCATTACAGTCACAGTGCAGGGCATCTTGCCCCAGAGGCTGGGCCAGGCTGGTGGGAACTGGCTCTGGACCAAAGGCTGGGCAGGGAAGAGGCTACCTGAGGCTGGAATCTGTGAAAGAAGTGCACATACTCTGGTAGCAATTTTTAAAGCCTTACAAGATCTGGAATGAGGAATGGAATATACACTTGCAGTGAGTATATAGTCTTTCCTCAAGGAAACTTAGTCTCCCTTTTAATCAATGAGTTCTGGGCTTAAGAATTGGTTAAACTGTGGAAAGTAAGGAGGTCTGGGGCAGAGCAAATTTGTGTGGTTTTGGAGAAGGCCCTTGTACAGAATGTGGCATGACATACTTAGGTGTTATGCTCAGGTGAAAACCTGCCAGCTGTAAGGTCAATCTAACCTTTTATAGAATCAACTCCTACAGGTGTATGTATAATCAGAGTTGAGCTGAAAACATATGGTGAAGGAAATGTAAGGCTTTGCTACAAGGGCTTTCTTAGACTCATTTTAATGTGGGACAAAAGTAACAAAGAAATTTAAATGACAGGTGAATTTATTTGTCCTTTGTGAGATATTTGAATCATTTCACAAACATGGTTTTTAAAATACAACTTTCTCCATTGAAAGTCTTTTCAGATCCACTCTGCCATGCGTCAGGGATAATGTGATGGACCATTTTTCTGGTAATCTTATTTGAATCTCAAGATAATTATCCTAAAACATTCTCAAAACTGCTAATTCATCTCCTTAATTATTTACAGTTTGGTTTTGTTTTTATTTCCATTATTGAGGAAGTGGTTTGGGAGGTCAGGTTTCCCTCTATTAAGCATTATATGTATTGGTGGGGAAGAAGCCAGGAGGATTGAGGTATTGTTACAAAGTATCTGACAACTTTCCTTCACTCTTGAGGAGAAAATAAACTATGTTCATTTATGAAATATAAGCCAAAATAGTAAACTGTGAGCTTTTAGTGACAATTAAATTGCTTTAAATTTTATAGCAACCCTAGATTTTCTCACAATACCTGACATGAGAGAGGCTTAAGAAGGGCATACTGGATAAATAAATGAAAAAATGTCCAGTACCCTTTACACCTTTATCTAACCTTAGGTTTCAACATTGCATTCTTTGTAACCTTGCTAACTGCATTCATTACTGACAAGGATCTCAGTGTTCCAAACTCCATTTCCCTGTGTTCAGTGTCCTTTACCATTTTCAATGTTTCCTGTTGAAAATTTCCTTAGTTTTGAAGGCTTTGCTTAATTTTTTTTCAGAGTCTCATTTTCCATACATAAACCTCCACCATATACTATACATCTTTCATGGAACTTATGAGGGTGTTATACCTTTAAGTTGTAGATATTTGTATAAGTATTGTACATTGCCTGTGTTATTCTATTGCTGTTTTGATTTTTTGATTAGACTCTTTCAAAGGATCTATAGAGTATTTATTTAGAAAGATGATGGTAATAAGTTTAGGGAAATAATTTTTAAATATAAAAATGTTATTTCTTTTAATATGGTGAACAGGCCGCCATGCAACAAATCACTTGTTGAATAGTGAGTGAATCATACAAAATCATTGTTCTCATAAAGCATATCTAATGAAATAACAGGTAAGAAATACACAATTATACAAGCTCTAGATGGACACCACTAAATTCTATAAGTGAAAAGTACAAGGTATTATGAAAATTTATAAATGGAGACAAGCACTTACCTGATAAACAGGTATTTTAATTCGTCAGAAAGCTGAGTAAAAATTGTTGTCTTAATCCATCCTAGCTGCTGTAACAAAATAAAACAACTGGGCAGCTTATAAACATCAGAAATTGATTTCTTACAGTTTTGGAGTCTGACAAGTCCAAGATCAAGGTTCTGTCAGATTCTGTGTCTGGTAAGGACTGGCTTCTTTATAAGCAGCCATCTTCTTGTTATAACCTCACAGGTGAAGGGACAAGGGAGCTGTCTAGGGCACTAATCCATCATGAAAGCTCTGCTCTCATGACTGAATTGCCTCCCAAAGGCCCCAAATTCTAATACAATCACATTGGTCATTTAATTTTAACATATGAATTTGAGGGTGACACAAACATTCAGACCAGAGCAGTTGCCAAGCAAAGCATTTTGTTACTGATGTTATTTTGTTTTGAAGGAATAGTGACGACTGATCATGTTAATAGAACATTTGGAAAGATGAAGCTTAGCTCCTTGGGAGAAAGTATGTAAGAAACTTTGGCTGAGACATTGGGACCCTAGCAGAGTTGGTGCGAAGCTAATCAGTGGCTCCACTGTGTAAGGCATTTTGGATGATGCTGCAGATATTTCACATTCTAGGGTCATTCTTTATAAATTTTATCTACAAATATGTTTATCACAACATTAGTTCTAATATAAAAATTTGAAAAACTCTAAAATTTAAAAATTATTAAATGAGCCAGTGTATGTTATATAATATGGTAAAATATGTTTCTGCTAAAATTGTTTATAAAATATTGAATGACACAAGAAAGCACTTAAGTTCAGTTGAAAGAATTCTAGTGCACCAGTATGTATATTATATAAATATAACTAGATGGCAGTCCTATATGTATGGGGAAAACATGCATAGAAAAGTATGTAAAGCAGTAAACACTGAATATTTTTTAAACTCTGATTTCATTTTTAAATTTTCTTCTGTAAGCTTTTTCAAGTTATGTAATAAAAATAATATATCTTACATTTTACAGAAAAACCTACATGGTTGTCAATATCGTACAAGGTATTTTTGGACTATGTTGTTCAATATATTTCCTAATTAGTTAAGATATCATGATAATAACATAGATCATATAGAGCCTTGGCTGTCAAAAAGATTAACTTTATCAGAGTATATGATTAATTTACACATAATTCATAAAAATCATACAGATGTGTATAGTAATTTCAGGGCACTGAGAGGGAAGATAATATTGAAATTTAATAAAAGTACATTCAGTGAATATAATATAGAGAATATTAAAGTAGCAGTGATCCTCAGAAATAGTCTAAAAATCCCCATATTTTAAACAAGGAACTAAGGAGTGGAATGGTTTAATTATTTGTACAAATTATAGTGTGTGTGAGGAATAAAGTCACACCTAGGAACAGTGGGTCTTTGTTTTTTGTTTTGCTTTGTTTTCTTGAGAGTTCAGGTCTGTATTTTTTTAAAAACATCTTTATTGGAGTATAATTGCTTTACAATGGTGTGTTAGTTTCTGATTTATAACAAAGTGAATCAGCTATATATATACATATATCCTCATATCTCCTCCCTCTTGTGTCTCCCTCCCACTCTCTCTATCCCATCCTCCCTAGGTGGTCACAAAGCACTGTGCTGATCTCCTGTGCTATTATTTTTTTATTTTTTTTTTTGCTATACGCGGGCCTCTCACTGCCGTGGCCTCTCCCGTTGCGGAGCACAGGCCCCGGACGCGCAGGCTCAGCGGCCACGGCCCACGGACCCAGCCGCTCCACGGCATGCGGGATCCCCCCGGACCGGGGCACGAACCCGCGTCCCCTGCATCGGCAGGCGGACTCCCAACCACTGCGCCACCAGGGAAGCCCCTGTGCTATTATTTAAAAGCCCAAATGTATTTGGTTAACACATCAGACTGGAATCAAATTGTATGTGTGAAATTTGCTCTGACCAATCATCACATTTTCTGTTTCGGGTTATGCTTGGTCTAGAAATATTAGTAGAATATATGTATTTCTTATTTTTTCTTACATGTTTTCTTTAACTCTACTATACTTCCACAAATAAAATCATATTTTATACAAAATAAACTTACAAAAAGCACATGCTTCTTGCCACAATAAATTCCATCATTTTAAGAGTTAAGAACACAAGTTACATATACATGTGAACTAGATTGCAGCAAAAACATCAATTCTTTTGGCTATCTTTGTTATCATTACCTGTTGCTGGGACTGAATCAATATTGAGATGATCTGCATCAATCATTAAAACAGCTTACATGAGCAGATCAGTTATGCCATGTAACACACTTACTCTGCACATGTGACCACAGCATTAGACTAAATCTGTTAGCTTTTTAAAAGCTAATAACTATTATCTTTTCAGTGTACATGTTTCCTTTTAGAGCTGTATAATTTTTTCATTGTCCTTTTCTTGTCCTGCCTAAACATTTTCTACCTTTTGTGTAGAGGAAGAGCAAAGACTGAGATAATATATTTAAAGTAAAATATATTTTTTTTTCTCTACCTTTTCAAAGAATATTTAATTTCTTTGTTAATGTTCAACAAATTTTCTATCTCTGCAATGTCAAATGAAAAATTAGTTTTACAAAGCTTATATAAGCACTTAACAATATAACTAAATTGAAATATATTACATAATCCTTATTTGAATAAATATTTCTACTATACATAGCAGAATTTTTAAGCACTAATGTTAAATTTTTGAAGTAGCAGTATTGTTAGTGATCACTGCTTTAAAATACTCTGTTTTAAATATTTATGTCTTGCCTGTATAAGTTCAGATTCTTTTTCTAATAGAGATGTTCAGGTCCTCTCTGTTTCCTTACTTGCACCTATGTCTCCACATTATTAAACACCTTGATCATCCCTACCTTTGAAAAACAGATTATTTTGTCCAGATGGACTAATAGTTTTTGAGTCCAATGATATACTTTTTATAATCCATCACAAGGTGTTGAGTTTAAAGTCAAATAAACTGACAATATAATACAATGTGAAAAGTGACTTGATAGCAGTAAAATTGCAGTGCCATGGAAGAATAAAAAATACTATGTAATCTGAAAAGTAGGGGTTAAATAACACCTTTCTGGAGGAAAAAACCCTCAGTACAAGTCTTACAGAATCAGTAGAAGCTAAACAGGAAGCAGCTATTCAGGCAGGAAGAGCAAGCAGAAAGTTCAAAGTTAGAGCTGTCAGACAGTGTCTCTGCACTTGTGACTAGTATATTTTTCTCCTACTTATTAGATTAAAATTCCTCTCATTTTGGCCTCTGCCAGTTGTTCTGAGTCTACTTCCCTGGGGCCTTTAAGACTTTGATTAATTTATTTTGTCAACAACCATGCTGAAATCTGAATGAAATCTCTCTACTCACATTTCCTTCATATAAGAGTACATAAATGCTGTCAATGATAAAAATGAGCCTAGTACAGTTCAAATTGGGCCTAATTATTAGGATGTACTAATGATAAAAATAGGTGAATAGTATTTATTTAGTGAATCTGAGAAATAAATATGTAATAAAATAAATGAACAATGGAGGTTATAGTACATAATGAGGGAGATCCTCGGAGCATGTGTGCCACAGGTATACCAGTTGAAGCACCATGGTAAGGAGTAGACAAGCAAAAATGTAGGAACCATGGAACGAGAGGTCTGAAGGAAGTGTTCTTCACTAAAAGAGAAATATTTGGAAGAAGGCAAAGAGGAAAGAGAAAACAAAAAAGTGGAGAGAGTTAGGGGACACGTGATTGTATAGCACATGATCTTTTTTAGTATTGTCAACATAATAATAAAGCATGATAAGACAAGCTTCATCTCCAAAGGGTTAATTCTATAATATATATAGCTATTAGTGATGGAACAATTTGGTAACACTCTAATGCGCTATGTTTAGGTCAATGTATACCTTTGAACAGAGACACTGAAATGTAATGTAATGAAAACATATTTTAGGGAAAAAAGTTACTTTGAGTTAATATGTACTCTCCCTGCAAAGGGCATTTTCTCCTGTGGTTTCTTGGCAGACTTGGTTTTGAGAGAATATTATCTCTTTCTACTGAGAAAATATGGAAGGAGGGCATTATTTCTTAAAATATACAGAATTTTAAAATAATTGAAGCAGGAAAATATATTGTGAAAAAAAGCATTTAAAAAGTTATTACTAACTTGACTGGGCCTTCTCTTTGTAGCTGTTATAGCAGGCTTTAGTGCCCTGTGAGACAATCACATTTATATTTGATTTTTTCAACTAATATCTGAAGTCTGCATTTACCAAACCTGCCAAGAAGTCCACTTTTTTCCTTCATGAGGCTCACTTATCCCCAAATCATTCTAGAAATTCAGGGTTATTTAATTCAAAAATAAGTACCTCCACAAAAGCCAGTAAATGGTAACTGACAGAACCAACACTATTGGTACTGTTATCATTGCCACATAGCATCGATATTAAAACTGCTCACAGCACTTATTGGAAGCTTATTCAACACTTGAGACTCCACCGTGCTAGGCTTTAGAGCCTCCAGAATGGTGTTTCCTAGGTCGATTTTAAGACTATAGCTACTTTAGTTTACATATGCTCGCATGTTGTTGTCAAGACAAACATGGACCTTAAGAACTTTCAACTTCGGCACAGTCTCCCACCTCACCTCTCCCCATTCTATCCCCTGCATCCAAATTAACAAACAACAAAACAACAGAATTTTGAGGAGTGTAGGTTATTATGCCAGGGTCCTGTTGCTATTATGTTGAGTTACACTATGGATCATTTCATAACAATGGTGGGAACCATTCTAGTCTACCTAATGATACTGACCATCAAAAGAGAAGTTTTGGTATTGGTTTATTTTCCGAAGTCTTGAAACCTTTTTAAAACTTTCATCACCTCTCATTAGAAGCCACTTCTGATCTGCAGGTGTTTTGGAGGAGATGTTTTTCCAGGCCACATCTGCTCCTGTGCTCTTTTCTCCCTACTTATGATAAATGAGTAAAATGGAACATTGAACATCATGAGCGATAGGTCTAATCATAAAATCAGTTTAATTTTTGGTCATAATGTGTCTCCTTTAATTCATAGATTAAAAAATGAAACTAATTCTTCCTTTTCCTCTGTATGAATCTGGGGCAGGCCTTATAACTTTTCTGTTCTGTATGAGACAAAATTACCATGGACATTGCAAATTACAATGCACAGTCAATTGAGTAATTAAAACTCGTGTCCAATATTTTAAATCAGCACTTCACACCTAATCAATATGTAGTTTTCTTCCCTTCCCTAGTGAGGCATGTTTGTGGAAGCTACACTTTTCAGAATGTGTGCAGTTGCCTCTCCCTTTTTCACTCACTTCTTACATTTGCTAATTGTTGTCTCTGACTCTTCTGGCTGCAGTGGAGTGTAGAGAAAGGAGAGAGGTCAGGTCGTTGGGGAAATTTGTACCCAATTGTCTCTCTGGACTAGGCAAATGCTCGATACTGACTCTTGCTTGGGTCATTTTGTGCACTGTCTGAGACATCAACCCTGTGTTCCTCTGGTTGTACATCCTTGTAGAAGGTTCTGCCTCTGCTTTGGTTTGTTAGTCACCCTGAGCCCCAGGTTTTTTAGTGTATATCTTCATACAGACTTTTCTGCTGTGGTACAATTTTTCCAGAATGAATGTATCTTGAAACATGTAGAGACTTCTGTGTTAAAAATCATATAATATTAACACTTTCTTACAAATACACACACACACACACACACACACACACACACACACATGCATCATTAATAAAAAAAACATGACTAATAAAAAGGGTGATACTTCTCATAATGTAGAATCTGTTCTGAGATTACAGGACATCAATGACACAAAAATGATGACATGTTTGTGAAGTTCTGCCTTACTAGCTCCCTGGTGCTTAGGCTGTCTGCTTTAAGTCCTACCCCTTACATTTAACTTTGTCAGTCTGTGTTTCATTCCTTGCTATACCCTCATATCTTATAAGGGCTGCAAGTTCCAATTTTTTTTCAGTTGCTTTGTCACTCTACTCCCTCTTCTCCTTACACTGTTCCTTCAGTCCAGCAGTTTTAATTTTCACTATATATTGGGAGAGCCTGGGGAAATTTTAAAAACTTCTGTGGCTCAGTCTCTACTCCATAGATTTGTATTTAACTGTGCTGAGATGCACTCCTGGCATAAATATATTTTTAGAAGCTTTCTATGTGATTCCAGTGTGCATCCAGGTGCTTTTCTGCTTTATAATGAGCATCACCGGCTTTTAGCAAACAAATTAACCCCAAGTTGCATTTCTCAAAAAATTCAGATAAACAGGAATATTATCAGGATATCTGTTAATCTATCCATCTACTGAGAGAGAGAATTGTATGACAGCAATAACAATTTTGAAAAATATCGATTCAAATCATTACTCCACCTTCCCCTAATTTCCCCCATTCATTTAAATACTTATTATATTAATTCCTTTCCATATGTTATGAGCTGAATTGTGTCCCCTTCCAAAATTCGTGTTGAAGGTCTAATCCCCAGTTCCTCAGAATGTGACTACGTTTGGAGGTAAGGTCTTTAAAGAGGTAGTTAAGGTTAAGTAAGGTCATTGCATGGGCCGTAATTCACTGTGATTGGTGTCCTTATGGGAAGAGGTGCATAAAACAAGGACACACACAGAAGAAAACTGTGTGAAGACACCAGAAAATTACCAACTACAAGCCAAGGAGAGAGGCCTCAGTGTGAAACCAATCTTGGCAACACTTGATCTTGGACTTCTACCATCCAGAACTGTGAAAAAAATAAATTTCCATTGTTTGAGCCACCCAGTCGGTAGTGCTTTTTTGTAGTGCTTTATTAAGTTGCTAGTCTTAGTCTTAGCAAATTAATACACCTTATATCTCAAATATTATTGACTTAAATCAGGCCTTGATAATTTCAAACAAAAACTATTATATTTATCTAATTCTTCTAGTTGCATGCATGCTTCCAATCCATTCTCCAAAATGCAGTCAGAGTGATGTATCTAAAATACCACTATGACTATACTATTTCTACTTAAACTTCTTAAGTGACCTTTCTCCTAGTCCCTGTATTGGTGTCTTGACTTTGAGATTTTCTAGTACCAGTTGTTTATATGTGATATGCTTACGTGTCTATCTTGTTGTAAGGATTATAAAATTCTTAAGGGACCAGCTATTACTTATTCCACTTTGTAGTTCCCAGATCTAATGCAATATTTGGAGTAAAATCACTTGATATTTGTTGAAAAAATGTTGCACTCATTGTTGGGTCTAGGTTCAATAAATAATAGCAGATTGCCTGCATCCCTGACTCTGACAGATAATACAAACCCAAGATGACTGCTTAAAAACTCTCATTAAATTTTACTTTGAAAGCACATGCCCTTTCTGGAGGAGTGCTTCAAAGTGCAGTTTATTCCTTCTATTGTATCTTGACTTCATCAAGTGAAAGAAGATCATGGATGTATATTGCATTGTGTGGGAACCTTCTGAAATAGCCTGAAAACTTAGCAAGCAGTGCATTTGAGTATGTGATTTTAGTGAGGAAAAGATCCATAGTTTTCATCTAGTGGTCAGGTTTCTTGACTCTAAAATGTTACAAACTGTAGATTATATATTTATAGGACTTATATTTACATCAAGCCAGACAATAGTAACTACTGATATAAATCACATTATCCTGAATTTTCCTGAAATACTTTGGTTTTTATTCCTCCACTTTCACTGAGGATTACTATCTTCAAAGAAAACAAAGAAACAAAACAAACTACAAGAGCACAATTTTTTTTTTTTTTTTTTTTTTTTTTTTTTGGCGGTGCGCCGGCCTCTCACTGTTGTGGCCTCTCCCGTTTAAGAGCACAGGCTCCGGACGCGCAGGCTCAGTGACCATGGTTCACGGGCCCAGCCACTCTGCGGCATGTGGGATCTTCCCGGACCAGGGCATGAACACGTGTCCCCTGCATCGGCAGGCGGACTCTCAACTACTGCGCCACCAGGGAAGACTGAGCACAATCTTTTTGAAAGCATTTTTTTCTGAGAGAGTTTTAGTTAAATGTCGCTCATTATATCAGTGCTCCCATGATTTTTCCCATATGAAAAATGTCTTGTACAGACTCCACTATTCAGCAAATATTTATTTCCTAGAGACCAAGACATTTTGCTTTACACCAGAAATATACTGGTAAATAAGATAAACTGAGTTTCTGCTCTTTTGAAGCCAAAAATCTAGAGAAAGAAGGCATGCAAACTAGTGACAACATGTAAGGGGGCAACATGCAAACATTTAAAGTAAGAAGAGATAGCAACTAATACCCAATAATGGGTATCAAAGACAGTATTTCTAAATAGATGTCATTTATACTAAGACCTGAATAGTATGAAGTAGACATAAAAATACTAGAGAAAGATCATTATAGGCAAGTGAAGCTGCTAGTGAAAAGTCACTAAAATGGAAAGTGATTTGTCATATCCTAGAACCAAGTAGAAGACCAGATGTCTGGAGCTTAGTAGGAAGAGGGAAAAGTGGCACATGATAAAATCTTGGAGGTCGATTGAAAGAGGATCAAGTTGGACAATGTAAGCTTTGAAAGAGTTTAGAAGCTATTCTAAATGAGATGGGAAATCAACAGAAGATTTTCAGCAAGATGCATGAAAAAATATGATTTTTACTTTTAATAGAACTCATTATTTTTTCTGTGAATAACAGATTTTATACAAGCAAAGGTACAAGAAAAGAGAGCACCAAGGAAGCTATTGAAGCATATTAGGATAGGGATGATAGTGATTTGATGGCAAGGAGTAGGTCTACCACAAGTGTAAACATCCAAGTGAAAATGTAAAAGCAGCCATTTGCACATATGGGACTTGAACCTAGTGGAGTTATATAGATGGAAAGAAACCAAAAATCTTGGTACTATTTGTAAGAAAAACATGTTCACAGAGAAGAAAAGAGATGTGTGAAAGAGTTATGAATTACTCCAAAGTTTAGAGGTCAAGGAGAAGAGAAGGAACTTACCAAGGACACTGGATGGAGCAGAGAGGGAGGTAGGAGAGTGTGGTGTCACTAAAAAAAGAGGAAACAATGATCAGATTTAGAAACATAGAGGTCACGTGTCTCCTTTTCTTTTAGAAAATATATTTTTAAAAAGTGATTTTTTTCTCAGATTTGATTAAGAGATTAGAAAAATATTCTTGTACTGAAAGGAAACAATTTTCTTATAACTAAAATTGTTCAAGCATATAGATAGTGTGTTGCAAAATACTTTTTCTTAGAGTTCAATTTTAAAAAGTAATAAAGATAGTGCTACTGAACCAAAGAAGCAACTTGATAAATGGATTAATCAAAAGAAAAATACTTTCAATCATAAAGGGCACATTTCTGGGACTTCCCTGGTTAAGACTTTGCCTTCCAATGCAGGGGGTGTGGGTTTATCCCTGGTCAGGGAGCTAAAAACCCATATGCCTCACTGCCAAAAAACCAAAACATAAGCAATATTTTAACAAATTCAATAAAAAATTTTAAAAATGGTTCACATCAAAAAAATAAATAAATGGCACATTTCTTGTTTGGTCATCCTCCCATTCATTGTAATAGACAACCTACATGTTTCACTATTGAGACTACCTTTAAGCATTGAATACTTTTAGCTTTTAAGTTTATGTTTATTTTTAATTAATAAATGTTATTTTTAAGAGCACTTTTATATTCACACTAGAATTGAATGGAAAGTACAGAGAGTTTCCACGTATCCCTGTCCCCACACATGCACAACCTCCTTCATTATCAATTTCCTGCATTACAGTTGTACATTTGTTACAATTGACAAGTCTACATTGATACCTCATTATCACCTATAGCCCTTAATTTACATTAGTATTCACTTTTGGTGTTGTGTAATCTATGAGTATTAACAAATATATAATGACATGCATCCACCATTGTAGTGTCATATAGAATAGTTTCACTGCCCTAAAAATCTTTTGTGCCCTGCCTATTCATTTCTCCTTTTCCCCATAATCCCTGGCAACCACTAATCTTTCTACTGTCTCCATAATTTCACTTTCTCCAGACTGTCACATAATTGGAATTATACAGTATGCAGCTTCCTTCACTTAGTAATATTCAGTTAGGTTTCTTCCATGACTTTTCATGGCTTGATAGTTCTTTTTCTTTTTAGTGCTGATTCATATTCCATTGTCTGGATGTATCAGAATATATTTATTCATTCCCCTACTGAAGAATATCTTGGTTGCTTCCAAGTTTGGGCAATTGTTAATAAAGCTGATATAAACGTCTGTGTGTAGGTTGTAGTATTCTCCTTCAAAGTTCAAATTCCCATGGAATGGTTAGACTGAGTACTCATTCAGTGCTTGTTTTCAATTGCTATACTCCCGTTGCTTTTCCTATAATAAAGAGACTATCAAGTCTAAGATTGTTCAGTACTACAGCATAAACTGAAGTCCATAGTGATTTCATGAAGAAATACTAGAAAACCATTTATGTGTTGCTGGGATTCAAATATATTTAGTGATATTAAATAGTGTACCAAATTTTCTCACTGGCATATGTTTCTACCTAATAAAATATGTGCAAATGTAGATTTTTTTTCCTTGAGACAAAAAACTAATTTATCACAAAAATAACCTTCATAAAAAATTAACCAAACTGCAACATATTTATTTACCTTATATTAACACTCATGAAAGAACAATTGCCACCAATTTTTTAGAAATTCATTGAAATCAGCCGCAGTGCAGTTTTGATGAGCAAGAATGAACATGGGTAGGAGAAAAAGTGATCAAAGAACATTTTAAGGCACATGATATTGTAGTAAGAGGATGACTGTGAACCTTCCAATTGGAAATTTTGAGAAGCCAGAGAAAGGCAAAATGTCATCAGGCCTTTAGTACCTATATCATGTATTTCAAAATGTTATGTAAGGTCAGTTTTGCCTGCTAATCCTCCATTGCTAATATATGAAAAACATTGAAAAGTAGAACATGAATTTACTATATTTATAGACCCCAGTGTAAATAACTTCTACTTCTGAACCTTAGCTCAAACAACTCCAGTACTGTTGAATCATCTACTCCTGCTGAAGTAGTCCTTTGCTTGTATCCAATGTGTCCACTTAAACAATAGACTAATTTGTTGAAACATCATTCTATTTCTGTCAAAGGAAATGAAGAACAGAAATCAACATTTTCTTTCTTAATATTTTAATTCAAGAAAATTTTTTCTGCTTCCTGATTTGTGAACTATTCCTGGTTAGTGAGGGTTTTAAAAAGAAAAGTCCTGTAATGGATTTGGCCATTTGACCTTCAATCAGGCAGCTTTATTTTCAGATAAGTCTTCTTAAAATATCAGAATTTCTCTAAACAAGCATTTTTTGATTGAATATTTTATAATGTACCATCAGTTCCTATATTAGGATATAATTATAAATCCTTTTTGAACTTGTTAAGTTTCCTCATGTTTGGATAGGACCTCTAGATTTTCAGATCTAAATGTCCTGTTATGAACAAGACAATAAACAAACTTTCTTTGTAATGGTATGCTATTAAAAATGTACAAATCTGCCTCAAGGCATCATTAGGAACTGCAAGAGTCCTTCTTAATGCTATAGATAGAAGAGTTGTCAAATAGTGTTTCCAATTGCTCTACTCCCATTTTTTTCTTAAGAAACCTGAGCCAGAATGTTATCCCTACTTAGCCACTGAAATGGCTCTGTCAAGTATGCAAGTGACTTTCATATTGCAATAACCATTGGTCATGTCTTAGTCCTAATCTTATTTGAGTGGTCACTGTCCAAATGCTTACTCTTATGGACAATTTCCTTGGAAATCTGATAGGAATTGTAAACTTAACCTATCTAAAACTTAAATTTTGAACTTTTCCACAAACCTCCTTATTCTTCAGATATTGTTACAAATCAGGTAATGGCAACACTATTCCTCTAATTCCTCTCATGCAAAAACTCTTGGGAGTCAGTTTTTCTCTTTCTTGACACAGCTGTTCATCAAAAATCCTCTTGTCATTGTTTTAAAACATATCCATAATTTTATTACATCTTATCCCCTCCAAGGTTATTCTCTAGTGCAAACCATCTATGTCCCTTGCCTAGATTATTGTAAGTGTGTTAAAAAGGTCTCCCACTTCTGTCACTGCCAAATTCCTGCATAACTTGCTATCTTATTTTCTTTAGTTCTTTGCTCAAAATTTATCCTGATCATGTCTTTCCTGGTAACTTTATTTAAAAATTCATCAAGGTACTCCATATCAGACAGATATACACAAATACACAGATAACACTTTCTTTTTTTAATTTAATTTTTATGTCATATTGGGGTATAGTTGATTTACAATGTTGTGATAGTTTCAGGTATACAGCAACGTGGTTCAGTTATACAGCACTTTCTATCACTTTTATTGGCATTGTTTCCCATAATACTAATTAGAATCAACAGACAAAGGATGAGAGATCTGTTGCACATCTGCCGGCAAAGAAGGAGGGATAAGATCCCAAATTCTGTATTAATTATAATAATAAATGTTGTCTCCTACTAAATATGATATTTGGTACCAAATAAAATATCAGTTTAATTTTTGGATCACTGCATATATGTAACAACCCAACAGAGCCTCATCCACATCCAATCACATTTGAATCAAAAGTGCCTGGACTTTGAGACTAAATTTTGTATTGTAATGAGAAGAGACTAGTATGGTTTGGGGGAAAACTGAAGGTATTTCACACGTGAGATGAACATAAATAAATAATTTGTAACATGAGAGTGGACTGTGTTCCATTAGAGATGACTAGAAATTCTTTGCTTCTTCCTCGTTGAAAAGTAGGGCCTATTTTCCCTTCCCTTATTTTATTATTTTTTTTCTCCCCGGTATGCCGACCTCTCACTGTTGTGGCCTCTCCCGTTGAGGAGCACAGGCTCCGGACGCGCAGGCCCAGCGGCTGTGGCTCACGGACTCAGCTGCTCTGTGGCATGTGGGATAATCCCAGACTGGGGCATGAACCCATGTCCCCTGAATCGGCAGGCAGACTCTCAACCACTGCGCCACCAATAAGCCCCCCACTGATTTATTTTAACAAAATAAGAAGCACAATGTTTAAATGATGAGATAGGGCCTTAAGTGTTCTGTAGGTTCTGTCTCTGACATTTGTAGAGGAATGACTGAGGACATGGAAAGGAGACGTGACCCATGAACCCCTCAGCAGACCGAGGGCTAGCGTATAAGCCAGAACCCTTCGGCAGACCAAGGGCTGGCGAATAAGCCAGAACCCCTCAGCAGGCCGAGGGCTAGCGAGTAAGCCAGAACTGCAGGCAGTCCTGGAGACTTTGGGCAGTGATCCATGAAAGGACCTCAGAATAATCAGAATGATGGAACACAAGGAAATGTCCTTGTGCTACTTCAGTATAATCAGAATAATGGGAACACAAGGAGATGTCCTTGTGCTGCTTGTGAGCTCAAGGATGAAGCACGGCATGTCTTTAAGAAAGCCCATTGTTGCTTGTCTAATCAATAAAAGCATATGTTGCTGCATTGGCATTTCTGGAATGTTAAGAAAACAAGTCTTAAGATGTAAACATAGATAATGCTTAAATAAAAGCCACCACAGCAGGACAGACGGCGCTGTATTGCTTGAGTGAGCAGCAGCCTTCTACTGCTGTGCTTCTGCACAATTCATCTCGTGTGATGAGCTTACTTTCGGCCCTGTCATAAGAAAACTACAACAGACATTTGAGACTCTTCTTTTTAGCTCAAATACTAATGCTGCAAGGAACTCTAAGCATCCATATGCAAAGGCTGTTGTGGAGTAGAACTGAGGCTCATGGCCTGCAGGCCCATGTGAGGTCCTAGCTAGCAGTCTGTGAATAAAGATATTTTGGAATGTTTAGCCATGCTAGTCCTTCAGCTAACACCAGATAAAGCAAAAAGACTGTCAAGTCAACCCACAGGAATACAAGCTATAATAAATTGCTCCTATTTTAAGGCACTTTTTGAAAGTAATATTTTAACACAGAGCAATACATGACCAAAAAAAAAAAAAAAAATGTTACTTCAGGAACTCTTGCCTCCTTCCAATTTGTTGCTCTGCTCTCTTCCAGAAACATGGTGTAATTTTAAGGATTCTCTATACCCAAGTAGGAGATGAGGAATAGAAATATGGAAAATCATAAGGGATATATTTTAAGAATCACACACAAATGTAACATATCTCTTTTGCCCATATATCATTGGCCAGAAATTGGTTAATAAGGCCACATTCAACTTACTAAGAATATCAGAAATTTAGTCTAGCAGTGCAGCTGAAGAAGAGAATAAACACTAGTACTTTCCACAATAAGATAGGAATGCAAACACTATACTACTTTCTTTCCATAATATAGGAAGCAAAAGGATCTGTAAAGTATGATGGTATAGATATAAAAGCAGGAGGTTTAGGAAAAGGATTATTAATTTGAAATAAATCTTTGGTATAATGAATGAGAACTAACTTTGGAGGCTTTTCTGGAATTCAGTTGTGATTGTAGATCATAATTTTATAATGGCACCAATATGAGCAGTTATCTCAATATTCTATGCAAGTCATGGGCAATTTAAGAAAAAGTAAGACTGTGTCATTGAAGTAAAGTTGAGTTTTTGGAAAATTATGTGCAATATTCAAGGAACAATGAGAGAACTACATCGGCTAGAGAGTTGGCAGATCTTGTCTATGATGACCTGTCATAGAAAAGTTAATGAAGACAGGGACACAGAGACTAGTAACATGGAGTAACAAAGTTGTAAAACTACCAGTGAGGTAAAACGTCATACCCAGTGGGATTAGTCAAGTGGAAAAAAGTCAGAGATAAGTATGTGAGGCCACAAAATTAATGCTTTTAGAAGTAGTAAAATTAGAGATGATGACAAGTTCTTCCAACTATCTGTATCAATAGGTGAGTGAATGGGACTGAAGTTGAGTGCAGAGAAAGATTATATATACATAAGTTTAAGACTGTATAGGTCATAGCTATACATATTGAAATAATTCAAGTTTATTTTAAAACTTGGATAAAAATTTCCATTACATATATCAATAGAATGTCAAATTTTAACAGAAGTAGGAAAGGGTGAGAATAAAAGTACATCTTTTTAATGATGTGAAATAGTGATTAAGAAACAGATACATAATATGAGCCTCAAAAGAAGAAACTGTTTATCTTTAAATGGATCAGTGAAGATCTATGAATTATAGTGGAAAATCAGAGAATGGTGACCTAATAAAAAATGTCCACTTCCAAAGCCTGAAAGAAATGCAGCTGTGGAATTGAAAATTATATGTGTGTTTCTACATTGTTAGGGATTTCTGAAAGATACATACTGAGCCTTGGGACCAGAACTAAAAGAATAAGCTGTGGAATATACTTTATTGACTGATTAAGCAGAAAGAAAACTCTACAGAGATTTACCTCTCAGAGATATATTTTACATTTCAAAGGGAATAGGGCTTACACTCAAGACTTACCTTTACCCTGGAAATATGTTTTTTACATTCTAAATTAGAGCAAGAACTTGGGATTCTTCCTTTGATTGAAAGCTTTTTCTTCTTTATTTCAGGAGGAGAGGGAGAGGTATGTATATAGGCAGGTTACATTCTATTCCTTTGGTCCTCATTTATACTAAAGACCTTAATATGTGTATGATAGCATATGGTTCTTAGCATATTGCCTCTGGAACAAGAACTGAGGTAAAGGAAAGATGGCACAATTATTACATATGTATTAATAATTCAAACTCTCAAATACAGAAACTTCATGTGTGCATTCAGGATAATATTAACAAAGTAGATATTAAAAACCTATAGCACTATAGCAGGGGAATGCCAGGTTTTACTTAGGACTTGTAGGACATTGGGAGAACAATATAAAGGTAAAGATATACAAGAACTTAACTATGGAATAAGGACTCTGAAGGTCAGTGTACAATTTTTGGATAAGGATAGAGGAAACACAAAAGAGTATGGGAGTGAGACTGTAAGATGGAATAAATGATCTTGGGGGGTTTAAATGTAGATGGTTACTGAAAGTGCCCCAGATGTGAGATGTCATCAAATAAGCTATATTCAAATTTTCAACAGGAACTTATATATAAAGTTTCCATGACATAAACAATCATAGCAAACTGAATATTATTGAGAAATTACTGTGCCCTTAAATATGTTTCAGACAGTTGTACAAAGAGTTTCCTTTCTGTCTGAATCCTGACCTTGTAGTGAAAACAAGTATAAATTTCTAGGGTGGACACAAGTCAGAATTGGTCTTGCCTACACTTGTCTATAATTCAAAGGAAATCCTAGCCAGAGAAAATGAGATTGATGTTCAAGATTGGATGATTAGATTGTGCCATAGTGAAGAAGGGTGAGAGCAATAATCTAGACAGGAAACCTGATGGATAAATACATGTCTTGTTGTACTATGTACATAACTCAGATAACTTAATTTCTATTGTATACACAGGAAAGAATTTCAGAGCCACAACCCATGAGTTATTTTCAGAAAATTATCTTTCTGAAGAGAGATTTCTTCATGTGATTTTTACTTAACCAGAACACTAAATCCCTCTACTCAGGCAATAAAGTAAGTACATACTAATCTCAAATCACAGAAAGCTGAAGAAAATTGTTTCTTCAACCTCGGTTCTGTCTGCATTATGATCATTGAGAAACATGAGTGGATTCTTTAAAAATGAACAAAAAGTACATTTTATTAATTTTTTTTTTCTAATTGTCTACAAATTTGTCATAAGGATTAATGGTCTAAATTGCTGAGGTACTTATAACCATGTGTGATCCAATGTCCACAGTATTAAGTGTTTGTTTAGTGAATACAGTATGAGAAGCCTTTTACATTTCATCAGAAGTACAAAGAAGTAGCTATTTAGTTCACAACCTGTGGTTTGGGAAGGAAGCATTCTTAAGGTTTCACATCTGGAATTCTGAGTTTTCTATGACAGCAATTGTGTGTGTGTGTGTGTGTTTGCATGTGTGTTTTTTCTGTTCCCTCAGACTTGATTTTTCCACATGATTTTTTCTAGATTTTTAGTTTAATACCAAAATCTTGTCTCATTATTAAAAATAATATATCAGAGAATGCCTTCACACTTCTGGGATTCCTACCTGAATTCAATGGTCACAAACCATTAGCATCTATGATAAATTTTATATACTATCATTTTAAAATACCTGCAATTCTATATCAATACCTTGTTATACATATTTGAGAGGTTTCTATTAAGAATTGTTTTAAATTTTCGATTGGTCATACACATACTATTAATTTTGAAGAAACAAAGGGAACCTGTTTAGGATGTTTTGCATATTTTGGGCTAATTAAATGAAGAAATCAAAATTTAAGCTAACTTTAGCTTTTTCCTGGTGAAGAGATGTTACTTTTATTAATTAAATTTAGTAAATGTTAGTTTGAGTTTTAAATATGAGTTTCAAATAAAGGTAACTGATGTTTCTTAGGTGGGAAAAAGGAAGCCTTTAATAAACTTTATATGTCCTTCAACAACAATCATTAAGTCAGTAAGAAACCCAATGAGTCAATTTTCAGGGTAGTCCATCATGGTTTAACTCCATAATTTTCATTATGGCTAATTGGCATCAGACAACTTCCTATACTACAATAAAAATGAAACAAGTACTTATCAAGCTGTGCATATACTTCAAATATGTTTAATATCTTATTGCTGTACTTACATTTTACTCACCAGGACAAGCTTCACTGAAGCTGCAGTCTTCTAAACAGAAAGAAGAAAATCACTTTGAAATTTCTATTTTGAACAATAAATACCAGCAGAGGAAAATAGGCTGTGTGGACAAATGACTTGCTGTCTTTGTTTATTAGTCACCCACACATAAATGGAGTATTATTTTTCTATTGCTGTGCAACAAATTATCATAAACTTAACAGTTTAGCAATGCACAATTATCTTGTTTTCCATGGTTTAGAAGTCCAAGCATGACTTTACTAAGTCTGCCACCCAGGGTCTCACAAAGCAGAAATTAAGGTTTCAGGACCTGGAAGGGTGCAGACAGTTTCCACAACTAGGAATTCCACCAGCAGGCCACAGGGTCTGCCCACATTTTCCCAGGAGGATGTGGAGAGCTTCCTTGACTAGGAAATCAATCAGTGGGTTCCAGTAACTTTCCTGCTGTTCTGGGAGGGCTCAGAGAGATTCCCCACTAGGAATTCTGCTAGCAGAGCACAAGACTCACCCCCACTCTCCCAGGAGGGCACGCAAATCTGCCAGTAGGTGCCAGTACCTACCCCACTGTCTCAGGAGGTGGCAGAGAGCTCTACCCATTAGGAAATCTGCCCAGAAGAGGGGATGAAACCACAGCTGACCCCCAGGGGTTGGGTGACTAAGTAATAAGAGCTGAAATCTCTCCTTGCAGCTGTGCAAACTACAGAGTCACACCTCCGTTGATAGCTTCCTAAATTTAGCACCTGTAAAACATCTGAACGGACAACAAGTACTCCTGTAGCTAGGACGGGTCTGGCTTTAACAGCTGTGGGATTTGTGAGCATGTACACCTGAGGGTTAGGACAGGACAAAGTCTGAGCTGCCTCCATAGCACCCACAGTGGGTCCAGGTGCATGACGACTGCAGTCCTGGGACCTGACCTCAGTGGATCTGCAATGGTGCCCTGGTGAAAACAACATTTAAGAGTCACCAGGGTCAGTTAGCAGCATAGCCACAGTTAAGGTGGGAAAGAGAGCAGTGCTAACAACAGTGTATTTTGAGAGCCAACACAACAGGCAAAAGGGACACAACAGAGAATATTCAAAGGTGAACAGCTCGAGAGGAGGAATACTCAGTGTCTTCTCTCCCAATGGGGGTCCCCAATCCTGCCTACCTTGCACCACAGATCAGAAACAGAACTCAGAAACAGATCTGGGTGCCTCTACTCCAAAAACTAGGGAACAGACCTTGTCTCTGACAGGGAAGTGACAACCACAGAGCAAAGGGGAGGCCCTGCTCAATATCTAGGGCAAGCTCTGGTCACCACAACAAAAATCAAACTCCCTAAGAAGGGCATAACAGAACTAGCCTCTGGACCAAACTCACCCACCAAGGGGCAGATACCAGAAACAAGAAAAAATATAATCCTGTAGCCTGCAGAAAGGGGACCACAAATGCAGTAAGTCTGATAAAAATGAGAAGACAGAAATATATTGCAGATGAAGAAGCAAGATAAAAACCTACAGGAACAACTAAAGGAAGAGGAGAGAGGCAATCTACCTGAAAAAGAATTCAGGGTAATGATAGTAAAGATGATCCAAGATCTAAGAAAAAGAATGGAGGCACAGATTGAGAAGATACAAGAAAAGTTTACCAAAGAACTAGAAGACCTAAAGGACAGAGATGAACAATACAATAACTGAAATGAAAAATACACTAGAAGGAATCAATAGAAGAATAACTGAAGCAGAAGAACAAATAAGTGACATGGAAGACAGAATGGTGGAAATCTCTGCCACAGAACAGAATAAAGAATAAAGAATGAACGCGATAGAAAGATGGCGGAAGAGTAAGACGCGGAGATCACCTTCCTCCCCACAGATACACCAGAAATGCATCTACACGTGGAACAACTCTTACAGAACACCTACTGAAGGCTGGCAAAAGACCTCAGACCTCCTAAAAGGCAAGAAACTCCCCACGTACCTAGGTAGGGCCAAAGAAAAAAAGAAAAAACAGAGACAAAAGAATAGGGACGGCACCTGCACCAGTGGGAGGGAGCTGTGAAGGAGGAAAAGTCTCCACACACTAGGAAGCCCCTTCACGGGGGGCAGAGACTGCGGGAGGCGGAGGAGGGAGCTTCGGAGCCGTAGAGGAGAGCACAGCAACAGGGATGCGGAGGGGAAAGCAGAGAGATTCCCGCATAGAGGATCGGTGCCGACCGGCACTCACCAGCCCGAGAGTCCTGTCGGCTCACCCGCCGGGGCGGGCGGGGCTGGGAGCGCAGGCTCGGGTTTCGGTTTCAGACGGAGACTGGGGCTGGCGGCTTGAACATAGCCTGAAGGGGGTAGTGCACCACGGCTAGCCGGGAGGGAGTCCGGGGAAAAGTCTGCACCTGCCTAAGAGGCAAGAGACTTTTCCTTCCCGCTTTGTTTCCTGATGCACGAGGAGAGGGGTTTAAGAGCGCTGCTTTAAGGAACTCCAGAGACTGGCGCGAGCCGCGGCGGAAAGCGTGGTCCCCAGAGACCGGCGCGAGCCGCGGCTAAAAGCACGGACCTCAGAAATGGGCGCGAGCCGCGGCTAAAAGCGCGGACCCCAGAGACGGGCAGGAGACGCTAAGGCTGCTGCTGCCGCCACCAA
Source organism: Inia geoffrensis (assembly GCA_036417435.1). NCBI lineage: Eukaryota > Metazoa > Chordata > Mammalia > Artiodactyla > Iniidae > Inia > Inia geoffrensis. Next base: position 49,444,398 of record CM070916.1, read on the forward strand.
GGGACCTGTGTACGAGCACAGGTCATTATCCACACCCCTCTTCCGGGGAGCCTGCGCAGCCCGCCACTGCCAGGTTCCCGGGATCCAGTGACATCTGTCCAGGGAGAACACACGGCGGGCCTCAGGCTGGTGCAGCATCACGCCGGCCTCTGCCGCCGCAGGCCCGCCCCGCACGCCGTGCCTCTCTCTCCCCTCGGCCTGTGTGCGCCAGAGCCCCCGAGTCAGAGGCTCCTTTAACCCTGTCCTGTCTGAGCAAAAAACAGACGCCCTCCAGCGACCTACACGCAGAGGCAGGGCCAAATCCAAAGCTGAGCCCCTGGGAGCTGTGAAAACAAAGAAGTGAAAGGGAAATCTCTCCCAGCAGCCTCAGAAGCCGCGGATTAAAGCTTCACAATCAGCTTGATGTACTCTGCTTCTGTGGAATACATGAATAGACAGTGACTCATCCCAAATTGAGGTGGTGGACTTCATATGCAAGATCTATGATTTTTTCCCCTTTTTCCTCTTTTTGTGAAAGTGTATGTGTACGCTTCTCTTTGAGATCTTGCCTGTATAGCTTTGCTTCCACCATTTGTCCTAGGGTTCTATCCGTCCACCATTGTTTTTTTTTTTTTTTTTTTCCTTTTTTTCTATAAGAAAAAATATTTTTTTCTTAATAATTAATATTAATAATTCTATTATACTTTACCTTCCCTCTTTCTTTCTTTCCTTCCCCCCTTTATACAACGAATCATCCCAAGTGGAGGAGGTGGTCTTTGAAAGCAAGATTTATGATTTTTTCCCCTTTACCTCTTTTCGTGAGGGTGTATGTGTAAGCTTCAGTGTAGGATTTTATCTGTATAGCGTGGCTTTCAACATTTGTCCTAAGGTTATATCCGACCTTTTTTTTTTTCTCTTTTTTCTTTTTTTTTCCTTTTTTTCTATAAGAAATTTTTTTTTTCTTAATAATTAATTTTAATAATTCTATTATACTTTACCTTCCCTCTTTCTTTCTTTCCGTCCCCCCTTTAGACAACGAATCATCCCAAGTGGAGGAGGTGGTCTTTGAAAGCAAGATTTATGATTTTTTCCCCTTTACCTCTTTAGGTGAGGGTGTATGTGTAAGCTTCAGTGTAGGATTTTGTCTGTATAGCATGGCTTTCAACATTTGTCCTAAGGTTATATGTCTTTTTTTTTTTTTCCCTTAATAATTAATTTTAATAATTCTATTATACTTTACCTTCCCTCCTGCTTTCTTTCCTTCCCCCCTTTATACAATGAATCATCCCAAGTGGAGGAGGTGGTCTTTGAAAGCAAGATTTATGATTTTTTCCCCTTTACCTCTTTTTGTGAGGGTGTATGTGTAAGCTTCAGTGTAGGATTTTGTCTGTATAGCGTGGCTTTCAACATTTGTCCTAAGGTTATATCCGTCCTTTTTATTTTTTTTTTCCTTTTTTCCCCTAAATAATTTTAATTCAATAACTTTATTATACTTTACTTCATTCTATTTTACTGTATCTACTTTCTGTCCTTTTTCCTTCCTTCCTTCCTTCCTTCCTCCCTCCCTCCTTTCTTTCCTTCTGGCCTTCTTTCCTTCTTCTTTCTTTCTTCCTTCCTTCCCTCCCTCCTTCCTCCCTTCCTTCCTTCCTTCCCTCCTTTCCTTCTTTCTTTCTATCTTCCTATTTCTACTAATTCTCTCTACTTTCTCTCCCTTTTAATCTGAGCTGTGTGGATGAAAGGTTCTTGCTGCTCCTGCCAGGAATCAGGACTCTACCTCTGAGGGGGGAGAGCCAACTTCAGGACACTGGTCCACAAGAGATTTCCCAGCACCACATAATAGCAAACGGTGAAAATCTCACAGGGATCTCCACCTTAACACCAGCTCCCAGCTTCACTCAACGGCCAGCAAGCTACAGTGCTGGACAACCTATGCCAAACAACTAGCAAAACAGAAACACAACCCCACCCATTAGCAGAGAGGCTGCCTAAAATCATAATAAGTCCAGAGACACCCCAAAACACACCACCAGACGTGGCCCTGCCAACCAGAGAGACAAGATCCAGCCTCATCCACCAGAACACAAGCACTAGTCCCCTCCACCAGGAAGCATACACAACCCACTAGACCAACCTTAGCCACTGGAGACAGACACCAAAAAAAACGGGAACTACGAACCTGCAGCCTGCAAAAAAAAAGGAGATCCCAAACACAGTAAAATAAGCAAAATGAGAAGACAGAAAAACACACAGCAGATGAAGGAGCAAGATAAAAATGCACCAGACCTAACAAATGAAGAGGTAATAGGCAGTCTACCTGAAAAAGAATTCAGAATAATGATAGTAAAGATGATCCAGAATCTCGGAAATAGAATGGAGGCAGGGATGGAGAAGATGCGAGAAATGTTTAACAAAGATCTAGAAGAACTAAAGAACAAACAAACAGAGATGAACAACACAATAACTGAAATGAAAAATACACTAGAAGGGATCAATAGCAGAATAACTGAGGCAGAAGAATGGATACGTGACCTGGAAGATAAAATAGTGGAAATAACTACTGCAGAGCAGAATAAAGAAAAAAGAATGAAAAGAACTGAGGACAGTCTCAGAGACCTCTGGGACAACATTAAACGCACCAACATTCAAATTATAGGGGTTGCAGAGGATGAAGAGAAAAGGAAAGGGACTGAGAAAATATTTGAAAAGATTATAGTTGAAAACTTCCCTAATATGGGAAAGGAAATAGTTAACCAAGTCCAGGAAGCAGAGAGAGTCCCATACAGGATAAACCCAAGGAGAAATACGCCAAGACACATATTAATCAAACTCTCAAAAATTAAATACAAAGAAAGCATATTAAAAGCAGCAAGGGAAAAAAAAAAACAAATAACACACAAGGGAGTCCCCATAAGGCTAACAGCTGATCTCTCAGCAGAAACTCTGCAAGCCAGAAGGGAGTGGCAGGACACACTGAAAGTGATGAAGGAGAAAAGCCTGCAACCACGATTACTCTACCCAGCAAAGATCTCATTCAGATTTGATGGAGAAATTAAAACCTTTACAGACAAGCAAAAGCTGAGAGAGTTCATCACCACCAAACGAGCTTTACAACAAATGCTAAAGGAACTTCTCTAGACAAGAAACACAAGAGAAGGAAAGGACCTATAACAACGAACCCAAAACAATTTAGAAAATGGGAATAGTAACATACATATTGATAATTACCTTAAATGTAAATGGACTAAATGCTCCCACCAAAAGACACAGATTGGCTGAATGGATACAAAAACAAAACCCATATGTATGCTGTCTACAAGAGAACCACTTCAGACCTAGAGACACATACAGACTGAAAGTAAGGGGATGGAAAAAGATATTCCATGCAAATGGAAACCAAAAGGAAGCTGGAGTAGCAAGACTCATATCAGACAAAATAGACTTTAAAATAAAGACCATTACAAGAGACAAAGAAGGACACTACATAATGATTAAGGGATCGATCCAAGAAGAAGATATAACAATTGTAAATATTTATGCACCTAACACAGGAGCACCTCAATACATAAGGCAAAAACTAACAGCCATAAAAGGGGAAATCGAAAGTAATACACTCATAGTAGGGGACTTCAACACCCCACTTTCACCAATGGACAGATCATCCAAAATGAAAATAAATAAGGAAACACAAGCTTTAAATGATACACTAAACAAGATGGACTTAATTGATATCTATAGGACACGCCATCCAAAAACAACAGAATACACATTTTTCTCAAGTGCTCATGGAACATTCTCCAGGATAGATCATATCTTGGGTCACAAATCAAGCCTTGGTAAATTTAAGAAAATTGAAATTGTATCAAGTATCTTTTCCGACCACAACGCCATGAGACTAGATATCAATTACAGGAAAAGATCTGTAAAACATACAAACACATGGAGGCTAAACAATACATTACTCAATAATGAAGTGATCACTGAAGAAATCAAAGAGGAAATTAAAAAATACCTAGAAACAAATGACAATGGAGACACAACAACCCAAAACCTATGGGATGCTGCAAAAGCAGTTCTAAGAGGTAAGTTTATAGCAATACAAGCCCACCTTAAGAAGCAGGAAACATCTCGAATAAACAACCTAACCTTACACCTAAAGCAATTAGAGAAAGAAGAACAAAAAAACCCCAAATTTAGTAGAAGGAAAGAAATTATAAAAATCAGATCAGAAATAAACGAAAAAGAAATGAAGGAAACAATAGCAAAGATCAATAAAACTAAAAGTTGGTTCTTTGAGAAGATAAACAAAATAGATAAACCATTAGCCAGACTCATCAAGAAAAAAAGGGAGAAGACTCAAATCAATAGAATTAGAAATGAAAAAGGAGAAGTAACAACTGACACTGCAGAAATAAAAATGATCATGACAGATTACTACAAGCAACTCTATGCCAATAAAATGGACAATCTGGAAGAAATGGACAAATTCTTAGAAATGCACAAACTACCAAGACTGAATCAGGAAGAAATAGAAAATATAAACAGACCAATCACAAACACTGAAATTGAAACTGTGATTAAAAATCTTCCAACAAACAAAAGCCCAGGGCCAGATGGCTTCACAGCCGAATTCTATCAAGCATTTAGAGAAGAGCTAACACCTATCCTTCTCAAACTCTTCCAAAACATAGCAGAGAGAGGAACACTCCCCAATTCCTTCTAAGAGGCCACCATCACCTTGATACCAAAACCAGACAAGGATGTCACAAAGAAAGAAAACTACAGGCCAATATCACTGATGAACAAAGATGCAAAAATCCTCAACAAAATACTAGCAAACAGAATCCAACAGCACATCAAAAGGATCATACACCATGATCAAGTGGGGTTTATTCCAGGAATGCAAGGATTCTTCAATATACGCAAATCTATCAATGTGATAAACCATATTAACAAATTGAAGGAGAAAAACCATATGATCATCTCAATAGATGCAGAGAAAGCTTTTGACAAAATTCAACACCCATTTATGATAAAAACCCTACAGAAAGTAGGCATAGAGGGACCTTTCCTCAACATAATAAAGGCCATATATGACAAACCCACAGCCAACATCATCCTCAATGGTGAAAAACTGAAAGCATTTCCACTAAGATCAGGAACAAGACAAGGTTGCCCACTCTCACCACTCTTATTCAACATAGTTTTGGAAGTTTTAGCCACAGCAATCAGAGAAGAAAAGGAAATAGAAGGAATCCAAATCAGAAAAGAAGAAGTAAAGCTGTCACTGTTTGCAGATGACATGATACTATACATAGAGAATCCTAAAGATGCTACCAGAAAACTGCTAGAGCTAATCAATGAATTTGGTAAAGTAGCAGGATACAAAATTAATGCACAGAAATCTCTGGCATTCCTATATACTAGTGATGAAAAATCTGAAAGTGAAATCAAGAAAGCACTGCCATTTACCATTGCAACAAAAAGAATAAAATACCTAGGAATAAACCTACCTAGGGAGACAAAAGACTTGTATGCAGAAAATTATAAGACACTGATGAAAGAAATTAAAGACGATACAAATAGATGGAGGGATATACCATGTTCTTGGATGGGAAGAATCAACATTGTGAAAACGACTCTACTACCCAAAGCAATCTATAGATTCAATGCAATCCCTATCAATCTGCCACTGGCATTTTTCACAGAACTAGAACAAAAAAATTCACAATTTGTATGGAAACACAAAAGACCCCGAATAGCTAAAGCAATCTTGAGAGCAAAAAATGGAGCTGGAGGAATCAGGCTCCCTGACTTCAGACTATACTACAAAGCTACAGTAATCAAGACAGTATGGTACTGGCACAAAAACAGAATGATAGATCAATGGAACAGAATAGAAAGCCCAGAGATAAACCCACGCACATATGGACACCTTATCTTTGATAAGGGTGGCAGGAATATACAGTGGAGAAAGGACAGCCTCTTCAATAAGTGGTGCTGGGAAAACTGGACAGCTACATGTAAAAGTATGAGCTTAGATCACTCCCTAACACCATACACAAAAATAAGCTCAAAATGGATTAAAGACCTAAATGTAAGGCCAGAAACTATCAAACTCTTAGAGGAAAACATAGGCAGAACACTCTATGACATAAATCACAGCAAGATCCTTTTTGACCCACCTCCTAGAGCAATGGAAATAAGAACAAAAATAAACAAATGGGACCTAATGAAACTTCAAAGCTTTTGCACAGCAAAGGAAACCATAAACAAGACCAAAAGACAACCCTCAGAATGGGAGAAAATATTTGCAAATGAAGCAACTGACAAAGGATTAATCTCCAAAATTTACAAGCAGATTATGCAGCTCAATAACAAAAAACCAAACAACCCAATCCAAAAATGGGCAGAAGACCTAAATAGACATTTCTCCAAAGAAGATATCCAGACTGCCAACAAACACATGAAAGAATGCTCAACATCATTAATCGTTAGAGAAATGCAAATCAAAACTACAATGAGATATCATCTCACACCAGTTAGAATGGCCATCATCAAAAAATCGAGAAACAATAAATGCTGGAGAGGGTGTGGACAAAAGGGAACCCTCTTGCACTGCTGGTGGGAATGTGAATTGGTTCAGCCACTATGGAGAACAGTATGGAGGTTCCTTAAAAAACTAAAAATAGAACTACCATATGACCCAGCAATCCCACTACTGGGCATATACCCTGAGAAAATCAAAATTGAAAAAGAGGCATGTACCAAAATGTTCATCGCAGCTCTATTTACAATAGCCCAGAGATGGAAACAACCTAAGTGCCCATCGTCAGATGAATGGATAAAGAAGATGTGGCACATATACACAATGGAATATTACTCAGCGTTAAAAAGAAACGAAATTGAGCTATTTGTAATGAGGTGGATAGACCTCGAGTCTGTCATACAGAGTGAAGTAAGTCAGAAAGACAAAGACAAATACCGTATGCTAACACATATATATGGAATTTAAGAAAAAAAAAAATGTTATGAAGAACCTAGTGGTAAGACAGGAATAAAGACAGAGACCTACTGGAGAACGGACTTGAGGATATGGGGAGGGGGAGGGGTGAGATATGAGAGGGCGAGGGAGGGGCATGGACATATATATACTAACAAACGTAAGGTAGATAGCTAATGGGAAGCAGCCGCTTGGCACAGGGATATCAGCTCAGTGCTTTGTGACTGCCTGGAGGGGTGGGATAGGGAGGGAAGGAAGGAGGGAGACGCAAGAGGGAAGAAATATGTGAACGTGTGTATATATATAACTGATTCGCTTTGTTATAAAGTAGAAACTGACACACCATTGTAGAGCAATTTTAACCCAATAAAGATGTTAAAAAAATAAAAATTAAAAAAAAATTTAAAAAAAGAATAAAGAATGAAAAGAAATGAGCACAGTCTCAGAGAACTCTGAGATAACATTAAATGCACGACATTTAAATTATAGGGGGCCCAGAAGAAGAAGCAAGAGAGAAAGTGTCTGAGAAAATATTTTTAAGAGATTGTAGTTGAAAAAAAAAGTCCCTAACATGGGAAAGGAAATAGTCCCCCAAATCCAGGAAGTGCAGATAGCCCAAAACAAGATAAACTCAAGGAGGAACATGCTGAGACACATGTTAATCAAACTAACAAAAATTAAATACAAAGAAAAAATATGAAAAGAAACAAGGGAGAAGCAACAAATAACATACAAGGGAATACCCATAAAGTTATCAGTCGATTTTCCAGCAAAAACTCTGCAGGGCAGAAGGAAGTGGCACGATAAATTTAAGGTGATGAAAGGGAAAAACCTACAACCAAGAATACTCTACCCAGCAAGGTACATTAAGACTCAACAGAGAAATCAAGAACTTTACAGACAAGCAAAAGCTAAAAGAATTCAGCACAACAAAACCAGCTTTACAACAATTGCTAAAGGAAATTTTCTGAGCAGGAAACATGAGAGAATAGAATGAAAGAGGAGGGGGAAGAAAAAAGACTTACAAAAAACCCCAGAACAATTAAGAAAATGGCAATAGGAACATACATATTGATAATTACCTTAAATGTAAATAGATTAAATGCTCCAGCCGAAAGACATAGACTGGCTGAATGGATACAAAAAAAAGACCTGTATATATATGTTGTCTACAAGAGACCCACTTCAGACCTAGGGACACATACAGATTAAAAATGAGGGGATGGAAAAAATATTCCATGAAAATGGAAATCAAAAGAAAGCTGGAATAGCTATACTCATATCAGACAAAATAGACTTTAAAATACAGACTGTTAGAAGAGACAAGGAATGACACTACATAATGATCAAAGGATCAATTCAAGAAGACATAATTTTAAATATATATGCACTCAACATAGGAGAACCTCAATATATAATGCAAATGCTAACAGCTATACAAGGGGAAATCAACAGTAACTGAATAATACTGGGGGACTTTAGCACCCACATACACCAATGGACAGTTCATCCAGACAGAAAATTAATATGGAAACACAAGCTTTAAATGACACTTTAGGGGCTTCCCTGGTGGTGCAGTGGTTGAGAGTCTGCCTGCCGATGCAGGGTACATGGGTTCATGCCCTGGTCCAGGAAGATCCCACATGCCGCGGAGTGGCTAGGCCCATGAGCCATGGCTGCTGAGACTGTAAGTCCAGAGCCTGTGCTCCACAACAGGAGAGGCCACAACAGTAAGATGCCCGCATACCACAAAAAAAAAAAAAAAAAAAAAAAAAAGACACATTAGACCAGGGAGAATTAATTTATATTTATAAGACATTCCATCTTAAAGCAGCAGAATACACTTTCTTCTCAATTGCACATGGAACATTATCCAGGATAGATCACATCTTGGATCACAAATCGAGAGCCAGTAACCTTAAGAAAATTGAAATCACACCAATCGTCTTTTTCCATCACAACACTATGAGATTAGAAATCAAACACAGGACAGACTGTAAAAGACACAAAGATATGAAGGCTAAAGGATATGTTACTAAATAACCAATGGATCACTGAAGAAATCAAAGAGGAAATAATAATAAAAAAAAATACCTAGAGACAACTGACAATGAAAACATGACAATCCACAACCTAGAGGATGCAGAAAAAGCAGTTCTCAGTGGGAAGTTTACACCAAATAATCTTACCTCAAGAAACAAGAAAAATCTCAAATAAACAACCTAACCTTACACCTAAGGCAACTAGAGAAAGAAGAACAGACAAAACCTAAAGTTAGTAGTAGGAAAGAAATCATAAATATCAGAGCAGAAAAAAATGAAATAGAAATGAAGAGAACAATAATAAAGACCAATGAAACTAAAAACATGTTCTTTGAGAATATAAACAAAATTGATAAACCTTTAGGTGGACCCTTCAAGAAAAAAAGAGAGAATATTTAAATCAATAAAATTAGAAATGAAACAGAAGTTACAATGGACACCATAGAAGCACAAAGGATCATAAGAGACTACTACAAGCAACTGTATGCCAATGAAATGGACAACCTGGAAGAAATGGACAAATTCTTAGAAAGGTACAACCTTCCAGTCTGAATGAGGAAAAAATAGAAAATATGAACAGACCAATCACAAGTAATGAAATTGAAACTGTGATTAAAAATCTTGCAACAAGCAAAAGGCCAGGCCCAAATGACTTCACAGGTGAATTCTATCAAACATTTAGTTCCTTCTGAAACTATTCCAAACAATTGCAGAGGAAGGAACACTCCCAGCTCATTCTATGAGACCACCATCACCCTGATACCAAATCTAGACAAAGATATCACACACAAAATAATTACAGACTAATATCACTGATGAACATAGATGCAAAAATCCTCAACAAAATACTAGCAAACAGAATCCAACAATGTTAAAATGATCATGCACTATGATCAAGTGGGATTTATCCCAGGAATGCATGGATTCTTCAATATAGGCAAATCAATCTATGTGGTACACCCTATTAACAAATTAAAGAATAAAATCCATATAATCATCTCAATAAATGCAGAAAAAGCTTCTGACAAAATTCAACACACATTTATGATAAAAACTCTCCAGAAGTGGGCATATAGGTAACCTACCTCAACATAATAATGGTCGTAAATGACAAACTCATAGCAACGAACATTCTCAATGGTGAAAAACTGAAAGCACTTCCTCTAAGATCAGGAATAAGACAAGGATGTCCACATTCACCACTATTATTCAACATAGATTTGGAAGTCTGAGCCATGGCAATTAGAGAAAAAAATGAAATAATATGGATCCAACTTGGAAAAGAAAACTAAAACTGTCACTGTTTTCAGATGACATGATAATATATATAGAAAAGCCTAAAGATGCCACTAGAAAATTACTAGAGCTCATCAGTGAATTTGGTAAAGTTGTAGGATAGAAAATTGATACACAGAAATCTCTTGCATTTCTATACACTAACAACAAAAGATCAGAAAGAGAAATTAAGAAAACAATCCCCTTTACCACCACAATAAAAAGAATAAAATACCTAGAAATAATCCCACCTAAGGAGGCAAAAGACCTGTATTCAGAAAACTATAAGATACTGATGAAAGAAATAAAAGATGACACAAACAGATGGAGAGATATACCATGTTCTTGGATTGGAGGAATCATTTTTGTGAAAATGACTATTCTACCCAAAACAGTCTACAGATTGAATGCAACCCCTATCAAATTATCAATGGTATTTTCACAGAATTAAGATTTTTTTTTTCCAGTTTGTATGGAAGCACAAGAGACCCCAAATAGCCAAAGCAATCTTGAGAGTAAAAACGGAGCTTGAGGAATTAGGTTCTCTGACTTCAGACCATACTGCAAAGATACAGTAACCCAACAGTATGGTACTGTTACAAAAACAAAAATATAGGTCAATGAAACAGGACAGAAAGTTCAGAGATAAACCCACACACCTATGGTCACCTAATCTATGACAAAGTAAGCAAGAATATACAATGGAGGAAAGACAGTGTCTTCAATAACTGGTGCTGGGAAAACTGGACAGCTACATGAAAAAGAATGAAAATAGAACACTCACTAAAAATAAGCTCAAAATGTATTAAAGACCTAAATGTAAGGCTGGACACTATAAAACTCTTAGAAGAAAACAGAAGCAGAACACTCTGATATAAATCACAGCAAGATCTTTTTTGATCCACCTCCTATAGTAAAGAAAATAAAACCAAAAATGAACAAATGGGATGTTATTAAACTTAAAAGCTTCTGCACAGCAAAGGAACCCATAAATAAAACAAAAAGACAACCCATAGAAAGCGCAAAAATATTTGCAAACAAAGTGACCAACAATGGATGAATATCTAAAATATACAAACAGCTCATGCAGCCCAATATCAAAAAAAAACAACAATAAACAACCCAATCAAAAATGGGCAGAAGATCTAAATACACATTTCTCCAAAGAAGACATACAGATGGCCAAGAGGTATATGAAAAGCTGCTCAATATCACTAATTATTAGAGACATGCAAATCAAAACTACAATGAGGTATCACCTCACACCAGCAGAATGGCCATCATTTAAAAATCTACAAACAATGTATGCTGGAGAGGGTGTAGAAAAAGGGAACCCCCTTACACTTTGGTGGCAATGTAAATTGGTACAGCCATTATGGAGAACAGTATGGAGATTCCTTAAAAAAATAAAAATAGAACTACCATATAATCCAGCAATCCCACTCCTGGGCATATATCAAGGGAAAACCATAATTCAAAAATATACATGTACCTCAATGTTCATTGCTCCACTATTTATAGTAACCAGGACATGGAAGCAACCTAAATATCCAGCAATAGAGGAACTGATAAAGAAGATGTGGTACAAATATACAATGGACTCTACTCAGTCATAAAAAGGAATGAAATAATGCTAGTTGTAGTAGCATGGATGGACTTAGTGATACAAATATCATATGATATCACTTATATGTGGAATCTAAAAGAAATGGTACAAATGAATCTATTTGCACAACAGAAATACAGCCACAGATGTAGAAAACAAACTTATGGTTACCAAGGGAGAGAGTGGGGTGAGGGATAAACTGGGTGATTGGGATTGACATATACACACTATTATATATAAAATCCATAACCAGTAAGAACATACCATATAACACAGGAAACTCTACTTAATACTCTGTAATGACATATGGGAATAGAATCTAAAAATGAGTGGATTTATATACATGTATAACTGATTCATTTTGCTGTACAGCAGAATCTAACACAAAATTGTAAATCAATTATAATCAAATAAAAATTAATTTTAAAAATATATGTATCAGCTTCCTTCATTTTTCTTACCTATAAAATTAAGGTAAGAGACTGAAATGTTTTTTCCATATTTGTGTCCATCAACATATTAATAGATATTACCTTCACAAAGTGTTCTGTGGTCAAATAAATTTTTGTGAATTATTAGTTAAATCAAGTTAAACACATTTCCTTTCAAGTTTTTTTTTAAAAAATTATAATTGCACTGTGAATAAGATTGCCCAATTTAGCAAAAATTATAATTGCACTGTGAATAAGATTGCCCAATTTAGCAAAATACAGAATATTCAGTTAATTTCAAATAAACAATGAATAATTATGTGTCCTATAGTAAGCATATCCTGTATAATATTAGGGAGGTTCTTTTACTAAAATTTTCTTCTTTATATGAAATTCAAATTTAGTTCGGCATATATTAGCTGTGAACATTGAAAGTTAACTGGGCATATTTCATATGGCAACCTTAATGTGAATATCCACTACAATGATGTAATTTTCTTAATCAGAATCTTGTTTTTGCAGAATATTTGATGAGGATGAGTTTCAGAGCACCTCTAGTTTGGAAATAGCTGTAATCATCATTAACTTATCAGTTGAAAATATTTTGAATGGAAGTTAATTCAATAAAAGAAAAATAACATTAACAGCTAATATTTATATGGTTTGTACTGAGAAGAAGAAACATATATGGATTTCATCATTAACTCCATGAAATAAATGTTATACTTCTTAGTTTTCTAATTGCACTTTGGTGCCTCAGGATAAATAAATCTCTCAAGATTTCACAGTTTGTAAGTGGTGGGGCTGAGATTTGAACATTAACTCTTTTGACAGAGTCCAGAGTCCTATCACTACCATCACTTAACCACTACCATATGCTTTATCTTTATTGTATAGTTCAATAATTATAATAAATATTTTCAAATATAACTGAGTAGACTATTTTTTATATAGAGAATTATTACTGTTTTGATTTTAGATTTGAGTTTTTTTGTTAGGTTTTCAAGACTGAATTTATAAGAAACATAATTGTGTTTTGTTAGCAAATCTTGGCAGCAATCATCATGTGAATGTGCATTGATAAAGAATTAACAAAATAACCAATTAATATTTTCTCTAACAATGGGAAAAGAAAAATTCCAAATCATCCTAAAATTGTGTTACTTTTAAAAATTAAGCAATATTTGTCTTTAAAGCACTTTACATGGATATTTATTTAAAGTTGTATAATACAGAGGTAATAAAAAGGTTCATACATGTACTTTGTGTTGTAAAATTGATGTTGAGTTGCAAAAATGGAATACATGAATTTGGGGTTAGTAGGCCCTTAATTCTAATTTCTTATATTTTTTTTTTTATGGTAACAGAAATATATGGTGCTATTATTATACATAATTTTTTTGCAAGAAGAAATTGCAAATATACCTTTTAAATTTATTGTAAATTAGTCATTTCAAACTGCTTTACAGAAAGAAAAGAACAAATGTTGACTTTCTGTACCCCTGAAGTTTGGATGCCTGGGTCTGGGTTATCACTTACCAGATGCAGTTGGACTCAGAGACATTGCTACAGACATTTTGTAGATATAGGGATATAATGGTGGAAGTGACGAGCATAATAAAATGGTCTGCAGGCTACTTCTTATATTACAAGAAACGAGAAGCCAGGAATAGTTAGCATTACTGAAATAGGACTTTTTATAGCTGGATTGTCCTGTAGCCTGAACACACTGTGCATCTATGGTCAAATTAACATTGCTTTAGTCATTGCAGATAATTTGAATTAATATAAATTCAAAAACTGTGGGAAAACTAACCAGGCTGATTTTTTTTCCTTAATGATATTCAGGAACTGAAGGGGGAAATAGACTATAATAGTGCTGGTATTTTTTTTACACATTCCCATTGACAGAACTTTTAGTAGAAATAAGGTTGGTATTTTAATCAAGGAAGTAGCTTTTTAAAAATTAAATAATTTATGCTTTTTATATGGTATAATTTACATGATTTATTGAATGTCAGGAAGAGTTAGAATGAAATGCTCTGTTTAATAAAGAATAAACATAAATAAATGGATGATTCTAGATTTTTTAAATGCTTTTAAACTACAGAGCACAAGTATGACTTAAAGTCACCATAAAATTACACATATCAACAGTATATCAATAATCCAAATATATATATATATATATATTCACAAGTGACTTGGTAATATGATAGTAAAATTATTACATGAATACCATATAAATAATAGATCATATACACCTAAATAAGCAGGTATATAAATTATATGTAGCAAATAGCAAGTTCTAAATAAGCCACCTATATTCCTTGTCTCGATCCCATTACTAAAAATAGCATATATTACTTGAATTATTTTCCTAATTGCCTTTTCCTCAATATTAATAATCATGATAATAATATATAAGTAAACATATTTTGATGGTGTTTTATTTAGTTACATTTCCCCCCCATGGAGCGTTTGGACGGTAGTTTGAGAAAATTGTGAATGGTCAAAAGAAGGTACCAGCACTGTATAATTAGTAGTACAATTTCACCTAGAAAATTGACATGGCTAGATGGTTCACTTATCACGAAAGAAACTTTGAAAAGGATCATATTATTGGGATGAGCTTGTGTCAAATTATAAAACAAGAAAATATGCAAAAAATAAGTGTTCCTTGATTTTTTCCCCACATACTGCAGAATCAAAGAAATAAATAATAGTTCAATTTGGTAATGGTCCTCCTGTTGACAAAGGATGAACTGTTTATATCATTAGATCTTAGCTGTATTTCTGCAGTTAACATAAAATAGCTGTATTTCTGCAGTTAGCATAAAACCCCTTACAATAGCATACATAAGTTAAACATTTATTTATCTAAGTCTTGGATAAGTTTTGGGTACTAAGGCAGTAGGAAATTTTGGGATATGCTGCCCAGGATTCAAGTGGATAAGCACAAGAACAACTTATTTCATCTTCCTGGTTAACTTTTTTCTTTCAAACCATAGAGAGAAGACAGCCATTGTAACTACAACTTTGGGTCTGAGTTCAAGGCACAAAAAAAGGAAAAAGAAGAAATAAAAGGTAAAGGCATTCTCTCCTAATAAAAATATACCTTTTATTATTATTCTTAAAAAAATTAAGAAAGCCCTATCCAAGGACTTTATTTCACCTTTTCATCATTGGCTAGATTTGTTTTAAATGATCACCACATAAGCATGGAATGTGGAAAGGCAGATATATTAGTTTTTCAGGCATAATGCTAAGAAAATAAATAAAAGGAGGGAGAAACATGAACGTTTCTTTAAAGTAACAAATTCATACCATCTTCCAAACAGATACTGTCAGGATTACATTAAACTCCTCCTTTTCTGTCACTACTGTCATTTAATACCATTTAAAGGTAAATATTGCCTATAGATTTGCTTTTTCTCATTTTAGACAGAATAATAGAAGATAAATGTATCAAGGATTTCTTCTTTTTTGTTTTCTACATTTTCAGAGCCATCATTATTAACCTTCTCCTTGGATGAGAAGAGAGACAATAGTTCTTAGCTAAAATGATGAAAATGGTGGTAACTTAAGGGAGTTATGGTATGTATGTGTGTGTGTGTGTGCATGTGTGTACTTGTAGGATTTAGAATTATTGTTTTCCTGAAAAAAAGTCTGGTCAATGAACATTTGTTAGGAGATAAAATTTGCTACTGACTGCTTATACAACTTGTTTATCTTATTATTTGTTTCCAGTTAAAAGTGTATGCACATAGAATCCAGAGTTTGTATTAAAAATATTAAGGTTTCATCATTCAAGTGAGTCTACATTGAGTTTTTTTTTTCACATATATATATAAGAAATAAAATACTCCTTTTCAAGTATTTTGAATTTCTTGAACTTGGCTTTATAATTTATAGATGAAAGAGAATTCTTTGTCTATTCCCCTATTTGACTTTTTTGGGGAAATGTGTTTGCTTACAGACTCTGAGCTATATTACATCCTTAATGAAATCAATAGTCTTGTGCAGAGATGAAGGATGGGCTGAGCCCTACCTACATATTTAAGTTGTGAACATTTTTTTTTCTTTTTTTTCTCACAGACCTGTGATCACTGTAGCCACCTAGTACGTAAAAGATTTCCATGCAAGTTCTTAAACATGATCCTTTTTTATCCTGCCGAGACATTTCCTGAGTATTAGAAGAAAGAACTCACTTGCTCACTTGTAATAGAAATGTCAAGGTAAATACTGTCAAGAAAAAGAGTGATGTTAGCACTGTTCCAATTGCTTTGAAACTGCCTCTCAAAATATGTGCAATTTATGGAAAAGAGGCAAATATCTTCATTATTCTATAGACTTAGAATTAATGTTAACTTGACTGAATTCAATTAGAAATATCTGGTATTCATCCCTTTATCATATTTATTCAAGGGGTGATTGGCCGACATTTTCTTTGATAGGTCAAAGTAAGGTATGTTTTTAGTTACCCATATTGTGTATTTAGGAACAGAGAAAGTGCACTGGATATTTACTGAGCAAAGAAGTATTTGGCTATGGGTTCAACTTTGAAAGATAAGAACTATCCTGCCAACACCCTTTGATGATAGCATTATGGATTGGGTTCCAGGAGCATTGTATTTGAATCTCTTTCAGGCAAAAAAAATTTATGCTTGCACAAGAGAGTAAATAAATATTTTCTTCTAGATTAAAAATAAATAATTGCTCACTTATAGCTGGAAAACCAATCACTAAAGAGTGAGGGGTTGGCTAATGTTACTTTGATTACATTTGAGATTTATTTTATAAAAATAAAGCCATTTCATTTTTATTTATCAGCACATAGATAGAGCTCTAGAGAAAACAAACAATAATTGACATTTTCAGGAAAAGACTATAAGGAAACTTGAAGATCTTTGTTAAAAGAGTAGTTAGATTTCTGACTGGCCAAATGTTATGCACACTTCAAAAACAATTTGAAATTTAATTTAATTTCATATTGTAATTCAAAATATAGCATTTGATTGCTTCAGAAATTGATCAGACATTAGTTCCTGCTCTTAAAGTCTTGCTGGTAATGCTTATTTCAATCCACTAAATCTTCTTCTTGACTTAAGTAGAATATTTCAGTCTAACTGCTCCTTTTGTCATGCTGAATATCTTCATATCTTTTAAATAAAATGACCAGGACTTAAATGAATCTGGCTTTACTCTGAGAGCACTACTACCTTCTTTTGCTGGAAGCCCTGTGACTAGATGTGGATGGGTCAAGTTGGGAGGCATGGCCTCAGGGATCCAGTTCTCTTGAATGCTCCAGTGCAAGTTCTTACTCTGGCTTTAGCTTCTTGAAATAATACTACAGATAGATAGATAGATGATAGAAAATAGAAAGATCAATAGATAATGTACTTTGGAGTTTATGCCATCAGACTATATTATCATCTACTTATGATTTCATGTTCCAATACTGTATGCTAGCACATATATATGGGATCTAAAAAGAGAAAAGGTTCTGACAAACCTAGGAGCAGGACAGGAATAAAGATGCAGATATAGAAAATGGACTTGAGGACACGGGGAGGAAGAAGGGTAAGCTGGGAAGAAGTGAGAGAGTGGCATTGACATATATACAGTACTAAATGTAAAATAGATAGCTAGTGGGAAGCAGCTACACACCACAGGGAGATCAGCTTGGTGCTTTGTGACAACTTAGATAGGTGGGATAGGGAGTGTGGGAGGGAGACGCACGAGAGAGGGGATATGGGGATATATGTATACGTATAGCTGATACACTTTGTTATACAGCAGAAACTAACACAACATTGTAAAGCAATTATACTCCAATAAAGATGTTAAAAAAAAAAATCATGTTTTTGTATACAGGTTTCTGGGCTGTTTTTTTTACATTTATCCAAAACTTTATATACCAAGTGTGAACTAAATTCTCTTTACTCACAGTCACAAAGACAAGCATCACACTCATTCTTTCTTCTTTCTGTATTTTTAGTGAGATGTGCTCCACCTAACCAAAACCATTTCCTACAACTTTCTCTGAATTTCTCCTATTAATCTACCACAGACCTTCAAGGCAACTTAAGTGTCATCTCCCTGGTGAAGCTAATTCTTACTAAATGAGGTTTAAATTGGTGTCATTTATATTGTTTTATTTCTTTGTATTTTCATCTCTCTCTGTTCACCTCTATTTTAGTATTTATCACTCTACATTGTAATATTTATTTTTTTCCTAGCATCATTAATATAACTTGGACTACTTAAGAGCAGGGAATGGACCTTATTCAACCATTTTCCCTCAGATGCAGCAAAATA